>JBANSL010000012.1:66644924-67244924 GCA_037127255.1 Persicaria tinctoria | reverse complement strand
TGCTCAAAGATGGGACGAAAATAGAAGAGCACGAGAGTCGAGGAGAGGAGCTAAACATGTAAAGGATGAGAGCTGTCCAGGTTGGCGACGCTTCACTAAAATGAGTCGTACGAAGGCTGTATTTATCGGATCGGGGCGTACTTATACTTGTTGGAAAGAGGATTTGAAGACCTACAACTTTCGTGTTTACGACTTTTCCAAATTCGGCCTTGAAGACGGTGAAATCTGGACGTCAAGATGGATGCTGAAAAGAACTCGGGTGGAGCATGACAAACTCGACCGAGTTATGTTGAGTCGAGCCCGAGTTATTTTGTGTCGAGTGCAAGAAACAGCTGTTACTTTGATTCATTTCATATATGTGTTAATTTATTTTAATTTTAAGATGAATGAGAGGACATGAAACGTTGGTTTTGGGGGAGAACAAAAGTGGGAGTTTTAGTTTTAATTTTTGGGATCGAACAGATTTGGTATGAAGCTAATGGGAGACCCTTTTGTGATTTCTCAAGTATGAACCACTAAATCTCTTGGCTTGGGACAATTAATCGAAGCGTCAGGTTTATCATTTCATTGTGAGATTTCTATATCCTAATACTCCTCTTCGAATATTATCAATTCTTTGCATCGAATGTTTAGGGTTTTCGTGAATTTCCATTAGCTTGATCAACTAATGCCTTTTCATGATAATCTATAGCTAGATATAGGTAATTTCTGGTTGAGTTATCTATGTTCTTGAGTAGCAAAGTATAAATCTCTGAAACTGGTTGATTTAGGGATTTGTATAAAGAATTGATTTGCAATTAATGCAATAACTGGTTGTGCGTGTCGATTGTCTTTGTTGATTTCCTTTAAGCTTAATCGATTATTGAATTGAATCTTGATAGTTTCAAGATTGTTTGATAATTAGGGTTTTCAGGGTCTGGTTGTCCTGTTAACTAGATTCGATAAGGAATTAAATTCAAAAGACATAGTCTTTCCACAACAAAGTATTCAGGAGAAAGTTATCTATTCGATTTCGATGATCAATGAACAAACCTGATTGCTGAGATTGATTGACCTGAGCTATTCTCTCATATTCATCCATTTAATCTGTTTTACTTTATTATTTTTCTTACTTTTGCATTCTTAGTTAGTTTAAACCATCAAAATCCCCCCTCTTTATTTCTTGTTCTTGTTGACACACTCTGACTTGCATTTGACTTTCTGTGGGATTGACCCGTACTTGCCAAACTACATTAGTTAGGTTAGTCGGATTTATTTGATAGGATTTAAGGCGACTGAAAATCCTCCGTCAAATTTGGCGCCGTTGCCGGGGAGTCAAGTTGTTATTTATGTGTTTGTCTTGTGTACTAATTTAGCTACTAATTTTTTGTTGTGAACCTATCTCACGGTTCACAGTACATATGCTACTAACAGTTTAAGATGTTGAGATTATCGCAGTTCGAAGGTGAAAACTTTAACCTATATCTCACTAGGTTGCAGAGATGTGGGGACATCCGCAATGTGCGGGGTTTCCACGATAGTTTGCGAGATATGGTTGTCTGCGTTATTGAGGGGATGACTGCTGAGACAAAGGCACGTGCTATATACATGAGCGGCGGAAGTCTCGCACGGTTAGGTTTGGTGGGAATCTGGGATCTTATCTGCTACATGGGTCATCAGGCCTTGCAGGAAGTGTCCTTTGCCCAAGAACCTCAACCAATGGATTACTTTGACGCACCTTCGGATGAGCTATTCAAGGCATCGTACGAGGAGAATGAGCAATTGTGTCAGCAGATCATTGAACTAGATGAACGAGTGCACAGAATGGTCCAAGTGGGGAATGATATTCTAGCATGTGAAGCGAGTGAACTACCGTCTAAACATGTGGTTAACCCGCTAGATAGCCTCACCACGAACACCCTAGGGAGTGGCAAGGACCTGTTTGTCACACCCGAGGGAAGCTTAGAAAGTCATGTAGATGAAGGTGAGTGTGTGCTTCCTATTTCCCCCTCATTGAGTTCATCCGAGTTTGCTCCGCTACCTCCCCTACCCTTGAGCTATGAGCATGATAATTGTTGTTGCAGGAGGATGGTCAAGTATGAAATAAATATAAAGTAAAGATCAGGCTGACTTCCCTGTCTCAGCAAATAAATACACGACTTCCTCCCGTTGTAGTAGAAGGTTGTCAGGATCGAATCCACGAGGAAGCACGTCAGCAGTTCTTAGGTAGCAACAGATTCTCACAGACAAGCAAACAGAAGACAGAAACAAAGAAACAAAGGAACAAAGACAGAAAAGGCAAATGAAGGCAGAAATAAAAGCAAACGAAAGTAAAGAACAAAGCAAGGCAGAAGCTTACTCGATCTCGACAAGCAGTAACTCGAGATCGACAAAACTCAGTAAAAACAGAAACTTCAAAATCGACGACAGAAGCAGAAACTCAACTCGACCTAGACTAGAGCCAACTCGATATCGAATAGGGTCTTACTCGAGATCGACAAGGCTCTCCTCTGTATCGACTAAAACTCAGAAACTGTAAACTTGCAAATTTCGAACCAAAACTCAACTTTTCGACAGAAATAAATCAATATATGAAAAACTTCCAAGGCCAGGGTATCAACACCACAACGATAACCATGCAAAGTAACACATAAAGGCACAAAAGATCATGGTTTCCATCAAAATAACTTTCGTTACTAACAAATAGGCATATAGAGGCTTTCGCATAAACCCTAATTGTTACTAACCCTTTTCACATAATTAATCCAAGTTGCATTAAGATCACTTTCGCTTCAATAACACAAACAAGGATCACCTTCAACTCTCGCAAAAGAATCATGCTCATAGGGATAGAAGACGAATTGCATAAAAAGATCTGACCTTTACTGCATCATCTCACATGGCCACCGTCGGGCTCACCCCAGCCCCAAAAGTGGGTGGACTACTCACGCCTCATCGCAATTGCAGACATTGATGTATAAAAAGAAACTTGCATTAAACTATATTCAAAGCCTTTACAATCCCGGCAATCTACTTTCGCAGAATGCCAAAACCCTAAAAACTTTAGAACTCCTAAACCTTCTCTGTGAAACTACTTCTCTCTCCCTAAGATTGTATGATTGAATGAATGAAAAACCAGCCCCTAGGTCTTTATTTATAGCCTTCTATTCCTTGCTAATCAAGGATATAATCTTCTATATATATCTAAAATTATATCTAAAAGGCTTAATGATAAACAAAAGCGATAAAGGAATTAAATCTAAAAGGAAAATAATAAATCTAAACTAGGTAAGTCTCTTTATGTTGATATATCTCCCTTCCATGGATAGAACTTGATAGATCTCGGCTTACTCGACTTCCTTCGTACCCAAGGAACTCCAGCTCGACTCGGACTGCTCACGGCGACGCGTTTCCAGAAGCTGGTCTACTCGACATCGACAAGGGCCCGTCGACATCGACTAGGATTCGTCGTCGACTGATCTTCTCGGGTGACTCTGCTCGACAAGCTCGGATCTGGGCTCCTGGGCGTCGTTGATCTCGACTACGGTTTCTCGAGATCGAGTAGGGGTGTACTCAAAGACGACTCTCTGGTGATGTCGAGGACTCCTCCTCGGCATGGCCTCGGACTAGAGCATGGTGGCTCCTCGATCTCGACAAGGCCTCCTCGAGATCGAGTAGGGTTGCTCAGCGCCTTCGTCCTCGGCTTCTCGATCAGCTTCTCTTCTAGTCGACTCCGGGTGTGGCGTCTAGGCTTCGTCGATCTCGACTAGTGGTACTCGAGATAGAGTAGGGTTCGGAGCTGGGTTGGTCTGGCTCTCGACACTGCTCCTAGTCGACAGGGCCTGTGCTCGGTCATGTTCGTCGAGATCGAGTAAGGTTCACTTGACATAGAGTAGCTATGGCTTCAGCTCGGTTTGTCTTGGTTCTGTACTCTCGAATTCTGGACTTCTGTAGTTGATTTCCGAGCTTTTCTAACCTTCCTTAAAATTGCTGTAAAATGTCTCGAATTCTGCGAATTTAAATAGAAACTGGTGTAGATTCCATAATTTGGCAAATAAATATAAACTACGTAGATTCTGTACTATCTAACCCAAATGTATGTAATGTATGCAGAAAACGATATAAAAGTTATTGTAAAATATGACAGATTCAGCTCACAACAAACACCCCATACTTAAGGTTGCTTGTCCTCAAGCAATACTTTTAATTGTCATTCAGGGGAAGAAATCAAAACTCTCAACATATCAGATTCATTCTTATATGTCCCTGCAATCAATTACCATCCTCGAAAAGGTACTAGTGTCACAAATCCATGCATGTGTAATTATATCAAAGCAACATCTACTCACAAAAGGAGGGTTATGCAAAAAACATTCATAAGTGACAAAGCATTAATAATCAAGAGGACTTCAATTTAAGCTCAAATAAGGAGTAGATTTGGTAAAAGGCTAAAGGTGGGCAATTTTTGGCAATGTGGTGCTAATGATCCGGGGAAATGGAGTATTTCCAAATTGAATTTCCACATTCCTTTTCATAAGATTCATCGCCTTTCATAATGCTTTTATCAATAATAATGCTTTTACCTCTCTGACCTCAGCACTGCCTTCTCGCGAGTCGCAAACATGGGTGTCATGAATGGCCCCGGATACTTAGTGCTTTGGACTCCTCACAATGTGTCCCATCTCTCCAAACTATTATCTCAGAGAGCAGGGTCAATCTACCTTTATCTCCTGAGGTGATTGGATTTTCTTTCACTCATTAAATTTTCCATATATTTCAAACAATTTCCTTCCAAACTCCAATAAATGACAATAATCACAACACAAACACCATATGATAATCTCCATAATGTAACATCATTCTCAACATAATCCCCGGATAAGGTAAAGAATGGCAAATATTTAGGTCATGTGGAGCAATAATTGAAATAAGGCATATTATGACTTTGTGATGCATAAGCATAGGTAAGGTTAGGATTTCAAACAATGAGCATTATATGGAAATATAAAGTCATCCATCATCTTATCATGCAACACATCAAAAGCAACTTCAAATTTTACCTCCTTCTATGGTTTTCAAGAAATAATGCACTTCATTATGATTTCCCTTTACTAGGCAATTTCATGCTATATCTCTAATGAATCCAATTTTGCATCGTCGAGTCCAATTAAAGCTTCCATGACATTAACCAAAATTTTTAATGGGGGTTATTTTTCAAACTTTTTTTTGAAAACATGCATATAAGCACATAAATCAATAATGCATTCCAAAATAGCCATGTAGCAATTTAATGGGATAAATTCTAAATATGCACAAATAATGTCAAATATGGAAAATATGCACAAAGTAAGCCCTTCCCCCACCCCATACTTAAACATTACAGTGTCCTCACTGTATAAAAACAAGGGTAAAGAAAGAAACTCACTAGACTGGTGTGCAGAACCTCTTAATATTAAATGAAGGAATCGCCTGGGCCGAGTATGAATGTTGATATAGTTTGCCTCTATCCATGGACCTGAAAAGTGTAGAAGACATATACCCACAATAGAAAAACTAAAAGTGTTTCAAACCAAAAATAAAGACAAAGTCTCAAAAGTCCTAAAAAATCTATGTACAAGCTCTAGATTTTATAGTCGCTAGGCCGACTTTCCATTTAGCTCAAGGTGGTATTTGCAGGGCCCGTGTAGCTTGGGCCTCAAATAAGACTCCATTCTTGTCCATCAGCTGCAATCATCCAGAATGGATCTTGTTCACCACAAAAGGTCCCATCCGCTTTTTGTTGAATTTGTTAGGGAACCAATTATCTTTTGATTTAGAGACATAGAGCTTGTCTCCAACTTCATACTCCTTGGGCTCATCATTGGATATCCTACATAAGCGTACATACCAAGGCAAACCTCTCTCATGTATAGATATATCTTTAATGGAAATAGGAGAAGAGAGATCCATACTTTGGCTTACCTTTGCAGCGGCGGAATCGGGGACCACAGTGTTTGGTCGATCTCGACTAGGGCTAGTCGATCTCGACGAGTCTACAGGTTCTGGTGGTGGGCTGCTCGAGGATGCAGAAGTCGATGAAGAGGAGGGCTTGTCGACATCGAGTAGACTACTCGATCTCGAGTAGGATTCTGCTCCTGGAGGCTGCAGCGTCGAGGAAGCAGGAGCTGGTGGAACCTGGTGGTGGTCGATCTCGACAAGCCTGGTCGAGATCGAGGAGCCTGGTTTCTCTGGTGGAGTCAGCGTCGAAGGAGGCGAAGTTGAGGAAGCCGAGTGGTGGTTGATCTCGAGTAGCTTACTCGATGTCGAGTAGCCCTCAGCTTCTGTATTGCTGCTCGATGACGCTGGTGCTGGTGGAGGCTTCTGTGTCTTGTCGAGATCGACTAGGGTCCTCGATGTCGAGGAGTCTTGGTCGATCTTGACCCCATACTTAGTTCCTGTCAAGGCATCCGAAAAATAATTAATCCATAACGACGTACCTTCATTTGTGTCGATTGGATTTTCCGCGTCCTCCTTTAGGATTGCCATGATCTCCTCCACCTGGACCTCCATGTCCCTTTTTTCCAGCTCCTTAGGGGTCATATTTCTGACCTTGGGTTCCCCGCAGGTGATGTACCCAGCTGAGATAGATTTCACCTCTTCCATTGGACCAGTATGCCTTTCAGTTTTATTAAAGGAATACTCAATTACCTCATCGCTGATGTTGAAGGTGAGCACTCCTTTCCTTACGCTTATGTTGGCATCCACCGTCGCCAAGAAGGGTCTCCCTAGAATAATTGGACAAGCAGGATCTTCTTGCATATCAATAACTAGGAAATCAGCAGGGACAAAGAATTTACCTACTTGTACTGGCACGTTGTCCACCATGCATGTTGGGATGACCACAGTGTTGTTGGCCGTATATAATCTAGCATCCACAGGCTCTAGGGCACCTATCTTAATCTTGGACCAAATTGTTAAAGGCATTATACTCACACTAGCTCCAAGATCACATAAAGCATTAATTTTATATGGACCAAATCCAATGGTTATAGCAAACTTACCTGGATCTGGCCTCTTCTCCAATATGTGCAAATGGCTGCATTCCTCTGTAATTTTAGCCATCGATCGCTTTTTGCTCAGAATCTCCTTCAGGAATTTGACGTAAGATGGCATTTCATTGAGAGCTTCTGTGAAGGGGATGGTGACCTTGAGTTTCTGAAGCATCTTGATGAAACGCTGGAATTTCTTTTCTGCCGGGTCCTTTGGAGATTTTGTGGGGAAAGGCAACTTCTTTTTCGGATTCGGAGCCAGAACAAATGTCGGAGGTGCTACAGTCTTCTCGATCTCGGGTTGACCGTCGTCGATGTCGAGTAGCTACTTGTCGATCTCAACCAAATTGGGTGCAGTCGAGTTGCTGTGTAATGCAGACGAAGGTTTCTGAAGTTTCTCCTCTACATCGACTAGGCCCTCCTCGATGTCGACTACAGTGTTGTCGATGTCGAGTTGCTGTTCTTCGTTGTTTTGCTGCTTTCCGACCTCAGGCTCTTGTAATTGATGTCCGCTTCTGAGTTTTACAGCAGCGATGTGCCCAATCTTTCCCTTAGGATTTGGTTCTGAAGATCCAGGGAGCCAACCTGACTGTCTGGGGATTCATGCTGCCAGCTAACCAATCTGTGTATCAACTGATTTTTGCCATATATCAATCTCCCCAAGCCTAGAGTTGACACCTTGCATCTGAGTGTAGACGGAGTTGAAGGAATGCCTAGTTTCTGAGTGATTCCTCCGTATTTCCTCCAAGACTTTCTGTATATCATCCTTTTTTTGGTCCCTTTCCGGATGTCCTGGAGCTCTATAGGGCGGGGGGTTCCTAGGGGCACCTTGGTTCCATTGTGGTTGCTGAAACCTTTGGTCCCCTATGTAGCGATTGGGACCCCCTGCGTAAGCTATCTCCTCGTGATGTTCTGCCATCTTGACTTGCTCTGTGTGTGGGCACTCAGGAGTGGTGTGCCGTTGCGATCCGCATTCAATGCAAGGCTGGTTGACAGAAAGATACTTCACTTGCTTAAGGAGCTTCTTGTTCTGATCTCTGTAGTACTGTTCCCTTACATCCGGATGAATTTCCTTAGGAGGCTCATAGAGGGGAATGGAAGGTGCTGGCCTGGCGTATGGGTTCTCTTCATAAGTTGCAGTAGACCCATACTTGTTGTCGTAGTTGGTGAGCTTCTCTAGCACACCCCATGCGTCACTTGGCGGCATTGTCAGATACTCATAGCGAGTATAATGGTTGATTCTGTCCTTAGTGACTTGATCAAGAGAGTTGAAGAAGATCTCTTGAATGACGTAGGGTGGCTGTCCATGAGTAGGGCAAGATCGCAAAAGTTCCTTGTAGCGCTCCCATGCCTTTGCCAGCGGTTCCCCTTGCTTCTGTTTGAAGGCGGTGATTTTCTGGCGGAGATGTGCTGTTTTGGCGGGTGGGAAGAATTTGTTCAAAAACTCTTCCTCTACTTGGGCCCATGTTGTCAGGGATCTTGGTTTCAGCCCTTCAAGCCACTTCAGTGCAGGTCCAGCCAGCGACCAGCGGAAAGACTTCATCTTGACATATTCCAAAGTTGTACCTTCAGCAAGAGTACGGCACATGTCAGAAAAGTTCGTAATATGTTCAAGAGGACACTCATTAAATCTACCAAAAAAAGCATTATTTTTAAGCTCTATAAGAAATGGAGTGCGAATTTCAAAAGATTTTTCAGGGATAAGAATCGTCCATTCAGGTTCGACGAGGGTTGGATGCATATAATCCTCAGCAGTAGTTGGATATTGGGCAAGCTCAGCTTCTGCTTGCCTTGCGCGCTCAACTTCTTGTTCCCTCGCTGCCCTTTCATTGGCTATAGTGGTATCCTTTGCGGCTAGCTCCCTTGTAAGCCTGGCAATCAGCTGTTCTTGTGTTTCAGCGGCCGCCATGATCCTTTTGAGTTTAGAGTGGATGTGTAGGTAACGCTCTGGTTCGTCTAAGCTGTCAAACTCGGGTGGTAGACCAGAACGGCGCATACACCTGAAAAGTAACTCAAAGTAAACGTGAGATTCAACTACCTAAGGCGCGAATGATAGCTTCCCCGGCAATGGCACCAATTTGTTGTTGCAGGAGGTTGTCATGATCGAATCCACGAGGAAGCACGTCAGCAGTTCTTAGGTAGCAACAGATTATCACAGACAAGCAAACAGAAGACAGAAACAAAGAAACAAAGGAACAAAGACATAAAAGGCAAATGAAGGCAGAAATAAAAGCAAACGAAAGTAAAGAACAAAGCAAGGCAGAAGCTTACTCGATCTCGACAAGCAGTAACTCGAGATCGACGACAGAAGCAGAAACTCAACTCGACCTAGACTAGAGCCAACTCGATATCGAATAGGGTCTTACTCATGATCGACAAGGCTCTCCTCTGTATCGACTAAAACTCAGAAACTGTAAACTTGCAAATTTCGAACCAAAACTCAACTTTTCGACAGAAATAAATCAATATATGAAAAACTTCCAAGTCTAGGGTATCAACACCACAACGATAACCATGCAAAGTAACACATAAAGGCACAAAAGATCATGCTTTCCATCAAAATAACTTTCGTTACTAACAAATAGGCATATAGAGGCTTTCACATAAACCCTAATTGTTACTAACCCTTTTCACATAATTAATCCAAGTTGCATTAAGATCACTTTCGCTTCAATAACACAAACAAGGATCACCTTCAACTCTCGCAAAAGAATCATGCTCATAAGGATAGAAGACGAATTGCATAAAAAGATCTGACCTTTACTGCATCATCTCACATGGCCACCGTCGGGCTCACCCCAGCCCCAGAAGTGGGTGGACTACTCACGCCTCATCGCAATTGCAGACATTGATGTATAAAAAGAAACTTGCATTAAACTATATTCAAAGCCTTTACAATCCCGGCAATCTACTTTCGCAGAATGCCAAAACCCTAAAAACTTTAGAACTCCTAAAACTTCTCTGTGGAACTACTTCTCTCTCCCTAAGATTGTATGATTGAATGAATGAAAAACCAGCCCCTAGGGCTTTATTTATAGCCTTCTATTCCTTGCTAATCAAGGATAGAATCTTCTATCTATATCTAAAATTATATCTAAAAGGCTTAATGATAAATAAAAGCGATAAAGGAATTAAATCTAAAAGGAAAATAATAAATCTAAACTAGGTAAGTCTCTTTATGTTGATAGATCTCCCTTCCATGGATAAAACTTGATAGATCTCGGCTTACTCGACTTCCTTCGTACCCAAGGAACTCCAGCTCGACTCGGACTGCTCACGGCGACGCATTTCCAGAAGCTGGTCTACTCGACATCGAAAAAGGCTTGTCGACATCGACTAGGATTCGTTGTCGAGTGATCTTCTCGGGTGACTCTGCTCGACAAGCTCGGATCTGGGCTCCTGGGCGTCGTCGATCTCGACTAGGGTTTCTCGAGACCGAGTAGGGGTGTACTCGAAGACGGCTCTCTGGTGATGTCGAGGACTCCTCCTCGGCATGGCCTCGGACTAGAGCATGGTGGCTCCTCGATCTCGAAAAGGCCTCCTCGAGACCGAGTAGGGTTGCTCAGCGCCTTCGTCCTCGGCTTCTCGATCAGCTTCTCTTCTTGTCGACTCCGAGTGTGGCATCTAGGCTTCGTCGATCTCGACTAGTGGTACTCGAGATCGAGTAGGGTTTCGGAGCTGGGTTGGTCTGGCTCTCGACACTGCTCTTAGTCGACAGGGCCTGTGCTCGGTCATGTTCGTCGAGATCGAGTAAGGTTCACTCGACATAGAGTAGCTATGGCTTCAGCTCGGTTTGTCCTAGTTCTGTACTCTCGGATTCTGGACTTCTATAGTTGTTTTCCGAGCTTTTCTGACCTTCCTTAAAATTCCTTGAAATTGCTCTCAGATTCAGCTCACAACAATAATGTTTTGGTGGAGGAGGACATGTTCGCAGATGATGACAGTTTCTTCAGCGATGAAGAGGAGAGTACACTACTTCCTGACATGGAGTGTCATGAGTCGACGCATGAGATCCCATGTGATTTATTGTCTCCTTCATTTGATGAGATTGTCTCGAGCTCTCCTATCAAGGAACCAAGTTCGGAGCTGATTTCTGTGGCTCCTAAGCAAAGAATAGATATCCTCTGCAATGGTGAGAAGGTCGGTGATTATGTCGATCCTTGGGGTCATTATTTCGACATACCACCAATGTAAGTGAATTGGTGGTTCTACATAGCCATGGTGGAGAGTCACGCTCGGACATATGAGGAGTTGAGGACATACTTTGACTTCGACTTATTCACATGTAGTGTCCGCCTCCCTAGATGGTGTGCACAAGAGTTTGATTTGCTGCTGAGGGCACTGACGATGTCCGAGTGAGTCTTAATTGGACAACCAAAACGCCGAGTCTATGACGTTAACCAAGGACACTTCTTGGGAGGTAACCCAAGGTTAGTATTTCATATTATCATTTTTCATAATTTTATTAGGTAGTTGTATGTGTGTTATATATATATATATATATATATATATATATATATATATATATATATATATATATATATATATATATATATATATATATATATATATATATATATTTGTTATTTTTCTAGTTTTTTTGCATCTCCGGAATACTAACATGTAGGTTTCGGAAGCAAAAAAAAAAATCACAAAAATCAAAAAAAAGAAGAAGAAAAAGTCCAAAACCGAGGGATTTACAGTAGGAAACTCGGGTACATAACTCGGCCGAGTCCATGGGTCAACCCGAGTGACGAACAGGTCTCCGAGATGGAACTCGGGTCGGTAAATACAACACGGTCGAGTTGATTTTAACCTACCCGAGTTATTTAGCGTTTTTTTTTTAAAAAAAAAAAGGGAAACGCGTCTTTTCTAGTCCAGTCTTCTCCCCGAGCGAAGTTCTTCGAGCGGCTTTGCCTCCCACTCCCGAGTTCCCATCAGGCCGCCCATGCCTCCAGACACTGTAGCCGCCGGCGCTAGCCTCCCTCCGACCAGCAGCCATCCCGGCGAGTTCCGGAGCCCTCACGCCTCTCTCCTGTCACCACTGAGCGTTCCGCGCTCCCCCTCCCGGCACCTCCGCCCAGCCACTTCCGCCAACAGCCACCTTCTGCCGTCCGTGTGCATCCATGCCGGCCCAGCCTCCAGTTAGCCTTCCTCTTCCTTCCTCTCCTTCATTGAAGTTTAAGGTGAGTTTTCAAAAATCCCCAAATTCTAGGTTTTTACAAATTTGTTAAATTTGTGGAATTTAGAAGTTGTTTGGATGAGATTAAAGCTTATTTGCATTGAATTTGTTGGTGAATTTAGATTGATTGAGAGGTTTTAGTTTGGCTTGGGATTCTTGTGCTTAATTGTGAAATTGCAAATGTAGGGGAATTGAATTTTAGGCATTTGATCGATCTTGCTATAAGATATTAAGCTTAATTTGAGTTTTCTGATTGAGTTTATTGAAGATAGTATTGATCGATTTATGCTTAGTTGATTAACGGTTTGCAATATTTTGAGAGAATGGTGGCTATGCTTGATTGCCATTGTGAGTGGTTTAACACCATGGATTGTTATTGTAAGTTGTCCTTTGCCGGGACAACAAATATTTCTTTTTTGGTGTTGTCTTGTCTCTTGTTTGTAGAGATTACGTTGTGGTGTATCCTTGAGGTCGAGACGAGAAAGAACAATGGCTCATCACACTCTTGTGCTTGAATTCATCACCTCTGTTTTGATATGTAGATGACTCCGTAAGTATTCTTTTCCTTCTATTTTATTTTTCACATTGAGGACAATGTGTAAATCAAGTGTGGGGGAGGGAACATTTACATGTTTGCATTTAGGTTGCATTGTATATATTCCTTTCTTGTTATTGCATTTCATGGTTATTTTTCTTAGTCTTGCATATTTCAAAAAGAAAAAAGAAAAAAAACAGAAAAATCTTATAAAAAAAAAAAATCAGCATGCATGACATTCTAGATTTAGGATCTATCAAATAACCCCATCTGTACCACTTGTCTTCTTAATCTAATTATAAGTCCCATGATATGCTTGAATTGTTGATCCTCGTCTAGTTTGGTTGATCTATTGGAGCATGAGATAATGGATTGATTGAGCATGTATAACTCTTACATTTTAGGTGGCATTGAAATCCAACAAAATTTACCTTGTGAGTTTTTGTTAGCCTTATTAGGACTATGCTTTATGGATGTCCTCTTTGCTTCTTGTGTGTGATACTCTCCAATGGGACTACCTCTGAGAATTGGGATTGATATCTATGTCAAGGCTTTATATTGTGATCATTACTTGTGATTTTCGTATGATTGAGGCATGATTGTTACTGAGCCATGATATTCCTATCTTCCCTTGCATATCATCCATTGTTTGAGGCCAAACTGTGCCTATTAGCCTATCTTTGTAGCTCCACAAAAATTATCCTTAGCCAATTGTAGCCTAACCCATCCGGGAATTAGGAATAGAATTGGTGAAATGATGGTTTGAGTTGAGTGAGTGCTTTGAGAATGAGATTGTGTATTGTGTTGAATCATTTGGAGCTTATTATGATGATTGGTTCTATGAATTTATGTATATATGTGTACACTTGGGGCCTAAGGAGAATAAAATTCACTTAGGAGTAAAAGTCGAGAAAGAAAGAAAAAAAAAAGAAAAAAAAAAGAAAAGAAAAAAAAAGAGTTTCAATAAAAAGAACCATTCTTCATCACCTTTAGAAATGATTTGGGAGTATTGTTTGGTCTAAAGAAAGTCTTGTATTGTGCTGTGCTTGAGGCTTGAGTTTGATGGTTTGTGATAAGTTTTGGTTGAGCTTGTAATTGGTTACTAGGAGCTTAGTTCCCGGATTACGAGCACCACAAGCTAAAAACATTCCCTACCTTAATTTTCTCACCGAGCCCCATTGCAACCCTTACAAGACCTCATGATGATTATTGCTTGTAATGTCACTCATGGTGGACATTTTGATGTGGATTTCAATTTTCATGGAGCTTAGTTGCATTGGATTGAGTTTGAGCAGAATTGACTTAGCCTAAACACAAGAGCGATGAGTGAAACACTTTATATGCCCGTTGAGGTTGGATTGAAATGTGCCTAAGCCTTTGAGTTGCTTAAATACATGTGAGGATGTTGATTATTGTCTTGTGCTTCCAACTTGGTTTGGATTGTGTTTTGACGAGGTGAATGCATGAAGAGTGTGTTTGTGGGATGTTTGATTGGATTGGTTTTGCTTTCTTGAGGACAAGAAAGGTTCAAGAAGTTCCAGCGGTTCGTGAAGATGCTTCAAAGGCTCAACGTTACAATCCTTTTCACAGAAGCCCTTCACGAGATGCCATCCTACGTCAAGTTCCGTAAGGAGATTCTAAGCAAAAAGTGGTCGATGGCTGAGGTCGTAGAGGAGTGCTATAACCATTGGATTTGGTCAATATAAATTTAATGCCTTATGTGACTTGGGGGCTAGTGTGAGTATAATGCCTTTATCAATCTGGTCCAAAGTTAAGATAGGTTCTCTAGAGCCTGTGGATGCAAAGTTATACATGGCGAACAACATTGTGGTCATCCCAACAGGCATGGTGGACAATGTACTGTTGAAGTATGTAAGTTCTTTGTCCCTGCTGATTTCTTAGTTATTGATATGGCAGAGGACCCTGCTTGTCCAATCATTGTAGGAAGGCCCTTCTTGGCGACAGTGGATGCCAACATAAGCGTAAGGAAGGGAGTACTCACTTTCAACATCAGCGATGTGGTAATTGATTACTCTTTTAACAAAACTGAAAGACATACAGGTCCCATGGAAGAGGTCAAATCAATATCAGCCAGGTACATTACTTGCGGGGAGCCTAAGGTAAGAAATATTACCCCCGAGGAGCTGGAAAAGAGGGATATGGAAGCACATGTGGAGGAGATCATGGCCATCCTGAACGACGATACAGAGGACCTACTCGACATCGACCAAGGTAAGTCGATATTGACTAACTTCTTTTCGGATGCCTTGCCAGGATTCAAGTATGGGGTCGATGTCGACCAGAAGTACTCGACGTCGAACAGAACCCGAGCTCTCCATCGACTGCGCCTTCATCGTGTGGACCACCCGAAGCAGAGCAGCACTCGACATCGAGTAGTCTACTCAACGTCGACCAACCCTCTTCCTCCTCGACTCCCTCCTCTTCGACGAGCAAGCCACCAGACGAAGGTAAGTACTCGACTTCGAGTACATGTACTCGAAGTCGACCAGATCCCGGGGTCCCCAATTCCGATTCTTCAACGGTAAGCCAAGGTACGAACATCTCTTCTTCTATTTCAATTAAAGATTTATCTATACATGGGAGAGGTTTGCCTTGGTATGTGCGATTGTGAAGGGTTTCCAATGGAGTCTTGCTTGAAGCCCAAGCTACATGGGCCCTGCAGATGCCACCTTGAGCTTTCACGGAGAAAGTCGGCCTAGCGACTATAAAGTATAGTGCTTGTAAATAAAACACTTAGTTTTTGAATTTTTGGACATTGATTTTTGGTTTTTGGTTTTTGATTTTTGGTTTTTGGACATTGTTTTTAAGTTCTTCTAACGATTTTTGCCTTGGTATTTCTTTTCTAACGATTTTTGCAGGTACAAAGAAGCAGCAGAAGTACTCGACGTCGAGCAGCCTACTCGACGTCGACCACTCATCTCGAGCAAAAGGAGCCTGTGGTCGAGGAAAACCACCCTGGAGGCTTCACTGTAGTCGAAGTCGAGTAATTATAATCGAAGTCGACCACATCTACTCGATATCGACCACCTTCACTCGATGTCGACCACTTCTGCAGCCACATTGCACTCAATTCTGACGACCAGCACACCTGTCTAGTGAGTTTCTTTCTTTAGCCTTGTTTTTATACAGCGAGGACACTATAATGTTTAAGTATGGGGTGGGGGAAGGGCTTACTTCATGCATATTTGATTTTATTTGACATTATGTGTGCATATTTTAAGTTTATTTTTCGAATTGCTCATACATGGCTATTTTGGAATTCATATTATCAATCTATGTGCTTTTATGCATGTTTCCCAAAGTTTATAAAAAATGACACCCATTGAAAATTTTGATCAGTGTCATGGAAGCTTAAAATTGAACTCGACGATGCAAAATTAAATTCATTAGAGATATAGCATGAAATTGCCTAGTCATGGGAAGCCACAATGAAGTGCATATTTTTATAAAAAAAACACCATGAAAGGAGGTAAGATTGATATTGCTTTTGACATATTGCATTATAAGAGGATTGAGGAATTTATATTTCCATATAATGCTCATATTGTTATATTTTAGCCTTACCTATGCTTATGCATCACAAAAGCCATATTATGCCTTATTTCATATATTGCTCCACATGATCTAAATATTGTCCATTCTTTACCTTATTTTCTATCTGGGGATTATGTTGTGAATAAAAGCTACATTATGGAGATTATTATATGGAATTTGTGTTGTTATCATATTTGGAGTTTGGCATGAAATTGAAAAGTTTATGGAAAATTTAATGAGTGAAAGAAAATCTGGTCACCTTAGGAGATAAAGGTAGATCGACCCTACCTGCGTCGAGATAATAGTTCCGCGGGATGGGACACCAAGGTGAGGAGTCCGAAGCACTAAGTAACTGAGGCCATTCATAACACCCATGTTTGCGACTCGCGAGAAGGCAGTGGTGAAGTTATAGAGGTAAAAGCATAATATTGAAAAAAAAGCAATGAGCGATGATCGAATGGTGAGAAATCAAAGGAAGAAGGAATGTGATATGAAAGTTTGGAAAGTACTCCATTTCCCCATATCATTAGCACCACATGGCCAAAAATTGCCCACCTTTAGCCTTTTACCAATCTACTCCTTATTGAGCTTAAATTAAAGTCCTCTTCATTATTAATGCTTTGTCACTTATGAATTGTTTTGCATAACCCTCCTTTTGTGAGTAGATGTTGCTTTTTATTGCACATGCATAGATTTGTGACATTGGTACCTTTTCGAGGATGGTAATTGATTGCAGGGTTATATGGCAATAAATCTAAGATATTCAGAGATTGAACTCTTCCCCTGAATGACCATTAAAAGTATTGCTTGAGGACAAGCAAGCTTAAGTGTGTGGTGTTTGTTGTGAGCCTAATTTGCCATGTTTTATACTTACTTTTATATCGATTTCTGTAAACATTTCATGCATTTGGGGTTAGAATAGTACAGATTCTACGTAGTTTACACTTATTTTCCGAATTATGGAGTTTACACTAGTTTTTGTTTAATTTCGCAGAAATCGGGCGTACTTTGGAGCTTAAAGGAAAGTCATGAAGAAACTAATGATGGTGCATCTGGAGAAAACGCCATTTTTCACCATTCATAATTCAGAATCAAGTTCTGATGTCTTCATGAGAGTTGTAGCCCTCGAAAAAAGGTTCCCAACACATACTCATATGTGCCAATCCGACAAACGAGGACTCGGAAAAGTGTGTTTCAAGAATGGAGCAGATTGTTGAAAGCTAGCAGACCTACTCGACTTCGACTAGATCTAATCGAAGTTGAGTACACCCGGAGCCAAAAAGTCACACGACATCGAGCAGGAGTACTCGAGGAGCCTGAACCTAATCGACGTCGACTAAGCCTACTCGATGTTGAGTACACCATGTCGAGTCCAGAAGCAGCCCGAGCTCAAGTGCAAACGAGGATGATACGAGGTTTGCCACAGGATGGCCCGATCTTCGACAATCAAAGAAGACACTACAGAACGGAAGCAAGAAAGACCAAGAACACCAAGAAAGCTCTCGATGTCGACCAAGAACAAGACAAGACGCAGCAAGAAACTCAAGAACAAAACTGACTAGATATCGACTTTGAAATAAACAAACAAAGACTCGAAAGAAATAAGCAAGACTCGAAATTTAGGTGCAAGAATTGAAAAGACACAACCGGTAAGGACTGAGTCGATCTATATAGAACAAGATAAAGACCCCAGGCCTCCTCAGAGGGTAGGAACCAATACCAATGACTCTATAACCCGCCTCTACAACCCTAAACAACCAAGCGGACAACTTGGAGGCACAAGGAGAGGGCTCATGGATACTAGGATCACCAAGTCTTCCGAAGTTGATGAACACAAAGCAAACCAAGCTGAGACGATAACAAATTTCAAATCGATGAGCTCCGCTTCTAATCGATCGACTTGCACTCAAAGTGTTTCACACAATATGAGAGAATTCTAATTCATTAAGTTCCCACTGAATACAAAGGGAGAGCTCGGCATATATAGGCCACAAGGGGCTGTTGGGCCGAGTTCTTGATAAAAGAAGATAAAAGAAATACTTTAAGTAATTAAATAAAATAACATCTAGAGTTTCCTAAAATAACTTAAGTAAAACTAATACTAAAAATAGTAACATAAGGGAGTCCAACACTTAACAAGAATCGGCCTAACAAGTCTAAGGAGGCTCGACCTCATCTTGTATTCCAATGCACATGTAAGTCTTCAATGTTGGCTCCGGGAGTTGAACCGTGGTCGAGAACAAAGCATGACTCACAAATAGGAATGAGTCTCTCTGAAGCTTCTTAGCTCGGGATCGAGTCATAGGTCATTCTCCTAAGATGATAGGTGTGTTTGGAGCTGTAGAAGATGGTCCCGCATCAACATCCCCTTCTTGGAAAGGATTCGACCACGAATCCAAGTCTTCATCCACAACAAAGTAAGGGATTAGATCAACGACGTTGAAAGTTGCGCTCACGCCATAGTCTCCAGAAAGCTCCAGTTGGTAGGCATTGTCGCCCACTCTTCTAATCACTTTTAACGGTCCGTCACCTCGAGGTGAAAGCTTGCTCTTCCGTGCTTCTGGAAACCTCTCCTTCCTCAGGTGCACCCACACAAGATCCCCAGGCTGGAAAGTGACCAATCGGCGTCCCTTAGTGGCCTTATTAGCGTTGTACTCAGCCTTTTGCATAAGCTTTTGACGTGTCCGTTCATGTAGCTCCTTAACAAAGTCGACATGCTTACCTGCTTCAAATGATTCTTTCTCTCTCATAGGATATGGGGTAAGATCAAAAGGGGTTAGCGGATTAACACCATAGACACATTCAAATGGAGTGATTTTCGTCGCAGAATGCATAGTTCTATTATAAGCAAACTCCACATGAGGTAAGACTTCTTCCCAAAGTTTCAAATTCTTCCTAATTATGGATCTTAGGATGGTTGTAAGAGTTCTATTAGTCACCTCATTTTGGCCATCAGTTTGGGGGTGGCTAGAAGTAGAGAATAGCAATCTAGTTCCCAATTTATTCCATAAAGTTCACCAAAAATGACTTACGAATTTCACATCCCTATCACTAACAATTGTTTTTGGCACGCCATGAAACCTAACTACTTCTCTAAAGAATATATTAGAAACATTGGTAGCATCATTAGTTTTACGACATGCAATAAAGTGAGCCATTTTAGAGAATCTATCAACCAATACAAATATAGAATCCCTACCCTTCTTAGTTCTAGGCAACCCAACAATAAAGTCCATAGAAATGTCTTCCCAAGGGGCTGAGGGTGTGGGTAGTGGCGTGTATAAGCCATGAGACATAAGCTTAGATTTGGCCTTTAAGCAATCAATACATCTTTTTAGGCAATGTTCTACATCCCTAAGCATATGTGGCCAATAAAAGTTTGTTTTTAAAGTATGATAACTTTTATCTCTCCCAAAATGTCCCATTAATCCACCACTATGGGCTTCACTAACAAGTAGTAATCGCAGAGAACATCTAGGAATGCACACTTGATCCTTTCGAAATAAGAAACCACCATGTATATAGAAATTTTCGTTAGGGCCACGTTCCTTGCATTTTCGAAAGTACACCCCAAAATCTAGATCATTTTCATACAACTCCTTAATGTAAATAAAGCCTAAGACTCTAGAATCCAAAGTGGTTAAAAGAATATGTCTTCTGATAAAGCATCAGCAACCACATTGTCTTTGCATTTCTTATATTTAATCACATAAGGAAATGTTTCAATGAACTCCATCCATCTACCATGTCTCCTATGAAGTTTATCTTGGCTTTTAATGTGTTTTAATGATTCATGATCAGTCCTAAGAATAAACTCTCTAGGCCACAGGTAATGAGACCAAGTCTTAAGAACTCTATACAATGCATACAACTCTTTATCATATGTAAAGTAATTAAGACAAGCACCTTTAAGTTTCTCAGAAAAGAAAGCAATAGGTTTACCTTCCTGCATGAGAACTCAGCCAATTCCAACTCCGCTAGCATCACACTCGACTTGAAAGGGTCGAGAGAAGTCCGGAAGTGCGAGTAGGGGTGCGTGGGTGAGCTTGTCCTTGAGCGTGTTGAACGCCTCTTTCTGAGCTGCTTCCCACTTGAACTCGCACCGCTTTTTCGTGAGCTTCGTGAGAGGGGCTGAGATGGTGATGAAGTCGCGCACGAAACGCCTATAGAAGCTCGCCAAACCTTGGAAGTTGAGCACATGGCCAATGGTAATCGGCGTTGGCCACTCTTGTATGGCTTTGATCTTTGCCTCATCGACACGCAGTCCATTCGAGCTCACTACAAAACCAAGAAAAGACACTTGTTCATTACATAGCTCACATTTCTTTAAATTAGCATATAAGTGTTCATTTCTTAAGGTTTGAAGTACTTCCTTAAGATGTGCTTTATGGTCATGAGGAGATTTGCTATAAATAAGAATATCATCAAAATAGACAACAACAAATTTCTCTATAAAGTTCCTAAGCACATGACTCATTAATCTCATAAAAGTACTTGGAGCATTAGTTAAACCAAAAGGCATAACCAACCACTCATATAACCCAAGCTTAGTTTTAAATGTTGTTTTCCATTGATCGCCTTCCTTCATTCTAATTTGATGATAGCCACTCCTAAGATCTTTTTTTAAGAATATAGAAGCACTATGCAATTCATCTAGCATATCATCTATGCGTGGAATAGGATGACAATATTTGACAGTAATATTGTTAATAGCCCTACAATCTACACACATTCTCCATGAACCATCTTTCTTAGGGACTAATAACACATGCACAACACAAGGACTTAAGCTTTCTCTAATATATCCCTTATCCAACAGTTCCTGGACTTGGGATTAGACCTCTTGGGTCTCAGTGGGATTCATACGATAAGCAGACCTATTAGGCAAGGCAGCCCCTGGAATAAGATCAATTTGATGCGCAATTCCACGAATAGGGGGTAGACCTGCTGGTATGGCATTGGGGAATACATCCTTATACTTTTCAAGAAGAGATAGGATGTGAGGAGGGAGGGTAGCTCTAAGCTCCTCACTCAACATATTCAACCCTTTGCATAGGAGCATGAGGGTTGTTTCCACATCCACAAACTTGTCTATGAACGTGCTCTTAGAACCCAAAAACACTTCCTTAGGCCGAGTATGTGAACCCACTTGGCTCGACTGAGACGCCTTATCTAACTCACCTTTACTTACCTTGCGCTTCTCAATCTCATCAGCCACTTGTGTAGGTGTCATAGGCTTGAGAATGACGTTCGTTCCCTGAAAAGTAAAGGAGTGGCGATTAGTAAACCCATCATGTATGACCTTATGATCAGATTGCCAAGGACGACCCAATAAAATATGATAAGCTTGCATAGGCACAATATCACATAAAACATCATCTTCATAATGTCCTAGTTTAAAATGCACCTTAACTTGCCTATTTACTTTCAGATTTCCACAGTCATTCATCCAATGCAATTATAAGGTCTAGGGTGTTGGACGGTACATAGTTGCAATTTATCAACCATTTCTTGACTAGCTAGATTACAACAACTACCACCATCAATGATCACATTAACAACTTTTCCTTTAACTAAACAGTTAGTATGAAACAAGTTTTCACGTTGATTGTTTTCACAGGGAGTAGGAACAACACTTAATACTCTTCTAACAATCAAACACTCTCCATGTTCACATTTGACACCATCATCATCATCATAGCATATAAGGTTAAGGTTTTGATCATTATCATCATTAGCATGCTCATCATGTTCATCACAAGAATTTTCAGATTCATATTCTACTAGGTGATTAATCATGAGAGTTTTCTTATTAGGCCAATCCTTCATATAATGATCTCTACCTTGGCATTTAAAGCATACAATATCTCTAGATCTAGTGGTAGAAGGGTTAGGATTACTCCCTTTGGGGCCAGTAGATACCCCAGACGAATCACGTCCAAACATGGGTGACTTTCCCTTGTCGAGGGGCTGCTGGGGTGCTCGGCTTTCTCCTCTTCCTTGGGGCTGGCTTGGTCGATCTCGTGCACCACCATCACCGCGCCATTGGGGCTATTGAGGTCGGCTTTGGCGTCATCCCTGCTGCTGGCCACTCGACATTCTCCTTTGGCTCTTATAGTGTGCTCCTATTTCTACCTTTATTGCTAAGTGTAAAAGCTCAGTAGGCGTAGAATAAGGAAAACAATCAATATCATGAGCCAAAGCGGGGTGCAATATTCTAAGAAACCTAGCATTTGTATCTTCATAGGGTTCAACTACATTAGCCCTAGCCTTGGTTTCTTGTATTGCATTAAAGGTTTCCTCAACAGTTTTGTTACCTTGTTTAAGGTTTGCTAAACGTTGTCTAAGCTCTCTAGCATAGTGTTGAGGAACAAACTTACTTCTCATTAGTGCCTTTAGTTGGTTCCAAGAAGCGATAGGCGCATCAAGGGCTCTTCTTCTTTCTTAATTCAGATTATCCCACCAAATTAAAGCAAACCCTTGAAATTCTAAAGAAGCTAATCGCACCTTTTTAGGCTCAGAGAAGTTATGAAAATTCCAAATTTGATCCATCTTAGTTTCCCAATCAATGTAAGTATCTGGACCAGTTTTACCTTCAAAAGGAGGAATCTTTACCTTTATCTTACCTATGATGTCCTCGTCAGGATTTCTAGGCTCTGTATTGGTATCGACCTCCTCTATCGTTCCTACGATGGCGTGGCTCCCAATCCTTCTCTTCTTGGAAGTCGTCGTCGCGATCCGAATAGTAGTAGTCCTCCTACTGGGCTCGGCCTCTCCCTCTTCCTCTACCCTGTCCCTGCGCATTAGCAAATCCATTATTTCTACCATACCTCTCCCCTCGTGGAGAGTCGTTCTCATCAAATAAAGGATTATTAATGTTGGGATTAGGATTAGGGTTAGGATGAATTACTTCCCTTTCATCGCGAGGCGCTTCGTCACGCCTTTGCTCACCTCGGCCACCCATGGTATTAGAACCACTCGGCCTAGACTCCAATGCCACCACCTTTGTAGTCAATGTAGCCATGGCTTCAGCTACGGTATCCATGCTAGCTATGTGGGCGTTCATGTTGTTCATCATAGTGTTAAACATTTCAGGGGTAACGGTGGTACTGGAGTTGGTGTCGTTATTGCCATTGTTGGCATCGTTGTTTCCGTGCCGAGACATCACAAAGAAAAGACAAACACAAAACTATGTAAAAGATTAGTAAAATATAAACAAGCTCACAATGTGTTTCGCTCACACTCTCTCTCTAATTGGTATGTCACGCTTGTTGGGGCAATCCGCCTTGGGCAAATCAACACTCAAGCAAAAACCTAACAATCAAAGTATATATAAGAGAATGAATGAAACAAGGGACTAAGAGCACTCGACAATTAAAGGAGAGTACTCGACAACCTTCACAAAGCAAGCAAAAGCACTCGACACAAGAAGAGCGAACTCGACGTGGGCTGAGAACACTCGACAACTAGGAAATCAACTCGACAAAGCAACAAGGAGCACTCGATCGACAAGATCAGTACTCGACACAAAAAACAAAGCACTCGAAATCAGGAGAAAATTGCTTGACAATAAGAGAGCTCAAACCAACAGTACTCGACACAAGAGAAGAGTACTTGACAAAACTATAAAATAAAAGAAATAAAAGAAAACTAGGAAATTTACCTCTTTTGATTGAAAACCTTAAGTTAGGATGTTGTAGTTGCAAGGTAGGGTTTCAATTTTTTGTTTTGTGGAGGTAATGTGTATGGAAGATAGGTAATGTCAACTAGTTCTTGAGAGATTCACCAAAATAGGTGCTTGGGAGCTTTCTTGCACTAGATGAACAATACTTTTTTGTTTTTTGACTTACTTTTGCCCCTAGTGAATTTTATCCTCCTAGGTCCAAGTTAAATCTCTTTTTTTTTTGAAGAAGAAGAATTTTCGAAATTGATTTTTTTTTTGACCTAATGCAAGAAAGAATCTACTATGCTATGAAGGACTCGAAAATCTGAATAACAAAAGGTGAAAGGATAAAGTTTGTATCCCTCAAGATAAATATATAGACAACTTTGGATCAATTTGGTAAGTAGATCTATCTTAGCCTGAAAGATATATGTGATAGATAAAAGGAATTAACTACCATAAAAATCTGATTTTTAATTAAGGCAAATAAAATAGATAAAACAAATATCCCAAAGATAGAAAAAGATAGACAAACTATCTTTTTCTATCTTTGGGATATATGTGGGGCTGTCGACCAAGCTTACTCGACTATGGGGACAAGGGGATGTCGTCGACTAGGGTGTACACAAGAGCTGCGCACACTTTGGTCGACTCCACGATCTCGGCTAGGCATGTGTTTAGGCTATGCAACCACAAACAATCACAAACAAAAGATTAGTACAATAATCAAATAAAGAACAAGAAGTAAAAGACGAAAACAAGAAAATGACTCTTTTTTTGGGTTTTTGTGTTTAAGAAAATAAAAGACTCAATCTTTGATGTTGGAAACCAAAGCTCTGATGCTAATTTGATACGGGGTTAGCCGCAGGATGGCCCGATCTTCGACAATCAAACAAGAAACTAAAGAACGGAAGCTAGAAAGACCAAGAACACCAAGAAAGCTCTCGATGTTGACCAAGAACAAGACAAGATGCAGCAAAAAACTCAAGAACAAGGTTGACGTACTCGATATCGACTATGAAATAAACAAACAAAGACTCGAAAGAAATAAGCAAGACTCGAAATTTAGGTGCAAGAATTGAAAAGACACGACCGGTAAGGACTGAGTCGATCTATATAGAACAAGATAAAGACCCCCGGCCTCTTCAGAGGGTAGGAACCAATACCAATGACTATATAACCCACTTCTACAACCCTACACAACCAAGCGGACAACTTGGAGGCACAAGGAGGGGGCTCGCGGATACTAGGATCACCAAGTCTTGCGAAGTTGATGAACACAAAGCAAACCAAGCTGAGACGATAACCAATTTGCAATCGATGAGCTCCGCTTCTAATCGATCAACTTGCACTCAAAGTGTTTCACACAATATGAGAGAATTCTTATTCATTAAGTTCCCACTTAATACAAAGGGAGAGCTCGGCATATATAGGCCACAAGGGGCTGTTGGGTCGAGTTCTTGATAAAAGAAGATAAAAGAAATACTAAAATTTATTAAATAAAATAACATCTAGAGTTTCCTAAAATAACTTAAATAAAACTAATACTAAATATAGTAACATAAGGGAGTCCAACACTTAACAAGAATCGGCCTAACAAGTCTAAGGAGGCTCGACCTCATCTTGTATTCCAATGCACATGTAAGTCTTCAATGTTGGCTCCGGGAGTTGAACCGTGGTCGAGAACAAAGCATGACTCACAAATAGGAATGAGTCTCTTTGAAGCTTCTTATATCGGGCTCGAGTCATAGGTCCTTCTCCTAAGATGATAGGTGTGTTTGGAGCTGTAGAAGATGGTCCCGCATCAGAGGAGGAGAAGACCCTACTCGATGTCGAGTAACCTGGTCGACGTTGAGTAGCCCAGTGACGAGTCCGAGTCCGAAATCGAGTGGAATCCGAGTTGATTAGCTTGCTTCTACACCAAGGCACGTGCATTCTATCCACACCAAGTGAAGATCTATCAAGATGGAAGGAATCTATCCACATTAGTTCTAGTTTCGTTTATAGATTTATTTCCTTTATCATAATATTTTATCTTATGTTATTAGATAAAAAGTTTTAGATTTAGATATAGTTATTTCTTCCTGGAATAGCTACATGGAAAACTATAAATAGGGCTTTAGGGGTTGGATTTTAGAATCATCCAAGCCAAGCCACAAAGCAATACATAGGGGGAGATAGCGAGTAGAGAGCTTAGGCCGAGAGCAAGTTGGAGTTGTCGAGAGACGTTTTGGCTTCGATCGGTTGTACGTTTTATTTGAGTTTATTTAATGCAATTTAGTTTCTTGAAATTATTGATGAGTTTATTCATGATGAGAAGCGAGTAGTCACCCAACTTCTAGGGTCGGGGTGAGCCCAACGGTAGCCATGTAAGGTAGTGCCATAAAGGTACAATCTTTTGATGCAATTTCGTTTTCTATCCCTACGAGCATGATTCTTTTGCGAAAGTTGAAGGTGATCCTTGTTTGTGTTATTGAAGAAAAAGTGATCTTAATACAACTTGGATTAATTATGTGAAAAAGGGTTAGTAACAATTAGGGTTTATGTGAAAGCCTCTATATTCCTATTTGTTAATAACGACAGTTATTTGATGAAAAGGCATGATCGTTTATACCTTATGCATTATTTTATACGGTTATCGTTGTGGCGTTGATACCCCGATTCTAGAAGCCTTTTAGTTTATTGAATTTCCCACAATTTTTGTGTTGCTTCTGTTTTATTTATGTCATTGCAAAGGTCACGTTTTTACACTGCAAAGCACTCGACATCACCTGAATTCTACTCGACGTCGAGTAGGTCAAGTTGACGTCGAGTACTCTGTGTTACTCGACATTGCTTGTTTTTGCCTCGTTTTGCGTTCTGTTTGTTTATGTTTTGCAGTTAGTCGACGACGTGGTCGAGATCGAGTACCCTACTCGATATCGAGTACTCTTTTGGTCGAGTTCGTGTTGATTTAAGGAACTGAAAAGGCGGGCACTGGCACGCTTCCTCGTGGATCGATCCTGACAACCTTCTACTACAACGGGAGAAAGTCTTGTATTTATTTGCTTGGACAAGAGTCGGTTTGCTTTTATTTACTTTATTTACTGGACACATCCTCCTACAACAACTAAAGGCGGGTTTACTCAAAGGATGAGAAATATATAAATCCAGCCATATAAATAAGAATATAAGCAGATTTATATTTCACCATCCCGATTTTTTTGTGTGGTTAGTCGTACGGAAGTGACCAGAAGCCAACCGGAGGAACTCTGCTCTCCACGCTGATGAAAAGGGGTAGGCAAGGTCGGGAGTGAGGCAGCGATGTCCTAGAATGAAGACAAACTCGAAGTCAAAGCGTCGGAGACAGGTCGACAAAACCCCAAAATCCAAGACAAAGGCGAACTTGATGCGGTGCCTGGTGAATGGAATGAGGCACCGAAGGATCCAGGATGAACGAACCCGAAGTAAGGTAATCGGAAATAGGACGAGAAAGACTGAGACTGGAAGAACCAGAAGGAGATCGACGCTGCGAAGCGGGGTAAAGAGCGGTTTGCTTTTATTTAGTTTTATTTACTTTATTTACTGGACACATCCTCCTACAACAACTAAAGGCGGGATTACTCAAAGGACGAGAAATATATAAATCCAACCATATAAATAAGAATATAAGCAGATTTATATATAAATACCATCCTGATTTTTTTTTGTGGTTAGTCGTACGGAAGCGACCAGAAGCCAACCGGATGAACCCTGCTCTCCACGCTGATGAAAAGGGGCAGGCAAGGTCGGGAGTGAGGCAACAATGTCCTAGGATGAAGACAAACTTGACGTCAAAGCGTCGGAGACAGATCGACAAAACCCCAAAATCTAAGACAAAGGCGAACTTGATGCGGTGTCGGGCGAATGGAATGAGGCACCGAGGGATCCAGGATGAACGAACCCGAAGTAAGGTAATCGGAAATAGGACGAGAAAGACTGAGACTGGAGGAACCAAAAGGAGATCGACGCTGCGAAGCGGGGTAAAGAGCGGAGGTGTCGAAACCCCAAATTGGAGGTCTCGACAGTTGCTTTGACAGTTTTTTAATCTTCCTCTCTCCCCACTCTCTCTCTCCCCTCATTAACTTCTCCCGGTTCCTCTCTCTCTCTCTCTCTCACCTCTGTCCCGATTACATTTCCCCTTTTTCACCGGCTGGGCATGCAATTTTTTTAGGGGGGAGGGTTAACCTTTGCAAACTTTTCCATGTTTAGGGTCGTTTTGTACAATTCTCTCTAAAAACTATACTCCTTTCGTTTCTTAATATAAGTCATTTTAGATTTTCACGTTTTCTAAGAACCTAAAAGTTATAAGAAAATATTAACTTTTTATCAATTTTTTTAAATAATTTCATACTTTTTACTAATAAATATATAATTATTAAAAAAATTGATCAAAAAATTTAATATTTTACCTTATTTTTTAGGTTCTTAAAAAATGTGCAAAATCTAAAAGGATTTATATTAAAAAACGAAGGTAGTATAAAATATTAAAAATTTAAAAATAATATTATACTTATTAATCTTATTATTAATAAGTATAATATTATTTTAAAAATTAATTAAAAATTTTAATATTTTATATGGTTTTAGCTCTTTTTTTTTTACAGTAGGCAATAATTATAAGCGATTACACAGGCTGTAATCTGACTCCTTGATCATCCTTAAGGATGATGGTACAAAGTTTCATATCAAAATGGATAGTAGAGCTGTTACAAATGATACATTTCCGAGCTATAAAGTCGACTATTTGATTCGCTTCTCGGTAGCATTGTCTGTATTCAACAAGGTCAAAAGCAGATTCCAATTGCTTGATCTTTTCAATGTGCTCTCCCATCTGACATTATTGCTGCTTGCGATGACTTTGATGATGTGTAGATTGTCCCCTTCTATTATTACTCTTCGAAGTTCTTTCCTAATTGCTTGCTCGATACCTGTCTGAATAGCGATACCTTCAGTTTAAATGACTGAGGTTTAGACATTTTCCTTGTAAAACATGTCAATGACATGGCTCAGGGAGTCCCGAGCAACCCATCCCATATGGAAAGCGCCTGTGGGATTAACAGAGCCATCCACATTGATTTTGTAGACAGCCCCCGGTGGTCTGCTCCATTTAGCTTCAATTCTCTTGATTGTTGCTTTATTCCTATGATTATCTTGTTCAGTTTGGGTCCAATCATGTATGTTTGCAGTGATTTTTCGAAGGATATTTTCTATTGGGGCTAGAGCTTTATTCCTAAAGATAAGTTCATTTATGATTTCCCAAAAAGTTTGCCAAATAAAGACTAGTTCCCCAAAATTCTTGTTTCCAAGTCGGATTTCATCTATATTAAAAGGGTGGGATTCATTTATATTCATATGTTGGAAGTATTTTCCTATTTGTAGCTCAAAATGGTCAATTATTTTCCTAGTGAATAGACAACTTCTCATTAAGTGTTCTGCATCTTCTTTCGCTTGATTGCAAATACTACACTAGCTGGGAACTCGGTTAACGTATTTATTAAGCCTTTTGAGTGGTAGGAAGACCATCTAAGACCATCTACCATTATTTTTCACATAAAGTTTCTTATTCTAGGAGGTAGATTTAGCTTCCAAATCCAGTTAAGATCTTTTGAAATTGGAGTTACGTTATATGGTTTTTAGCTCCTTAAAAAACACATTAAAAAGTCAAACGATCTATATTTAAGACAGAGTTAGTAGTTCTAGTAGTATATATATGTGATAACTATAATGTGCTTTAATCTTGATTTTAAGAAAAAATTCTATAAAAATGATATTATGTTAGATTATTGGGGACAACACTAATGTTATATTAGTTTAAATATTTCTGAAAAACTATTTGTTTAATATACATTTTATTAAAAATAATCCAACCAAATTTTTTCCCAAAATCTTATGCATTGAATTTTGATTTGTTATCAATGTTTAGTTTTTATTTGTAAGAAAAATAAGCTAAAATAATACGAACTATTATCCATGAATTAATATTAACACAAAATTTAAAAATTACTATTATTTTCTTTTATTTATTATTTATGTTTTTTTTTAAAACTTACTTCACACGTGTGGCAACATCCAGAATGTGTTTGCGGGTGCCACCCCCTTGTGCATCCAGGATGTGTTTGCGGGTCTGCACATCCAGAATGTGTTTGCGGGTGCCCCCCATTGACCCGAAAAAAGATGTACAAAATTATTCCATATTAAACCAGTTTCAATATGAGATAATGTTTTGGCTAACTTTTTGTCATGACAGTCAAGTCTTCGAAAAATTAATGACATATTGTCACATCATTAAATAACAAAATTTTTATTTTTGTAAAGAAAAACTGGTTTTGAGTATAGTTGAATTCTAGAGTTAATTTACTTATCTAATTTTTAATTAAGAAAGATTTTTAATTGAGTTTAATTGATAAACTAGAAAAATCTTTTTTTTTTAAAAAAAAACATAGCTAAATAATTAAATAGTTTTTCTAACTTATATACTTAGAACATAGAGGTAGGCGGTTAAGCATCCATATTGAAAAATATTTTTTAAAAATATTAATTATTTTATGTCATTTAAAATAGATTTCTTATGGTTAATGCATTGAGATTTAAGAATCGTTTAATTTCCAATATTTATTTAACTTATGCCCCCAAATCAAGGTGCAACATTGCTGAAACAATGGAGGTATTAAACTCATTAGCTATATAACGATGATTTGATAGGGTTATTGAGGTGACAAAGTTGAGAAGGCTAGTTTGTCGGAATGAGAACCAATTTGGGGAGATATTTAGAATTACTGAGGTGTTAACACAAGACTTTGACATATTGGATTTTAATATGTCATGGATTGTATGATCTGTCAACATAATAAAGTAATCAGTCTATATCCACATTTGTAAGAATAATATTGAAAAATATGATTTTTTTTATGATATGCGTTGATTTTATGAAGTTAGCAACAATATTGTAAGAAGCTTTTCTGCAATCGCTAGATCTAATCTCCCAGCTACATGTGTGTGTTTCACTGTATATAATATGACTTCAAGGGTTTCTGAATAGAGCTTTTTTTAATGCAATCTTCAACCATAGTTGACAGCTATGCATTTGGCTCTGAAATACTACGGAGTAGATTTCTTGACCTCAACCCAAATATTTCAGTCATTGACATGAGATATAGAGCATCCTTCAATGCTTGTTTATTTGCAAATATCTTCCCGACATAGATTGTCCAGTCAGCTGCTGAGTTATAGCTACCAAAACTCTCAATTTCAGCATTGGAAGAAATATCGGCATTGTATTCTTCTATTGTATTTCCTTTCCTCTTCATTGAATTGTAGCTTTCTCTCCAAATTTTCTGGTCTTCCTCACTGGTATTTGAATCATCATTCTCTCCTTCATCTGGATGTGTAATGTTTGCCCCTATGGTGTCAGCTTCACTATTTTCTCCATCAACGTCAGCATATTCTTGAAATGGAATAAGCCCTCTTTATCATCTACATGAATATCAGCATCATCTTCATAGTAATACCCATAATCCTCCAATGACATATACTCGTTGTCAGCTTTCTTGTCTTCAAAAACACATGAGTCTTTGAAATAATCGTCAGATTCGAAAGTCTTCCTGCTTTATTGGTCGATCTTCTGCTTCAAGTATGTCAATGTTAGTTTTTGGTTGTATGATAGACAATATTCCATCCTTCTTTCTTTTAATGACATATAATTCAATAACAAAATTCAATCATTCGAGCTTACTTAATATCAAAAGTTTCAGTAAATTGGCATCACAGTTGACAATAAAAGATGTTTTTAAAATCTCGCACGGGCGCAATTGGCTAAATTCTAGATTATAAATGTTATGATCAATGTTGAATTTGTTGAACACTCTCATAGCCAGTGAACCCAATGTAACTGAATCATCAACTAGGAAAGACTTGGTTGTTGTATCACCAACGAAAAATAAATTGTTGTCAACATTCATCCATTCTCCCCCACAAACAACTATAAGAATGTGTGTTGACATTACCACTTGATCTAGCAAGAGAGCAATTTCGTAAGCATGATGAGATTTGATTAACCTAGGCTGATATATATATATATATATATATATATATATATATATATATATAGGGTGGTTCATGGGTACTCATCCCTTATTGTGTAACATGAGAACACATCTGGACCGTTGATTGAATGAAATGGAAGGCTGAGATTAATAGGCAATTTCGGCTTTTTTAAAATTAAAAAACAGTGGGACCCACGTCGTTTTTTTGCCCACTTGCTGAATGGAGGCGTGTGTGGTGCACTCTTTTCAAATTATTCGACAGTATATCTAGATTATTCGATCGTATCGTCTGATTATGCAATGGTATCGACAGATTATGCGATGATATATGATTTTTTTTTGTTAATCTTTCTAAATGGTTGATTATTCGGTCATCTATGAATGATTATTCGGTGATATATAGATGATTATTCACCCGTATATGAGTGATTATCGCTTGATTATTCGATGATATCGGTCGGTTATTTGACGGTATCGATAGATTATTCGATGATATCGCTTTATTATTCGATAGTATTACATGATCATGGACATCTATAAATTCACCCATAAACAAATCCCACCAAATTATCCTATATACATATGAATAAAGTTATACATACAAATGAATAAACCTAAATTACAAAAATTATTCAATGGTATCGTTTGATTATTCGATGGTATCGCTCGATTATTCGATTATATCGCTTCATTATTCAATGGTTAAAGTCATTGTAACAAATAACTAAAAATTATTCAAGGACACAATTTCGATGAAATCAGGGCAAACAAATCTCCAATGAATTTCTTGTAAACACCGGGAAATTTTAGAATATTAAATTATTAAAATAGTGATTTATAATCATTTCGATTTGTAAGATTTGGAAGGTTTGGAATTTTCGTCCTTGAGCTATTGGTTTTATTCTAAATATTTCAAAACGAGTTCCGACATGATTTAATTAGAAATTTAAAATATGTTATACTCTGCTTTTATATACCGAAAATTTAAAAATAATGCTCGGATTTGGAAAATTTAGGAGTATTTTAAACGCATCAGGATAAGGTTTAATTATCGGGTACTTTGAGATATATTTTTCGGGCAATTTCAAATTGGGAATCGGGTTCCCTTTTTGTAAATTCTAGCTCTGTCCTAGCCTAGTACCCTTTGAGCCAACAAGCCCCACGCCACACGCCACCACCCTCCCTCTCTCACCATGCTTCTCTATTGCAGGAAAAATGCCAAATTCCCTCTGCAATGTACAGCTAGGAAACCTCCCCTTCCTCTTCAAATTGGAATCCAATCCCACAATCCTCATTCACGCCTCCCTCCTACTGATTTAGAAGAACACACACTCTCCTCCCCTCTCCTCTTCCTTGCCTTCAAAACCCAGAAAAAAAAACACAAAAACCCTCCCATCGGAACCCTGTTCAAATATGAAATCACCTCTTTTCGATGCACCTCCGCCGTCGCACCCACATCACCAGTTCCTCCCTCTTCTTTCTCGTTTCACCACCGGGAGCTCCGAGATCTGTTTGCCAAGAGCGGTACTGCGGAACCTCCCACCGCCGACCACCAGTACCGCCACCAACACCTCTTGAGCGCCTCCGTCCTCCCCTCCTCCTCTCCGACGAGACCAGCAACACAGTCGTTGCCTCTCCTCCAACGTCAGACACAAAATCCGAGCAGGCAAGGGGCATCCCAGGCAGCCCCGACCACCGCTGTCACCCCCTTTCTTCCTCCTTCTTCCCTGTTCTGGATCAATCTGCTCGGTAATCCCTCCTTCCTCCTCCTCGTGGTCTGAATCGTATAAAGGTGGACCTTTATAACCATTTACATCCGACCCAGTTCCCCGGAGCTTTCCCTACCCTCGACAAGCCTAATCGATCTCCGGCGAGTGCTTTCGGCGAAGATCTCCGCCTCGGTGAGATTTCGAATCCTTCTCCTTTTCCTTGGTTTTGCGTTTGATCGATTTTGGGTTAGTAGTGTCGGAAAGGGCCGGTGAGGGTTTTCGGAGTGGGGGAACGCCACCGGTAGGGACCTGGAGTTCCTCTTCTCCCTCGTCGTTTCTCCATTTGTGACTTGCAGAGCCCTATTCTCAGTTTTGGGAATGAGAAAGTTGTGTGTTGGTTGTGGGCCTATTTTATTTTCGGATCCGGGTATTCCATTCCACATGAAATTGGGTTTTCAGATTCGGGAGATTGGTTTTGGGTTTCGGGTTGGCCTTCGAATTCGGATCTTTCCTCTCGGGCTTAAATTGTGGGCTGCTGGGTTGTTTTAAATGTGTTGGGCTGTGGGTTTTGTTTTATGTGTTATGGTTATTATTTCATGATAGGTTATATATTTATATGTCATGTTATTTACATATGTGATATATTATGAGTATATATTATTCCTGATTTTTGAAAGATATATTTCCTGAAATTATGATTATCCATTTTTAAAGTGTTTTAAAATAATATTATTGAACTATGTATTTTGTGAGGAGTAGATATTTTATCTTGGAAATTACGAGATGATATATGGTTATTAATTTCTAAATGTGGTTTGGTGATTATTTTAGTTAATACAATTTGAAAAACTATTTAAAAGGTTTTAGATTTTGAAATAAAAATGACGGAATTATTTTAATGGTATGAAATTGTGAGTTGATTAAAGATTTAATGTTTATAAATGGATTTTGGCTAGACAGGATTTGAGAATTGTTTTGAATATGAGCTGACTTAATTTTGGAGATGAGTTTGGAAATATTGTTGGTAAGATTTATCGATGGGTTTGATTGGAAATGAAATGATTTTTAGTTGATGTTGGTCATATCGGAAAGATTTTGGAAAATGGTTTTACCATCGATTGCTTTTGGTAGTGGCTTGATGATAGGTGTGTATTGCGGTCGGATTGCTTTTGGACTTACATTTGGGCCCTTGCTTGCTTTATTTTGCTGTTCTGCTTCTTCTGTTAAGTTCCTTAGGGGGCTTACTCAGGTTAGACATTCATGCTTGTTGTTGCATTTTATGTTAGGCGTTGCATATGCATAAAAGCATGCCATGTAGTATCCTGTTTAGGTTGCACTACTTGAATGAGCATCTGCTTACTTATTGCGTTTGAAACAGAACGACCGTTATCTGTGATAGTCCTAGAGTCTTTGCTAGGGTCATAGGGTAGCCCAGCCTCATTGGGTACCCTGAGTCAATCGAGTCATGAACTTCCTTATATTATGAGATGCCTGCGGGCTTTATTGTGGAGCGGGTTAGGCATGCGTGCCGCCCGATTATGATGGAATGCATTCACGAGCTGGCCAGTCACCACCCTATCGGAAGGGGGTGGAGATAGGAGAGGGATATGCCATTTGGCATTGTCTTGGGCCCTTTACAGTATTTCTGCACATTATTATGAACTAGGAGCATGCTAGTGTGTTTGACTTTCGTACTGCATTAGAGCATCTTTATTAGGTATAGCACATACTATGTGGCCTCAGCGAGGGCTGCCGGTCCCGCATGAGTGGCTTGATCTGACTCCTTTCCTTGTTCTTCTTTTAAAGGTATTCTCTGCAGATTTGAGTGCTCGATGTCTATATGAAGGGGTTCCCTTTTGGTGAATCGAAGAATCTGGCAAATATCCTAATTTAGTAACATGGTAATTACACACTCATGATTTGGTTTTGACCGGTTCTTGTATCTTTACTTTGCTTTCGCCTTACTTTCGTTTGAAATGGATTCCGCGACATAGTCTTAGGACAGGTTAAGGGTACCCAACGGCCCTTCGATGTTTTTAGGGTTTGAAATCCCTCTTTCTACTAATCTTAAAATGAGTTTGAAACCTCGACCCGTACTTGGATTGCAAGATCCGAACAAGGGGTTTAATCCCTTGAAACGTAACCCGGAAATCATAATTTTGGGCCCTTACAAAGATGGTATCAGAGCTGAGGTTGTGCAATTCGGGTACACAAGGGTCGAGTGTACGTTTTGAAAATCGCCCACAAATTTCAAGGACTTTTGAAAAGGATTTACAGGGGCAAAATGAACTTAACATGCCTAACCCAAATCGGACAAAGTAACGAACTTGGCTTGTTATAAAAGAGGAAAACCGACCAAACGGGGAACGAGAGGATAGTAAAGGCGTTAGACCACCCCATTGGGTGTAGTCGGGAATGGGTAGGCAAAATACTAGCTTGCTCTTTACAGATGGGTTTGGAAGTTTCCAAGGAGATGACTATGAGTGTCATTAACTGATTCTATGTTGAGTGCTTGCTACGCTAGAGATCTGATTTGGATGCCCTAACAATGAAATGTGTACTGACTTGTCTGTGCAAACGGGATAGCTACCTTTATTTCTATATGGTCAAGCCCAGCTTGTGTGGAATGGCCTCTTCCACTATGTTAAACCCTTTCTGGTTCTACCAAATCTTTCTCCTGGCTGTCATTGTCTTTCACGGGGAATCGGGTTGGTAAACACATTGTGTCGGAAACTCATGTATGTACATGAAGGTGATTTGAGTGAGTATTGGAAGGTAGTTCTTGATGTCATTTTGAGTCAAGAGTAAGGTGTTTCTGAGGCTGTCTTTCTCAATCCTTATGATGATCGACCAGTGTCTTCTTGCCATAAAGAGTCATGTCGGAGTCCCACGGGAAAGAGAGGTGATGAGTCGGTTGGGAAGGTCAATGGTTGCCCTTAGGGATCTCTGTCCGGTTGTAATGATGACTCTCTCTGAATTGAATGGCATGATTTTGTAATCTCACGCATGTACATTGTAAATGATCATTAGTATGAAGTTGCTCGTGTTATGCCTTGCTTTCTGTCATAATTTTATTGTGTAAGCTCATGTTGTGGTTAGTTACATTGCTCAAGTCTCGTGTTATGTCTTGCCCTCTATCATGAATGTATGTTGTTATAGCATGTTTACTTGGCTTATTGATCGTATGAATGATTGGAAGCATGGACCATATAATATGATTCTACATGATCGTTATTTCCTTATGGATTAGGTTCATGATAGTGTGGTCAACTCCTCTTTGTAGGAATGCTTGTAGATTATCGCCTTAGCATGTTGGATGACGACATGTCGATGCTTATTATCCTTTTTGTGACAAGAATCCATATCATGCCCATCTATTTTGTATTTGTCAGATTAGCTATTACTGATTATTTTGCACATAATATTGTTGTGTGTTACTTGTGTTGAATGGAGAATATGTGGTATAATTGAGTCTTAGCAAATGCATGTTTCATCCCAGTATGTGTTGATCTGCACTCATGCCCCGTATTCTAATCAAATTGCCCATTACTTAGACTCGTATTAGGAATCGTTAACTTTTCTCATGCTCCTATATCGTGGAAGATGATTGAGTGATTTCTTACCCGTCGCCATGATTAGTTGCATGCATGTGTCGTACGTTATATTGAGCTTTTAGCATCATGTATGATCATCGATTGTGACTTGTGCGAACTTGTATCTGGTCTACGTTGTTGATGATTCTCTCTCGAGCTAGGTTCCTGATAGTGTGGTTCTTCCCTCTTTCTATTACCATAACATGTCTTACCCGTGCAAGTTAATTAGTGTTGAATTCGATGATCGATTTTCTTTCTGTGATGGTTAATCATAGCATGCTTACATGTTGTCGCTCGGTAGTGTTCCTCTATTGCTCCATGATATCCTCTCATGCTAGTATACATGTATGACTTGACACATCGCATAATCACACACCACGCTTATCATGTCTTCAGATACGTAGGACGCATGAATGTTAGAATGAATCTAGTCGAGTTATCTTGATTATGTGCATGTTCAATATGTGCCAGTAGTGTTTTGTAGGGCTTAATTATGATTCCCAATATGACTCGTTAAATGATCACGTGTTGTACTTGTTCTATGATGTGATGACTATTGTACCATATATATGATCTATGATAGTTCGTTCCTAGTATGACTATAATCTATCGCCCTTGATGTCCTTCTTATTACTTTTGATAATGCCTGGTGCTTCGTAAATATTATGATGAACTCCTTTTAACGGCTTATGATTATGCTTGTGTCACGCTATGTATCTCTAGAATCATGTAGGACCTGTGCTTTCTAAATGTATTTCGTCATATGATTACGTGTCATGCTTGACCTATTATATGATCATTGTGTTAGATGAGATAGTTACTATGTTACTCTTATATGTTCTCGTATGATGCATACACCAAGCTAGGGCATTGTTCATATATGTGACAATTGTGATACCCATTAAATCTTGCATATCTTGCTTAAGTTGCTAGGCATATCGGCTTTCATGGGATAATAGACCGCTATCTTGTCTCGCATGCATCCGTGTAGCACTCGAATATGTCTTTTGGAATAAATATGTATGTCGTGCTTCTTGATATAGGTACATGTTAGAGTGGATTAATATGATTGATATGCCCCATGATGAATTTGTGTTTGCTTGCCACAATTGCAACCTAATAGACTTTCATAAGGGCGTCGTTGTTATTCTCGGGTTGTTTCCGAGATGAACTTTGGGTTGTCTTCTCTTGTCACTCCCCTATCTCCGCTAACTTCGACCCTATGCGATACATTCGACGAGCGACCGCATGGAAGAGGGAACGAAAAGTCAGATAGCGATAGAGGAGTGCAGCGGAAGCGTGGGCCCATAACCCACGAGCCTCAGGATCAATGATGTCGGCGGAACGAGCACGCATCGAGAATTGCGGATACTGAGTACGATTTGACTCGCAAGCCGGAGTGTTCTCTGTTCAAATTGCTAACCCTTTTGAATTTATTGACAATGATATTGCACTAACCTGACGATGAGATTACGTGTTGATGTGCTGACCTGGTGATGACTGTTACTTGATTGCCTGTTGTCTATGATGATATGATTTGATGACTTATATATCTCATATACGATGATGTCTTGACTTGTTGCTACGCTGAGTTGCTAAGCATGATTTGAATTCCTTTGCCTGTAAAATGTGAACTACATATGCTAAGAAGCCTGAATTGTATCTGATAAGGTTATAATGCAACATGCTAGCTTGACTTGATTATGTTCATATATGATGGTTGCGATGGTTGTTGAGCATGATGTTAACTGAGACTGGTTGAATCCATGATGTTATGTTATGAATGCTAGTTGATATGATGTAGACCTTATGTTTGATGATTTTCATAATTGCTTATTCCTTCAACATGCGGGGGAGGTCATTTGGTAGCGTGGTTGGAGAGTGGTGAAAGAATTTTGGGCGGTTGGGAAGATCGATGGTACTAGAAGGTGAGTTGCGAGAGAGGGATGCTAGCTTAAGTAAGACTGAGTGAGCTTTGGGATTTTGGGAGACAATGTTGGTGGTTCTGATGAGCTTCTAGGTGATGTTCGTGATGCTTCGGGTAGTACGAGAAGTGTAAGGAAGGGCTCGTGAATATTGAGGACATGGTATTAGAGGTACTTGAGTGTGACGTTAGAGATAGGAGTTGGATTCTTAGCGGTGGATGGTGTGGTAGTGCTTAGCGGAAGGAGGGGCGAGATTTGATCATCGAGATGAATTGGGATTTGTTTGGAGAATTTTTGTCCGAGTTGACGTTGGCGAGTCTAGAAGAGGATTAGTCTTGGCTTAAGAGTGGAGATGGGCGAGTGGGGATTGTATTTTATTTTGACTGGTATGACGTGAAATTTTTCTTGATTATGTGATTTATTTATATTTGCGGGCATGATGTTAGATTGCAACTATGATGAATCATGATATATTGCTGCTCTGCTATGTTGTTTTAGGAGCATGTTAGGATGTGTTGTGATCTGATATACAAGATAATGATGTGTTATTATGTGAAAGTGTGATGTTATGTTATGGGGTGAAAGCATGATGTTATATTATGTGGTAGTAAACATGATGTTGTATGATATGTTTAGCAAGCATGCTTATGGATATGTTGCATCACGAATATGGCTTTCAAAATGAATATGATTTATATATATGAGATAATGATGTCTGATTACTAAATGATCGCTACATGGCGTTGTGATGAGTTAAGATGATGTCTGGTGAGTATGCTGACATTCGATGATTGATATGCTGCTTGACCTCCCCTTTTGCTGAATCTTAATGGCATGATTTTGTTGTGTTGACAATGAGTTTTGGTTCGTTGACTCTATGATGAGGTGATACTTTTATGACTTCTGATGTGATGTCGAGACGTTTATTATGATTTTGTTATGTGGTTGAGATGTATATTATGACCCATAGTAGGATGTAGAGATTTTGATGTGACCTTGTAGCACTGTGTTGGCATGCATATGTTTGAGACTTGTCATATGATGTACTGATTGGAGATTAGTTGGTTATTTAGTTATGCATTTCTTGTGGCTTGTGAAGCTTGCTTGAATTGAGACTGATAGCTTGTTTTGATTCTGGAAACTAGGAAGAGAATATGGGATTAGCCCTTAGAGGTGGATGATTCCACCTCTAAGCTTCTGAAATTGATTGATCGTTATGCGGAAAACTGATTTAGTTATGGAAGATTTTGACGAAATTTTGATAGAAAATATTTTACTTGTTTTGGTGTAAAGTTTCTTGGTTAAGCGTCTTATTTGAAGATTTTGAGCGGTTTGAAAAGGAATGACTTGAAAATTTTAAAGAATAAACGTTACCGAGAATTTCAACGATTTTGAGACCAATCTTTTCCAACTGCGGAATCCCTTTTAGAGAATTTTCACACCCGGGCTTATATTATAACGCCTCACGAAGTGGATACAAGCATTTTATAGGGGCGCATATAGAATTCTTGCTAAGACCCAGTAGAGACGCTATGATTGCTTTTCGAGTTATAATATGACCGAAAGGTCGGGGTAAGGGTGTGATAGGGGCCCATATTACATACTTGCTACGACCAATCGGGAATGTTATGATCACGTCAAGGGTGCTGTGAGGATCTTGACAGAAGATTTTCAGTCGCCTTAAATCCTATCAAATATAACCGACTAACCTAACTAATGTAGTTTGGAAAGCACGGGTCGATCCCACATAGAGTCTATGCTTCATATGCAAATCAGAGTGTGTCAACAAGAATAAGAAATAAAGGGGGGGTTTTGATGGTTTGAACTAACTAAGCAAAAATAGTAAGCAAAACAATAAGTAAAACAGATTAAGTGAATGAATATGAGAGAATAGCTCAGGTCAATCAATCTCAGCAATCAGGTTCGTTCATTGATCATCAAAATCAAATAGATAACTTCCTCTCGAATACTTTGTTGTGGAAAGACTTGGTCTTTTGAATCCAATTCCTTACCGAATCTAGTTAACAGGACAACCAGACCCTGAAAACCCTAATTATCAAACAATCTTGAAACTATCAAAATTCAATTCAATAATTGATTAAGCTTAAAGAAAATCAACAAAGACAATTGATACGCACAACCAGTTATTGCATCAATTGCAAATCAATTCTCTATACAAATCCCTAAATCAACCAGTTTCAGAGATTTATACTTTGCTACTTAAGAACATAGATAACTCAACCAGAAATTACCTATATCTAGCTATAGATTATCATGAAAAGGCATCAGTTAATCAGACTAACGGAAATTCACGAGAACCCTAAACAATCTAAGCAAAGAATTGATAATATTCAAAGAAGAGTATTAAGAACGGAAATCTCACAATGAAATAGAAAACCTGAAGCTTCGATTAATTTCCCCGAGCAAAGAGGTTTAGTTGTTCATAATCGAGAAAATAGAAAAATAAGAAAGAAACTCCATACCCAAAAAACTCTATTCGTCCGATTCTCCAGAAAAACAAAAGCCCATGTCTAACGTTTCATGTTCTCCTAAAAATTAAAATTAGAAAATAAAGTAACAGCTTTTCTTGAAGACGGAATAAAACTCGGGTGTGCCAACAATAAACTCGGCCGAGCTTTCCTTGTCCCACCCGAGTTCAGCTGAATCCAAAAACTCGGTTTCCCTCAAATAACTTGGCCGAGTTTCTTGGAATCTTGGCCCGAGTTTCTTCCCAAACTCAACAACTCGGTTCTCTTCGATGGACTCGGCCGAGTTTCATGCAATCTTGGCCTGAGTTCTTTACAGTTCCATTCCTTTGCACTTGTTCAGCTTCTCTCTTTGGCTCTCTTGCTCAAGACTCCGATTTCCGTCTCATCTTCTATCATTTATACGAGCTCAGCTCCACCTTTCCACAATCACCTGAAATCAGGCACAAAACTTGTAGATTCCGACTCTAATTGAAACATAATAAAAACATGAAAACTACTCTAAACTCATGCATTTTACCCTACCTAAACTCATCTAAATGCCTATATTAACACTACCTAAAAGTGCATGATCAAACTCCCCCACACTTGAACTTTTCTTGTCCTCAAGAAAACAAAACCAATCCAATCACACATCCCACAAAAACACTCTTCATGCATCCACCTCGGCAGAACACAGTCCAAACCAAATAGGAGGCATAAGACAATAATCAACATCATCACATGTATTTGAGCAACTCAAAGGCTTAGGCACATTTCAATCCAACCTCACTGGGTACATAAAGTGTTTCACTCATCCCTCTTGTGTTTAGGCTAATTCAATTCCACTCAAACTCAATCCAATGCAACTAAGCTCCATGAAAATTGAAATCCACGTCAAAATGTTCACCGTGAGTAACATTACAAGCAATAATTATCATGATGTCTTGTAAGGGTTGTAATGGGGCTCGGTGAGAAAATTAAGGTAGATGATGTTTTTGGCTTGTGGTGCTCATAATCCGGGAACTAAGCTCCTAGCAACCAATTACAAGCTCAACCAAAACTTATCACAAACAATCAAATTCAAGCATCAAGCACAACACAATACAAGAACTTTCTTTAGACCAAACAATACTCCTAAATCATTTCTAAAGATGATGAAGAATGGTTCTTTTTATTGAAATCTTTTTTTTTCTTTTCTTTTTTCTTTTTTTTCTTTCTTTCTCGACTTTTACTCCTAAGTGAATTTTATTCTCCTTAGGCCCCGAGAATACAAATATATACATACATTCATAGAACCAATCATCATAATAAGCACCAAATGATTCAACACAATACATCAATCCCATTCTCAAAGCACTCACTCAACTCAAACCATCATTTTCCCAATTCTAATCCTAATTCTCGGATGGGTTAGGCTACAATTGGCTAAGGATAATTTTTGTGGAGCTACAAAGATAGGCTAATAGGCTCAGTTTGGCTTCAAACAATGGATAATATGTAAGGGAAGATAGGGAATATCATGGCTCCGTAACAATCATGCCTCAATCATGCGAAAATCACAAGTAATGATCAACATATACAACCTTGACATAGATATCAATCCCAATTCTCAGAGGTAGTCACATTGGAGAGTATCACACACAAGAAGCAAAAAGGACATCCATAAAGCACAATCCCAATAAGGCCAAAATAACTCACAATGTAAATTTTTGTTGGATTGCAATGACACCTAAAACCTAAGAGTTATACATGCTCAATCAATCAATTATCTCATGCTCCAATAGATCAAACAAACTCGACGAGGATCAACAATTCAAGCATATCATGGGACTTATAGTTAGATTAAGAAGACAATTGGTACAGATGGGGTTATCTAGAATGTCATGCATGCTGAATTTTTATTTTTTATTTTTTTTATATGCAAGACTAAGAATAATAACTATGAAATGCAAAAAACAAGAAAGAAGTATATACAATGCAACCTAAATGCAAACATGTAAATGTTCCCTCCCCCACACTTAATTCACACATTGTCCTCAATGTGAAAAATAAAAGAAAAAGGAGGAAAATACTTACGGAGTCATCTACATATCAAGCGGAGGTGATGAATTCAAGCACAAGAGTGTGATGAGCCATTGTTCTTTCTCGTCTCGACCTCAAAGTGACACCACAACATAATCTCTGCAAACAAGAGATAAGGCAACACCAACAAGAAAATATTTGTTGTCCCGGCAAGGACAACTCACAATAACAATCGATGGTGTTAAATCATTAACACACAACAAAGCCACAAACATCAACAATTTGCAAATCGATAACAATTAAGCATAAATTGATCAAAACTATAATCGATAAACTCAACAAGAAACTCTTATCAAGTTTAATATCAAAAAGCAAGATCAATTCAAATGCTCAAGACTCATAATTCCCAAATTTGCAATTTAACAATTAGGCACAAAAAAATCTCAAATCCAAATCACAAACCTCAATCAATCTAATTCACCCACAATTTCCTTTCATCAACAAATATAGCACAGATAAGGTTTAATTTCACCCAACCAACTCCTAATATACACAAATTTATTCCATTGGAGAAAACCTAGAAATTGGGGGTCTGAAATTTTACCATAAATCTTCAATGGAGGGAGGAGAAAGATAGAGATGGCTGACCGGAGATGGTGCTCGAAGATTCTGGCTGCCGGAGGGAGACTTGTCTATCGGTGGCAGCAAGAAAGCATCGGCGGCGACCTGGGGATGCCGCCAGCGGCCAGCGGGCACTGGGAACACTCGCTGCTGCCGGAGGGAGGCGTGAGGGGCTCCAGGACTCAGGACCGGTGGGTAATGGTCGGAGATGATCGGCGCCGGCGCGCGGCTGCTGGTCGGAAGACGACTCGCTGCTGGTGGCCTGATGGCTCGCTGCTGCATCGCTCGGATAGTCGGATGGATGGGAGACGGGCAAGTCGCGCTTTCCTTCTGAGTTTCTTTTTCCATTTTTTTTAATGGCTAAATAACTCGGTTGTGGCGTAACAAACTCGACCGAGTTTTTTATTTCCCACCCGAATTCTTTCTCAGTGACCTGATCGCTACTCGGGTTGGCCAAGGGACTCGGCCGAGCATCTTACCTGAGTACCCTACTGTAATTTCTCTTGTTTTTTTTGGCCCTTTTTTACGAACGTTTTTTTTTAAAAAAAAAACTTGAAATTGAAAACTTAAACGAAAAAAAAAATGAAAAATGCAAATCTAAATTACTCACCTTGGGTTGCCTCCCAAGAAGCGTCCTTGGTTACCATCATAGACTCGACGTTTTGGTTATCCATTTAAGACTCACTCGGACATCGTCAGTGCCCTCAGCAGCAAATCAAACTCTTGTGCACACCATCTAGGTAAGCGGGCACTGCATACGAAGTTGAAAATAAAGTATGTCTTCAACTCCTCATATTCCCGAGCGTGACTCTCCGCCGCGGGTATGTAGAACCACCAATTCAGTTCTCTTGTTGGTATGTCAAAGTAGTGAGCCCAAGGGTCGACATAATCACCGAACTTCTCACCATTGCAGAGGATATCAATTCTTTGCTTAGGAGCCACAAAAATCAGCTCCGGACTTGGTTCTTTGATAGGCGAGCTCGAGACAATCTCATCGAATGAAGGAGACAATAAATGACATGGGATCTCATGCGTCGACTCATGACACTCCATGTCAGGAAGTAGTGTACTCTCCTCTTCATCGCTGAAGAAACTGTCATCGTCTGCGAACATATCCTCCTCCGCCAAAACATTATCATGCTCATAGCTCAAGGGTAGGGGAGGTAGCAGAGTAGAATCGGATGAACTCAATGAGGGAGGAATAGGAATCACGCACTCACCTTCATTGTCATGACTTTCTAAGCTTCCCTCGAGTGTGACAAATATGTCCTTCCTACTACCTAGGGTGTTCGTGGTGAGGCTCTCAATCGGGTTAACCACCGGTTTAGATGGTAGTTCACTCGCTTCACAAGTTGGTATCTCATTTCCCACTTGGACCATTCGAAGCACTCGTTCATCTAGTTCAGCGATCTGCTGACACAATTGCTCATTCTCCTTGTAAGAGGCCTTGAATAGATCATCCAATGGTGTGTCAAAGTAATCCATTGGTTAAGGTTCTAGTGCAAAGGACACTTCCTGCAAGGCCTGATGACCCATGTAGCAGATAAGATCCCAAATTCCAACCAAACCTAACCGTGCTAGATTTCCACCGCTCATGTATATAGCACGCACCTTTGTCTCAGCAGTCATTCCCTCTACAACACAGACAACCATATCTCGCAAACTATCGTGGAAACCCCGCACATTGTGGATGTCCACACACCTCTGCAACCTAGTGAGATATAGGTGAAAGTTTTCACCTTCGAACTGCAATAATATCAACATCTTAAACTGTTAGTAGCATATGTGGTATGAACCATAAGATAGGTTCACAACAAAAGTTAGTAGTTAAATTAACACACAAGACAAACACACAAATAACAACTTGAGTCCCCGGCAACGGCGCAAAATTTGACAGAGGATTTTCAGTCGCCTTAAATCCTATCAAATATAACCGACTAACTTAACTAATGTAGTTTGGCAAGCACGGGTCGATCCCACAGAGAGTCTATGATTCGTATGCAAATCAGAGTGCGTCAACAAGAACAAGAAATAAAGGGGGGGATTTTGATGGTTTGAACTAACTAAGCAACAATAGTAAGCAAAACAATAAGTAAAACAGATTAAGTGAATGAATATGAGAGAATAGCTCAGGTCAATCAATCTCAGCAATTAGGTTCTTTCATTGATCATCGAAATCAAATAGATAACTTCCTCTCGAATACTTTGTTGTGGAAAGACTAGGTCTTTTGAATCCAATTCCTTACCGAATCTAGTTAACAGGACAACCAGACCCTGAAAACCCTAATTATCAAACAATCTTGAAACTATCAAGATTCAATTCAATAATTGATTAAGCTTAAAGGAAATCAACAACGACAATTGACACGCACAACCAGTTATTGCATCAATTGCAAATCAATTCTCTATACAAATCCCTAAATCAACCAGTTTCAGAGATTTATACTTTGCTACTCAAGAACATAGATAACTCAACCAGAAATTACCTATATCTAGCTATAGATTATCATGAAAAGGAATCAGTTAATCAGACTAACGGAAATTCACGAGAACCCTAAACAATCTAAGCAAAGAATTGATAATATTCAAAGAAGAGTATTAAGAACGGAAATCTCACAATGAAATAGAAAACCTGAAGCTTCGATTAATTTCCCCGAGCAAAGAGTTTTAGTTGTTCATAATCGAGAAAATAGAAAAATAAGAAAGAAACTTCATACCCAAAAAACTCTGTTCGTCCGATTCTCCAGAAAAACAAAAGCCCTTGTCTAATGTTTCATGTTCTCCTAAAAATTAAAATTAGAAAATAAAGTAACAGCTTTTCTTGAAGACGGAATAAAACTCGGGTGTGCCAACAATAAACTCGGCCGAGCTTTCCTTGTCCCACCCGAGTTCAGCTGAATCCAAAAACTCGGTTTCCCTCAAATAACTCGGCCGAGTTTCTTGGAATCTTGGCCCGAGTTTCTTCCCAAACTCAACAACTCGGTTCTCTTCGATGGACTCGGCCGAGTTTCATGCAATCTTGGCCCGAGTTCTTTACAGTTCCATTCCTTTACACTTGTTCGGCTCCTCTCTTTGGCTCTCTTGCTCAAGACTCCGATTTCCGTCTCATCTTCTATCATTTATACGAGCTCAGCTCCACCTTTCCACAATCACCTGAAATCATGCACAAAACTTGTAGATTCCGACTCTAATTGAAACATAATAAAAACATGAAAACTACTCTAAACTCATGCATTTTACCCTACCTAAACTCATCTAAATGCCTATATTAACACTACCTAAAAGTGCATGATCGGATCTCATACGGGCCCCTATGAGATGCTTACAGAATCAATGATGTGATCCTTGGACTCACCAATTTAAAACTTCACCCCCTTGTTTTAGAGTTATTTTAGTCTCGGGGACGAGACTTGTTTTTAGAGGTGGATGATGTAAAGACCGAGAAATTTTAGAATATTAAATTATTAAAATAGTGATTTATAATCATTTCGATTTGTAAGATTTGGAAGGTTTGGAATTTCCGTCCTTGAGCTATTGGTTTTATTCTAAATATTTCAAAACGAGTTCCGACATGATTTAGTTAGAAATTTAAAATATGTTATACTCTGCTTTTATATACCGAAAATTTAAAAATAATGCTCAGATTTGGAAAATTTAGGAGTATTTTAAACGCATCAGGATAAGGTTTAATTATCGGGTACTTTGAGATATATTTTTCGGGCAATTTCAAATTGGGAATTGGGTTCCCTTTTTGTAAATTCTAGCTCTGTCCTAGCCTAGTACCCTTTGAGCCAACAAGCCCCACGCCACACACCACCACCCTCCCTCTCTCACCATGCTTCTCTATTGCAGGCAAAATGCCAAATTCCCTCTGCAATGTACAGCTAGGAAACCTCCCCTTCCTCTTCAAATTGGAATCCAATCCCACAATCCTCATTCACGCCTCCCTCCTACTGATTCAGAAGAACACACACTCTCCTCCCCTCTCCTCTTCCTAGCCTTCAAAACCCAGAAAAAAAAAACACAAAAACCCTCCCATCGGAACCCTGTTCAAATCTGAAATCACCTCTTATCGATGCGCCTCCGCCGTCGCACCCACAGCACCAGTTCCTCCATCTTCTTTCTCGTTTCACCACCGGGAGCTCCGAGATCTGTTTGCCAAGAGCGGTACTGCGGAACCTCCCACCGCCGACAACCAGTACCGCCACCAACACCTCTTGAGCGCCTCCGTCCTCCCCTCCTCCTCTCCGATGAGACCAGCAACACAGTCGTTGCCTCTCCTCCAACGTCAGACACAAAATCCGAGCCGGCGAGGGGCATCCCAAGCAGCCCCGACCACCGCCGACGCCCCCTTTCTTCCTCCTTCTTCCCTGTTCTGGATCAATCCGTTCGGTAAGCCCTCCTTCCTCCTACTCGAGTGGGGGAACGCCGCCGGCAGGGACCTGGAGTTCCTCTTCTCCCTCGTCGTTTCTCCATTTGTGGCTTGCAGAGCCCTATTCTCAGTTTTGGGAAGGAGAGAGTTGTGTGTTGGTTGTGGGCCTATTTTATTTTCGGATCCGGGTATTCCATTCCACATGAAATTGGGTTTTCAGATTTGGGAGATTGGTTTTGGGTTTCGGGTTGGGCTTCGAATTCGGATCTTTCCTCTCGGGCTTAAATTGTGGGCTGCTGGGTTGTTTTAAATGTGTTGGGCTGTGGGTTTTGTTTTATGTGTTATGGTTATTATTTCATGATGGGTTATATATTTATATCTCATGTTATTTACATATGTGATATATTATGAGTATATATTATTCCTGATTTTTGAAAGATATATTTCCTGAAATTATGATTATCCATTTTTAAAGTGTTTTAAAATAATATTATTGAACTATGTATTTTGTGAGGAGTAGATATTTTATCTTGGAAATTACGAGATGATATATGGTTATTAATTTGTAAATGTGGTTTGGTGTTTATTTTAGTTAATACAATTTGAAAAACTATTTAAAAGGTTTTAGATTTTGAAATAAAAATGACGGAATTATTTTAATGGTATGAAATTGTGAGTTGATTAAAGATTTAATGTTTATAAATGGATTTTGGCTAGACATGATTTGAGAATTGTTTTGAATATGAGCTGACTTAATTTTGGAGATGATTTTTAGTTGATGTTGGTCATATCGGAAAGATTTTGGAAAATGGTTTTACCATCGATTGGTTTGACGATGTTGAGAACTTGGGTTCGTGTGTATAAATGTTAGTCTGGTGGCTTATGGAAGTGGCTTGATGATAGGTGTGTATTGCGGTTGGATTGCTTTTGGACTTACATTTGGGCCCTTGCTTGCGTTATTTTGCTGTTCTGCTTCTTCAGGTAAGTTCCTTAGGGGGCTTACTCAGGTTGGACATTCATGCCTGTTGTTGCATTTTATGTTAGGTGTTGCATATGCATAAAAGCATGCCATGTAGTATCCTGTTTAGGTTGCACTACTTGAATGAGCATCTTCTTACTTATTGCGTTTGAAACAGAACGGCCGTTATCTGTGATAGTCCTAGAGCCTTTGCTAGGGTCATAAGGTAGCCCAGCCTCATCGGGTACCCTGAGTCAATCGAGTCATGAACTTTCTTATATTATGAGATGCCCGGAGGCTTTATTGTGGAGCGGGTTAGGCATGCGTGCCGCCCGATTATGATGGAATGCATTCACGAGCTGGCCAGTCTCCGCCCTATCGGAAGGGGGTGGAGGTAGGAGAGGTATATGCCATTTGGCATTGTCTTGGGCCCTTTACAGTATTTCTGCACATTATTATGAACTAGGAGCATGCTAGTGTGTTTGACTTTCGTACTGCATTAGAGCATCTTTATTAGGTATAGCACATACTATGTGGCCTCAGCGAGGACTGCCGGTCCCGCATGAGTGGCTCGATCTGACTCCTTTCCTCGTTCTTCTTTTAAAGGTATTCTCTGCAGATTTGAGTGCTCGATGTCTATATGACGGGGTTCCCTTTTGGTGAATCGAAGAATCTGGCTAATATCCTAATTTAGTAACATGGTAATTACACACTAATGATTTGGTTTTGTGTTGTTGCAGGAGGATGGTCAAGTATGAAATAAATATAAAATAAAGTTCAGACTGACTTCCCTATCTCAGCAAATAAATACAAGACTTCCTCCCGTTATAGTAGAAGGTTGTCAGGATCGAATCCACGAGGATGCACGTCAGCAGTTCTTAGGTAGCAACAGATTCTCACAGACAAGCGGCAGAAAAGACAGAAATAAAAGGAACAAAGAAAGAAATAACAGAAATAACAAACGAAAGCAAGAAATGAAACAAAGACAGCAACTAACTCAATCTCGACAAGCTGGTACTCGAGATCGACAAGGAACAATAAAAGACAGAAACTGAAAATCGACGACAACAGAAGAAAACTCAACTCGACCTAGACTAGTTCTACTCGATATCGACTAGGGCTCTACTCGAGATCGACAAGGCTTCTCCTCTGTATCGACAAGAAAGACAGAAATTTTAAATTGCAAATTTCGAACCAAAACTCAGATTTTCAACAGAAATAAATCAATATAATAAAAGACTTCCAAGGCCAGGGTATCAACACCACAACGGTAACCATGCAAAGTAACACATAAAGGCATAAAAGATCATGCTTTCCATCAAACAACTTTCATTGTTAACAAATAGGCATATAGAAGCTTTCGCATAAACCCTAATTGTTACTAACCCTTTTCACATAATTAACCCAATTTGCATTAAGATCACTTTCGCTTCAATAATACAAACAAGGATCACCTTCAACTCTCGCAAAAGAATCATGCTCATAGGGATAGAAGACGAATTGCATAGAAAGATCTGACCTTTACTGCATCACTTCACATGGCCACCGTCGGGCTCACCCCAGCCCCAGAAGTGGGTGGACTACTCGCTCTTCATCATCAAGAAAGACATCAAATAACAAAACAAACTAACTTGCATTGAATTAAATAAAGAAAGCTTACACTCCACAAGACAAATCCGCTTTCGCCTTTCCACCTTGCTTGCTACAAACTCTCTCTCTCTACTCCTACTTACTTGAAAGGAATTGATTGTGTTTCTGAATGAATGAAAAACTAGCCCCAGGGCTTTATTTATAGCCTTCTAACCCTTGCTAATCAAGGATAGAATATCTATATCTATATCTAAAATTATATCTAAAATGCTTAAGGATAAATAAAAGCGATAAAGAAATTAAATCTAAAAGGGAAATAATATCTAAATTGTCTCAAGTGGATAAAACTCTCTTCTTCATGATAGATGTAGATAATTCGGATAGACTAGGCTATCCTCGGCTCCAAGGACTCCAACTTCGAGTAGGATTGCATCAAAGCATCACGCGGCTTCGGAAGTCTTCGTCGATGTCGAGTACGACGTCCTCGATGTTGAGTAGGAAAGTCGTCGACTTGGCTGGCTTGTCGTCTCGGCTAGGAGGTCCTCGACGTGGCTTCTTCCGCTGCAGTGAGTCGCTTCTTCCGCTGCAGCGAGTTCGTCGATCCGCAGATGCGAGAGCCCCCTTCCGCTGGAGCGAGTTGGCGAGCTTCGTCGTCTTGGTGCACTCCGCTGGCAGCGAGGATTTCCGCGGCAGCGAGAGGCTCGCTGCAGCGAGTCTAGTCGCTGGTAGCGAGTGCTGCCTGGTCGTCTTCGTCCTCGGCTTGCCTCCTCTTCTCGTCGACTCCGGGTGTGGCGCTGAGGCGTCGTCGATCTAGACTAGAGCTTGTCGAGATCGAGTTGCGTTCCGGGTTCGTCTGGCTCAACTTTCTCTACCAGGCTTTGTCGACCAAGTCCACTTGGGCTCTCTACTCGATATCGAGTAGGATGTACTCGACATAGAGTAGCCCTGGCTTTAGCTCGGTTTGTCCTGGTTCTGTATTTTCGGATTCTGGACTTCTGTAGTTGTTTTCCGAGCTTTTCTGACCTTCCTTAGAATTGCTGTAAAACGTCTCAAATTCTGCGAATTTAAACAGAAACTGGTGTAGATTCCATAATTTGGCAAATAAACATAAACTACATAGATTATGTACTATCTAACCCAAATGTATGTAAAGTATGCAGAAAACGATATTAAAGTTACTGTAAAATATGGCAAATTCAGCTCACAACAAACACCCCATGCTTAAGTTTGCTTGTCCTCAAGCAATACTTTTATCTCTCATTCAGTGGAAGAAATCAAAAACTCTCAACATATCAGATTCATTCTTATATAACCCAACAGTCGATTACCATCCTCGAAAAGGTACTAGTGTTACAAATCCATGCATGTGCAATTATATCAAAGCAACATCTACTCACAAAAGGAGGGTTATGCAAAAATATTCATAAGTGACAAAGCATTGATAATCAAGAAGACTTCAATTAAGCTCAAATAAGGAGTAGATTTGGTAAAAGGCTAAAAGGTGGGCAGTTTCTGGCAATGTGATGCTAATGATCCGGGGAAATGGAGTATTTCCAAATTGAATTTCCACATTCCTTCTCCATAATATTCCTCACCTTTCATATTGCTTTTAATAATAATGTTTTTACCTCTCTAACCTCAGCACTGCCTTCTCGCGAGTCGCAAACATGGGTGTCATGAATGGCCCCGGATACTTAGTGCCTTGGACTCCTCACAATATGTCCCATCTCTCCAAACTATTATCCCAGAGAGCAGGGTCAATCTACCTTTATCTCCTGAGGTGATTGGATTTTCTTTCACTCATTAAATTTTCCATATATTTCAAACAATTTCCTTCCAAACTACAATAATGATAATAATCACAACACAAACACCATATAATAATCTCCATAATGTAACATCATTCTCAACATAATCCCCGGATAAGGTAAAGAATGGCAAATATTTAGGTCATGTGGAGCAATATATGAAATAAGGCATAATATGACTTTTGTGATGCATAAGCATAGGTAGGGCTAGGATTTCAAACAATGAGCATTATATGGAAATATAAAGTCCTCCATCATCTTATCATGCAACATGTCAAAAGCAACATCAAATTTTACCTCCCTTTATGGTTTTCAAGAAATAATGCACTTCATTATGACTTCCCTTTACTAGGCAATTTCATGCTATATCTCTAATGAATCCAATTTTGCATCGTCGAGTCCAATATAAGCTTCCATGACATTATTCAAAATTTTCAATGGGGGTCATTTTTCAAACTTTTTGGAAAACATGCATATAAGTACATAAATAAATAATGCATTCCAAAATAGCAATTCAAAGAAATAATGCACATATAATGTCGAAATATAGCAAATATGCATAAAGTAAGCCCTTCCCCCACCCCATACATAAAAATTACAGTGTCCTCACTGTATAAAAACAAGGGTAGAGAAAGAAACTCACTAGACTGATGTGCAGGGCCTCTAAATTTCGAATGGAAGCACCTCCTGGGCTGAGTATGAATGTTGATATAGCTTGCCTCTATCCATGGACCTGAAAAGTGTAGAAGACATATACCCACAATAGAAAAACTAAAAGTGTTCAAAACCAAAAACAAAGTCTCAAAAGTCCTAAAAAGTCTATGTACAAGCTCTAGATTTTATAGTCGCTAGCCCGACTTTCCATTTAGCTCAAGGTGGCATTTGCAGGGCCCATGTAGCCTGGGCCTCAAATAAGACTCCATTCTTGTCCATCAACTGTAATCCTCCAGAATGGATCCTATTCACCACGAAAGGTCCCATCCGCTTCTTGTTGAATTTGTTAGGGAATCAATGATCCTTTGATTTAGAGACATAGAGCTTGTCTCCAACTTCATACTCCTTGGGCTCATCATTGGATATCCTACATAAACGCACATACCAAGGCAAACCTCTCCCATGTATAGATAGATCTTTAATGGAAATAGGAGAAGAGAGATCCATACCTTGGCTTACCTTTGCAGCGGCGAAATCGGGGACCACAGTGTTTGGTCGATCTCGACTAGGGCTAGTCGATCTCGACGAGTCTGCAGGTTCTGGTGGTGGGCTGCTCGAGAATGCAGGAGCTGGTGAAGTCGAGGGCTTGTCAACATCGAGTGGCCTACTCGATGTCGAGTAGGGTTCTGCTCCTGGTGGCTGCAGCGTCGAGGAAGCAGGAGCTGGTGGAGCCTGGTGGTGGTCGATCTCGACAAGCCTAGTCGAGATCGAGGAGCCTGGTTCGTCTGGTGGAGTCAGCGTCGAAGAAGGCGAAGTCGAGGAAACCGAGTGGTGGTCGATGTCGAGTAGCCCTCGGCTTCTGTGTTGCTGCTCGATGACGCTGGTGCTGGTGGAGGCTTCTGTGTCTTGTCGAGATCGACTAGGGTCCTCGATGTTGAGGAGTCTTGGTCGATCTTGACCCCATACTTAGTTCCTGTCAAGGCATCCGAAAAATAATTAATCCATAACGACGTACCTTCATTTGTGTCGATTGGATTTTCTGCGTCCTCCTTTAGGATTGCCATGATCTCCTCCACCTGGGCCTCCATGTCCCTTTTTTCCAGCTCCTCAGGGGTCATATTTCTGACCTTGGGTTCCCCGCAGGTGATGTAGCCAGCTGAGATAGATTTCACCTCTTCCATTGGACCTGTATGCCTTTCAGTTTTATTAAATGAATACTCAATTACCTCATCGCTGATGTTGAAGGTGAGCACTCCTTTCCTTACGCTTATGTTGGCATCCACCGTTGCCAAGAAGGGTCTCCCCAGAATAATTGGACAAGCAGGATCTTCTTGCATATCAATAACTAGGAAATCAGCAGGGACAAAGAATTTACCTACTTGTACTGGTACATTGTCCACCATGCCTGTTGGAATGACCACTGTGTTGTTGGCCATATAAAGTCTAGCATCCACAGGCTCCAGGGCACCTATCTTAATCTTGGACCAAATTGTTAAAGGCATTATACTCACACTAGCTCCAAGATCACATAAAGCATTAATTTTATATGGACCAAATCCAATGGTTATAGCAAACTTACCTGGATCTGGCCTCTTCTCCAGTATGTCCAAATGGCGGCATTCCTCTGTAATTTCAGCCATCGATCGCTTTTTGCTCAAAATCTCCTTCAGGAACTTGACATATGAGGGCATTTCATTGAGAGCTTCTGTGAAGGGGATGATGACGTTGAGTTTCTGAAGCATCTTGATGAAGCGCTGAAATTTCTTTTCTGCCGGGTCCTTTGGAGAGTTTGTGGGGAAAGGCAGCCTCTTTTTCGGATTCCAAGCCAGAACATATGTCGGAGGTGCTGCAGCTTTGTCAACTTCGACTAGGGGCTCCTCGACATCGACTAGGTCCTTGTCGATCTCGACTAGATTGGGCGTCGTCGAGTTGCTGTTCAGTGCAGACGAAGGTTTCTAAAGTTTCTCCTCTATGTCGACTAGGCCCTCCTCGATGTCAACTACAGTGTTGTCGATGTCGACTTGCTGTTCTTCGTTGTTCTGCTGCTTTCCCACCTCTGGCTCTTGCAGTTGATGTCCGCTTCTGAGTTTTACAGCATCGATGTGCCCAGTCTTTCCCTTAGGATTTGGTTCTGAAGACCTAGGGAGCGCACCCGACTGTCTGGGGATTCCTGCTGCCAGCTGACCAATCTGTGTATCAACTGATTTTCGCCATATATCAATCTCCCCAAGCCTAGAGTTTACACCTTGCATCTGAGTGTAGACGGAGTTGAAGGAATGCCTAGTTTCTGAGTGATTCCTCCATATTTCCTCCAGGACTATCTGTATATCATCCTTTTTCTGGTCCCTTTCCGGATGTCCTAGAGCTCTATAGGGCGGGGGGTTCCTAGGGACATCTTGGTTCCATTGTGGTTGTTGAAACCTTTGGTCCCCTATGTAGCGATTGGGACCCCCTGCGTAAGCTACCTCCTCGTAGTGTTCTGCCATCCTGACTTGCTCTGTGTGTGGGCACTCAGGAGTGGTGTGCCGTTGTGATCCGCATTCAATGCAAGGCTGGTTGACAGAAAGATACTTTACTTGCTTTATGAGCTTTTTGTTCTGATCTCTGTAGTACTGCTCCCTTACATCCGGATCAATTTCCTTAGGAGGCTCATAGAGGGGCATGGAAGGTGCTGGCCTGGCGTATGGGTTCTCTTCATAAGTTGCAGTAGACCCATACTTGTTATCGTAGTTGGTGAGCTTTTCTAGCACACCCCATGCGTCACTTGGCGGCATTGTCAGATACTCATAGCGAGTATAGTGGTTGATTCTGTCCTTAGTGACTTGATCAAGAGAGTTGAAGAAGATCTCCTGAATGACGTAGGGTGGCTGTCCATGAGTAGGGCAAGATCGCAGAAGTTCCTTGTAGCGCTCCCATGCCTTTGCCAGCGGTTCCCCTTGCTTCTGTTTGAAGGCGGTGATTTTCTGGCGGAGATGTGCTGTTTTGGCGGGTGGGAAGAATTTGTTCAGAAACTCTTTCTCTACTTGGGCCCATGTTGTCAGTGATCTTGGTTTCAGCCCTTCAAGCCACTTCAGTGCAGGTCCAGCCAGCGACCAGCGGAAAGACTTCATCTTGACATATTCCAGAGTTGTACCTTCAGCAAGAGTACGGCACATGTCAGAAAAGTTCGTAATATGTTCAAGAGGACACTCATTAAATCTACCAAAAAAGGCATTATTTTTAAGCTCTATAAGAAATTGAGTGCGAATTTCAAAAGAGTTTTCAGGGATAAGAATCGCCGATTCAGGCACAACGAGGGTTGGATGCATATAATCCTCAGCAATAGTTGGATATTGGGCAAGCTCAGCTTCTGCTTGCCTTGCGCGCTCAGCTTCTTGTTCCCTTGCTGCCCTTTCATTGGCTATAGTAGTATCCTTTGCGGCTAGCTCCCTTGTAAGCCTGGCAATCAGCTGTTCTTGTGTTTCAGCGGCCGCCATGATCCTTTTGAGTTTAGAGTGGATGTGTAGGTAACGCTCTGGTTCATCTAATCTGTCGAACTCGGGTGGTAGACCAGAACGGCGCATACACCTGTAAAGTAACTCAAAGTAGACGTGAGATTTAACCATCTAAGGCGCGAATGATTGCTTCCCCGGCAACGGCGCCAATTTGTTGTTGCAGGAGGATGGTCAAGTATGAAATAAATATAAAATAAAGTTCAGACTGACTTCCCTGTCTCAGCAAATAAATACAAGACTTCCTCCCGTTGTAGTAGAAGGTTGTCAGGATCGAATCCACGAGGAAGCACGTCAGCAGTTCTTAGGTAGCAACAGATTCTCACAGACAAGCGGCAGAAAAGACAGAAATAAAAGGAACAAAGAAAGAAATAACAGAAATAACAAACGAAAGCAAGAAATGAAACAAAGACAGCAACTAACTCGATCACGACAAGCTGGTACTCGAGATCGACAAGGAACAGTAAAAGACAGAAACTGAAAATCGACGACAATAGAAGAAAACTCAACTCGACCTAGACTAGTTCTACTCGATATCGACTAGGGCTCTACTCGAGATCGACAAGGCTTCTCCTCTGTATCGACAAGAAAGACAAAAATTTTAAATTGCAAATTTCGAACCAAAAATCAGATTTTCGACAGAAATAAATCAATATAATAAAAGACTTCCAAGGCCAGGGTATCAACATCACAACGGTAACCATGCAAAGTAACACATAAAGGCATAAAAGATCATGCTTTCCATCAAACAACTTTCATTGTTAACAAATAGGCATATAGAGGCTTTCGCATAAACCCTAATTGTTACTAACCCTTTTCCCATAATTAACCCAATTTGCATTAAGATCACTTTCGCTTCAATAATACAAACAAGGATCACCTTCAACTCTCGCAAAAGAATCATGCTCATAGGGATAGAAGACGAATTGCATAGAAAGATCTGACCTTTACTGCATCACTTCACATGGCCACCGTCGGGCTCACCCCAGCCCCAGAAGTGGGTGGACTACTCGCTCTTCATCATCAAGAAAGACATCAAATAACAAAACAAACTAACTTGCATTGAATTAAATAAAGAAAGCTTACAACCCACAAGACAAATCCGCTTTCGCCTTTCCACCTTGCTTGCTACAAACTCTCTCTCTCTACTCCTACTTACTTGAATGGAATTGATTGTGTTTCTGAATGAATGAAAAACTAGCCCTAGGGCTTTATTTATAGCCTTCTAACCCTTGCTAATCAAGGATAGAATATCTATATCTATATCTAAAATTATATCTAAAATGCTTAAGGATAAATAAAAGCGATAAAGAAATTAAATCTAAAAGGGAAATAATATCTAAATTGTCTCAAGTGGATAAAACTCTCTTCTTCATGATAGATGTAGATAATTCGGATAGACTAGGCTATCCTCGGCTCCAAGGACTCCAACTCCGAGTAGGATTGCATCAAAGCGTCACGCGGCTTCGGAAGTCTTCGTCGATGTCGAGTACGACGTCCTCGATGTCGAGTAGGAAAGTCGTCGACTTGGCTGGCTTGTCGTCTCGGCTAGGAGGTCCTCGACGTGGCTTCTTCCGCTGCAGCGAGCCGCTTCTTCCGCTGCAGCGAGTTCGTCGATCCGCAGGTGCGAGAGCCCCCTTCCGCTGGAGCGAGTTGGCGAGCTTCGTCGTCTTGGTGCACTCCGCTGGCAGCGAGGATTTCCGCGGCAGCGAGAGGCTCGCTGCAGCGAGTCTAGTCGCTGGTAGCGAGTGCTGCCTGGTCGTCTTCGTCCTCGGCTTGCCTCCTCTTCTCGTCGACTCCGGGTGTGGCGCTGAGGCGTCGTCGATCTCGACTAGAGCTTGTCGAGATCGAGTTGCGTTCCGGGTTGGTCTGGCTCAACTTTCTCTACCAGGCTTTGTCGACCAAGTCCACTTGGGCTCTCTACTCGATATCGAGTAGGATGTACTCGACATAGAGTAGCCCTGGCTTTAGCTCGGTTTGTCCTGGTTCTGTATTTTCGGATTCTGGACTTCTGTAGTTGTTTTCCGAGCTTTTCTGACCTTCCTTAGAATTGCTGTAAAACGTCTCGAATTCTGCGAATTTAAACAGAAACTGGTGTAGATTCCATAATTTGGCAAATAAACATAAACTACATAGATTTTGTACTATATAACCCAAATATATGTAAAGTATGCAGAAAACGATATTAAAGTTACTGTAAAATATGGCAAATTCAGCTCACAACATTTTGACCGGTTCTTGTATCTTTACTTTGCTTTCACATTACTTTCATTTGAAATGGATTCCGCGACAAAGTCTTAGGACATGTTAAGGGTACCCAACGGCCCTTCGATGTTTTTTGGGTTTGAAATCCCTCTTTCTACTAATCTTAAAATGAGTTTGAAACCTCGACCCGTACCTGGATTGCAAGATCCGAACAAGGGGTTTCATCCCTGGAAACGTAACCCGGAAATCATAATTCTGGGCCGTTACACTTCTCAAGAGTCAAAACCAAATCATTCAACTAAAATTCCAAAACCCTAATTCGTCAGAACACCAAGCACCCAATTCTAAATCGATAGAACATCAGAGGATAAAAAAAAGAATCGGAGCAGAACCCGGCCGCCAAAGGCAGAAAAGGGGCGGCCATCCAACTCACTCAGGGAGACTTGATCAAAGGCCTCGGAAGGGACAGGGAGGCCGGATGTGTGTAGCCGGAGAGATGATGGATGTGTCGGGTGAGGAAGGGAGGCCGAAAGGAGTCCGATGCGGCCGGATCTGGGCTAGTGGTGGCCAGGGTGGTTGGATTTGGGGCTGTTGGTGGGGGCTGGGTATGGTGGGGCTCGGATCTTGGTTAAGGGTGGCCGGATTTGGGCTTGTGGTTGTCGGAGGAAGGCCGGATCTTTGACTAGAGAGGCGCAACGGGGAGCGAGGAAGGAGAGCGAGATCTGGAGAGCGAGGGCTGAGGAAGGCCGGATCTGGAGTCCGATGGTTGTTGTAGCCTCGATCGCCTCTGCAACCGCCATAGCCGTCGCCACCGCCACCTTCGCCATCGCTGGAGTCGTCGCCTTCTTCACCCGCCATCGCCGTCGGACTTCTCGATACTCCGACAACGCCATCGCCATCGCCATCGCCATCGTCGTCGGAGCCCTAGTTTCGGTGGTTTTCGCCCTCGCCTAATCGCCCACCTGCGCTCTCTCTTTCTTCTATGGTTGAAAGTTGCGATTGTGTGGTAGGGTTGGGAATGTGTGGGTTTATACGCGCCTATATAGGGATATTTTTGTGTTTTGTTTTTTTTTTCTTTTTAAATTAATTAATATTATTGAATAATCTAAGCCATCCAATTTCCCTAAATCAATGGATGAGATTTGTTCTCATGATACATTTTAAGGGATGTTCTCATATGATCTATCTCACACACACACACACACATATACATATATATATATATATATATATATATATATATATATATATATATATATATATATATATATATGTACGATTATTTCTAACTTCCCATATGCTTATATATAATATGTATGATTTTATCTGTATTCACATACGATGACAACTCCTGATATATATGATGTTATAAATGTGTGGTTATCAGCATTATTGGTAGAGATTTTATATGCTAACAGACGATGTTTTCGTAAATAAATATGCCGATAAATGTAATGTTTATAACAACATATTATACATTCGTGATATATGTACAAAGGACTATATGCGAAAGTATGTGCTGATAAATGAAAACACATTATACATTTGTGATATATTACAAGGGGAATATGTATATGTATGATGAAATTGAAGAGATTTATATAAGAAGAATTTTCTATTAAATACTTGGATGCCAAAATTCGCTTGGTGATTGGCGATCTTTCGAGAAGTGGGAGCAGTGGCAGAGCCAATGGGTGCTTGGGGGTGCTCGAGCACCCCCCTAGCAGAAAAGAGTGCTAAATATAACATATTTAAATGGTATTTGAGGCAAGAGTGCTAAATAGCTCAAGTGGTAAAGGAAGGAAAGAAGAAAAAAAAAAATCAAAAGGTCTTGGGTTCAAATCTCAACTCTTTCACTTTTTATTTATTTTACCATATCATTAATTCTTTTTAATTTCTCTATATTTTTTGTTTCTACCAACTATTTCATTAAAAGAATGTCATATTTATTTTTAAATTATACATTTAACCTTTTCTTTCAATATTGTTTTAAAAATAATTTTTTGTGATTTTTTCCTATATTTTTTGTTTCTCTTCTATTTTTTTTTGGTTATATGACTCTCAACTAGGTATATACAAAGAAAAATTTTAAAAAATCAAAATTTTAGTAATTTTTAAATATTTTCTTTCAAAAAATATTCTTAATAACATATCATTAATTCTTTTTAATTTCTCTATATTTTTTTGTTTCTACCAACTATTTCATTAAAAGAATGTCATATTTATGTTTAAATTATACATTTAACCTTTTCTTTCAATATTGTTTTAAAAATAATTTTTCGTGATTTTTTCCTATATTTTTTGTTTCTCTTCTATTTTTTTTTATTACTCTCAACTATGTAAATACAAAGAAAACTTTTAAAAAATCAAAATTTTAGTAATTTTTAAATATTTTCTTTCAAAAAATATTCTTAATAAGTATACACCAAAAAAAAATTCATGAAATTTTTTTAGCATTCCCTGGCCGAGAATCCTGACTCCGCAACTAAGTGGGAGCAGGAGATAGGATGCTCGGTGGACATTTAATAAATAAAGCTAATTAAGTCTTATTATATAGATACCCAAAAAAAAAGCACTAACATTAAACAGATCCTTTAAAAAGAAACGGATAAACACAAAAATGAACTTTTATATTAATAAAAAATATTAAAATAAAAGTTAAATTGAATCCATTTTAAAAAAAATATATATATATATATACTTCTGTTTATGTACGTAGGATACCATTTGATTAATTAACGATTTCCCATAGTTTATGACAAAAGCAAAAGGGTGATTTGTATTCTACTAAATCGTATTTTTAATTCAAAATATAATATACTTAAAAAATTGTGCCGTGGAACAAGTTGATAATGCACGAATTTTAAAAGATAAACTTAAATTAATTTAGTTAGGCAACCCATGAGAACAAAAATTAAAATACAGATAAAAACAAATCTGACTTGCAAGGATGCTGATATCATACGAAAATGTCTCCCCATAATTGAACATGCACCGTGAAGAAATATATTGAAAAATGTGTGTAACATTATTATAAGGTTTAGATTTTAAAGCAAAGTTTTATTGTTTAATTAACTAATACTCTTCGTATTTAGGTATTTGGGTCTACTCCAAAAGCAAATGCATCGAGCTTTAAAATCCAAGAAGAAGTTAAGAGCAATACACTTTAACATACTTTTGGGAGATGAAAACATGTTTGTCAGCAAGTTTTTTTTGTTCATTATGTAACTTAGTTTTATCCATTGAAATATATAAAACTAAGAAAAAAGATGTAATTTTAGATATTTTTGTGTCCACTTTTCAAAATTGTTCTTATAATAATTAGGCGATATGTATGAGCTTATAATTAGTACTCGGGAAGGGTATAAGGAACATCATAGTTGAAGGGGATAGTCTGGATGTAGTCAAAATAATTGAAGACTTAGGTAATCACTAGCACAAAAAATTTCTTACACAACCATTATTTATCAACATAGACAACGGTTATTACACTGTTGTCTATGTCAGTGCGTTTTTAGGTAAAACAACGGTTGGACCTATGACAACGGTTCAATAAGACAACGGCTATAACCGTTGTCAAAGATGCTCCATCACCGTTGTCCATGCGACTCCTAAATTTGGAACAATCAATATTGAACGGTTATGACCGTTGTTTATGTGTCATATATGTAAAGGCTCGAATTTTCAAATCCTAATTTGTCGAAAAAAAAACAAAACAAAAAAAAAAAGAAATTTAATAGGTTTTAAAACTCGCTTAGCGGATTCTGACCAGAATATAAAATTTGACGAATAATTTCCATACTTTTACCTCGAAAGTTCAAAATAATTATCGGTTGGCGATATCCTTGTCGATTTTTAAAATCTAATAGATCGCGAAAGCAAGATTCGGGGAAACTAACATTTGAAAAACTAATTGCGGGATTCGAAATTCATGTATTCAGGATTTATTTTCGGGTATTAGTTAAACCAAGTCAACACTCCACCCTCACCCACTCCCATCACCTCACCTTACCCTTCAAATGGAACCCATTCCCTCCCTCTCCCATCACCTTCCCGTCGTCACCACCACACCTCTGACATCACCTCCCCACCCATGCCATTCTGCCTTTCACCATCACATATTCCCCTCACCGTTCCGCATCTTCAACCACCACACACGCCGCCATCTCCTCTTCCTTCTTCCCTTCTTCCACCTCAAGCTGCAAAGCGGGAGGTCCCACGTATCCCTCGGAGCCACCAGAAGCAACGGAGCCACCACCGGAGCAGCCACGGGAGCCACCGCAGCCCCACTCCCTTCTAAACTCTGTTCGATCGCGCACCAAACTTCCGGTAAGCCGTTCTCACTCGTTTTTGATCGAAATCGCCCTCGGACTTCACCATCACGCTCACCCATGCTCAATGTAGGTCCGACGAGCCATCGCAAGCCACCGACGATGCCCAGAACTCCGGTCGAGAGCTCCGAAGTCGCGAACATCCTCGGTGAGCAATCGAACCTCCTCCTTTTTCCTTGGTTTGTTTTGGTTCATTCTTGTCCTTGAGATAGAGAGCAAGCGCGGGACCACGAGTAGGAGAGGAGAGGCGAGCCCGAGAGCTCCAATGAGCTCGAAGGCGGTGAGGCGAGCGTGACCTGCGAGAGCAAGCGCGGGACCACGAGTGGGTTGCGAGGGACGCCGGGAGCGAGAGCCTGGAGCAGCGACGCGAGGCGAGGCGGAGCTGAGGGCGCAGGCTGGCTAGGACGAGCGAGAGCCGAGGAGCCGACCGCGAGCAGGGTCGAGCAGTGCAGCGACGTCGAGCAGCGCAAGGAAGCTTGGCGCCATGGCGGGCATTTGAATCGGAAGGAGGAAGAAGGGACTTGTGGGCCTCCTCTTCGTTATGTTTTTTATTTTAATATTTAATCGGTTGGGGTTAAATTAGCTGGTTTGGTTCGGTTCGGGTTATCCGTTTATTTATTTAACTAATTAGCGGGTTTGGTTCGGTTCGGGTTATCCGTTTATTTATTTAACTAATTAGCGGAATTAAAAGTATTATATATATACAATATTATTTGAGGTTTTAAGAGATAAACTATTATTTTGGGAGAATTATAAGGGTTGGTTTAATAAATAAAAATGGTTTGAATTTTAGAGAATTTGGAAAATGAATTTCAAGGTCGGGAACGATTAATAAATAATTGAAAAAGGAATTTAGCGAGTATTTTCAAGGGTCGGAATTCTTAACTGTTTAAGTTGGATTTTGAAATAGATTTGGGACTAACTTGGGAATCCGACTTTTTCGATGAATAACTAGCATGATAAAATAATCGTTTTATTAATAGCATGAGATGTGTGACTAATAGCATGACTTGTGGTGAATTATATAAGAGATTCAAGGTTAGTTAATTACGATGATATATATTCGTATGCAAAGTATGAGTATAAAATGATAGTATGCGAAATTGGATAAGTATGACATGGAGGTTATCTTAAGCTGATGAGATGGCGGATTATATATGTTGAATACGGTATGAGATGATGAAACGAAATGAGAAATTGAATTGAGACACTAATGTTGTTAATGATGGAATGATTACATTATATAGTTTTATGTGAATCTTATGTGTGTTGTTTGATATGCTCTTTGTAAGTTATACTTAGACTTATTATGTTGCCTATCTTCTAGGTGATCTCTGATCTGCCTGGATTTGCTTGATTGCTGTATTGCTTGGATTCTGCGCTTCTCCAGGTAAGTTCTTTGAACTTACTCATGATGGGCGCTCTATGCACTGGGTGTTATATAGTAGGCTAGTGTTCATGCACCATACGACTTAGAATCACGCTTAGGATCTAAAATGGAAACCATATGACTTGCTATATGTCTTTGCTAGAAAACGGCCGTTATAGGTGTTTATTGGATGTGACCTTTTTCTCTATTCTTGTCATCTTAGTGGGGCTTATTATAGAAAGTTGCTTGCACTTGATGGGTGAGGTAGGCTTTTTGGTAATAAGTCGCCATAGGACTCTTAGAGCATTAGGCCTTATATGGGTGTCGTTGTTTGTCTTCCCTTCATAGTTAGTAGGCTCCATACGTAGGGACGGCCTGCACCGTGGGTGAGGTAGTTTCCTTTGAAGGGAGTTGCTAGAGGATTCCTTATGAGCCTAGAGGGACATGCTATTTTGGCATTTCTTGTAACTGCGCGCCTCTTTATTTATGTCCGCACTTAATTATTCGTATGCTTGTCTGTTTAAGTTCCGCCTTACATTACATATTTCATCTTAGGAATAGGATGCTTATTATATGCCTCTCAGAGTGTGTTTACACACGCGCATGAGTGGCCTGATGATTGACCCAGATCCTCCTCATTTTTTTTAGATTCAGGTAACCACTAGCCGCTATCTTTGCTTATATGGATGCTTGGCGGGTTCAGACTTTTTGAGTTAGATTGAGAGCTCGAGAGGCCACTAGACTCCCTCTCTTTTATACTCTTTTACGTTGTGTTGTCCCGGCTCTGCCGTGGCACCTTCGGGATTGTATTTTGCTTTAACTTCACTTATGTTGGTTGCATGACTAAATGAATTTTCCGCGTTGTAGACTTAGGACAGGCACAAGGGTTTACCCCGGGGTCTCCAACGGACCTTACGAATTTGGGTGCGAAAACCCGCTTTAAACTACAAATCTTCGGTTTCAAACCTTCAACCTGTACTCGGAGCGCAAGATCCTAACAAGGGGTTTTATCCCTCGAAACGTAACTCGGGAATCATAATCCTGGGCCGTTACAAAGGTAGTATCAGAGCTGAGGGTTTGCAATCCGAGTACGATAGGTTGAAGATGGTTTTGAAAATAGCCCAATGTTTTCAAATGGTTTTGAAAAATGTTATAAAGGGCAAAATGAATTTAATTGGAATTAAACCTAGATGAATATAGGGGAAACAATCTCGTGGGTAGAGACCAAAGCGATAAACATCCCTTATGGATGTAGAACTAGGGGAACGGTAGACAAAATACTAGCTTTTATTTACAGATGGGCCTAGAGGACTCCAGGGAACACCACGGAGGTTGGAGTGTCGAGTTAGGAGGTCGTGAGGTTTTTGCCCCTCGGTCAGCTGTCCCTCGAAGGACGGCATAGATCGTCTCTATGCTTACGTTTATGTATATATATATGCAATTGGGCCCGAGGGCGATTCTCCTTGAAAAGGATTATATTAATCGTTGAGTGCTTCTGTGCTAAGTGTTTAAATTAACCGTTCATGTAGTCATCATGGTCGATACTAGACGCGGTTCAGTTGGGCGTGGGGGTAGGGCACGTCGTGGCCGCGGACGCCCTCGTCGGATTGCTGTTGAGAGCGTTGAGGAGCGCTCTATTGACGATCACGATGAGGAGCGAGCTTCGCCTCCGCCGGCTGACGACCAGATTCCGATTTCCACAGAGACTAGGCTTGGGCAGCTAGAGGCGGCGCTTCACGACATTCTGAGCGAGTTACGGGGAGGACCTCGATCTACGGCACCGATGCCAGAGATTCCTGTTCAGTAGCCGATGCCCACAGATCAGGCCGGACTCGAGCAGATGGTGCGCGAGATGCTTCAGAGGCAGACGAGACAGCAGCATGCCCCACAGCCAGAGGCAGATGAGGCCGCAGTCGGGATTCGAGCAGAGAGGCGCATTGATTGGGTTAAGAGGTTGTCGCAGACCAACCCGCCTTTATTCACCGGAGATCCCACGACAGATATCGAGCTATGGTTCAGAGTCATGGATGGACTCTTCGAGTTGATCGGAGCACCACCAGGAGAGCACCAGAGATTGGCGGTCGGCCAGCAACGAGATGATGCTTTCAACAGATGGTCTGTATACAAGACGGACCATGCTGATTGGACGTATGATGAGTTCAGATCTTTGATGCTTCGCGAGTACAGCCCGCCAGGTCTGCAGACTGCCAGAGAGGTGGCCTTCTACAGAGGGAGTTATGATGAGACTTTATCAGTTGCGGAGGTTATCTACCAGTTCAAGAAGGAGCTGGTATATTGCGGACATTTATGTCAGACAGGCGTGAGCCGTATTCGACTGCTATCTATGAGGCTCCCACCAGCTGTACTTCTGCATGCTTCCAGCTTGGGTGACGTCCCCTTTGATAGGTTCTTAGAGGTTATCTTGCGCTATGACACGCAACGTCTTCTGTCAGATACTGCCTACCAGTATTCTCATACTCCTCGAGGTGAGAAGAGACCGAGAGCTACAGAATCTAGTCGGGACATGCATGATAGAAGAGACTCTTTCAGAGGCGAGTTCAGAGGGGATATACGCCGAGCACCACCAGTGCCCCGCCAGGAGATGCGAGTTCAGAGCATTGCATGTCAAGAATGTTATGAGTATGGACACCCCACAGAGAGATGCCCGGGGAGGCAGGTGGTATGTTACACATGTGGGGATAGAGGACACCGAGCAACTTATTGCCCCTAGGGTGGAGGACCTTCAGATGCACCAGCACCTCGACTTCAGGCGCCACCGGGACCACCCCAGCTGACATATCCCCAGGGATGGGGGAGAGGAGTGTCGTTCGGCCGAGACCGAGGAGGCAAAGGATCTGCTCAGGGACTTGCGTACATGACAGTTGAGCCATTTGAGTTAGAGAATGAGGGAGGACAGACCAGAGGAGCCCTTGATATCGGTTTACCCCCACCGCCCCGTGTCTACTCCATGGGAACTGGGAGTCGGTCCGACCCTTCAACATCAGGTACCATGACATGAGGTGTTTATCTCGGTGCTTGTGTGCGCATATGCAATTCATGATGATGTGCTAGACATGTTGTTGTATGTGACTATCCTTGACGTGATTAGGATATGTTGTTACATGTGTGATATGATTGTCTATCTATGATGTTTCGATGATAGAAGTGATAGAAGTTGAATTATTGAAATTTGATTCTGACATGGAACCTAGGAAGAAAATATGGGATTAACCCTTAGAGGTGGATGGTAGGATGAACTGAGAAGTTGGAAATGATTTTGACTAACGTCGAACTTGAAATTTTGAATGGTATTTCAAACAAGACTAACTTGAATTTTAAGAAACTAATGTGACTCTAGTTTTCAATATAACACCCCACGAAGTGGATACAAGTATTTGAGTTATGATATGGCCAAAGAGTCGGAGTAAGGATGTGGTAGGGGCCCATATTACATTCTTACTACGGTCTATTGGGGATATTATGATCACGGCAACGGTACTGTGAGGATCTCATAGGGGCACTTATGAGGTGTTCACGGGATCAATGACATGATCCTTGGACTCACCGATTTCAAACTTCCTCCTCAATTTTTAAAATGATTTTAGTCTCGGGGACGAGACTTATTTTTAGAGGTGGATGATGTAAAGGCTCGAATTTTCAAATCCAAATTTGTCGAAAAAAAAAACAAAACAAAACAAAAAATGAAATTTAATCGGTTTTAAAACTCGCTTAGCGGATTCTGACAGGAATATAAAATTTGACGAATAATTTCCATACTTTTACCTCGAAAGTTCAAAATAATTATCGGTTGGCGATATCCTTGTCGATTTTTAAAATCTAATAGATCGCGAAAGCAAGATTCGGGGAAACTAACATTTGAAAAACTAATTGCGGGATTCGAAATTCACGTATTCAGGATTTATTTTCGGGTATTAGTTAAACCAAGTCAACACTCCACCCTCACCCACTCCCATCACCTCACCTTACCCTTCAAATGGAACCCATTCCCTCCCTCTCCCATCACCTTCCCGTCGTCACCACCACACCTCTGACATCACCTCCCCACCCATGCCATTCTACCTTTCACCATCACATATTCCCCTCACCGTTCCGCACCTTCAACCACCACACACGCCGCCATTTCCTCTTCCTTCTTCCCTTCTTTCACCTCAAGCTGCAAAGCGGGAGGTCCCACGTATCCCTCGGAGCCACCAGAAGCAACAGAGCCACCACCGGAGCAGCCACGAGAGCCACCGCAGCCCCACTCCCTTCTAAACTCTGTTCGATCGCGAACCAAACTTCCGGTAAGCCGTTCTCACTCTTTTTTGATCGAAATCGCCCTCGGACTTCACCATCACGCTCACCCATGCTCGATGTAGGTCCGACGAGCCATCGCAAGCCACCGACGATGCCCAGAACTCCGGTCGAGAGCTCCGAAGTCGCGAACATCCTCGGTGAGTAATCGAACCTCCTCCTTTTTCCTTGGTTTGTTTTGGTTCCTTCTTGTCCTTGAGTGACCGAGATAGAGAGTCGGGGATGGGTAGGAGAGGAGAGGCGAGCCCGAGAGCTCCAACGAGCTCGAAGGCGGTGAGGCGAGCGTGACCTGCGAGAGCAAGCACGGGACCACGAGTGGGTTGCGAGGGACGCCGGGAGCGAGAGCCTGGAGCAGCGACGCGAGGCGAGGCGGAGCTGAGGGTGCAGGCTGGCTAGGCCGAGCGAGAGCCGAGGAGCCGACCGCGAGCAGGGTCGAGCAGTGCAGCGACGTCGAGCAACGCAAGGAAGCTTGGCGCCATGGCGGGAATTTGAATCGGAAGGAGGAAGAAGGGACTTGTGGGCCCTCCTCTTTGTTATGTTTTTTATTTTAATATTTAATCGGTTGGGGTTAAATTAGCGGGTTTGGTTCGGTTCGGGTTATCCGTTTATTTATTTAACTAATTAGCGGGTTTGGTTCGGTTCGGGTTATCCGTTTATTTATTTAACTAATTAGCGGAATTAAAAGTATTATATATATATACAATATTATTTGAGGTTTTAAGAGATAAACTATTATTTTGGGAGAATTATAAGGGTTGGTTTAATAAATAAAAATGGTTTGAATTTTAGAGAATTCGGAAAATGAATTTCAAGGTCGGGAACGATTAATAAATAATTGAAAAATGAATTTAGCGAGTATTTTCAAGGGTCGGAATTCTTAACTGTTTAAGTTGGATTTTGAAATAGATTTGGGACTAACTTAGGAATCCGACTTTTTCGATGAATAACTAGCATGAGAAAATAATCTTTTGATTAATAGCATGAGATGTGTGACTAATAGCATGACTTGTGGTGAATTATATAAGAGATTCAAGGTTAGTTAATTACGATGATATATATTCGTATGCAAAGTATGAGTATAAAATGATAGTATGCGAAATTGGATAAGTATGACATGGAGGTTATCTTAAGCTGATGAGATGGCGGATTATATATGTTGAATACGGTATGAGATGATGAAACGAAATGAGAAATTGAATTGAGACACTAATGTTGTTGATGATGGAATGATTACATTATATAGTTTTATGTGAATCTTATGTGTGTTGTTTGATATGCTCTTTGTAAGTTATACTTAGACTTATTATGTTGCCTATCTTCTAGGTGGTCTCTGATCTGCCTGGATTTGCTTGATTGCTGTATTGCTTGGATTCTGCGCTTCTCCAGGTAAGTTCTTTGAACTTACTCATGATGGGCGCTCTATGCACTGGGTGTTATATAGTAGGCTAGTGTTCATGCACCATACGACTTAGAATCACGCTTAGGATCTAAAATGGAAACCATATGACTTGCTATATGTCTTTGCTAGAAAACGGCCGTTATAGGTGTTTATTGGATGTGACCTTTTTCTCTATTCTTGTCATCTTAGTGGGGCTTATTATAGAAAGTTGCTTGCACTTGATGGGTGAGGTAGGCTTTTTGGTAATAAGTCGCCATAGGACTCTTAGAGCATTAGGCCTTATATGGGTGTCGTTGTTTGTCTTCCCTTCATAGTTAGTAGGCTCCATACGTAGGGACGGCCTGCACCGTGGGTGAGGTAGTTTCCTTTGAAGGGAGTTGCTAGAGGATTCCTTATGAGCCTAGAGGGACATGCTATTTTGGCATTTCTTGTAACTGCGCGCCTCTTTATTTATGTCCGCACTTAATTATTCGTATGCTTGTCTGTTTAAGTTCCGCCTTACATTACATATTTCATCTTAGGAATAGGATGCTTATTATATGCCTCTCAGAGTGTGTTTACACACGCGCATGAGTGGTCTGATGATTGACCCAGATCCTCCTCATTTTTTTTAGATTCAGGTAACCACTAGCCGCTATCTTTGCTTATATGGATGCTTGGCGGGTTCAGACTTTTGGCGTTAGATTGAGAGCTCGAGAGGCCACTAGACTCCCTCTCTTTTATACTCTTTTACGTTGTGTTGTCCCGACTCTGCCGTGGCACCTTCGGGATTGTATTTTGCTTTAACTTCACTTATGTTGGTTGCATGACTAAATGGATTTTCCGCGTTGTAGACTTAGGACAGGCACAGGGGTTTACCCCGGGGTTTCCAACGGACCTTACGAATTTGGGTGCGAAATCCCGCTTTAAACTACAAATCTTCGGTTTCAAACCTTCAACTTGTACTTGGAGCGCAAGATCCTAACGAGGGGTTTTATCCCTCGAAACGTAACTCGGGAATCATAATCCTGGGCCGTGACAATATAACCATTGTTTATGTGTCATATGACCATTGTTTATGTGTCATATAACCGTTGTTTATGTACAATCTAATTATTGTCTAGGTACACCCACTAGTACATATATACCCTTTTATGACGTTTAAAAAACGCCATAAAAGCATAAACATGGCGTTTTTCAACGCCATGCCTCAACGCGGTCGAAGTCGACGCCGTCTTTTAGTCAACCTTTTCATGGCGTTTTGACAAACGCCATAAAAAACCAAACCATGGCGTTTTGTAAACGCCATAGATATCTTTTAAAAATTAAAAAAAATTCAAAAGTTGCACAATCCATGACGTTTTAAAAACGCCATGGAATGGTATTTATTTTAAAAAAAATACAATCAAAATATAACCATTACACTGCTCGATGAGTTACTAAAATAACTACAATCATCTCTTGAAAGTTCAAACCCATGCATAAGGTTTTATTACAAATAAAATATCTCTAACTTCATATGCTTTTGGTAAGTACTCAAACCAGATAAAAAGATGAGATGAAACCTTTTCGAACTCTGTTATTTTGGTTGTTTGAGCTTGAGGTGAATTTGCATCTTGCCGACTTTCAGCAAATGATTCGTGACTAGCATCATTTTGTTTCGATGGTTGAATGTTGACTCCTCCTGCGGTTGCCTCCAACCTAAGAGATTTGACATGTATAGAACAATTCATCAGATATAAAGAGAAGAAATCCAAGAAATAATCAAGAAATGATTATCTACATTTGAAACAATACCTAACAAACTACCCTTTAAGTTTCCGTATATCATCAATGGTGTCATCGTCGTCACATGTCACAAAGACGACTTTTTCCTGCAGATGGACGATCAAATTCGTTTAGCTTGAACCATCCTCATTATCAGAAAGGGATGAGGCATAGCGTCTGAGAGTGTAACTCACTTGACGGGCCCGCACGCCAAGGTGGGACAGGTGGGGCAGCTCCTGCAAAAGTATAACACCAACTATGTTGCCACCAGCTGTAGTCACCTGCCAACAGAAGGATGAATGAGAGAGCGTTTGGGTAAGAGATCTTAGAGCTTCGAGATAGATCTCAAACCTCTTCGTCTCCATCGGCTCTGTTGACAACCAGAATAATAGGTCCTTTAGCGGATGATGGAAGTGAACCAGACACAATGCTGTCAACCTAACATCAACCAGGCACAAAGTTGACAACCTGAGTCATAGGAATACGAGTGTACGACGTGTGACTTTATGGAAAAAAACTTGACATGATAAATACCTGAACTAGAGTTACTTGGCCGGATCCTGAAACAAGAACATCCCATCCCTGTGATCCCAGAGTTTTCCGTGTTGCTTTGAGAAGAAGCGTAGAGAGTTTTAAGACTTGAAAGATCACACTGTACACAAAAAATCGGCAAAAAGCAAAAAATTAGTTTCTTTTCAGTTTTCACTATCCATAGTGTATAATTTAAGAAAAACTTGCAGATAGCATCATAGCATTAGCATAGAGACTATATTGCAGTAGATGTTGTCGACTAACCCTGCACGAATATCGGCTTCAGTAAATGTCCTCACACTGTTCTCTAGAATATGTAAAGCTTTTCCAAGAATCTGCAAATCACTATGAAAGCTAAGGCATTCAAATCATACACACCAACAGAATCAGTTGCTGAACTTAACATTTGCCAATGTACATAGCCATAGGCCCCAATGCCCCATGATGATGAAAAAAGGGAACAATAAGACGTCTTTCGAGAATCTACTTTACTTCAAGTATTAGACAACAAAAAAAGACAATGGGAAAAAATGAATTGTCGACCTGGACTTTCTTGGGGAATATGTCAAGAAGTGCTTCAGAATATTCTTCAGTCAGCCTCCGTGATCTATCTAACGTAGCTTTAAGCCTCAGTGCCCAAATTTTCTTTTCTTCTTTACCTCCTTCTATGTGAGAATTTATATGCAGAAAAAGTTATCATGTTGAGATAAAAAAAACCCATTAAGCAACCTGACGGAGGGAAAGTCGTTGATTTCCCTCGCCAAAAATTATTCCCAAACAAACAAACTAGTATAGTATGGAAGTAAGGGGTCGAACCCTAGAGAATCAAGTATTTCTAAATATTGTGTATTTATCAATATAAAAGAAACGATTTTTATGAATGAAAATAAAAGAAAATAATATTGACAAAAGCAAATAAAGGATAGAAGAAAAGCGTTTCCACCTACAAGTTCTCGACTTTGGTTGGTTTTATTGATCATCGAATCCTTTTCAAGTTATTATCTTTTCCTACGAATTCCTCTCGTCTTGGTTTAAGTAGATTAAAAGTCCTACGAGTCCAATTAATCCCTTACACCTCAATGCAACCTTAACACGGTCAAGATTTAACAAAGAGATAGCAAATAGTCCCAAGAACTTGAGCATATAAATAACACCAATTAAACACGGTAAATCAATGTTTAAGATATATGTCAACTCCCTACATAATCATGCTTCAAACACGGAATCCACAATCTTATGTGTGCTACTACGGAAATAACACAAATACGAAAGTATTAAATCCTAGCATAAAATCAATATTATCAAGGTCGCGAATCAAGATAACATCAATAACATAATCAATATCACACAAAGAAGTTGAAAGAATTAAAGAGGAAAAATAACTTGAATTAAAAAATCACAAACCACCAACCAAGTCTGGAAAGTGTAGGCAAAAACTACAAAATAAGCCAAACATGGCTTACCTAAGCTTTCTTCTCTTCAATTGTGATTTCTCCACTTGAAAACTTAATTGAAACTTAATTAAACTAACCCTAGAACATCCTATTTATAAGCCTAATGTCTTCCATAAAAGGTAGATAAAAGATAGAAACTTCCTAAACAAACTAGATCAAAGATAGAACTTTCCTAATTTAATTCAGCGTCGGATTCCGCTGGCAGCGAGAAATTTCGCTAGCAGCGAAAAGCCTTGATTGAGCCACTGTTGGATTTTCGCTACCATCTCGCTGGCACATTTGCTGGCAGCGACTTTTCCATGCCTTAGAATTTTCGCAAGCTTCTCGGGTACTTCCTTTCCGCTTCCGCGAGTCACCATTTCCGCTGCCGCGAGTCACCATTTTTGCTGGAGCGAGTCGGCGAGCTCCGTCGTCCTGGTGCACCCCGCTGGCAGCGATGTTTTCCGCGACCGCGAGTGGCTCGCTGCAGCGAGTCAAGTCGCTGGCAGCGGATTCTGTCTTGACTCGCTGGTTCCCGGATGACTCGACTCGCTGGCAGCGAACTCCATTCGCTGGCAGCGAGACGTGCTTGCTCCTGGACATGCTCCGGATGACTCCACACACTGGCAGCGAGTTCTGCTCAGGACACCTTCTCGCACGATTTTGCTGACTTGATCCGCTGCAGCGGAAAGACATTCGCTGTCAGCGAAAATCCAACAGAACACCATCATGTAGATCTTCCAAAGTGCGTTACAAGTTCAGCTCGCCGAGCGGACAGTTTTCGCGACTCGCCCTCGTTTCCGCTCTTAGACCTGGATTTCGTACTCCGTTGCTCCTTAGGTTGTTCCATTCTCTTCGGGACTTCTTTCTTAAGCTCTCCAAAGTTTCTCCTTAGCCTTACTTAGCTCCGTTCCTCGTGTTCTTTGCCTCGGATCTACGAATCTACATAAAACCATCGAAATAGCGTAGATTCCGAACTTTCCCACAAAATGAATGCTAATCTAATTAACACTAAAACATGATTATATAACAATGAAATACAACTAAACTAACCTATAATGCCTATTGGAAACATGCCTTATCACAACCTTACGGGAAAAATGTAGACACTACTATACGTTCATTTTCTGAAAGGCCTTTAGACTTCCATGCAGAAAGTTCATTTCCAATAGCACTACATTATTCAGGCTTCCATCCAGATAGACCCATTTGACGAATGCCAGCACTAAGAGTATCAAACGGTCCATTCTATGAACTAACATTCTTTGAACTCACATTCTCCATTAGCCAACCAGCCCCACCTAAAGCCTCTAGCTCATTGAGGAACAAGCTGTGTTTCTTCAGAAACACAGCTTTAAACGAATGCTAAACCATAGTAGAAAAGTTGTGTTTCTTCAGAAGTTTAAGAAAATTTACTCAAGACTGAGACACTGATCACACACCACCTGTATGCTACGATGATATCTCTTTCAGACAGTTTTCGCCTTAAAAGATAACCCCATGCCTTGTAGCTGCATAAGAAATGAAATACTCTTAACTGTATAAGATCTAAGGAAATAGCTAATGGAGTTATAACAAATAGATCACCATACTTTATCACATATTATTAATAACATCTTTGGTGATCCATATTGATAAAGAAATACGTCAAAAGTACAAAATATATGAGGAATGGTTGGATTCTCACCCAATAATCCAGGCTCCACCGGTTATGAATGCAACAACTGGCTTAGGTCCACTAGTATCCTTGGGAAGATAGAGATCAAGCCTGGAGATAATTATAAATCAACAATTCATGCTAGAAATCAATGACAAGATGCTTAAACGACATTAAATCCTAATGCAAAAGAATTTGTAAGCTCCATGAATAATACCTATTTCTAGGTTTGTCACCATAAACTATACTTCTTTTGACCTGACTGGAGAAGAAATAACAATACCCCACTGCAAAGAGATCAAAGGTCACGTAAATACATATAGAAACAATTTAATCCTATAAGAGTGAATAAACAATAGGAATATCACATAAAGAAGCATAAGAATATTCAGACGCAAACTTGAATAAACCCGGGCATAAGTAGCATTGCATAACAACCTAACGCAGCGAAGTTTGTAATCCAACGATAGCTTACCCTGAACAAAGAAAATTTGATTACAAATGCATCCTTCCAAAGTTTGATTGCATCGCTTAAAAGCATAGCCTACAATTTTACAAAAAGAAAAAAAAAAAGAGGATCCAAATTTGTATAAAGTTGGCATTGTCCAACTAAACCAAGGTTGTTCCCACTAACCTCCACGGAAATTCTGGTTGTGATTTACATCTACCATTAGGATCTTCCATAACTTTATTAAAAAAAATATGATAAACCTTTTCAGCAACAATATTACTGGCTTAGTGGCTCTGAATCTGCTCATCCCACTCCAGCAAAAAACGCGACCCTAAAAACAACCTTAAGTGTAAGCAACTAACAAGGGTAAAGCATCTTTGGTACTCTTTTAGGAGTCCTTTGTCCCTAACCATTATTTTGTCCTAGAATATTCAATGTGTATCTCATCGATCATAGGATGTGATTCAAATGTGGTAGATATTCAACCACAACTTGTAAACAGGGAAACAAATACAGGGTTTGACGATTAACAATAGCCAATAACTCAAGATCATACACAATGCAAGCTAGGCTACACTAGACTAAATGCTAGCGTATCACAGGTCATGTTACTTCTTCCTTACTTTGTAGACGTTGTCATAACAAAATAGGCATGCAATTCAGTAGATTAATTTCAAAGACCGAGCAAGAGATACCAAAATCGATCGAGCGACATAACACAAAATTGCCAACTATTGAGGGAAAATACGAAATCACTTAAGAGAGAATATACTGAACAAGGATGTATTGCAATATGACTGATCGAGAGGGCGAACACAAAATCAGGGAACAACTTGCAAACCCTAGAACACAATCGCCAACTGATTCATTCAAAAGGGTGAAGAGAGAAGCATCGTACGAACCTGAGAACCCTAATTGACCGAAGACGGCGAAGATAGAAGCAGTTCTGAACGGCTAGCTGGCCTATCCTTCCTTTGCAAATGGCGATGAGAATGATCAGTGGGTGAACAAACAGAGGGCGAATACTGCGCGACGAGGAAGAGGTGAGGGGGTGGGGTGTTAGAAGATAACTTGGAACACCTATTGCTCGGGCAGCAATGAGTGGCGCCCTCAAATATGTGACCGCGACAACGAATTAAGCCCTAAATCGAATGAAGATGGAGCACCACCGAAAGCAAATCAGAGGGAGGGACAAACACACACACACGGAGAGAGAGAGAGAGAGAGAGAGAGAGAGAGCTGGCCGTTCGTTGCGAACAAGGAGGCATCGCGAGGAACAACGCCGGTGGAAACAAGCGGGAGCGAGTCCCGATGGAGAAGGCAAAGGAGGAGCAGGACCCGGCGAGGTGGTGGACGTCTATGGTGGCTTCAGTTTGGGCGAGGAAGATGCCATGGAAAAGCTTGCCGACGAGAGAGACGATAGATCTGGAGAGAAAGAGCAGAGGCGAGGCATGAAGTACGGGGGAGAGAATAGATCTCTCGATAGAAAAAGGGTGGATTTAAGGTTTTATTTTGTTTCCCGCTTTAATTTTTGTCCGACATTTCGGAATGGAAAAATTACCCCTATTTTTATTACGTTTTTTAAACGCCATAAAATTTATGGCATTTTTAAAACGCCGTAAATTACTTCATAAATTTTACAATTAAAAACCATGACGTTTTATAAATGCCATAGATTTTACGGCGTTTATAAAACGCCATAAATAAATTGCTTTCTAAAAATTTATAGCGTTTTTATATTTAAACGCCATAAAAGGTATTTTTAATGACATTTTATGAAAACGCCATCTTTTAGATGTCATCAATGACTACATTTGTAGTAGTGACCATAATTGTTGTCTATGTGCCATATAAACATTGTTTATGGCATATATCCCCGCTGTCCAAATTCTGTTTTAACCATTGTCTAAATACAATTACATTGTTGTCTATATACAATCTCATTGTTGTCTAGGTACACCATAGTCGTTGTGTATGTACCATATAACCGGTATCTAAATTCCATTTTAGTCGTTGTCTAAATACAATTGAAACGTTGCCTACACTAAGACCGATGTCTATGTACCTTTTACCCATTGTGTTAATATTACTGAAACATTGTCCATGTACCCTTTAATCGCTGTCTATGTACCTTTTAACTGTTGCGTAACAAAAATTTAAACATTCTCGTCCTTCATTTGAAGTACGTGCAATACATGTATAAACATCAAAATCACTCAAATATGTATATATATGTCCAGTATACAGTATACTATGGCTGCTTCATGGAAGTCTTTATGCAGGGTATCCAGGATTTAGATAATGGAACTCAAAGCATCGGATTGTGCAAGCTTGGCTCTGCAACTCTTTTCAACAGACAACCTGAAAGTACAAACACGCAATAGAAACAACAGAAAAAGTGAATTTGAAGATAATGATAGATGCAGAGCAGTCAGGCACTAATAAAGCTTAATTGCTCAAAAAGTTACAATCTAATACAAATAATTACAGAGAGACAAAATAAACTGCACAAGCAAGTATAACTTTAAGGCTAGTTGACGTCCATCTAGAACAACCTTTTCAAGAGGATCTTTTGCTTCCTAAATTGAGACGAAATAATAAGAGGCCAATATTAATATGTGCAGAGATAAATTCTAACAATTAGCTAGGTGAAAATAAAAATAAAATGTTGACTGAACCGTCAGATCAGCTTTAATTTGGCTCTATTTCGAGCATAAACGAGCTCCTCAAGAATGTCTGGAAGTATTCCCGGGAAACATATTGGTTTTGGATTTCAAAAAATAATTAAGTATTCTATAGATGAAGGTAGAAATTGTCTAAGCTTGGCTACACAAACGCAGCTTAACAAACTATTGTATACCTTTTGAAGTTTTGGTTTGACAAGGGTTTCACCAGATGGAGTTTTATTAACACATCTTGAACGAAGATTCAACTTGCAAGCTTCTTCGGGAATGACCTTCATTAGGAATATTAAGACACTTTAGATGAACCCAATCAGAAATATATTATTTTGAAAGGGCATTTCAAAAAATATATTTTCTTTTTAACGAGAACGTTTATTGAATTGAATGTAACCTATAAAACTATTTCCTTTTAATGAGAACATGGTATCAAATATATATTTTCAATCATGAAAAAGTAATTGTCTAACATGTATCATGCTTTGAAATATTGTGCTAATGGTCCTCGGAAGGCACATTTGCCAAAGTGAAGTAACACAAATTATACGCCATCATAATTGATGGATAAAAAGATGCAAAATCTAGTTGATCCCAAACATTCTTCACTTGAGACAATGTAAAAACTTGATGGTTAACCTTCTGTAGAGGATCAATTGCAAACATTCTTCTGCATTTCAGTTTTTTACTTGACTTTTTAAATAGTCAACTACTGGAGCAACAAATGTAGTTCAAACATATGCACATATCTAATATTAAACCGTCATTCTTAATGATCATTTTTTTCCACATAAGCTACAGGGAATAAATATCATCATCAGCTTTTCTATGCAGAACAAGAGCTCATTGCTTCAAGAGGGCGGGAATAGGCCTTGCAAGAAATGCAAAGATATGAGCAACAATAGCAAATTGAACCTAAACGAATTAAAGTTTGGTTTCAAAATAGGAAGTCTCTACTTCCTCTAATTTATGTACTAATGTCCAATTCTTATTCATATAACTTGTTCATGTTGCTTTAATTTCCAATCTAGAGAAAAGTCCAAATATTGGGAATTGGTGTTTTAGTGTTCCTTAGTGATATTCAAATTGAGTTTTGTGTGTATTATGTTTGATTTTAGTTGTTCTTTTTTTTTTGTGCATTTGGTTCTATTGTAAACTCTCAATGGTCCAAATTCATCCAAAAAATTAACATGGAGAATGACTTAAACTCGGTTAACAACAGATTAAAAAATCTCATCAGCAAATTACAATTTCTTTTGCAAGAGTTAATCAATCTATATATCTATCAAACCTTAGAACACTACCTTTCATAGCAAAGCCAAACAAGCCTTAGAACACTACCTTTCACAGTAAAGCCAAATCAAGCCTTAGAACACTACCTTTCACAGTAAAGCCAAATCAAGCCTTAAAACGCTACCTTTAATAGTAAACCCAAATCAAGAATTTTCCTAATATCTAAATTAACATAAAAACGAAATGAATGTCCAGCTGCTTCAGAATGGAGATGTTAACTTACCTAGGGCTGATTGCAATTGCGACCCGAGATGCATGCGACAACAGAGACAAGACGAGAGGCAACCGAGACCACAGAGGGAGACGAGAGATGACAGAGGGCAGTGAACAGGGACCACGAAGGGAGACGAACAGAGAGAGTAGAGATGGTCGCGAAGACGAACAAAGACGAGAGATATGAACAGTGAAGGAGGCGATTTGAGGATTCAACTGTGGCTGCAATTTTAGATTATCTCTCAAGTAAAAGGATGCTCGATATGAGGATTCAAATAGAAGCGATTGAGAGATCCGAGATAAGGATTCAAGTAGTTGCGACCGATCGAGCGGATTCAAGTAGCTACAAATCAAGTAACTATGATTTGAGGATTCAAGTAAAAGCGATTGAGAGAGCCGAGCTACTGTAATTAATGGTGTGTGGGAGATCATGCGAACGATCGAAAGGATCCAGATTCTGAGAAGAGAATTTAGCAACAGCAGAGTTATACATTGCTATAGACAGTCAAATCATTGTGGCGACTTTATCGCAAAAGATAGTTGGATTTGTAAGTACACTCTCTTTTAATAAGGAACTTTGTAACATCATTCATTGAGATGATCATATATGATCTTTGCTTAGTTAAAGACATCCTAATTTTTCCTACTGTAAACAAAATTATTAGGGGTATAAATGTGTTTTTATTTGGTTTCTTAAAATGTGTAAATTTCTAAAATGACATATTTTAATTAACAGAGTACTACATACGTTAGAAAGCTTATTTTTTTGGGTAAAATAAATATTTGTTAAAAATATTGAATTCAAAATTACAAAAACATTTGTGAGTAAAACGAATTCCAAATAAAACTAACAATTTAAATGCAACGTCGTTGATCCATATTTTTCAGACAATGTCCTTTTTCCTTGATGTGCCATTTTTTTCAATTTCTCCAACGTCGAGACATTGCGTGAGTTTATTGACTCTTCCAGCTTAGTTCTTCCTCATTTCTCCTTATTTGGTTTGCTTTTTTTTTTCCTATGATGTTTGACATTATGGAAATCAGGCCCGACCATGGGAGGGCAAGGTGGGCTACTGCCGCGGACCTCCGATCTTACCGGGCCTCATTTTTTTACTAATTTTAGTATATATAATAAAACATTTTTAAAATTAATACAAGTGTCTTTATGACTGTCGTGGTGGTTGTTGAATTAATATGGGGCATGCATGTTTTCTTACAGTCACGGGTTCAAATCCCAGATTTAGCACAACTCTCGACATTCTAACCTTTTTTTTTTCTATTGGTTACGCCGCCCCACCTATTTCTCTTCATCTATTATGTAACTAATTTCGAGGCCTCAATAAATTTCATCAAGTCATAGAGTATTAAATTATTAATCCAAATTTAAATACAACTAATCTTTTAGTTTAATTTTATAACAATTTTAGTTTTATTAACATGGACATTCAAAAAAAAAAGATTCACATGGCCATAGCTATATTTATATTAATTGAATTGAATGAAATAACATGTTTAAAGGAGTTTTAGAATATATATATATATATATATATATATATATATATATATATATATATATATATATATATATATATATATATATATATATATATACACACACACACATATAGAGGGAATATCACAAAATAACCCCAAAAACCAGTTTTATTGCGGGGTTAACCCAACCCGGTTTTAAATTGGGTGAAACCGGATATTGGTGGAACTCTTGCAACCTGTAGTAGGTAAGGGAGGGGGGGTGCAACCTTCCACTGTGCGATACCTAGCAGAATTAGACTGAGAGAGAGAGAGAGAGAGAGAGAAGCAAGTCCCATCTGCAGAGGAGAGAGGCAGAGAGAGAGAAAGAAAAAGCAATTGAGAGAGTATAGGGGGGGAGAGAGAGAGAGAGAGAGTGAAAAAAAAAGTAAAGTTACAGAGGGGTGAGAGAGATCGGTGAGGATAGGACAGAGAGAGATGGAAAAGTCCTCTCTCATCTGCGACTTTACTGTTGCTTTTTAATTTCGAATAAGCAATTGGACGGGGGTGTATTTGCAGGTTGACGTGTAAGCAGTTAGTTTTAACTGGACACCCAAAGCAAAACGACATGACACATATTGGAATCGAATGGACAAGAGTTATCGGAGAAACAGATTAACCATCGACTTCAGATAGAAAATGGGCAAGCTTGCTTTTGATAAAGGTTATGTAAGAGATGTCTCCCTCAAATCTGAAGCAAATTTACCCATTTTCTATCTGAAGTCGATGGTGAATCTGCTTCTTCAATAACTCCTGTCCAGTCGATTCCAATATGTGTCATGTCGTTTTGCTTTGAGTGTCCAGTTAAAACTAACTACTTACACGTCAACCTGCAAATAAACCCCCGCCCAATTACTTCTTCTTCGATGATTTTTATCTGAAACTTAATATTTAATTCAAATTATGTTAATGCCCCCGGCCTCACCTCACTCTTCCATCTTTCTCTGTCCTATCCTCACTAATCTCTCTCTCTCTCCTCTGCAACTTTACTTATCTTTTTCACTCCTCTCTCTTTCTCATGTCCTCTCTCTCCTTTGCAGACTTTCTCTCTCCTTTGTAGACTTTCTCTTGCTTTCCTCTATCTCTCTCTCTATCTTTTGTTATCGAAAACAAACTTACCCATTTTTTTATCCAAAGTCGATGGTGAATCTGCTTCTCCAATAACTCTTGTCCAGTCGGTTCCAATATATGGCATGTCGTTTTGCTTTTGGTGTCCAGTTAAAACTAACTACTTACACGTGAAACTGCAAATAAGCCCCAGCCCACTTGCTCCTTCGATGGTTTTTCTTTAAAACTTAAGATTTAATTCAAATTATATTAATGCTTCGATGATTTTTCTCTGAAACTTAAGATTTAATTCAAATTATATTAATGCTTCGATGGTTTTTCTCTAAAACTTAAGATTTAATTCAAATTATATTAATGCCCCTTTACCGTCACTCTTCCCCCCTCTATCTCTGTCTTATCCCCTCTGTCCTCTCTCTTTTTACCGCCTGTGCTTAGGGGGGAGGGCGACACTAGAACCAGGGAAACATTGAACAACATGCAACACAGGAAACAACCATAGGGTGTCGAGTAGAAAATCATTGGGTGTCCAGTAGAGTAGCAAAGGGTGTCCAATAAGAAACTAGAGAGTGGAAAGTTGATATATTGTTCATTCATAAATAAATAAAAACAAAGCGGTTCACCAAGCCTCTGTGAGGGCTCCTCCACTTCGATTGTACCTCCTCTACTCCAAACCCGGCCTCCACTCGCCTCGAATTGACTTGGAAAAACCATCAGAACGAAAGTGAAGGATGAAGGCATCAAAGCGATGCTCCGACGGTGATTCACACCAGTGGTGCAGGCTGAATTCGAGCTCCTATGGAGATCCCGTCACCCTCGAAGGCAGAGAGATAGAAGACTGAGAAATCAAAGAATAAATAAGCTCTTCAATGGAGCTCTTCAATGGAGAAAGGTGGAGAGAGGCATAGAGAGAAAAGGCTTGGATGGGTGACAGTGATGGACGATTAATGTCCTGTTGCTCTCTCTCTCCACTGGGTGCAACAGGTGAGGTAACCGGGAGATTTTGAGGAAGGTGGTTAGATTTTGTAATTTTTATGGATAGTGGATAGGGGGTGCAAAGGGTACCCGGATTTTGGGTTAGTTTTGCAAATGCCCCTATATATATAGAAAAACACTAGGGTTTTGTGTTTAAAAACAAATGACACAAATTTAAACGTGCAGTATATAAATTAGTTTTAATATTGTATAACTATAAATTTTATAGAGTAAAAGATTGATAAATATAGCTTGCGTACTTAATTTGTACTATGGATTAAAACATTTTGTATAAAATTTTTAATATAAATTTTACCAGTGATTTTCTTAAAAATTCTTATTTTAAAGAGTTTTCTATAATTTTCCTTAAATATCAACAATAATAATCTAAATTTTTTTGGATGACCCTGATGGAAATATGTCAATCTTTCTACCTCTTTCGTAGTAAAAAAAAAATTGAAATTGATGTTTACACCTTGACCCAATTCTTGATCTGAAATGAGAATATAATATTGGATCGTTGTTTTGTTGTAGTAGTAATACTTCTATCTAGACGTGTGTCATATTTTCCGGTACAAAACTAGGTCAGCTTTTTCTTTTTTTTTCGATTAGAAAATAATTCGAGATCAGATATACCTGAATCTCGAAGGCCGACAAGTCGGAAGACGAATACCCGGCAATACATACAAATGAAAACAAAAAGCGGAGCAATACAACAAGTGGACACGTACCCTACAAGAAAACGAACCAAGGAAAACTAAATCTAAGACGAAGAGGACATAGACTACGGACGAAAGCCAAGCACCGAACTCAAACAACACCGCTGGCCGGCGATACATCAGGAATCCCTGTGGGTAGTGAAGACAAACCTCCAGGAAGCTCTTTCCCATACACGGAGTCGCCCCGTACACACTACCTCGATCCCAGCCAGACCCGACTCCGACTTCCAGAACCCCAACATAGAAGAAGAACCCCCAGCCGCACCAAAACAGAGACGAACACCACTCCAGCAAAACAAACCGCGAAGGACCGGTCACAACGGACCGGTCAAGCCCAAACGGGATTTAATCCAATCTCTTTCGAGCGGTGTTTCGAGCCCTTTCGGGATATTAAACAAGTTCTTTCGGACTATTTTTTTATGGTTTTATTTATATATAAATAAAAACGACAATTGTTATCATTTATATATAAATAAAAATTATATTGTATTATATTATATTTATTTTATTAATAATAAATATTTTTCCCTTAAATTTCCCTTGTTTCGGGCCAGCTTAGAGCCCAAGGATTGACCTTGGGCCCAAAGCAACAAAAAGCCCATCCACCAGGCCCGATCGGGCCCAAAGAAACGCTGCAAAGCGTTGCCCTCAACAAAACGCAAGGCCGATCAATTCACAAGATCACCGCTGATCAGACCAGGAGAAGGGGATGAGAGCGGGCGATGTTAGAGGCGGAGCCCGAACCAGGCCGGCGCGCCAACAACGGAGGAGAGACCCCCGACGGAGGAGGAGAGAACTCAGCGCCGCCGACAACCGGGAGCAACCGATCCGGCAGCGGATAGACACAGGCGCCCGACGGGTAGAAAATCCGTCGAGAACGAGCTTGAAACCACCATCGAGAAGCCGAGTACGAGGCCATGGAGGGGAGAGAAGCCTGAAAACCACCAGCGATCGTAGGATCGAGGCAAGAACAGACCGGAGGAGGATGGGAATTTAGCCATAGCAAGCCAAATGCTTGAAATTGAAGAAATTGATGAAAGGGAGAGAGGAGGGGGAAAGAAGAACCCACAAACTCCCAACACCCCAACAAATTCAATCAGATCGAAACTAAAACCAGTCGGCAAGGGGAAAATCACCACCACCAACGGCGGAGAGAACCACCACCGGAGGCGAGAGAGAGGACAGCGAAACCGGTGGCTCCCGAAGGAGATTTAGAGCTCCCGAATGAGATTTAGGACTCCCGAAGGAGGGGTTTGGGCCTCCCAGAGGAGGAGTTCGGAGCTCCCACAAGAGAGCTTTTCTTACCATCAAATTGATTCAAACATGTGCTTGTTGCTTGAACAAGGGGAAGAAAACCAAGATTTCAGCCATTCAGAATTTATGGTTTCCTCTCTCTCTCTACAAAACTAGGTCAGCTATTGTACCGGATTTCATTGACATACACTTACCAATTATCCCGTCTTTTATATACTATGCACGCAGTATTAAAAAGAAATTAAAAGAAAAAAAAGGATGTGTAGTACGCGTATTTATATGCTTGAAAACACTTAGGGGTCGTTTGGTAACGATATTTAGATATCGATATCAATATCGGGTGATATCTTTGATATCGGTATCGGTATCAAGATATTGATATCGGGCGATATCGATATCAAGTGATACCTCCCAAAAAATGAGTATATCAAAATGGGTCATATTTGATCTCTAAATGTCAACTGATATCGATATCTGACTATTACCGAACACAGATATCAGATATCACTTGATATCAACTGATATATTATGAATATATCGATATCAGTTAAAGTGATATCGATATCTAGCCCTATCAAACACTAGATATCAGATATCGGGCTGATATTCGATATATGATATCTAGATATAAATATCAAACGAGAGGCCGACAAACCTAGACCTCGAGAGGCCGACAAAGTCGACAGACGGCGAACCGTCAAATATACAACATAAAAGAAAAAGCAGTGCAAAACAAAAAGTGGTAAACAAACCGCCACAGTCGAACAAACGAGCCTAATCTAAAAAGTTGAGGACAATGTAGACTAAACCCGGAGCCAAGCGCCACCAAACAATGACACCGCTGGCCAGCGATACATCAAGAGTCCCTGTGGGAGATGAAGATGAACCTCGAAGGAAATTTCCGGAAGACGGAGTCACCTCGATGCACATCGTCACGACCCCAGCCAGACCCGACACCGGACGCCTGAGCCTCAACACTGATTAGAACCGCAACGAACAACTGGAACCTCAGCCGAAAACCACCATTGTAGAACGCACCAAAAACCCTATTGGGATGTAAACAGGACCCTTACGGGGTTTTTATTTTTTAAAAATTTTTATTTTTATTTTATTTATTCCATAAACCTTTGGGCCAGCTTAGGGCCCAAGGCAAAAGCCTTGGGCCCAAAAAACAGACCACGAGCCCAAGAGAAAGCAGCACACGTGTGAGATAACGAAAGGCACGCCGGAGACGTCCAAAACCAGGCCAAACGGCGGCCGAAGGAAAACGACGGCGACCCAGGGCGGAGCCGGCGACAGATAATCGGCCGGAGCGAGCCAAGGAACCAGACATGGAGCGAACGACGGGTCGAGATCAAAAGGTACCTTACTGGTGGTTTGGGGATCTAGGCGCGGCCTAGCACTAGGCTACGAAGGCGTGGGCGGAGGCGGGGGAGCCACCAGAGAGAAGGAGGACCACGACGCCAACGCCAAGGCCACAAATCGACCACCAGCCGGCGAGAACCGAACGGAGGGGGAGAGAGGCGAACCAGGGAGGACGGTAGTCACCATTGAAGGTTGTTGAAGATGAACTCAGGGGTTTGAAGGTTGTTGAAGATGAACTCGGGGGTTTAAAAATTGAAATTATCCTCCACAAATTTTCCAGAGAGATTGATGAAGAGAAAACAAGAAATATTAAAAGCCCCAAATCAAAATCGATCTCAAATGAAATCCGAAAGAGGATTCAAGATTTAGGGTTGTTCTCGAGCATGCCTAACCAAAACGATCAGAGCAAAACCACACCATGGAATAGCTTGAAAAAATCGAACGGTTCGGACCCAAATCGAAGACGGATTTGGGAATTTTACATGAGGGTGAATACAAACACAATCATACACAAGAAGGAAAGGAGAGAAGTAGCTGGGATGAAGCCGTTGTGGCTTTCATGCCTCCGAAAAGGTGATTCAGGCCTCCGAAGAAGGGTTAAGGGTCTCCGAAGATGTGGTATGGTGGGGAAGTTTAGCAGCCCAAAGGGGTTTTTTTATATCAAACGATCCCTTATTCAATCAATGTACGTGTGTTATGACATCAGTTTAGAACTTGTACAGCTTCACTTGCTCGGTAGTGCTGATTAATCCTTATTTATTACAATTTGGAATATATTTGAGCTAGCTGGGTTGTAGTCCAACAATTGGTGCATGTTATCTTGTAAGTTGTACATATATATTTTGTATTTTGAGTTTAAAACTAATTAATTTTCTATCCCCAATTTTGACACTCCCAACTCCCAAGTCCCAAGTCTCCCATAAAAAAAAAAAAATGTAATCTACTCTCTCCGTCCAAAAATATATGACCAAATAAGTTTGTAATTATTAAAAAAATTTAATAAAAAAGTTAATATTTTATATAGTTTTTACCTTCTTAAAAAAGCGTGCGTGAATAGTAAAAGCAATGTATTTTTGGACAGAGATAGTATTATTTATGTACGATTTTTTAAGGTTAATGGTAAAAGATATATAAATTATTAAATTTTTTTATATAATTTCATACTGTTGGAGGACATGGTGTTTTTCGGGTCTTCTATAGGTTATCAATTGACAAACTTCCTAGGTGTTTAATATATGTGAAGTGTTTGTGCAGAACAACGATCAAATAGTTGAGAGAATTGGAAGCGATAGTATCAAGGTTTATCTCTCAGGAATAAACATAATGAAGCATATAAAGCAAAGCTATATGGTTGTTAAGAAGAAGAAAAACATGACGTTCAGGGACGGAGTCAGAAATTTATTGAAGGAGAAGCGAAGTTTTATACAAATTATTAATTCATTTTTCGGTAGATTTTTCTATTGTTTAGAGAAGCATAACTATATATTCAATTTACATTAAACGGTGATATATTTTAGTTCAATACAAGGTTTTTTTTAATTCAAAACACAATGTTTTTTTATTCAAAATTATAGTGTTTTAGTTTAAAACTATGTCATTAGTTGTTATATAGTTATTTTTCTCTATAAAAGGAAAACGATATCATTTTAATCTATAACATTATTTTCGTCTAAAAATATCGTTTCAAACCCATAGTCATATGCAACTTGTTGTTCTCTTATCATGCAATAACGTATAACAAGATATACAAAATTTAAACTTGCATAATTTCTTATATAATTATCGAATTTAGTAATATATATAACCTCTTGTTTCGAAGCTCTTAGGTTGAATTACATTAGCAAATTATCAAATTAAGTAAAATATAAAAGCATCATGATAATTTATTAAAAGACATTTGAAATAATTAATCTGTGTTTAACTTTTAAACGTTCATAACTTCTTACTCAGTTATCGGAATCAAGCTTATAATATAACAAAATGAAGCTATCGACGAGTAGAAGAAATATAGGTAATTTGTCGGATGAAGGGGGGAGGGGGGAATGCTCCCGCTTGCCCCGCCTTGCTCCGCCTATGATGACGTTCATCAAGCGGACAAAAAAAGAAGAAGATATCATGAGTATGAAAAGAGAACTTAGATAAAATAATATACATATATTATTTTATGTAAGGATGCATATCTAGGGTTTTCTTTGTTTCCTTATAAAAAAAAGTGTAATAAGAATTAGTGGCGGATCTGTGGGGGGGCTCGGGGTGGTTGAAGCCCCCCTATTGTAAAAGAAGGTATATACTCGGAGTATATATTTATATATTTGTTAGTTTTGTAATATATATAAATTCGGTAGAATATAATCACAAAGTCATCTTGGCTCAATGAAAAGGGCACGAGAAGATTCTCCGGGGAAGGCTATCGATCCCAGGTTCGAGTCCTATTATCTCCATCTTTTGCATTTTTTTTTCCACATACCTTTTCCTTTTTTTTACAGACCCGCCCCTTTTTTTTCACGTACCCTCTTTTCTTCCTCTTCCTCTTCCTTTTAATTTTATTGTTATACGTACCCGCCCCTTTTTTTTCACAGACCCTCTTTTCGTTAATGGGGAAGTTTTACAGACCTGCCCTGGCGACCACCGGCCGAGTCCCAGACGAACTCCGACTGATCTTGTCACCGGCGACCACCGCAAACCATCCGGAAGCCACTCCGCTGTCTGCTTGTCCCTGGCGCATTCCCGCACAGCCGGCCGCCTCTTCAATCTCCATTATTCTTTTGTATTGGTAAATAAAGAGCGGTCATTCCGGGGTTCGAACCGGTGACCTATGGGTACTACCCACAAGTCCTTTCCGGTGAGCCATTCCGGAATGGTTAAAACTTTGGTAGGGTAAACTTTTTATAGTGACTGGCCCCACCGCTTCGCGGCCCCATACCCCAGAAACCCCTTGCGGGATTTTTTGAGGAGGCTCAGTATCACTTACGCAAAGTGCGATCAGCGGTCGTAACCTCACCTACCTGCACATAGACCACTTCACCACTTCGGCTTGGCACTACGGATTAGTATACACCGCTTGGACATACGCGCTTGTGGGAATTAATATGGCCTAAATGCACCAAGTGAGATTCGAACCCGAGACCTCTCCTTTGGGATACCTCACCCTTACCGCTAGAGCAAGATGTCATTTGTTCAATCTCCATTGTTCTCCTCCTTCATTCCTTCCAGAAATAACTTAAAAGGTTATTTTTCTTCCTATTCCTTTTAATTTTATTGTTTTCAAGTTCAATTGATTGAATGAGAATCAATTTAGATTAGAATGTGTGGATTTGATAATCAATTTGGGAGAAATTTGATTAGGGTTTTTGATTTAGGAGAAATCAATTAAGATTACAATTTATGGATTTGAGAATAAATTTGGGGGAAATTTCGATTAATATTATTGTTTTTAAGTTCAATTAGTTGAGTGAGAATCAATTTAGATTAGAATTTGTTGATTTGATAATCAATTTGACGGAATTTTGATTAGGGTTTTTAATTTGAGAGAAATAAATTTGGTGAAGTTAGGTTTGATTTTGAGAATAAATTTTGTGAAATTTTGTTTAGGCTTTGTAAATATATATGGTGTTGATTGAGAGCTTATAGGACCTATGTCATTTGTTCAATTTAAAGGGCCTAAACATGTCATGAATAAATAGGGCAATGAAATAAAACCTTATTTGTTCAATAGAGTAATTATTTGTGGTTGTGCTTGATAATATATCAGTGTTAATATATTCATAACATATAATATGGACAATTCGATTACTTGAGGCATTGCGTTTTCGGTTGCTAGAAATGTGAGCGCAATGTAAGAAAGCAAGGCTTTGTTTTTGAATATCCAATATAAAGCCATTGTCACCTTGTTAGCTTTTAACAAATCAGGTATGTGTTTTCTCCTTTTTCGGTTTCCTTTTTTCTTTTTAAAGAATGCAGTTGAATGGCTTGAGAGTTGTTGGTGAGATTTATATACATAGTTTTTCAATAGGCAGCTTCAAGGTTTTGATAACAAATAAACTCATAGATAGGGGTTGCTTGAAGGGTTTGAACTAGCAGCCCTTGTGATTTTACAGAATAGTTTTTAGGTTTCATTTCAAACATTCATTTTTCGGGAAACAAATTTCAACCCCCCTTACAAAATTTCCTGGATCTACCACTAGTAAGAATTAATTATACCTTCCAATGTAACGAGTTATACGTGCACGTTCTAATGAGTTAATTGTTGTTGGTGGCTAAGTAGGTTTTTTTCACGACTCTTGTTATGGGATTAATTACGGACCGTAATACCAAATACGTCTTTCATATTTTCAACATCAGTGAAAGGACAAGGAGCGATTCATCTTCTTCCTATTCTACATACTTCATCAATCGAACTATCAAGCGTGCAATTCTTTTTAATTTCCCAAATTTCATTAATTAAAAGTGTGAAAAATTCCAACGAGAAGATGAGATTGATTCCGATTATTAGTTCCGACTTCCCTTACTATTCTTTCACACTCTCTGCTCGGTTGCTCCCTGTCTCTTCTAATTGGTGCTTTCACCCTTTTCAGTATGCTATAATCCATTCATCATTACTCAGTTCAGATTTATAATGCGGTTCTTATTCACATATATCTCCGTATTCAGGTTAGTTGGTAAAGTTGCTTTTTTATTTTTAGCCTTTGTTTTTAGAACAGCCCCCCCCCCCCCCCCCCCCCCCCCCAAAAAAAAAAAAACATTGGCACAACCCTGATTACGGTCAATAATTAAGTTAGTACATTACTTTGTGTTAGTAAAATTGCATGATCTCATATATTAGGTATTATATTAAATTAGGGTATTTTAGAATATAAATATATCCTTATACCTTTTAATTAGTCATCAAATGAATAATGAAATATATGTACTTACTCTTTACCTTCTTGTCTAATTTCTCTCTCTGTCGTTCTATCTCTCCCATCTGATCGTCTTCTTCCCACCTTCTTCCCTCATCTCGGATTCTCCCTTTCATCTCAAATTCTCCATGAAAGCCCAATCCTCCGCTTAATTGACCTTCGAGTCATAACATAAAATCTTAAGTCCGAGGCTAGTTCAATTTGAAGCTCAAAAGACTCGATTGTAGTTGCACAACTTGCATACATTAATGATAATTTTTTATAGATAATAATAATAATAATAAACTATAAAACCAAATTTAGGGGCATTTTCTTCTTTTACATTCAAGTTTAATTTAATAGAAGTTTAATTTAAAGAAAAATAGGAGGATGAGTGGTTACATGCAAATAGTTTATTATAACGGGTGGTGAAGTGAATTTTTTTTAATAAGGAGTGGTTAATTGAAAATAAGGATGAATAAAGGGTGGTTTTATACATTTTGGCCAATATTTTAATTTTTGTTTTGAAATAAATGTGTATAAATATGGGATGACGATTGGGAGAGAGCATAATTTTCAAATCAATTTGCTAGCTGTACAATTAATTAAGCAATAAGCAATATTCATGCTATCAACATCAAATAATTCGTGACCAGCTTTTATTTTAATTAAGGGAAAACTATTATTGCTTTGTATATGAATGTGTGTCGTCACTTTCTTGATTTTTCAGTTGTGCATATTTGGAAATATTGCTAGCAAAATTCGACCCGACTCACCCAACCAAAACTAAAAAATCAAGTGTTATGAACAAATTTGAACTTGAGGGGGACTTATTTTAATTCGATGTTCGAATGGTCACGTACATAGAAAAACAAAACTGATTCGACTCAAACAAGACTCAATTCATCTTTATAATTTTTATTTTTCTATTTTTAAAAACTTCACATATAATTAGATATAATATAACTAAATAAATAAAATTTAATCATCAATAATTAAGATATACAAAAAAAATAATTATTATTTTATAATAAAATTAAATGTGACTCGACTTGATCCGACCCGAACCCAAAATCAATTTGATCTAAACATACTCGATCCGAAATCGCGTTCCCTACATACACCGCAAATGACACGTCGAATTGGACGTTACAACAACGTTGGATTAGACGTTGCCAAAACGTCCAATTTGACGTTTCATCTGTTGGGGAAATTGCCCAAGTGAAGGGGATCCGACGTTGTAACAACGTTGGATCAGACGTTGTTACAACGTCGGATCGGACGTTGCACCCTGGATACCAACGGGCTCCGTCGGGCTTAGCAACGTTTATTTGGACGTTGCTACAACGTTAAATTTAACGTTGCTGCTACCTCCAAACCCCCAGAGGCAAACTAGGGGCGGGCTTAGAAACATCGGATTTGGCGTTGTCACAACGTCAGATTTGACGTTGTGACTACTTCCAGGTAACCAACCACTCCTATAAAAGGGAATGAGAACCTTGAATAACTCAACACAGCAATTCCACATTCTCATTCCTTCCACATTTTCAATCCTTCCATGGAGCCGATTACATCTGGAGTAGTAGGCTCCACGGGCAGAATTGATTATGCAATCGAAAGGGTTCGGTACCCAATGCCCCCGGAGGAGTCCAAATGTGCTTGCAGCAGTCCAGAATACAGAGGCATGCATCCATGCGCACTGTTTCAGGTCGTTTGTGAAAAAGAGAATCACATTTCTGCACCCTTGCGGGTCGGGTGTCTGGAGTGCAATGATTTTCATCTGGGCATTCGTGGAGCCTACGAGTGGAAGGTTGGTGATCTTCTACTTCAACATATCCGGTCATTCTTCGCCGATGTAAACAGATGTGACCACGTTGACGTGGCTCAAACGGCAGGAATAATTGTGAGGGGAGCAAATAAAGAGGTCGCCACCTTTCCATTCAATGAGTTAAAGATTAAAATAATTCTGAAGACGAACTAAGAATAGTATGGTCGATATGAAGAAAAAATTATGTAGTTATCGATGTTGTATTTGTTAGTTGTGGTAATGCCTCGAAATATGTAATTTGTTAGTTTTAGTAATGCCTCGATGTATGTAATTTGTTAGTTTTAGTAATGCCTCGATGTGAAATCTAATCGTTATCTATGAAGTGAAACGTTTGCATGTGATTGTTTGTTGTTGTGATCACGTAGAAACCATCGAAAATAATAACGCAAACAATACGAAATACACAAATATAGCATACCGACAAAATACGAATTGTATGTCATAAACAAAGGGACGATAATGTATCTACTGCAGAGATCGAATGTAGCCCATGAAATGCTCATACATCTGGTCTAGCTGGGGATGCCCGACCAATGCCTGAATGGCATGGGTCATCTCGTCGACCCCGGCCTCGCGAGCAGCAGTCTCAGCATCAACCTCATCCCCATCCCCATCTGGTCCGATGTCGTCGTCTGGGTGGGTAGGCGCAGCCGGAGGAGCACCAGGTAGTACCACTGTCGTGGACAACACATGACCTCGACTCTGCGACTGGAACCAAGCGAGGTAGTCAGCTGTGATGCCTCCCTGACAGCTCTCGATCGTCCTCCTATGACCAGTGACAGGGTAGAATCTCTCATCGTCCTGATCTGCCCAACGGTGGTGCTGCATGTCGAACGTCAAGATGTAACGCCTCTGCAGGCGAAACGGGCGCTGCATGAAGTACGGAGGGATGCCGGCCAATGGCTGCTCCTGCATGCGGCCGAACTGTCGGAGCACCCTGTCTGGCATGTACGGCTCAAAGATTCCACAGAATCTGAGGGTGCCTCGATAGGTGGAGGAGCGAAACTGACCAGCGAAATCCAAGTCTCTGCCGAAAGGCATCCACTCGACCTATGTTCAGAAAATGATATAAGGGAAACAATCTTACTCGACATATGTAGTTAAAATCAAAGAAAGTGATAAACAAGTTACCATATCGATGGTCATGCGCTCAAGCTGTGCTCGAAGCTTCTTCTTCTTCTTGCGCCTCGTCTTGTCGTTCCCCCTGATCTCGGCCGTCGACGGGTTGAACCGTGCCATGTATCGGGGACCATGATCAAATGCATCCCTGTCCGAGCGAAGACGACCCGCAAAACAAGGGAAGTACGACCAGATCCATGCCTGAAAATTATAAACCATTAGAGCACTTATTAAATGTAAATCGCAAGCAGAGGAACGTATTTACAGTATTAAAGAAATGTGTTACCTGCAACAGTGCAGCACACCCACGTAAGCCTCTGGCATCGCCTCTCGTGGCCTCCCCTAATCCCCGGTAAAGGAAGGCAAGCACTCCTGCTCCCCAAGCTAGTCTTCCGGTGTGCGGCAAATCCCAAACTAGCCAGAACAACGAGAAGTGTACGCGGCTCTGGGACTTATCGATGAAGAGCGTCACACCCAGCAGCATAGCCAAGAAAGAAACGGCGAGGTCGTTCTTCCACTCTACGCTCTCTGGAACTACGCCATCTGGGGTACGGTCGGGCCACTGATCCCGACGGTAGCCGTGCCTCTCCTCCGACCAATCCGTCAACAACGGGATGGCAAAACCGCAAGCCGTCCTATGCTTCTTCAGCAAGGCCGGGGTCCAACCAAATAAATCCTGCAGTAGAGGCTCCAGCTGTAGTGGAAGATAGTCAGGGAGAGGCTCGCAAAGCAGTCCCTCGATCGGCAGCCCCATCAGACAGGCGACGTCGTGGAGGGTGATGGTCATCTCGCCCCATGGAAAGTGGAAAGAGTTCGTCTCCGGCTGCCAGTGCTCTATGAACACAGTCAACAACTGGGCATTCACTCCGTCCCAGTTCAAATCAAGCAGCCCCAGTAGACCAGACTAAGCTGTCGCCTGCACCCATGTCCCTGGACCCTCGTACATGTAGTACCTGAACGGATAGAGGTGTGAAGCCCGATGATGAACCTTCAGCAATTTATGCCGATAGGTCGGGTCCGTCCATAGCAGCTGAGCCCTATGGTTCCTAAACGAGACCAAAAGGTCTCCTGGAGGCAAGTCGCCATCAGGGTGCTCATCGTCCCCCTCCTCCTTGTCGCCCCCCTCCTCCTGCTCGCCCCCCTCCTCCTCCTCGTTGCCCCCCTCCTCCTGCTCCTGAGCCTCATGCTCCTCGTCACTCTCGTCATCGAGGTCCTCCTGCTCGAACTCAAGGTCCTCCGGTATATCCGCATGCTCCTCCTCTGTGTCATCCGCCCCCACAATAGGTGTGAGGCAGTCAGCTGCTGCTGCGATGACCACATCCCAAGCAGCGTCTCCATGAGCGTGTCCGGAGGTACTGGAAACAGCCATAGGATCTGACGTCGTCTGCGCTGGTGGTTCTACGTCCAGCAGACCATGTGATGTGGGCTCCACAGATTTATGCATGTGGAAGAACGTACGGTTAGTGCCAGTATCGTCCTCCGGCCTCAACGGTGGCGGGGCTGTATCAGGCTGAACCGTCGTATCTCTCACGGTCAAAGTCTCCTGCTCCGCAATAGCCATGAGATCTGACACCGTCTGCGAAGACGAGTCAGTGATGATGACCTCCTCCGAATCGGCGCCCTCTACTGCATCTGGAGGCGAATTGCGGTCTCGCCCGAGAACGATGCGAATGGTCCCGTCATTCCGTCTCATCCGAGAATCCTATTAAAATTTTGAACTACTATGTAAATATATTTTTTCATTTCCGTTGAATTTCATATTCACCCCTTTATTAAAATGTTTTATTCCATTCAAGAATTTAATTTTCGATCCGCTTACAGTAGTTCACTGTAAACAACTTCATTTATAATAATTTGTTTCTATAATTTCTTTTTGTATGTTTCGCCAATTCGTTTCTATGATTTCTTTTTGAACATGTTATTTTGTAACAATTTCTTCTAATACATGTTATTTTGTAACAATTTTTTCTAATAAATATTATTTTTTAACAATTTTTTTTCTATAATTTCGGGTTGGACGTTAAAGTAGTTATTTTGTAACAATTTGTCTTAAATATATTGTCCATTCAAATTAAATAAGGTTCACTTATCCGATTCATACGATAAACTTATTCGTTATAAAATTCAACAAATAAACAATAAAATAAAATGAAAAATAAATTAAATAAAATCAAACTAACCGATGGCGTACTCGTCAGGGGAGATATCTCCTGCGTCCGCCTCTTCCGGCCAGCACCGCCATCAACGACGGTCCTCCCGGCGCCACCACCACCACGGCCACGGCCAACACCACCAGCAGCCAGCCCTCGGCCTCGGCCACCAACAGCCACCGGGGGTCCTCCACGGCCACCGGCGGTCCTCCCGGTGCGAGATCCACCCTCACCTCGGCCACGGCCTCCTGCCCCTTCTACCCCTCGGCCACCAGCAGCCCCCGAGCCGTCATCGCCGCCGCGCCCCTCACCTCGGCCACGGCCTCCTGGCCCTCTGCCCCCATCACCGCCGCCTCCTGGCCCTCTGCCCCCATCACCGCCGCCTCCTCGACCTCCTGGCCCTCCTGCCCCTTCCACCCCTCGCCCAGATCCGCCCTCGGCGGTGAATCCTTGGCCTCGTCCCCGGGATCTCACCTGGATCGGTCGCTCGCTCGCACCCTCGGCCGCTCGCTCGCTCTCAATCGATCTCTCTCCCGAATCGCTCTCGTGTGAAGGAAGAAGAAGCACGACGTCGGTTTCGATGTTGTGCTTTATATATTAAGCACAACAACGTCGGATCCGACGTTGTGCACAGCGGGACCCCTTCAACTTACAACGTCGAATTCGACGTTGTGCACAGCTGGGCCCCTTCAACCTCGAAACAGACGTTGAACCCCTTCAACTTACAACGTCTATTTTGACGTTGTAATTCAAATTACAACGTCAATTTAGACGTTGTAGTTAATTTTTTTTTAATTCAACCGCATATTATAAAAAATAAAATACATTATTTGGACATTTAGATCATTGAAATTAACTTGGCATATTTCATAAATAAATAAAATACATTATTTGCACAGTTTAGTTCGTTGAAATTGAAAATTATAATACATATTGTACATAAAATACATAAATAAAACGATAATACATAAGTAAAACGATAATACATAATTACTTATGAAACGATAAAAAACATAAATAAAACGATAATACATAATTACTTATGAAAATTATACGTTTCGGCTATATACACCGCAAATCCCCACGTCCTTAAAGACGTGCTTGCACGTCCTTAGAGACGTGCTTGCACGTTCTTAAGGACATGCAAGGTAAAAATCTCTCACTCGAAGTCGGACGTGCAAGCACGTTTTTTTTTTTTTTTGAAAACGTGCTTGCACGTCCTTAAGGACGTGCAAGCCCGTGCTCTAAAAGGCGAAGAGGACGTGCCTCTTCGTACTCATTCCGTCTTCGTCAGAGAAATCGAGAGCGAGAGAGAGGTCGCCAGAGAGAAATCGAGAGCGAGAGAGAGGTCGCCAGAGAGAAATCGAGAGCGAGAGAGAGATTGCCGGAGAGGGAAATCGAGAGAGAGAGAGAGAGAGGTCACCGGAGAGAGAGAAAGAGAAAGAGAAAGAGATTGAGAAAGAGAGATGGAGCCGGAGAGAGAGGAGGTGGTGGAACCGACGGCGGCGCTGGTGGCTGAGGAGGTTGGTGGTGGGGTGGAGCCCTGGGGGAGGGGGTGGCGGTGGAGCAGGTGGCCGGGAGTGGTGGTGGGGCGGCGCCCTTGGAGGTCGAGGAGGGTGGTGGTGGTGACGGTGGTGGCGGTGGTGACGTTGGTGACGGTGGTGGCGGTGGTGGTGATGGTGGCATAGTGGCGGAGGCGGAACCTCCGCGGAAGCGGCGGACTATTGAGGTTTCGCCGGTCCCGACCCCACCGGTATGTTTTTTGATTTATTCATTTTGTTTGAGTTATTTTTATAGTTTTATATTATGGTTTAGATTTTAATATATAATATAATTTGAAAGATTATAATTAGTTTAGTATATAGTTTGATAGATAATATATAATTTGATAGATTATATAGTTTTAGTATATAATTTGAAAGATAGTATATAGTTTATATATTTTGATAGTTTTAATGGAAAAACAAAAAAAAAACGATTAATATATATTAAAAGATATTAAAACTTATTACAATATATTAAAAGACACTAAAATAAATGAAAAAAAAATATTAAAATTTAATAAAATAAATTTAAGTAAATTTAAATTGAAAGACAATAAAAACATTAAAATATAATAAAATATAATAAAATACATAGAAATAAATTTAAATTTAAAGAAAATAAAAACATTAAAATATAATAAATTATAATAAAATACATAAAAATAAATTTAAATTTAAAGAAAATAAAAACATTAAAATATAATAACTTATAATAAAATAAATTGAAATTGAAAGAAAATAAAACATTAAAATATAATAAAATATAATAAAATACATAGAAATAAATTTAAATTTAAAGAAAATAAAAACATTAAAATATAATAAATTATAATAAAATACATAGAAATAAATTTAAATTGAAATAAAATAAAATCATTAAAATATATTAAATTATAATATAATAAATTATAATAAAATACATTTCATAATAACAGGAAGGGAGGCTCATGAGGGGGGACGGTACCCTCCAGCATGTTACGTTCGCCGACCGGGCAGCGGTCAGCCAGATTCCAGAGAGGACGGAACCCGACAGTTCGACAGCCATAGTCGACGATCTGCTCGCGTCTGTAGAGCGGTACAAGCAGTCGATGGGGACCCCCCCCCCCCCCCCCGGCCGACGAGCACGACACCTTCTGGTCGGATATGCCACCTTGGGATCCTTCTGGCGATGCGATGATGGGGTTGCAGCCTTCTTTAGAGCCCCCTAAGGTTTTGAGTAGCTGCATCACCGACGTAGTCGTTGGGCGACGGGCCGACTTGGGTAGACCTCCTACTCGTGTTCCACCCACCATCCCGGAGGCATCTTCTTCAGCCGTTCCGGAGACTTCTACTTCAGCCGTGCCGCCAGAGGCTTCTACTTCAGCCGTGCTAGAGGCTTCTACATCCGGCACACACGAGCCCGAGCCTTCGACCTCCGCCACACCAGCAGCGATCTCCTTGGGCTCTGAAGATGATGTGATCCCTGACGTCGTTGAGGAGGCTGACGACGGTAAGGAGGGGCAGGCTCAGGGCCAGGGGGGCCCACAGGTAGAGCCTGAGCCCATCCCTGCGCAGGCTGCCGCACCGGCTATGCAGGTCGACCCTTTGTTGCCACCGGGAGAGCTGCTTGTGTCTTACAGGCATCACCGGGCGTACCGGGTGTGGAGAGATCCTACGGTGGAGCTGCCGCTGCTGAAGTTCCACCACCGGGCGACTCACTTGCAGCCTTTCGAGCCCTACATATTTGAGGGCCCGGGGACCTGGGTGCAGGATCTGCTCCCATCCGGCGTCCCCCAGCTGAGGTCTCTCCACTGGCAGTGTGTCGACGAGTTCACCTACACGGCATTTTTGGAGCATTGGCACCCGGAGACTAGCTCCTTCCACTTTCCATGGGGCGAGATGACCATCACGCTGCACGATGTTGCCTGTCTGATGGGACTTCCGATTGATGGTCAGCCCTGCACGTCACATCTGTCCGCGGCCGCTTTGGTCCCCGCCATCGCGGAGTACTACCAGCTCACCCCTGCGACTCTGAAGTCGTACAGACACGCTGGCGGCCCTCCGGTGACTGGGTTTACTGCCCTGTGGCAGTAGAGACACGGGCCTCTCGTCGACCCTACCCCCGCCGGTGACCCAGAGGTCGCGGCTGATCCTGAGCAGATTCGGCTGCGCACGCATGTGGGAGGGGGGCAGCCTGAGGATGACCCTGCACAGCGTCTGTTTCTACACAGGACCTACATGGCCATCGCTCTCGCCGCGACTTTTTTTGTGGACAATTCGTAGAGCCGGATCCCATGGAGGATATTCGGCCTCATTTGGGACATCCCACGGACGGCCACCCTTACATGGGCTGCAGGTGCCCTCGCATGTCTCTACAGGGGCCTAGGCGAGGCTACCCGCTCAGGTGCGAAGGGCATAGACAGCTGCACGCCGATCCTACAGGTACGAGACCGTTGAAGGCCCATGGGTGGACCTCCCTCAGCCTCCTATCATCCGTCCGGCGCTGTTAGCCCGCTTTCGTGAGGTCGAGGGCTATTTGAGGGCCCTGGCTGGTGACCCTCGCATTGAGCAGCTAGTGGACGAGGTGACGGAGATTTTGGATCATGCTGTACGCCATCCTGTAGACCAGTGATGTACTTTTGCAGTTTCTATCTTGATATTATACTTTTATATTACGGATTTTGTATCTATCTCTATATTGAACGTCAACATCAAAAACGAAAACGTTAATATGATAAGGTTGCCTGATAACGAAAACGAAAACGTTAATATGATAAGGTCGATGGCTATTTGTGTATGTTGTTTATAATGTTTTCCTGCATATTTTGGTTAGGAACTTCCCTCAGGATTTGTGAAGGAGCACAGAAACAGATTGTCGAAGTAGATCGACAATCTGTTTCTGTGCTCCTTGATACAACTACCTTACAAATTGGCTGGGGTTTAAGGGTAGGCTAGGGTTTAAGGGTTTGGCTAGGGTTTTAGGGCTTGTCGAAACTGCACGTCCTTAAGGACGTGCAGTTTCCTTTGTGTGAGGTGGTCGGGTTCACACCCTCAGGCAATACTTACTACATCGTCTATGCCTTCATGTCGCAAGAGAACGAAGACACATACGCATGGGTGTTGCGACAACTTCAGATCTTGCTTGGGACGATTCAGCCTCAACCTATCATGACTGATCGAGAGCTAGGTCTCTTGGCGGTGCTGAATGTTGTCTTCCCCGACGTCCAGCATCTCCTTTGTTGGTTACACGTGACGAGAAGATGCGAGGAAGCATCTCTGAAGATCACGAAGAATTTAAACCACGCTGGCATCTTTAAGGGCAACTGTTGGGGGCTGTTCGAATCGAGGTCGGAGGAATCATTCAACTGACGTCGTCGGGAGCTACGAGATGCATGGCACCCATTCCCAGGTGCGGTGGCGTATTTGGAGTCGGTTTGGCTTCCATACAACATGAGCATAGTACGGTGCTACGTAGATAATGTCTTCCATCTCGGCACCCGTACGACAAACAGGTATAACCTTACTTCATATCTCCCATTACAATATGATATAATATCGAATATTTAGTGGTATGCACTTCAATGTGTACAGAGTTGAGGGTCAACACATGGTTCTGAAGGAGGCACTTCACTCATCGACTGGTGACTTCCGCATCGTGATAGATGCAATCCATAGAGTCAACGATTGTCAATTGCATGAGCTGCAAACTGCTTTGGAGATCGACCGCTTCAAATGGCCAACAGCGGCGTATAAAGTCAACCTTTTCGATGAGGTAAAGACTTTAATCTCCAAAGAGTGCTTCGATTATCTGTACAAGATGTGGCAGGACGTCGTGAACCAAAAGGTTCCTCCGGTATGCACGGACCGACATTGGAGGGTTTGTTACGGGATCCCTTGTGTCCATGAGATTCAGGTATACGTCCACTCCGGTACTCCGATACCCGCCGAGGACATCCACCCGTTCTGGATGGATTTGACATGGACTGACCTCGACGACACCCCACTGCCGTATGAGCTGTCATCTTCATACACGGCTTCCAACGATGCATGCGAGGATGAGTTGCACCCACCCTCATCAGCAAGTGTCCGAAGGAAGGGGAGGCCTCGGGGGTCGAGGAATGCCTGCAGAACCAACCCGTTGACATACGAGGAGGTAAGTGAAAGGTTTGAGAGAGAAGAAGCGCGTGCTGCTCGAAATGCTACTCGGCCCCATCCACAAGCGACCTCAGCTCCACGTGGACGTGATGATGTGTTCGGCGGGTTCAACTGGGGTCGAAACAACGTTGATCCCTTCATGCTCGGTCATATTCAGACGATGAGGGACACTGTTGGAGATGGTCATTGTGGCTACCGTGCTTTGGCGGCTTTGACATCACCGATCGGCGAGACTGCTTTCCCGAAACTCAAAACATTACTATGCAATCACTTGGAGGATCACGCCGATCTGTACGCCGGTTGTTATACGGGAGAGTACCCATTCCAGCAGTTCGTCGACTACCAGAGGTGGGCCGGAGCCACACATGGTGATAGGAGACGGTGGATAGAGCTACCCATCATGGGTTTAGTATTTGCGACGGTATATCAGATTCCTCTCGTCGTCCTAGCTTGGCATCATCCGTTCACATGTCTCCCCATGATCTCGCCGACATCTGCTAACAACCCTCCCCAATCAGCAACTCTTGGTGTTTCCTGCATCGGAAACCAAGACCATTTTGCCGCGGTACGACTTCAAACGTCTTTTTTATTACTTATTCATGCTTTTCATACATATGTCAATACTCTAACTCTAAATTTTTGTTCTTATAGATCTGGTTGCGTCCTAACGCTCCTCTTCCGCCGCCTCCACTAGAATGGGTCGAACATCATCATCCGAGCGTCGAAGGATGGGATGCTCCGTTTCAAGCTCAGATTGAGAGATTTAGAGCCTTGCGTGCCGAGTCCGACCGTCCCTTACTATTTTCGTAGATTGTATTCCACAACTTTATTAAAATTATGAATGTAAACCTTTTTTTCCGTTCCTTGTAACGTTATTCGCATATTATCCGAATGAAAACCTTAACAATTCTTGTGTTCTGTTTAATTTGACCCTAAATCCTTCAAATCCACTAGCTAAACACAATTTTATCAATTAACATTACAAAACCGTCAGAAAACCTAAACCCTAACCCTAAACCCTAAACCCTAAACGCAAAACCCTAACTAGGGTTTGCACGTCCTTAACAACGTGCAAGAATTGCACGTCCTTAAGGACGTGCTTGCACGTTGTTAAGGACGTGCAAGACGTTTTTAGCGGACGTGCACCGTCCCAGACTTGCACGTCCTTAAGGACGTGCAAATCCTTAATCCGGATTTGCGGTGTATATAGTGACACCCAAATTATAATACATATTGTACATACGCCGGTCTCCGGGCACCTCTATCTCCCAAAAACCCTTCCGGCATAATCAAATATGAAAACGATAATACATATATTACATACCCCAATCTCCGGTCACCCCCCCCCCCCCCCCCCCGCCCCTTGAAAATACATATATTACATACATTACATACGATACGTCTACAACTACGTGGTGCTAACGGTATTGGGTGTACAACTACCAACAGACTCATCTAGACTGGTAGAGATGTCGATCTGTACGTCGATGAACGCGTACGATCGCAATCATTCGTTTCTCGGACCCACCACCCTCTGAATTACGTACGCTGTAACTTCACGGATACAATCAAGACATACATCGGCGTAGAACATGTCCAGCATTTCCGTAATGACTGTGCCCATGTCGGATAGGTATGTCTCTCGGTCATTTCTATAAATCTCCGCATCGTTGTGGCATCCGAACTCCCCCGCAACCGATCTCCTTGAGCCACTCTGACATGAGATGCGGAAAAGGCAGCATGGGAATGCCCCCATGTACATCCGGTGTTGGCAGTTGCAGTCGCTGGCATCGGGTGGATAACGGTATTTCGTCCCTCTAATCTGATAGCTGATCCCCTCGGACGTTTCTGCGTCTTTTGTGAAGTAAGTGGGAAGTCTATAATTGGGGGCCGACATTAGGTAGTAATAGTGTGGAAGGGTTTGTGGTGGATGGAGTGTGGGTGTGGGTGTGGGTGGCTTTTATAGGCACTTTAGCATACAACGTTTAATCTAACGTTGCATAAGGTTTTGCAACGTTGGATTAAACGTTGCATCGGGGAACCCTAGGGGTGGGGTTTAGCAATGTTGAATTAAACGTTGTATAGGGTTAGCAACGTTTGATATAACGTTGCATAGGGCTGCCCCATTCCAACCCTACGCGTAGGGTATATGCTAGGGTTGGAAGGGTTGATAGCAACGCTGCTTTAAACGTTGCTAGGGTATAGCAACGTTGTTTCCGACGTTTTCTGTTGACCTTATTATTTTCTCGATTTCGAGTTAATTAAACCGATATCAAGTGATTTTGAAAGTGAATATGAACATATAGAATTAATATTTCGATATTCTTAGTAGGTTCCATTCAAGCAAAAATGAAAATGATTCATATGTTAATGTTTCGATGTTCTTAGTAGGTTCCATTCAAGCGAAAATGAAAATGATTCATATGGTAATGTTTCGATCTTATTAGTAAGTTCCATTCAAGCGAATATGAAAATGATTGATAGGTTAATATTTCGATCTTCTTAGTAGGTTCCATTCAAGCGAATATGAAAATGATTGATAGGTTAATATTTCGATCTTCTTAGTTGGTTCCATTCAAGCGATTATGAAAACGATTCATATATTAATGTTTCGAATTTTAATATCAAAGAGAGTACATAGAGTTCACATCGAAGGCGCATTACCAAATATATAACTTATATAATAAATATAAAGTTCCAGCGCTATTCGAATGTTGAATACACAAAATCAATTGGATCAGTTGCTCCCAACAGACTCAGCAGGTCTCGCGATGACACTGCACAGAAAATAAACAGCATGGAAATAAAATGCGATATTTCCTGTGCTTACAGTTGCAAATGTGACGTTCGGCCGGCACACTGTGCCTCGTCACTCTAATAGTGTAACGGGTGCCATTCGAGAACTCAACTGTCTTTACGAAACTGTACGGAGTTGAAGGCATGGTAGAGGGCTTTTTGGGTGTTGGGTGTTTGGTGTGATAAAGTGGAGGGGGGACCAACGGGGCCTTATATGGTGATGGGGAACCTCCCCCATTTACAACGTTAGAAAGGACGTTGTAATTAGGGAACGTTCCCAACAACAACGTCTGTTCGGACGTTGTAAATGGGGAATGATATCAATTACCACGTCTGAATGTACGTTGTAATTGGGGAAGGGTCCCAATTACAACGTCTGATGTGACGTTGTGACGACTGACACATAGAACGCATAATTGACGTCATGTATGGTCCCCCCTCTTATGTCCTTATATACCTCAACCATCAGACCGATTGAATGCATCCATTTACCTCACAATTCAAGACAATAGTTACTATTTCATTCGTAGATCTAAAAATGTCATCCTCAGAAAGTGAAGAAGTGATGGAGGTGGTACGAGTCGCCCCCCCCCCCCCCCCCCCACGACGAAACAATTCCGTCCCACAGGTAAAATCCTATGGCTGTATTATCTGTCTCTATGTATTTTTCCATTATTTAACCCGAAGTAAATATATACCCTTTAAGTAATATTAAGTGCATGTACGTTGTTATGCCTTTATCTAGTTTCGAGACTTTACATGTACGTTTACCGACACCCGTACTTGGCAATCCCGGAACGAAATGGTCGACCATTTCAAGCAACTCGGCTTGAAGAACAACATGGTCTTAGTAATGAAGCGATTGTGGTCGACTGCTTCAAACCGACCGGGTGGCGTGTTGTTAGCGTGCGAGCAATATGGAATGTTTCGCGGAAGGGGGAAGCAGATTCGCAGCACGCAGAGCAGACTAAGCAACTGCCCGTTCTTCTTACTCGGTCATGAGGGGGGGCCGAATATGTGGACGATGACCGTGCAAAATGGAACGCACAACCATGGACTCCCTCAACGATTGAAGGGTCATGCTTACGCGGGAAGAATGACACCAGGGGAGAAGAAAATGTGCAAGTGGATGAAAGACATAGGAACTCCGCCGAAGGCCATCTCGTACGGGATGCGACAAGCAGATGCGAATAGCGTCACCTCTTCGCGATCACTGGAGAACACCCTCAACAAGCTCGTCATTGAAGAGAGAGGAAATCGAACGATGACCCAAGATACCCTCCATCGTCTCCGAGAAAGGGGCTACTACTACGAATTCAGGAGGAGCCCAGACGATGACAATGTATTGAATGACCTTTTTCTCGCACACCCGGATGGGATTCGTCTCTTGAACAAATACCCTTACGTCGTCGTCATGGATAGTACGTACAAGACAAACGCGTAAGTACTATATCATATGTCTTCGTACATTTCTTCCATAAATAGTGATATGCTAATGTGCGTACGTTGCGGCACCGCGTCCACAAGTACAACGTCGCGCTGTGCGAGATAGTCGGCTTAACGCCAACGGGAAATAACTTTTGCATCGCATATGCCTTTATGGCTCACGAGGACACGGATACGTACACTTGGGTGCTGAACAACCTACGTGTTATTTTTCAGGGTAAGGTGCCCGATTCGATTATGACAGATCGAGAGCTGGGCCTTATGGCTGCACTTAGGGTCGTCTTCCCCGAGGTGCAACATCTACTGTGCTGGTTACATGTAACTCGCAACTGTGAAGACACCGCTTTGAAGATTACAAAAAATCTGGAAATTTCAACTCTATTCAAGAATCAGGTGTGGGGTTTATTCTCGTCTTCAACGGAGGAGTCGTTCAAGAGGCGGCGTAGATTTCTTCACGCCCAATGGCAGCCCTTTCCCGGGGTCATGGGGTATCTGGAAACAGTGTGGCTTATCCACTGGACGAGCCTTGTCAGATGTTACACCGACCACGTCCTACACTTTGGAACGAGAACAACCAATAGGTACGCATATCGTTTTCGTCGTTACCCTTGTCACTCCTTTACTACATTTTGACAGTCGTTCACCTCAAGCACATGATGCATTGTGTAGGGTTGAAGGCCAACATAAAGTGTTGAAGGAAGCATTACACTCGTCCACTAGTGATTTCTTTGTCGTGGTGGATGCCATTCATCGGGTGAATGAATGTCAGGTGCACGAGATCCAGACTGCGTTGGAGATAGATCATTTCAAGTGGCCAACTAACGCACACGAAGTCCCCTTATTCGATCAGATTAAGCACGTGGTTTCAAAGAAGTGTTTCAAACTTCTATACGGTCATTGGAGGAAAGTTGTCGACAAAATAGTAGCTCCAGAGTGTGTCGACCGTCATTGGAGAATATGCCATGGGATACCTTGTGTGCACGACGTTCAGCGTTTTGTTGATGAAGGAGTTCAAATAACACCTGACGACATCCACCCATTTTGGATGGATCTGACGTGGGATGAATCGGACAATGCGATCTTACCCTATGCCAGGTCGGCTGCGTACACTGCATCTAATGAAGCTTGTGACCCTGATTTGCACCCACCGGAGCGGGGTAGCATACGGTCAAAGGGCAGACCTAGAGGGAGGAGGAACCCGTGCAGAACGAATCCCTTGCGATCTGAGCAAAATCGGGCGAATTTTGAAAGAGAGGAAGCCAGATCAGGTCGCCACGGTAGGGACCGACAGTCCGGACATCCGTCTAACGCACAATATTGGGGATTTAGCTGGGGAGACAACAATGTGGACCCTTTCATGTTCAGGCACATAGCGGCGGCCGTCAACACCGTGGGAGATGGTCACTGCGGATATCGAGCTTTGGCGCAGCTGATGTTACGGCCAGGGGAGGCACGATTCACAGATATGAAAGGGTTATTGTGTAACCATCTGGAGCATAACGATCACCTTTACGCTGGTTGTTACATGGGAGGGTATTTGGTCCGAGAGTTTGTCGACCTACAGAGTTACTCCGGCAGAGTGGGAGGTGACCGGAGATACTGGATCGAGTTGCCTATCATGGGTCTTGTGTTCGCAACCGTCTACCAGGTACCCCTTGTCGTCTTATCTTGGCACATGCCCATCACATGCCTCCCTATGTACACCGAACAACCAAATGGCGCACCTCAAGAGGCCATACTAGGCATGACATGCATCGGGAACCAAGATCATTTTGCAGCGGTGAGTATGATCTCACTCCTACCATAAATTAACTATAATTAATTACCCCACTTAACACTATACTATACTTTTTGCCCTTTTTGCAGATATGATTACATCCCAACGCCCCTTTACCTCCTCCAACGCATGAATGGACGGCATACTATCACCCAAGCGTCAACGGATGGGATACTCCCTTCCAAGACCAATTTGATAGATTTAGAGCATTGCGGATTCAGGAAGGTCGCCCTCTACACCATGTTTAGGAGTCATGAAAGTTGGAATTATCTGTGTCGTATTTGTTTGTTTTCTTTTCTATGAAGTTCAGAGTTGAAAGTTGAATGTTTGTTGTTATGAAGACGGAGAAACAATATAAAAAAGCAATCATTCAACAAAAACAAACATCTGTTGGCCCCATATCTAAAATTACAAACGGGTTTTAATGTTACATTTCAACAAGGGTTGTTGTATTAAACGGAACAACTACCGACCGACTCTTCAGGAATGTTTGGGTATATACTAATATGCACCTGCTGGAACGCATATGTCGTCATCAGATCTTGGGCAGGGCGCACTACTGTATCAACTGCATACTCTGCTACTCTGAGACAGCGCGACGGAGACATGTCGTCGTACAAAACGACCAGGATATCCGTTATTTGCTCAATCATCCGTGTATAGTACGATGCAGGGTCGTCGTCACACTCCTGACACCCGAACTGCAACTGTGTTGACATCTCCAGGATACGGTAAACCTACACAGAAAGTAGATTGCATCGAAAATAATGTGTATAGTTCATATGCTTGCAGTTGCAAGCATCCTCCTTAGGCGGACGAGGGTGTCTCCCCACTTCAACAACGAAACGGGTTCCATCATTGAACTTGGCATATTTGACAAAGGAATTTGGGCTTGATGCCATTACGTGTGTTTCGTGTATGCCAATAACGCAAAATGTTGGTGTATTTATAGATGGCGTAATTAGCAACGTCCAATTAAACGTTGTCATGGGAGTTCACATAACACAACGTTTAATATGACGTTGTAACAACGTCCAATTAAACGTTGCTGCAACGTTTAATGTAACGTTTTAACAACGTCATATTTGGCGTTGTATAAAGGAAGCCTCACAAAAAAACAAGAAAGGATTTCCCACTATAAATTACGCCATGCTAGGGTCGAAATTACAACATCTCGTTTGACAGAAGAAGAGATGGCGGCCGGTAACACACCAAGACCTTTCTTCTCAGTCACAGGGAGTGGCCCTAGGGATTTTTTCTAGTGGGTAGAAGACGTCTCGCTCACACAAATACTGGTAAGCCCCCTTCGGTCTCACATCCGATTTACAACGGACCCAACTCATTAAGTAGATCTTGACATCTGCAGCCTCTGCCTTCCAACTTCGAGGAAGAATATGGGCTGGGGGGCGTCGAAAGAATAACGCTGACTAATGGGCCAGGGAGGAGAGGCACCAGCATCCGGGTAGAGCGCAACAACTCCGGGGCACTCTGGCTCGCACAAGGATGGAATACGTTCGCGAGATCGCGTGGCGTGCGGGTAGGCGCGGGTTTGATGTTTAGCTACTTAGGCAACGCTCACTTCCGGGTCGTCGCAGTGCCGCCGGAGAATGTTTCACCATCAGAGGAAGAGAACAACAATGATTTCCTCTGAGGTGTGACATGACAGCGACCCGTAAACTTCTTAACTAAGTTATGTTTGCTGTAATCTTCTATCATTAATATGAAAAATGAGGTAGTCTAAATGTTTTCATGTAACGTGTTTTTCCCTGAAATAACCACAAATCATATTTGAAAACCCTCCGCGAGGGTTTTCAAATATGATTTGCCAACATCCTACCCAACAAAAACAAAGATAATAGAACTTCAAAGTTGATCCAAGTGCTGCTGGTACAAACGTCAGACTTAACGTTGTCTTCATATTGCAATGTTATATTGAACGTTGCTATCTGGCCCGACGATGCCCACTTTAGCAACGTCGGATTAGACGTTGCTAAAGTGTCCGACCCGCCCAGCTTCCTTCAAATCACAACGTTGTGTAGGACAAATGACAACGTCGAAACCAACATTGTTGCAACGTGAAATCCAACGTTTTTACAACGTCACATTCGACGTTTCATTAACAGCGCTAATCGTGGATTTGCGGTGTATATAGGGTGACCCTCCGAAATTTGTCTGATATGCATGAACCGACCGAACACATCGTATACTTGACATATGACCGAGTCTGAATAAATATACCCGAATCCGATCCAACAACTCTACTCGAAAATATCGGATAATTTAGACTCAAAAATAAAGTAGGTATTCAAGTAAAACGATTCAAATTTAGGCATCGCATAAGAAAATTATTTTAATGCAACTGTATCATCTATATATATATATATATATATATATATATATATATATATATTAAAATCGATGCATTGGTGTCTACGTGGCGGCGCGTGAGTGCATTTGGATACGTGACGACACGTTAGTGCATTTAGATTAACACATTCTCCGTACACGAGACGGGATCTACGCTAGTTATTAGAGTAAATGAAATGCAGTCTTTGAAACCAGGGAATGAACGTGCGGGTCATAGTGGGACCACGTGTCTAGTTCCTCAACGGTGGTCCCCGTATTCTCTATGGGGGTGGACCAACCCTTCTTTCCATGTAATTGCCCATTTAGCTTTTCTTTACTCCTATTTATTTGTTAGGTTACGTGAATTCTTTTTCATCTAAATTTTCATTGAAACTCCCAATTAGCATTCTGCTAGACATCCGGAAAAATAAGAAAATATCTAAATGGGAGAAACCACTTGTTGGCACGCTAAAACTCAAAGTATCTTTCTTTCACATATGCATGACATGCATCTGCACTATTCTTATGAGGTTCAACGAGGTATTTTTCTTTCACATACGAAGTATAGATAATAGTGGGACTGATAAGGTTGCCCACATTACCAATAACCCCTCCTTATCTCTTGATCCAGATCTTGCTGCCCTCATCAATGAGGATGGTGTCGAATAGCGACTAGTTGCATTCGAATTTTTACCTAATAATAAAAAAAAAGCCTCCATTAAAACCGGCCTATAGGTAAAACCTTAGACAAGTCTTCCATCCACCTTACACCAATTCATTGTTAAATTTTATCAGGTTTTATCCTAAAACCAATAATAAGAGAAATAGTGCACCAATTTTCGGTTAATAAGCAATTAGTTATTTGATGAACCCAAATTCGAAAACGAAATTTAAAAAAGAGACCAATAATTAAGAGGTAAATTGATGGATGTAAGATGTAGAAATGAGAGGGTTTGGGCAAAGGCGAGACAATTGTGAATAGAGAGGATCCATCTTTATCAAGATGGAGTGTGTCTATAACAAAAGTGGGGAGAGGGGGCAAATGTGTAGCTCAAAGTCAAAATAGAGTGCCTTAATCTCTCCCAAACATTGAAAAGGGGAATTTGTCATTTGGTCTACTCCATGTAGAGACATCCTTAAAAGGTGGCAAGGAGATAGAACAAAGGCACCCATCATCTAAAATATCTTTGTTCCCTAAAACCCACTCCTTTCTACTTGTTGTTTTTTTGGGGGTCACCCTATTGAGTGTGGCTATGCTCTAATTTGAGATGTAAATGATAGCGAAATCCAAATGTACAACTTGTGGGTGTGGTAGGCAATGAATTATCTTGAACGCGACCCTTGTGTTTTGAGATGTAGGCTGTGTTGAAAAAGACGAGGTGTTTTCATTCATAATTTAGAGGTTGAGCATTGTTTGCCTCAAACACATGAATGCAAGTTTCATCATAGATGTGATTTAAGTTTGGTCTCGATCGACCACTATTTGGATTCGATCAGGACAATTAGTCAAGTGGATGTGTGGGTGTTCCCTTAAATTTCACTGGATCCAAATAGTTTTGGTGATATACAAATTTGTAATCCTAATTATTATACGTCTTTATAAAAGCATTATTACCAAATTCATTCACTTCCCCATGAAACCATAAAAAGAATAAAAATGTATGCAAAGGTTTAGTTGCCATTATTGAATGTATTTTCTTATTCAAAATCGATTAGGTAAATCATTCTACATTTGAATCAGGTATTGTATGATCCATTTAAAGGGATGACCGCCCCTTCTACTTGCAAGCAACTCCACATTATTGTTGCGGGTTTTCAAGGCTCTATTTCAGCATGAATTGTTAGAATGGCTATTTAGTCCATTGGATCACATGGCATTTCTACGCTGAAAGCCTTCAGAAGCCAATAAACCCACATACACACAGACATCAAATGGGACCAATTACATAAACAAGAAACAAAAGTGGCCAACCAGATAGGTTTCTACAGCGCTAAGACTAAATGAGCCCATTGTCCATCCCTCCTATTAGTTAGGATAGTTAAAAGAACAGCAAGAGAGATTTACATGCTGCAATTAGAAGACAAAGCTACTCAATTCCTCCAAGAATTGCTCATCAAAAACGGATATAACCAGGAGGGAATCTGTATAGACTTTTGCTAAGGGTCAGTCACCATACCATTATGGACACATTCTTGCGAAGAAGAACCACAGGTGTTCAGAGCCGGGCGCTTGAGTGACACTTCAGGAGGAGAAAGCTCCTCTGCTAGTGGTCTATTGCGGGTTTTTCTTTTTCGACAAGAACGGGAGTATACACGCGTACTCTGGGACACAGTGCGAGGGGTGATTTCAGAATCTGCAGCCACCTTGAGTTTGTCCACTTCATCAGCTTCTTTGAGCTTCTGATCCTTTTGCACCGTTAGGGCTTCCACCAGTTTTCCTAATTTAGTTCTCTCTTCCTGGAGGGTTAGTTTCAGGTTGGCTTGGGCATCAATCTGGATTTGCAACTCTAACGCCTTTGAGAGGAACTTCTGAGCTGCCTTGTCCTCCTTGTTCAATAAGAGCACGATCTCTGTGTGAGATCGCAGAGGTAGTTGGCTCTCAACAATAAGATTGAAAAGGTCAATGAACTTATCATGCCTGCACTTGCATTCAGTACACCGAGACTCCAAGTTAGCGATTTCAGTGTTTATTACCTCTTCTTGTTGGTCCATTTCGCTGATCTTCTTGAGCTTTGCATCCATTTGTGCCTCCAAGGATTCCAACTCCCCAGCTATGTCACTCCTCTTTTTATTGAGGCTCAATTTCAGATTGGTCTTTTCACGTTTCTGAGCCTCAGAATCTACCATCTGTTTGTGAAGCTCTTCGGCTATTTTTGCGTCAACCATTAATCCTTTGCTATGGTTAACAGTGTCTAATTGTAGTTCAGTTTCAGAAACAATTGCAGCAGAATTCTTACGAACCTCAGCTTCATCTCCTCGTGGACACAAGTACCCAACTAGATGTGGGTCCTTAGGTGCGTGCCCAGTATTCTCAATTTCATCATTGCCCATAAGCTTTTCACTAACCTCAGGAGATGGGATGTTAAGCACAGTATCTTCCATTAACTGCACAAGATGAGTTGTTTGACCATTTGAAGTAATACTCTCAACCTCATCACACTCGGATATTGGTTTGACATTTAAATCAAAGAATATGTTGATAAGCTCAGCAGGTGGGACACTATGCCCAGTCTCATCATTTTGATGATGCAGTTCTTCCACTAGATGCAGGGCATTAGTCATCTGACCATTTGAGGTAGCACTTTCGATGACCAACATTGTCTTTGAACTTTGAGAAGTGGTCACTTCACTAGGCTCAGCTTCACCTCCTCGTTCCAATTCTTCCACCAGCCGCCAGCCATAAGCTGAATTACCAATTGAGATAATGTTCGTGGACTCAGCATCATCCATTATGGTCTTCAGCTTAGCAACAATGCTTTCTTTACTAAGTTCAGCGGGTGCAACATGCAAAAGAGAGCCAGGTTCCGAATGAACCTTGCCAGCAGATTGATCCTTCGGGCAACGGTGTTTCCATTCATCAACCAGCTGCTGCACACCACAAGTTGGTTGATCCATTGAGATAGTGTTCTTGGCTTCATCATCGTCCATTATGGTTTTCGACTCAGCAGCAATGCCTTCCTTACTAAGCTCAGGGGGTGGGCCATGGGAGGCAGAGCCAGGATTGGAAGGCAGTTCATCCTTTGCAAAGCATAGCAACACACGGGATAAGAAGACCTTTAAGGCGCCATTTTCATGGGGAGAAGGAAAAATGAATGTAAAAGGGGGCATCTAGTCATGTAGTAATTGAATTAAACTTTAAGGAATTAAGAGTAATAAAATCAATCCAAAACCACAATTAGATGAAACTTTGCAAAATCCTCTAGATTACCATCTTTAGTTCAACAACGTCATCCATTATGGTGTTCGATTCAGCAGAAAATTCATCATTTGCATAGCAAGTAGCAAAACACATAGGATTAGTAGATCATAAAGGAGCCATTTTCATGGGGGGGGGGGGGGGGGGGGGGGGGAAGTCATTTGTAAGATCCATTTATCCATGTCACGACTTAAATATTCTTAAAAAGGTAATATAAATCCAAAGCCAGAAATAGGTGAAACTTTGAAAAATCAAAGAGACTACCATTTTCAGATCATCAATGTCATCCCTAGCACCAACAATTTCTTTAATTAGCTGAGCGGGTGGGACACGGGGAAGGGAGCCAGGATCCGAAGGCAGTTTGGCAGCAGATTCATCCTTTGTACATCAACACACAGGTAAGTAGATCATAAAGGTGCCAATTTAATGGAAATGAGGGGAGAGGAGAAAAATGAATGTAAAGACCCATCTATTTGTGTAGCAACGGATTATATAACTGAAAATGTATAAAAGTCCAAAACCAGGGCTAGATGAAACTTTGCACGATCCAAGAGATTACCGTCTTTAGTGCAGCAATGTCATCCATTATGGTGTTTGACTCAGAAACAACACTTTCTTTACTGAGCTCTGCAAATCGAACATGGAAAGGAGAGGCAGGCTTGGAAGGCAGTTCACCAGCAGGTGCATCCTTTGCATAGCAACAAGCAGAGCTATTCTTAAAAAGGAAATAAAAAATTCAAAACCAGAACGGGATTAATTTTTTCAAATTTCAAAAGGTTACCATCTTAAGGTCAGCAATATCATCAAATTTCCTGGTCAATAAATGTTGTTACTTGTCCGAACCTGAATTAGATTTGCAAACAAATCCTCAAGTTAGTACCAAATCCAATCATTGTAGACCAGAACAACACAGTAATTAGAAGAAGCAGTCCACCATAGCCTCTAATGACACACACTCCCTCTTGGGCATCCACATTCAACCTAGCACTTCTGATCTCCATAACCGGCGAGAAATGCGAACAAAACTGAGCTCTGAATGGAAACTATACACGCAAACAGAATTAAACCTAATTCTACTTCTCATTTACATTTCAATAATCTGAAAACCTCTAAGCCCTTATCCCTCAAACTTTCCCGCCTACAGCTTGTTCATCACATCGCTGTGCAATAATTGGATCCGTTCATTGATTATACCATATTTCTTGTTAAATACCCACATTTCTTCCCACCCCACCCCCAATATCTTCGTAAAACTATAAAAATCAACAGCTAAGCATGAGACGCAAAGAAGCCAAACAGAAATTAGGGTTTAAGCGGAATCTACCAAGATCAGTAAAGAAAGTACGCTGCTAAACGAGAAAGACACAAATTTGAATACAAAAAAAAAAAAAAAGATTCCACCCCAGTTTGCTCTGATCAAAGCGATCAGTGCACCTTCAGAAGCTCAAACAGCAGAGAAAACAAAGCACAACTTAGGGTTTGAGCAGATTCTATCAGAAACGAACAGGACTCCAATATAAACAGGAATTTCGAAATGAGCAAGAAGAAACCTATCTAGCTTGTGCTCTGATCAAGCGGCGATCGGCGTACCTTCAGTTGGGGAAGCTCAAAGGGGTGCCCATTGGCAGCTCTACCGCTCAACTCCCGAGCGCGCTCAGTCACTGAAACGAGTCAAGTTGGGTGACGAGTTAACAACGCCTCCGCTACCCGCTTTTTCTGAGCTACTCGTTATTGGGCCTTTGCACTTATTGGGCTCCCAACTAATTTTGGGTCTGAAGGCCCAAAAACACGGCACATGAAACATGTAACCATACAAGTTTCTTTGTGTGTTGAAAATTTTGAGTAAAGATTCTAAAATATTTGAGTAAACACTAGATTCTAAGAAATCTAGTGTTTTGAGGTTATTATTTATAGACTAAAAAAATTGAAAATACTTGAAAACTAAAACTGGTTCATGTTGTAGTTGAGTCCTTGTTCAACCTCTCATGTCGTACATACTGATGGCCGAGCCTTGATATTTAAGTTTTCGGTAAGTAACAACTAACAAGGTTCAGAGATGCATATGTGACTGAGATGTTACATGTTATGATATCAAGAACAATTCTCAATATATATGACTGAGATGCATATATGGATGTGCTCATGCCGCGCTATCCAAAGAAAATGCGCTAAATATGAACAAGTACATACATTACAAAAGCCACACAAAATTAACCCAAAGTTATGGTTATGCATCTCTCTCTTGTCATATATATATCATATAGTCTTATATAAAGCCTTTTTCCTGCCTTGAACCCCCCCCCCCCCCAAAAAAAAGGCAGATAACAAGTTCATTTCAAGTGAACTAGATAGTACTATCCCTTTTGCATCCTCGAAAACAACCAACTTGCGTTTATGGATTCTTACATTTGGCTACCAGAAGAAGTTGTTGAGGATCGGAAGGGCCTTGTTCGAGCACTCCTCATCCGGGTTGTCATGAGACGGAGAATGGATGTGTCGCCCTTCATAGCTTGTGATAACCATCCTTGGATCCTCAGCCAGCCTCTCCACCCTCTTCTTCACCCTGCAGTTGTCTTGGGTGCACCTGTAGTAGCTTCTGCATTCATATATCCAATCATATAAACATTGATTATTATTTTTTTCATTTAATTGATTTAAACTTGTATATAATCAGGCTTGTATACAACTGACATGAGTTGCCAATCAATTACTATATATATAGCCTTACAATTTGGTGTGCATAGTGTCAGCAAAAATTGAACATACACCAACTCAAATTCATCAAATGGGAATCAGTAAATTGCACCAGCTAGCTGCAAGGACATTGAGGTCCACCCCTTAATCAATTACTCTTGACCCACTTGCATTTTTACACTTAGTGCAGAAAGATAAGCTTCCATGATTTCATTTTCACTATATATATATCAACACTCAGATTTTCAATTCATCATGTTGCCTGTCTGTTAATCTCTGAATTATTACTCAGCTCATTAATTAAAGTTGATTATAGATCGATACTTTATTAATTTAATGAATTGCCCCTTTTAATCTAGCTATATATGTATAACAACAATGATCTACTATGTTTTTGTTGAGAACCTTTTTCACATATCATCATATCATGCAGTAATTGAATAAATGAGCATAATTTTACAGATTTTCTGCTAAATTTTAAATCCTGATTTAATCCTAAAAGGCCACCAAATTAAAAAACAATAATACTGTGATCATAATCATAGTCTTTTTGTTTTCTTCTTATATATGATGTGTGTAAGATGAGAATATATGTACGTACGTACACATATGTAATGAATAAGATATGCTATATATAAGATTTGCAGCCTTTTTTCTTTCACATGTAAGCTAAATGTGAAAAAGTATTAATGAAATAATAATCCACATAAATCAACAATCATTAGCTTGTCAGGGTAATTCAAAGTTTCAAACCCATTTCTGTATCAAAAGAATGAAAAAGATGAAGAAAAATTGGATTTTATAATACATTTGTTGAATTTGAAGACCCAAATGTGATAATTACAATCAACAAATGATCAATATGGCCGGAAACAACAAGCTATAGCTACTATTCCACCAAACAAACACACACACAAAACAATTAGATGGGCCTTTTTCTAACCAATAAATATGCCATTTATGGGATATTAAAGATTCATAGTACAAATTAGTAATTAATTACCCTTATATACGCCTATATATATATATATATATATATATTCCTAGCTCATACATGACATCATACCGGCCAGTAAGTTGGATGGATTAATGGATTATTCCAGTTCTATTTTCCAAGAAATTAGATTAAACTGACTTGAATCATATCAGCTGCTATAATGTTCCATTTCTTGAAGAATCTAATATAATAAACCTGCATGGAATTTCCTGATTTAACATTCACATTCAGAGATGTTCGAGAGTTCAAAAGAAAGAATCTAGTCCATATACCCCTGAAAATTAGCAGTAAGTTTACCTAGGGTGTTGAGTGTTCTTGACAACTTTCTGACCATACTTCCTCCACTTGTAGCCATCGTCAAGCACATCGACGTCGACGCTGAGGGTCTTGAAGGAAAACTTTGGCTCCCTTACATTCCTTCTTCCCTTCATCTTCTTCATTTGCAACGCCGAAACCCCTAACAAGCTCTTCTTCTCCATCATCTCCTCATTCCCTAGGCCTATATGCACATTATTATTATTATCATGGTGATGATGATCATCTTTGATGTCGACGCTTTGTTCGTTTTCTCCGCTGAATGAAGGCCTCTTGCTCCCCAAACACTCGCCTCCGTCGGATCTCCACTCCCTAATTCGTTCATTAGAATATCGAACCTCGGTCATTTGCTCTTATACCATATGTAACGAAATATATATTATATAGATATATAGAATGGAATGAAAGATCTAGAGCCATTACCATGGTATGTGGTGGGGTAGGGCTCCCATGAGAGAGGAAGGATCTTGATGGTGATACTGATGATGATGAAGAATACCTTTAGGGTTTGGATTAGAACATGAAATTAAAAGGGCTTGGCATAGATCAGTGGTACCATGGTGGCCATGGCTATGTGGAGTATCATGATCGTCATCTTCGACATCGACATCGCTCGGAGGCTGCATGATGGAAGCAAAGGGTTTCAGGGACGGATGATGGGCATGGCCATGGGAAGAAGCAAGGTGATAATCATCATAATGATGGGGGTGATGAAGGAAGGCCAGGCTGTTGGAATTGCTAGGGTTTGTGAAGAAACCCACCAGCCCAAGAGCTTGATGATCTTCAACTATCAACCCCTGGTGTTGGAGGGGATGATTCTGCAACATGGCTAGCTAGCTAGATGCCTTAATTATATTAACTCTATGAGTTCATTCAGGTGTAACAACTGATATGATTCCTTTAATTTCGTAACTTTGTGGATTAAGAAGATCTCAAGTGCAGAAGAAGAGGAGAAATTGAAGAGAGGTGGGGGGTTAGGTTTTGGTTGTTGATTGCTCTTTGGGAGGATGAAGAAGGAGAAAAGGCTTCAGATTTTTTTTATTCCCAACCTCTTGTTTGTTTCCTTATCTCTTAAAAAGAGGAGGATTTGGTGCCTTTCTACGTGTTGTGGCATCACTAGCAAAAAAGGTTGACAGATTGAAAGAAATGGAAAGAAAAAGAATACTGCAGTAGTAATGATATTGTTTCTCTTACAACATGGAATTAATAAGCCAAAATTTTTTAGTATAATTGGTTTTAACCGATTTGATATTTTTCTGAATCGGTAGCCTTTTTTTTTTTAATAATTTTGAAAAAAATAAGTTAAAACAAATTAGAAACCGGCTTGCTATTGGGATGGCAACCTATCGCCAATCGCATGGTACGTTATCCTACCTTTGGTGCCAACAAATTAAGGTCCTGTCGACACTGGCTTCTAGAGCCGGCAAAGCTTGCAGGGAAACTGGGGATGGAAAGGCATGGACAAGATTGCTTACTTTAAACTCCGGTGAAACTGGGGATGGCAAGGTGGTGAAGATAGGTGCATGATACGTTTGGAATTGTTTCCTTGCGTATTTGATTTGTTAGGTCTCGATCTTCGGATTCGTACGAGTGCTTTTGTTTCAATCGAATAGATCAAACAACTCGAGTCCACGAATTATTAGTCGCTATTCAATCTCAACGGGTTTTGGGAGCCTAGATCGAGTCCATGAACAAGATGCAGCCTTGAGCCACAAGATCACATTGAGCCAAGATAATAATAAAAAAAAACTGCGTGCATAAAATATTATTCTCAAAACTGAGTTTTAAAGACATCTTTCAATCAAATTTATAGAAAGCTAAACCTAACTAGATAGGAAAAAGATAGAGTTCATACTTCCAAAAATAAGTCTATCTACACAAGGTAATTATCCTAATTTACAAAAATATTAAATAATAAAATATAATAATACAATTAGATAAAATAAAATAGGATAGATAAAAGAAGAAATTTGCAAAATAGGCACTTTATTTAGACCTTTTTGCAAAATAGTCGCGTATTTGGACAATTTAGCAAAATGGCCCCTATATAACCCTAATTAATTTTATCTCTCTCCTTTCTCTCGTTCTTTCTCTCGCTCGCTCAGATCTCTCGCTCTCTCCATCGCTCTGGCTACCTCGGGATCCGATCTGGAATCGGGAAGGGAGGGAGGTATATGCGGAGCGGCGCGGAGCCGGAGGCGGCGGCGGCGATTGAGCGCCGGATCCGATCTGGAATCGGGAAGGGAGGGAGGTGCCGGATCTGATTTCGATCTCTTCGACCTTTTCGACTCCGATTCATTCTGTTCCTCTTCGATTCTGATCGTCTTGTACCTCTTCGACTCCGATCCGGCGCCGATCTTGAACCAGGAAATCGAATTGCGATGGGCGCCGATCGACATGTTCCTGCGCCGATCTCAAAATCGCTGATAATCGTAGGAAGGAGAAGGAGTTTTGTGTTAAATTACAAAAATCACCATATGAATATGAGAAATTAAAAAAATTATCTATATTTAATTTTGTGATCCATAATCTACTATATTTTTTATTTTTGCACAACAAAATGTTATATATTTGCACAACTTATGGTTAAATTTTCACAAGCACAATATACTGTTATATTTACACGCCAAAATGTATCGATGCGAAAAAAAAAAGACTTAGGTAATATTTGCACAGCTTACGCTTAAATTTGCACAACATACTCTTATATTTGCACGACAAAATGTTTAAAAAAAAAATAAAACTAGACTTGGGTCATATTTGCACAACTTATGGTTAAATTTGCACAACGTACTCTTATATTTGCACGACAAAATGTTTAAAAAAAAACTAGACTTGGGTCATATTTGAACAACTTACGGTTATATTTGAACAACATGCTCTTATTTTTGCTCAACAATTCTTTATTTTTGCACAACAAACGAGACTTGTGAAATTGTATCTCAACGTGATCTTATTTTTTGTAAATATAATCTTATACTTTTATAATAGATTATTGCACAACACGGTCTTGTTTTTGCTCATCAATAGAGTAAAATTGCACAACATGGGGGATTGGTCAAATTTTGCTCAACATCATTGGTCAAATTTTGCTCAACATCATATTATTTTTGCTCAACAATAGGTTATTTTTTCACAACAATCGAGACTTATGAATTTGTGCTCAACATGATTTTATTTTCTCTCAATATTATTTCAAGAGTTGCACGACTATGTTGTAAGAATTGCACGACTCTGTTTTAATAGTTGCACGACTCTGTTTTGCAAAATGCCCCTAGATAAAATAGGATATACGTCGGAAGCCAAGCCACACTACGTCAGATTGCAGTTCGCTCGACAGACGCAGAAAAGTTCGTCTCCTCATTCACCTTTCGACGACGAACTTACCAGGGGTGTGGGTAGATTAGATTATAAACGCACCTCGAGCGTGACCTCCTCTTCCTCCTCCTCCCTCCCTCCCTCCCTCCCTCCCTCTCTCCCTCTCTCTCTCTATCCATCAACTCTCCCTAGCTCCTCTGTGATGGCTAGTGACAGATGGCGAGGCAGCGGGCGGCATGGCGGTGGCCAGTGCGGCCGTGACTGGTTTGAACCGTGGTGAGCATTCACTTCGTTTGGTGGCGTTGATGGTGGTGGGGTGGTGATTGGTGTGGTGGCAGTTGGTTCAGTGGAGGTGGTGGGTGGCTTGGTGGGGTTGGTAAGTCAACAAAAAAATGTAGAATATATGATGACTGATATTCCACGAGAGCATACGACTACGACCAATGGTACTTGCAACATTGCCATCCCGACACATTTTGTTCGACGTTCGAGAAGGCAATCGCTTGAGAATGCCAGACAATGGAGGAGCGATCACGGATCGGTGTTCAGGCCATCGTGTCCAGCCCACCGACATCACCATCCGTTGACAGACCCTAGATGTGTTGCTAATAGATTATGTCGACAGTGGATTGCTTGCGACGATATAGTAGTTAGCTGAGATTATCGATGTAGCTACAGACGAGCATATCATACCTTCTAAGGTCCAGCCGTCTCAGCGTTAATAGATTTCGCCTCATTTTCTCTTGGATATTATGTACAATATTTTGTAGGAAAAATTAAATTCTGGCCAAAATGAATGATATGAAGTTGAATCTCATTTCCGTGTCTTAACAATCAATACAACTACTTTGAGATATAAATCTCACCTTAATTGTAATTTTATTTTGAGCACTTGTTGTTGTGAGTTCCAGAACATCATCTTGCGAGATGATCATGGATGTCGTTAGTACATAAAAAAAAAAAAAAAAAAAAACTACCTTTGAGATATAAGATCTTGTTGCGACTAATGCTTTTAAAAAATATTGCCGAAAAGATTACGTCTATTTAAGAATTATTGATGTCCATTTAATAAATCTATGTGATGTGTTAATTTTAACCTTACACGCACCAGGATACGTGTAATGGTGGACGCACAGTGAAGCCAGTCCATAATATAGTGGTGAGCGAGATTTAGGTTAAAAATTAAGTAATAATCAAACGAGCTTTGCGAAACTTTAAATAAATTTAATTGTGAAGGGTTATGTAATTTTTTTTAAAGATTTATCCATATTATTAGAAGTGAATAAAATTTATAATTAGTTAAAAAAACAATTCGAGTAAACCCCTAATGAATGACTAATTAAAATAGAATTCAAACAATACTAATTGAAATTAATTATTCTTAATTTAAAAAGATATTTGTACTTATATATAAAAAAATAGTTAAAAATAAGTAAAGAAAATGTAAAAAGTAAGATTTGAACCTTGGGTTCTAATAAAGAGAAAAAAGTTTTCCATCTATACTTTACCAACTAAGAACTAAGCAATGTAAACTTTGTAATCCATTTTCACTTTTAATTAATTTAGATTTTTATATTTTTTTATAGTTAATCTTTCGTATTTTTTTCAGGGACACCCCGGACTCGCGCTTATACGAGCCTACCCCTAGATCCGCCGGGGTGGACGCACCAAAGGTTCATAACTTACCGGCCACCCTTTTAAAACCAACCTACGTGTACGTATTAAAATAATACGGCGTAATAAAAGGATTATTGGTACGTAATAGTTCTTGCATCAATGTCATGGATTTATTAGATTGTTACATATTATAGTTTATAATATAAAATATCATATTACTATGTAATAAATCACATATAATAAGAAAATATATCGATCCAAATAGACATAAAAAGACATAAAGTTAAAGGCCACGGAAATGACTTGCATTGCAATTTGGGGGTGCACGTTTTTCTTCATAATTTCTAGAAAAACTATGGTGCCATAATTACTCTAAACATCATGATATATTTGTTTGTAATAAACAATTTTATAAATTGTAATTGTTTAACTAATACCGTATATTGTTCTGTTTCACAACGGCAAGTCAATTTTCTTACCATTTCAAAAAAGATTCTAATGCAATCATCAAATATTTATACTTTGGAGAAACTAAATACACCACAAATCTGCACGTCGGAATAGATGTGCAGGTTTGCAGTAGGCTAATTAATTTATTAAACGTGTTAATTAATTAAAAATAGTTTAACGTTGTTTTGGACATGCGTTTAAGAAGGAGGATTTGCGGTGTATCTAACAACACCCTTTACACTTTCGAACTTTCAAGTAATCGAAACGGTAAAAACAGCTTAGAATTTTTAGTTCGAGTTCCTTTTTTCTCATATAACTAATTAAAATTTTGTTTAACTTCATTTTCCTCTTTGGATGCCTGTTCCTACCAAAATTTTTAATATGAAATTACCTTGTTTCTAACTTATATACTTTAAGGACATAAGTTTAAAAAATTTGCACAAAAACTCTCTCTAAAAAAACAAAAACCCCAATATGGATACATATGCGGGTATTAGAAGGACAAAACTGTAATTTTCCGTGAGCGTTTGTTAAGCTGCATCTCAAGCTTTATAAAAGCTAGTATTAGGCGCCAAATCAGTTGTAACAAACTGTGTGGAAGTATGAACTCATATATCGTTTTCTCCTCTAATGGGGTCTTTGTTTGTGGTTTTCCCTCTTTAATTAATCTCTTTTTTTGCAAATGATCACAAGTTCAAATGGTATCAGAGCTGTACAGTGATGATTTGCTTCTTCTGTGCTTCGTGTGAGAGCTTTGTTTTTTCGGTTTCGTGTTGTTGTGCTTCGTTTGTTTTCCACTGGTGTATTGAGTCCAAGATGGTTGGCTGAGGTTCGACGATTCAGCAAGGTCAAGGATCGGGTGGTGGTGATGATGGCACGAGAGCTGGCAGAGGCACTTTCATCTCTGTCATACCACCTGGTCCTGGAGTTGGAATTGGAGTAGGCCCACTACTAGAATTATGTCCATAGACATCGGATCTTTTATATCGGTCAGAAAATAGCATGATATAAAAAATTATTATAACATCGTCTTTAAAATTATCGATGTTAATGGAAATATATATATCGGTCTTACTTTTTGGACGATGTTAAAAATGCGTTTTGAAATTTTTTTTAAAAGCGCGCTTATAACACTTAGGCGGTAAAATCCAAACACTTAACCAAAAAAAAGGACTTTTTGTTTTTTTTGGTAAAAAGAGGACCCAGTACCCCTAATTCATTAGTCATTGCTACCCACACGAGGAAAATAAAAAATTCCCAAATTGGAAGAGCAGCAAGTAGGGCGATTCATGGCAATGGGTTCGACGACTGAGGAAACCAAGCCTTCTTCTCCCTAATCCGCTCTCTCGCACCCGATTCCATCATCTTCTCTGACTTTTGTCACATCGAAGAGAGGTACCTCTCTTTCTCTCTCTCGCGTTCAATGATTTCCCATGTTCATGATTCGTAGATCCACAATCGATCTCCTTCGCTTTTCTGTCTCCTTGCTCGAATACATATTCCTATCCGCTTCCAATCTCCCTTTTTCTACAGTTCCAAACGAAACCCTATAACTTCCGCTTTTTTATTCAGTTAAAACATCTGACTTACTCCATTGGCCGAAAATGTTTTCTCATCTTCACTTCACCGTTACCGACCGTCGTCAGTCGCCAAGACTCGGAAAACCAGGAAGTACTAGATGTAAACTTCTTTCCTTCTTTCCCATGGTTCTTATTGATTTGTGCAATGTAAGCTTCTTTCTTCCTCTCCTCTATCATTGTATTTACTGTCACTTTGTAATTTTTTGCTTTACTGCTCGATTCAGATAGACTTGTGATTGTTTTGCCTCTTAAAATATGACTCTAGGTTTTCTATTGAGTATATAATTGAGAAGAAAAGGAACTGACCTCAACTCGTTCAAACTAACTGATTGAGATTTAAACATTTTAAGATTAGTTGGGAATGCTCATTAGATGACTAACATCTTTCCCAGTTTTGACCTGAAATTGCTATTTTGTGTCTGAATAATGAATACTACTCCATAGAGATATACTAGAATAGTTATAATTTTTAATTATGAACTACCCCATGTTTTTTTATTTGTTTTCTGATATTATTGAGCTGAATTGGAAAATTGACGGAAAAAAGAAAGAACCTGACTGGGGGATTATGTTCTGCGAGTGCAGGTGCAAAGGAAAACAAGAGAGACCTACTAGATTGAAAGAGATCCAACAAAGGAAAGCAGAGGGGGGGGGGGGAATGAAAAATGGACAAACATACAGAAATGGAAGAGAGCTAAGGAACATGTGTTTATGCATCTTATTGATAGGTGTAAGTGCATTCTAAGTGAGATCTCAATGACATGGACTGATCACATAAGTCAAATAAGTGAGCATGAACAGGTTAATATTGTTTCTTCTCATATTAGTAATTACTAATTGGCCCCTCGAATAGAGTTTTTCAAATGCATGATTCTTGAAATTCATTTATGTACGAATGACTGAGGATGGCTGGAATATAAATGCATCCTTGTTACCATTGAAATCATTTGCTGAAATCTTATATAATTTTTATGTCATTGTGCAAATCCAAGGAAAGCAATGTTTTGGATCTTCTTTTGTCATCATTTTCTTTTCTTTGTACTTGGATGACAACTTAGAACTCCCTTTTTTTGTCTAGCATGACAATAAGTCCCTGAATCATAATTAATAACTTACTACTCTTTTTTATTATTATAGTTGGAGCTTTGCGAGGAACTGCGGTAGAGAAGGTTTTTGAGATCTCAATCTTTTGATATGCATGGTTTCATTTAATAGGTGTGATTCCATGAAACATTGTATATATTTATTTTGAGAGCCTGCCAGGTGTCAAGAAATGTTTGAAGTTCCTATCTATAGTAGAATTAGGTGCCAAGAACTTCTAAGAATGTCATATTTCTACAGACACTCACATGTTATTGCTCTGTCCTTGTGAACTTGATGCCCTTGGTATTTGGCATCAATGTGCTAAGATACATTTTCTATTTTTTCTGTACTTGACAGAATTGTTATCTTTCCATACTCTCCTTTCTAGATTATGAGGTTAGAAAAAGGCAAAGGTTGTGTCCTTTTTCTAATTAATGAATTACTGAAGTTTAGATTCATCTTTGAATCTCCTTGGACAGTGATATTTTCCTCCATCGTGACAAAATTTTCATGCCCCTAAATCCAGCACCTTGGAATGCATGGAACTTTCTTGGAAGTTCTGGGAGTAAAGTGACCTTGACATACTAGCTTAATGTGCTACAAGTAGATAAAATTTTCCCTTTGTACATAGGATTTATTACTAACTATTTTGTTCTAAAAAAAAATGTGGTCAAGGTGCAATGAACATGTTGAAAGCAGGTTTCATTGATGGCTATTTAACCTTTTTTTTCCTCTTTTGCTATAACTGATAGCAAACCCTACTTTGATGCTCCTAATCAGCAAAAAGTATTTATCCTAATCATGGATTCCTCTTCTGCAGCCCAAGTTCGGTGGTATAATCATTGACATTGTGTCAGGAGACATCAGGATCCCTGAACAACAAACGGAAGCAATAGAAGCTGCCAATCTGCCATACTGTGATCATAGTAGTTGGGTATGAATAATCTTTTGCAAGTAGGATAATTATCTTTAACTATCCCTTTCTTCATTTATCATTTGTTGTTTTCTTCCATTTAGCTCTATATGCACAGTAATCCGTGGATGGTTATTTACTTCTGCTAGTGAGGGGGTTGTGGCTCGATTGAGGAAGGACTTATTCAGTCCCCTAATCCAGCAAGTGAGACCAATGACTTTTAATGATTTTATGATATGTTTTTTATTTTATCTTGTTGTTAACACTAGTAAAATGATGTGTAAAATGAAGAAATTGCACATTCCTACAAGGTTCTCTTAAATATTTTCTACTAGACTTTTCAAAACTTCTTGAAGCTAGATAGATATTTACTCGAGTTATTTGATTCCAAATAGTTGTATTTGTTGTTATGCTCTTTGAAGTTGGTATTGCTACAGAGATAATGCTGAGAGTTTATTATTGGGCAGGAAATTTATTTCTTTGATGTCACAAGAACAAGAGAACTAAGTAGATTATCCGAGCACACTCAAATAATAAAAAAAAAATGCCTCAATGACAACTTTTTCAAAAGCACTCAGGAAATTATCAACTGCCTTAATTGGCATTGTGTTCATGTTCTCATCCTCCTGGAAGTAAGCTTGTAAGAATGTCACTTTTGTTCGGATTATCATTACAAGATCATATTGTATCACACCTGTTCATTTTTCGTTCAACCATGAAAAAAACTTTAATTCATTGCTAGCAAACAACTGATCTTATTCGCCCTTTTGATAGCCAGATCAATATTGTAAGCCAGGAGCCTGTGTTATTCAACTACTGATCAATTGAAGAAAATATTGCATATGGTTTCAACGGGAATGTCAGCACAGAAGAAATAGAAAATGCAGCAGTGAAAAGAACCTTGTTTTCCTCAGCAGGGCTCCAACAGAACCAATGCGGACAAGAAATGAAAGAAAAGAAACCAAAAAGAAGGAAGTCAGAAACCCAAGCAATTGGGGAACACCATGCTCATTTGGTATGCAAGAAATATGGAACTAAAATGATTAATCTAAACCTTTTTCATATCTAGATAAAAGGATCAATAAAGCCTTGTGTAGTCAGGTGTTGCTACGTACCACTATTACAGGACCAGGAACAGACACCAGCAACTCCCAAAACCCACCGGAGAATGATATCAAAGGAGGGAAAACTAGCAAAACCCCACTCAACTATTATTTCTTGACCTCATGAAATTTATATTCAACTGATCTCTTTTTATGTCAAGCTTAGAATTCGACTATTGATGTATTTTTTTTTTGTATTTAGCCCGATTGTCATCTTGTATTCGACTCTATTGTCATTATTTAATGTATTGGTCATGGTCTTTTGCATTGTTTAATTTTCTGTTTGTCAAAACAATGTCACAATATAGATTAGTAGGTGTATTTGATGAAACACATCGAACTTGAGAGTGAAAAGCGATGTCTACCTTTGTAAATACATCGACCATTAAGATACAGATTGATTTCTAAACCCAGCATATATTAAAATTATAATAAAAATAGATGTGTATATGTAGCACTTACATCGTTAAAAATATATAAACTGATGTTGTAAATAATCAAAACATCATTTTCAAAGTAAAAACTGATTTGAAAAAATATAAATAACATCGACTTTAAAAATATTCAATATGGTATATTATATTTTTATAAAATAATATCACAAATTACAAATAAAAAAAGAGTATGCACAAACTAAATCATACAAAACCGATGTGTGTAGAAATGTAAAACATCAGGTTTATATAAAATAGCGATGTTAATTTAAACTTTTGTATTACCCTACATAACTTCAAATGGATAGAAATGAAAGATAATAATCTTTTAACATTAGATGAATGAATCAAAAAGTAATTATATCCATGTATTTAAGTCATTATAAAAAAGAAAAACGATGTTATAAATTATTAAAGACATCGGTTATAAACCGATGTGGTAAAGTTGGGATCTTTAACACCACCCACTAACACGTCGAATTTTTTTTTTATTATCAGTTTATACCCGATGTCTAAGGACGTTATTCTAGTAGTGGTCGGGGATGAAATTTCAAAAATTTTGGTCTGCAATTTGGTGATGTCGCACAAGGTATGAATAATGTATATATCAATCCTTATTTTCTGTCCAATTCTAATAATCCGGGGATGAATCTAGTTGTTACTCATTTTAATGGTGCGAATTTTACAAGTTGGAGTAGAAGTATTCGAATGGCCTTAGTTTAAGAGTCGATTGCATGGTAATGTGTTGGTTGATCAACTCTATAAACAGCGAAATCGCAGAAAGTTTTATGTATGTTCAGTCATCGAAAGAATTATGAGATGAGATTAAAGATAGATACTATGAATCTAATAATCCTTTAGTTTTTCAATTATGAAGAGATTTGAGCAATCTCAAGCAAGGCAGTATGTCTATTGGTGCTTATTATATGAAATTGAAAAAGATTTGGGATGAACTCTAGCTACTTGATCCGATTCCCACATGTAATTGTGGAGGTATTAATTAGTGTGCTTGTAGTTTATTGAAACGGATTGTTGATAGAGATGAAAAAGCCAAGATCTTGCAGTTTTTATTAAGATTAAATGATGTGTATGAACACTTATGTGGCCATGGTTTGTCTTAGGATCCTATTCCAAGGATTCATAAGGTTTACTAGATGGCAGTACAGATTGAGAGGTCTAAAGGTGTTCATCTATTGTTCAATGTGAGAATAATGTGCTTATGAAGAGCATGGATGGTCAGTTTGATGGTGAGGCTAATGCTTTATCCAAGTTCAGATTTGGTGGCCAGAATAGGCAGACGGGCGAAGGAAGAAAGGTTTATAAACGAGCTAAATTTGAAAGAAAATGTGACCATTGTGGTGAGCGAGGCTATACAAAGGATTATTGTTTTAAGCTCAATGGCTATCCAGAATGGTTTAGGGGTTCAAAGAAAGAGGACAAGGCTAAACAATCTAGGAGATTTGTTGCTCTGTTTGAGAGCACTCAGCAAGAGAGTCCTTGTGATCATTATTTTGATTCTAGTTAACCTACACATAAACTAGATCAAGCCATGGTTAATGAGTGTTTCAAGAAATTTTCAAGATGATGAAAGCCAAGGCTCTGATGGATATTGTGGATAGTTCAGCTAACCAAGCCACGATTCACTTTGCAGGTACTTTAAGTGTTTCATTCCTTATTTGTGTTAATAAAGTTGAGAATGATGTGTGAATTTTTTATTCAGGTGCTACAGATCATATTGCCTTTGATAGTAATATCTTTGTTGAGATAGTTGACTTGAATAAAGCTATAAATCTTGGTCCGCCTAATGGTAATTGCATTATTGGTAAGCAAAGTGGGACTGTTTGCTTGAGTGGTAATTTGATTTTAAGAAATATTTTGATGGTTCCTCAATTCAGACATAATCTGTTTTCTGTTTTCAAGATTGCTCATGATCATAAGTTGGGAGTTAGTTTCGATGCTTTGTCCTACTGGTTATAGGACCCTACAACTAAAATGTGATTGCCAAAGGGCTGGAGAATATAGGCATGTACATGTTGAAGGTTGCTGGTTATAGAAGTTCTTGCATGAAGTTTTTATTTCTTTGAATTATGTTACTTCTGGTTGTAATAAGCATAATAAAGTTCAATTGTTGCATGCTAGGCTTCACCACATGTCTTTTTCAAACATACACCATATTCTAAATAGTCATTTTGGATCTGTAAATGAGTTTTCTTGTGATACTTTGTTCTATGAGTAAGTCTCATAGACTGAAGTTTAATAGAAGTGAAACACTTGTTGAATGTCCTTTTCAATTGTTACATTTGGATGTATGGGGCCCTTACATAGCTCTAGCTATGTGTGGAGCTTGATACTTTCTTACCATTCTTGATGATCATACTCGTTCCACTTGGGTTTATTTGATCCAAGATAAGTTGCAAGTCTTGAGGATTGTAATTGGGTTTCTGAATATGGCAGAAACACAATTGCAAACATCAGTTCAAAACATAAAAACAGGTAATGACACATAATTCACTCAGAAAGGTTATGTAGATTTGTTCAATTCACGAGGGGTCATTCATCAAAGTTCTGCACCTAGAGTTTATGAACAGAATGGGCGAGTTAAGAGGAAACATAGGCAAATAATTGAGACTGCTAGGGCTATTAGAGTGCATGAAGGTTTGCCTATCAAGTTTTGAGGTGAGTGCATATTTAGTGCAACACATATTATTAATAAAATGCCATCCTCCATCTTATAGTGGAAATCACCCTTTGAGGCTTTATACAAGGTGTCTCCAAGATATGATCAATTAAGGGTTATTGGATGTTTGTGTTATGTTGTACAACCAAATGATCATCAAGAAAAGCTGGGAATTGTGGCCAGGAGATGTGTTTTTTCTGGGATATCCTATTGGCCAAAAGGCATTCAAACTATTTGACCTTGACAAACAGACTATGAGCATTAGCAAGCATGTTAAATTAGAGGATAATGGTTTTCCTTTTAGAAATTAATCTGTTATTGCTAAGCCTCCCCTTCAAGGTCAATGGTTTAGCACTAATGATGATGATCTTGACTCCCATTCATTTCTCTTACAAACCCCTCAGTCATCTCTTCTTGTTCCCTCTACTTCTCAGCAAATTGACACTGGTTCTCCTCCCTCATTGTCTCCCACCTCCCATTCAGCTCCCGTCCAACTCATCCAGTCATCCCCTTCTGCTACCTCTAGTTCTTAGGATACAGACATTGGATCATCATCGGTTAATGATAACTCAGTTCCCTTGTCAACTAATGTTCAACATCATGGTCTTCAAAGACATACTCATCGACATGCTAGGCTCCAAGATTTTATTTGCCCCAACATTCCTTATAAAGGTCATCAAGAGTCATCATATTCTTTTGAATCATTTGCAGTCTTCTCACTTCAAAACTTATCTCAATTGTCAAGTGATTACATCCATTCTTTCATCATTATGTGCAACATATTTGAACCTAACTTATATGCTCAGGTTGAAGGGGTCTCTGAATGGGAACATGCTATGACAAAGGAGCTTGGTGCTCTCACAGGAAATCACACTTGGCATGTTACTCCTCTTTCTCCAGGAAAAAAGACAATAAGGTGCAAATGGATTTTCAAAACCAAGTACTAACCTGATGGCACTATTGAAAGATACAAGGCAAGACTTGTTGAAAAGGGATACAATCAAATCAAGGACAATGATTATAAGCAAACATTTTCTCCAGTGGCTAAGCTCTCCACAGTTAGGTTCATTCTTGCTCTAGCTGCTAGAAAAGGCTGGGTTTTGCATCAACTTGATGTTAATAATACATTTCTACATGGTTATATTGATGAAGAGGTTTATATGCTTCCACCTCCAGGGTATGAGGTCCCTACTGGCCATGTTTTCAAATTGACTCATTCCTTATATGGCTTTAAGGAGGCTAGCAGACAATGGAATCATTAACTTATAAATTTCATGGTTAAATTGGGATTTGTTCAGTCAATACATAATTACTCTTTGTTTGTAAAATCAGTAGGGCCTTCTATAACAGTAGCTCTTGTCTATGTTAAAGATATGCTTCTTATGGGTAATTCCAGTGTTGAGATCTCTTCTACCAAAGAAGCTTTACATAGAGAGTTTACCATCAAAGACTTGGGTATAGCAAGATATTTTCTGGGTATGGAGATTTCAATATCTTCTTTTGGGATTTTATTGAACCAAAGGAAGTACATCCATGGCATTCTCATAATTGCTCAAATGGAAAACTGCAGAGCTACGGATTTTCCTATGCAACATGGCATCAAGCTTTCTGGTCGTGCAGACATTGCATACACAGTCCAACGGCTAAGTCAATTTCTTCTTACGTCTCCCAAATCTTATTGTCATGTTGTCTTATATCTTTTAAGATACCTTAAAAGGAGTTTCCATGTGGCTTTTCCATACCCGGCATCATCATCTTTAGAGATTCGAGCTTACAATGATGCAGATTAGAGAAACTGTGTTGATACAAGCATATCACTTCCTGGTTACTGTGTTTTCATAGGATCATCTCTTGTTTCATGGAAAACAAAGAAACAAAAGGTTGTTTCTAAGTCCTCTACTGAGAGTGAGTATAGAGCTATGTCAACAGTTGCAAGTGAATTAGTTTGGTTGCAGGGTCTCATGCCTGGTTTGGGTATCTCCATTGTTCTTCCAATTAGTTTGCATTGTAAAAACAAATTTGCTCAACTTTCCATCAACCATGTCTTTCATGAACGCACCAAACACGTTCGGATTGACCCTCACTTCATTCGAGAGATGGTGTAACAAGGCTTCATCAACACTCGCCATGTTCCTTCCTCTTTACAGCTTGCTGACACTCTAACTAAGGCGCTAGGTGCTCATCATCACACGTTTTTTAGGGCCAAGCTTGGACTTGTTTTGCCCCTTGCAAGTCCAGCTTGAGTGGGGCCTATGGATACATATGCGGGTAACTGTAATTTTCTTTGAGTGTTTGTTAGGCTGCATCTCAAGCTTTATAAAAGCTGGTTTTAAGCGCCAAATCAGTTGTAGCAAACTGTATGTAAGTGTGAAGTCATATCTCGTTTTCTCTCCTCTAATGGAGTCTTTGATTGTGGTTTTCCACTACCAAAAACACAGGAAATAGCCACGGTCAAATAGCCGAGAATTGGCCACGAATGACCGTGGCTAAACGGTTTAGCCACGGGCATAGCCATGAATTTGACGCTCGTCGCCATTCGAGGCTATATGCCTCGTCACTAAAAGCCACCAACCTAATATCCGTGGCTAATAGCCACGATCTGACAAGGTCGTGGCTATGTCCGTAGCCGTTTCAGGATCGTGTCATCCGTGGCTGTAGCGACAAAATTAGCCACGGTGTATGTCATGGCCAATTGAAAGAGAGATTGATGCAAAGCTGAAGCAGCAAACAACGAAGATCTTCCTCAATTGGTGCTCTCTCTCATGTTTCCTCTTCTCAAATGCGATGAATTAAAAAACCATATTTCACACCCGCAGCAAAATATAGAAAGAGGATGGTGAAAGCGAGAGTAGAGGAGGAGAAGAGGAGACGAGCTCACCTTTGGCCTTCAATGGAAGGAGATCCGGGACCGAGTAACGTGTCTAAACATCAAGGTCGTTGGGCTCGAGATCTGAAGACGAAAATCAGAGTCCTCTTTTTTTTTGCCTTGTACCTTCTCGTGTTCTGACGCATAATACTACTACGGGGAATACTTGTTTGCCTTCGAGAAGGGGTCGGAACAATGGAGGTTGTTGCAGGGCTCTTCCCAAGTGGTTTAAGGTGAAGCAAGAGAGCAAATGTCAGGCCGAAGGAGGAAGAAGCGAGAGGACACGGTGGGGATACGAGACCAAGAGGAAGGAGGAAGGAGAGGCACCATGGATGAGAAATTTGATAGAGGAGGCAGGAGAGGCGCCTCTGCTTTGTGAAGCGGTCGATTGAAAAAATTAGGGTTAGAGCCATACCGCTTTAAATTTTGGCCAAAATTTTGGGGGGAAATTTACCGCTCAAAATTACATTAGGCGGTAAAATAATTTCAGGAGTGTGAATTTTATTTTTTTTCCTTCACAATTCATTTATGGTAAATAAAGATCAATATCTGTATCTTATGCGAATGATTTTACCCAACATCATTAAACTAGTTCAGTATCCAAATTTTATAGGAATTTTTTAAATATCAATTTTAATATTTTTAGGTTTGGTATAAAAAATTCTTATAAAAAAATTTACGGAAATTTCACCAGATACCCCTAGGGTATTGCAATTTTCACGGGGTATACAACTCTTTTACATATTTCGTGTGGTACCCCAATGTTTTTGTTAGATTTCGCCTCGCGCCCTCCGTGGTTAAACTTAACAGATTGGGTCACTGCTCCGTTACTTTTGAAAAAAAAAAAGAACGGAAATCTCGAGGGAATCGCAGAACGAAAGAAAGCTCAAAGGAATAGCAGAGCGAAAATGTAGAACGAAGAAGAAGAAGAACACAACGAGAGGCGACTGGGAGAGCAGAGTCCACTCGAAGAACCCGGATGAGAAAGGAGGCGATCCTGCCTGGAGGGGTGGAGGCCGAACACCGATGAGTCGGCCTACCAAGAGTACGCCAATGGTGGGTGTTAGCGGGTACGTCTCTGAAATTTCTCCCCCGTTTCTGACATTTAATTAGGGTTTAGGTTGAAAATAGTGTTTATGTTACGATTCCAGCGAACTGTACATTCTAAGCCCTCTAGAATTGCTTGTTGTTGCTCTTTGACTATAGTTTAAAGCCTAAATTGGTGGTTTCATTGAGAAAGAAAATAACAGATACCATTGCCAAGTTGGATGGAAATCCTTAGTTGATAGATAGGCTATAGATTTTACAGGCTTGCTCGTTTTATGCAAATAAAAACTCCCATCAACCAATTCATGACATAATTATAGGAAAATATCTACCTATGAGGGCTTAGAATACAATTGTAAGCCAATCTTTTCATGATAATATACGAATTCTTAGGATGTCAAGTTTTAGGAACAATTTCAGTGAGTTACCTTGAAGAATCTTATACAACCAAGTGAAATGAAATAGACATTGCTTGACTTTCTGATTTTTGTTTATGGTTTCTATATTGATCAAATGCTCTAATCCTAGTACAATGAAAAAAGGTAGACGACATAATCAAGTTTTATTAGCCTTTTCGGATAGGGAACTGAAATAAAAAAATGTCAAAGCTTTCTTGATTGCCTCAGAAACTCATTGAAGATAGCCAAGTTAAGTCCCCCCTCCCCCCAAAATTCTCCCATCAAATTGGTTAAGCTACATCATTGTTTTCAGTCTTGTGCTCTTCTGGGCATCCATATCATCGAAGAGGTCAAGAAATAGCTAGACCAGTTATAGACTTATAAAGTATTGACTTATAAAGGAATGAAGTCAATACTCAATTAAACTATTTCTTAAATTGGTTAAGCTACATCATTTATTTGGTCGATTTAGGGTAACTGATTGTGTGATTCTCAAATTCTTAACTGATTGGGTGATTCTCCCGTCTAGAAAAGTTTGACTGTGTGATTTAGGTTAAATGGTCGATCTAGCTAGACCAGTTATAGACTTATAGTTGATGAATGAATTTATATTCCTGTCCAGTCAAGAAATTGAGGTCTGTGTGAATTTTGTTGAATTGTCATTTATGTGGTGGATATAGCTTATTAGCTCAAATGGAAAGAGCAATGTGCATAAGCACAAGATGTGGGTTCAAATCCCACATAAGCTACTCATAATCTACATGTCTTTTATGCTCCTTTAGGCATGAAAAAATAGAAAATTTATTTGATGTCTTTTCTCCATAACTTGCTTGTCATGCATTTCATTTGAACCTTTATGACAGACTCCTACTTGGGAAAATACAGGATAATTGTCATTTTCTTGATCATATATGTGCTTGTAAGTTTCTTGTGAAAACATTTCTGTGTTTGTAAGCTTCATGCATGCTGATTGTTGCTTGTGTTTATGATTTTTATCTTGTAGAAGGTAACATTTTCATCCTATTTCATCTCCCTTTTATTTTGCTATGATTTTCCCCTACTTACTGCTATTTGCTAAGTGTCATTTAACACCTTTGAAGCATTATTATATACATGATTGAGATTTTGCAGGCAAGATGGCACTCAAAATCTAGATAGCCTATGTAGGATTCGAACCCACATACTTGCGCCTAAGCACATTGCTCTACCTGTTGAGCTAATAGGATAAAGTTTCAAATAAAATGAACACAAAACTGAAATGATCATCTGGACCGATGACAATGTGATAAAATGAACACAAAACTGAAATTGAAGGATACATTATTAGTATAATGCATCTCCATATACGTGTTGATCACTAGCTATCTCCTATTGATGGCTGCTCAATTCCAGCTTAAACAGATTTAGTTCCTAAGGATTGGGTAAGAATAGAAAGATTTAGTTAACACGTACCATACTTCGAGTAATATCAAACAATGATTAATTAATCCCCACTATAAGGCAACAATGCTTATTTGTTTATCAGTATAAGATTTAGTTAACACGTACCATCCACGTTGTACTCGACATAACAGTAGCAACGACATAACCGTAGCAACAATGATTAATTAATCCCCACTATAAGATTTAGTTAACACGTACCATCCACGTTGTATTCGACATAACAGTAGCAACGTCATACCGACACATGCGTATTTACCACTCATCTGGGTAAAATGTATCATTTTGATAATATTCAAAATAAACTTTTCATTAAAATCTTATAGAGCAAGGCGTAACGAGTCTTGACCTGTTATGATCACGTACATCTACACACATGCATGCTTAACACTCCTTTTGTTAATAGATTAGTAACACACATGTGTCACATTATAAGGATTCATTAGATGAACCCGTGTACTTTCCCACTATATAAATTTATCTCGTTAGCCGTCAAGGCACTAATTTATACGTATGTTCAGCTTACATAATAAATAAGAATTAGGTCTAAAAATCAATCAAATTCCACACCTGAAAAGTATATATTACCAACTTGAATAGAAAAGGAATGAACATAGATTAAAAGAATAAATAGACTTGAAATTTATTTTCAACGAATAGATGTACTGGATAATTAATAACTGTCACTGATTAAAAGAAAGACATTAAGTCTTTTAAGAGTAGCAAATGAGACAAAGTCACTTCCCTTAGTTATAGACTCGAAGTTTGCAGATATTGAAGATTATAATTAACCAACGAGAGATTTAACTCCTCCTGAAGATATAGGATACCAATTGACGTCACCAATAATAGATTAACGTACACCACTGAACCCAAAAACAACTTGCTAATCAACCCGGTCGAGATGGGTACGGGCCTATATATTAGGCAGTGGATAGAAAGAAAATGTTTGTCGATCCCTAATATATATATATATATATATATATATATATATATATATATATATATATATATAGACACACACACACAAAGTTACAACCAACCAAAATCATGTACGTGTCCTTCAAGCATTTCTACGTGTAATGTAGAGAGGTTTCATTGAACACTCAACAAGTTCAATGTAAATCCAAATGAATTTATTGTCCATTTGCATTTCCTTCCCACTTTGTTTTAGATATTTAGGAAAAAGGTCCAACTTCTTTATGAGGCTTGAAAATATTGCACTTTCACATCATTCTTTCAAATTATACTTAATCCCACCTTAACTTTATTAGATAATAAACTCCAAAAATCATAAGATTTTAGAGAGAGTGTTTGACCTATTTAGATACAAACCACCTTCCATATCTTTATGAAATTTACCAACTTCATATATGTCTTAAATATCCAATGAATTTTTATAACCCTTTTATTTAACCCTTGACAAGTTAGCGGATCTTTTCTAGATCTCAATGCATCCCAAACTTGATAAGACTTCGCAAAACTTCACCCCTGATCGACGTTCTTCATAATCTCTTATAAAGTGACGTCATAAAAGGGAAAGTGTAATTGGGGTATTTCATTCCTCCCACCCTCAAAATAAGTTATCTCCCGAAACTTAGACCAAGAACAACAGAGGAAATTTACTTTTCATTTCTGCTTCAGTTTCCCATGTCATCTCCTCACTTCCGTGCTTATACCAAAGAACCTTTACCAACGGAACAATCTTAGTGCGAAGATGTTTCTCCAATCGCTCCAGAATATGAATGGGTACGGTTCTTCCTCATAAGTCCCGGTAGGACGAACCTTGGTATCCTTATAATATGAGAGGGGTCATGCACATACTTCTATAGTAATTAATGATATGTGAAAGATGTCATGTACTAGATGAGTTGTAGGTGACAATGCTAGACGATAAGAAATTTTGCCAACCTTTTGGAGTATCTCAAATGGTCCTACGTAGCGAGGATTTAACTTCCTGCGTTTTCCAAATCGAAACACACCATTCATTGGTGATACTTTTAGAGATACTTTCTCATCAACATAACTCTAGGACCTTATGCAGATGCAAATAAGATACCCACCAATCTAGTGATGAAGAATAAAGCAGGAGATTTAGAGTAACAAAATAATCAAGAAGATATAAACTTCAATTAAGGTTAGGGTACCTGAGAGTTGACTTTAAATGATTTTCAAAGTCTACACTTTAAAACATAAGTCATCACAGTAAAATCATCGAATATAATTTTTACTTTGAAAAATATAATGATATTATGTTAAAATATAAACTTTAATAAATTTTTTTATAAATATAGTTCTTTTTAAGATCAATTAAAAACAGTAGCTCTGATACCACCTTCTGTAACACCCCCTTTTATAATCCAAATGGGATATTGCAGCGCCAGTAATTATTCAAATTTTAATGTCTTCATAATTACCTTAGGCTTATAGGAACATGCAACCATGTTGCCATAAATAAGGCGAAAAATAATATATTATACCAGAAGACTTGAAGTACGGTTTATCAATAAACATGGTGCAAAGCTTTTATATATATTTTCCGAAATCTTGCAAGATAAAGTGAAATTTCATACATAAAGTATATAAATTTATTATATAACAAAACGTTTAAAATATTTACTTGTGCAATGTCAACTCTTCAAGGCCACTTTACCTAACCTTCAAAACATGGTCGGTTAGTTCGGTGAAGAACTAGCAAATGACGGAACAAAATAAATGATAACAACTTAAAACACATTGTCCGCAATATGGCATGGGTAAGAAGATATATAATTTACAAAGTAGTAAATTATATAGAATATTTACAATGCACGATTTTAGTTTACACATTGATTCCACAATATTTTGCTTGACACACATGACTCGGATAATTCCTAAGGATTGGGTAAGAATAGAAAGATTTAGTTAACACGTACCATACTTCGAGTAATATCAAACAATGATTAATTAATCCCCACTACAAGGCAACAATACTTATTTGTTTATCACTCATTCACGTTGTACTTGACATAACAGTAGCAATGTCATACCGGCACATGCCTATTTACCACTCATCTGGGTAAAATGTATCATTTTCATAATATTCAAAATGAACTTTTCATGAAAAGCTTATAGAGCAAGACGTAACGAGTCTTGACCTGTTATGATCACATACATCTACACACACGCGTGCTTAACACTTCTTTTGTTAATAGATTAGTAACACACATGTGTCACATTATAAGGATTCATTAGATGAACCCGTGTACTTTCCCACTATATAAATTTATCTCGTTAGCCGCAAAGACACTAATTTATACTTATGTACATCTTACATAATAAATAAGAATTAGGTATGAAAATCAATCAAAGTCCACACCTGAAAATTATATTACCGACTTGAATAGAGAAGGAATGAACAAAGATTACAAGAATAAATATACTTGCAATTTATTTTCAACGAATAGATGTACTGGATAATTAAAAATTGTCATTGATTAAAAGAAAGACATTAAGTCTTTTAAGAGAAGCAAATGAGACAAAGTCAATTGTCTTGGTTATAGACTCGAAGTTTGCAGATATTGAAGATTATAATTAACCAACAAGAGATTTAATTCCTCCTGAAGATGTAGGATACCGATTGACGTCACCAACAGTAGATTAACGTACACCACTGAACCCAAAAACAACTTGCTAATCAACCCGGTCGAGATGGGTACGGGCCTATATAATAGGCATTGGATAGCAAGAAAATATTTGTCGATGCCTAAATTACGTACACAGAGACCATATATATATATATATACTAAGTTACAACCAACCAAAATCATGTACGTGTCCTTCAAGCTTTTCTACGTGTAATGTAGAGGTTTCATTCAACACTCAACAAGTTCAATGTAAATCCAAATGAATTTATCGTCCATTTGCATTTCCTTCCCACTTTGTTTTAGATATTTAGGAAAAATGTCCAACTTCGTTATGAGGCTTGAAAATATTACCCTTTCACATCATTCTTTCAAATTATACTTAATTCCTCAAATAGGAATATTTCTTATGCTTCTTTGCAGTATAATTAATCTTAACTTTATTAGATAATAAACTCCAAAAATCATAAGATTTTATAGAGACTGTTTGACCTATTTAGATACAAACAACCTTCCATATCTCTATGAAATTTACCAACTTGATATATGTCTTAAATATTCAAGGAATTTTTATAACCCCTTTACTTGACCCTTGACAAGTTAGCGGATCTTTCCTAGATCTCACTACATCCCAAACTTGATGAGACTTTGCAAAACTTCACCCCTGATCGACGTTCTACACAATCTCTTACAAAGTCACGTCATAAAAGGGAAAGTGTAATTGGGGTATTTCATCATTATCCCCTTCTTAAATTCAATTCGTCCTCGAAGCGAGTGGTAGATGGATAACTCCTTATAAAAAGAGGAGAACAATACAATAAGTACCAAAAATCTCTAAATTACCAAGTATGACATGCAATCCATGGAGATAAAGAAAAATAAACTTTCTAAGAGCCATGAAACTTAAGATGACAAGAAAACCATAATGGTGGTGAAAAATAAACAACTTAGTTTTACAAAAACCTAGAGTAATATTAAACCTAAAAAGATATAAAAAAAAAACAAATAACATGAGATTAAAGAATCCTAAGATGATATGAAATCCACAAGAATGTAACCATGCAAATATTCGTCCCTTTTCTTCTTCCTAAACATGCTCATACAAGGAAAAGAAGAGTTATTAACGGAATGAAATTGAAAACTTATACGAGGTAAGCCGTAGGATGGCCCGATCTTCGACAATCAAGACACAAATTGCAAGAAGTAATCAAGAACAATCAAAGACTCGGCCAAGAACACCAAGAACTCGCAAGAACTCGATGTCGACCAAGACAAGGACTATGAGACGCGGCTGTAATGTAAAGAATGACTCAAAATCAACAAGAACACGAGTCGACAAACACAATAAAGACTCGATAGATTGGTGAGTCAATCTATATAGAACAAGATGAAGACCCCAGGCCTCCGTAGAGGGTAGGAACCGACACCAATGACTATATAACCCGCTTCTACAACCCTACACAACTAAGCGGACAACTTGGAGGCACAAGGAGGGGGCTCGTGGATACTAGGGATTACCAAACCTTGCGAGATTGACAAACTCAAGTCAAACCCAGCTGAAATCAATACCAATTTGCAATCGATGAGCCTCGCTACAAATTGATCGACTTAATCACTCGATGTGTTTCACACAAAAGAGGAATTTGATTCAAAGAATGTACTTAAGTAATAAATAAAATGATAGATCAGCCGTTACTTATAGAAAACTTAGGGCTGATTTTATGAAAATAATAAATAAAATGGAAATTAAAATAAATCCCGAAATTATCTAAAATAACTTAAGTAAAGAAGGTTTCTAAAAATAGTAACAAAAGAAAGCTCCAACACTTAGTTTATTTTCGTCTAAACAGTGGCAGCAGCAAAGATGGTGGTTTTCGGCCAAACTCTAAGTCGAATATGGAAAAACCTTCGACAGAAAAGTTGTAGATCTTTTCATCCTCGTTCAAACAAGGTTTGTCACGACCTAGTCCGATAAATATGGACTCCGAACGACCCATTTTATTGAGACATCGAAAAGCTGTCAAAAGATCACGACGAACCCAAAAACGTCAGAATCAAGCTTGCATCTTTGGACCGAGCCTTCTTCTTCCTCTTGAGGATGACATCATTCTCACGAGCTCGAGTCATAGGTCCATCCCCAAGTATGATAGGTGTGTCCGGAGGTGTCTTGGATGGTCTCGCATCAATCTCCCTTTCTTGAAAATGATTCGTCCACGAATCCAAGGTCTCAGGCACGACAAGATAGGGAATAAGATCTGCGATGTTGAATGTAGCGCTCACACCATAGCTTCCAGGGTTGAATATCACATGTCCATGGAAACTCCTCTCAAGGCCGATTGTTGTAGGCGTTGGCCACTTCTGGATGGCTTTGATCTTGGCTTCGTCAACTTGTAGACCATTAGAGCTCTCTACAAAACCAAGAAAAAAAACTTGATTAGTGCACAATTCATATTTCATATCATCTTCATAATTAATATGCACTCCAACGTGTTCGTTTATCTTTAAGTTTCCATCCAAGGCTAGCAAGTTTTCTTCCTTTTTCAATGCTGGATTTTCAATCATGTCAAGGCTAGCAATATTACAACTATTTTCACCATCAATGATCATATTACAAACTTTGCCTTTTTCTAAGAATTTCGTATGAAATAAGTTTTCTCTTTGATTATTATCACAAGGTGTAGGCTGAACACTTAAAACTTTACTAACAATCAAAGGATCATCATGTCCATATTCAAAGAAAACGTCATCATCATAGGCAAGTAAATTAAGATCTTGATCATTATTAACATGCTGTTTATTCTCATCAACAAGTTAATTATCTATGCTAAGAGAAACATTAAGTTGGATATTATAGGATGAGTTTTTCCCTTTCATTAAATGGCACTTCATCTCTAGGTGGGACTCCTTGTCCGAGCACCGTAATAGAGCTAAAAAAGCTTAAGCTCTAGTGCCGCCAATCTTTCATCTAGCCTTACTAGGTCCTCATTCATGGTTTTCAAAATTTTGATCATCTCAGGATAAGTAATCGTGTTATTGCCCTGGTTAAACATCACAAATAAACAAACAAAGAACTATGTGAAAGGGTTAGTTGAAAAATATAAACAAGCCTCGCAAGTGTATCACTCAACACTCCCTCTCTATTGTTGTTTCAATCCGCATTGGGAAAATCAATACTCAAGCTAGGACTTGGCAAACACAAGGTATCTAATATCAATAGATCAAGAATTATATGAACGAATCATGGTTGTAATGACTCGACAAGAGCAAATCAGTAGCTCGACACAACAAACGGCACTTGACACAAGCAAGTATTGACTCGATAGAGCAACAAGTGACTCGACAAAATCAGTTGCACACTAACCAACACTCGACAATGGCAAGAAAAGATACAATATGGACTGGTTTATGTGAAAAGAAAAGAAAGAATCAACCTTTGATCAATTTACCTTTTTTGATTATAACACCAAGTAAGGACGTTGTTGTTGCAAAGGTCGGGTTTTAAGGTTGTGTTTTGGGGGTAATAGGTGTTGATCTAGGGCTGATTTCAAAACCAATGTGGTCCCTTGATGATTCCTTGCAATAGATGAACAAGAGCTCCAAAGAACACAATTCAAGCAACTTTCTTTCTTCTTTCTTTCTTTCTTTTTTTTTGACTATTTTTGAATATGTTTTTTTTAATACATCATCTCTTATGCACGAAAATAAAATAAAATAAAATAAACAAGGAAAAAATAAAAAATAAGGTGTATAAAATAAAATTCAGCCCTAGAAATAGAAATAAGTGAGGTTTGGGCTAATTTTGAAAGTGGTTAATCTATCTTTTATCATTTCATCTTAGGCTAGATATAATTATTTAATTTCCCTTTTATCAAGCAAATTCAGCAAGAATAATATGTGTAGGGAAATAAAATAGGTTCAAGATAGATAGATCAAAGATAGATAAAATTAGGTAAAGATAGATAGAACAAACTAGGTTAGGGTTTGTGTGTAGGCTGCCGACTAGGGTTCCTTCTTCAAGGTGATGATGTCGACTGAACAAAGGAGGGTTCGTCATCAATGGTTGTTGTTCACGGCTGGCTATGTGTGATAACTCCCTCCCTTGATGAAAATCGGAATAAGTTTCAAAGGCCTTGACAGTATGTTTGTGTCAAAGGTCTTGGAGCTTTAACAGTGTTGATGAAATACAAAACCTGTTCTATATGTTATATTGTTCGAATATTATTTAATATTTTTATATATACTTCCATTATATTATTAACTAACCTTTCAGGAAGTATTTTCGAATTATTTCCTTCCTTGTGATGCGTGTTGAGATGATTCAAATCGGAAAGATTGTGGACTTGATGTTTCCAAAGATAGAAGATCCAGCCTATGCCATGATCTTGTCTAGCCGTTGGACAAGATCCTTGGCGTCGATTTGTCTCAATATAAAGAAGAAGGAAGATGAAGACAGAGATATATACATTGAACACAAGCCTTTCATACACTCCAAGCCTTCAAGAGAAATCTGTCTTCGTGTGCTCTCTGCTTGTCCTAAGAGTCTGTTATTTTATTTCAAAGCATTTGAGAGTTACACAGTGAGCTTATAGGATATATTCAGTTATAGTGTTATACTCGAGAGTTTGTAACTCGGGAAGTGAACACTAGGCGATTGATTCACTAAGTGTAAGAGGATTGTACTAGATAGCATAGAGAGGTGGGGCTCTTCTAGATTGGTCTAGGACTCCAAGGGAACGAGAGTTGACTAGATTGCAATTGTATAGGAGAGAGGCTTCTCGGGGAGCTACTAGGATCCTAAGTCTTGTGAATCAATAAAATTCGGTTGAATCCTAGGGTTGTGGAAGAACCCTAGGCGGGGACGTAGGCCAAGTTCGTGCCGAACCTCGTAAACAACTCATCGAATCCTTTAGTTATTGCTTTACCTTATTTCCGCACTTGGTTCGAATTGTTTAACTTTGTGATTCAGGTTTTCAGAGAAAAGACTAAGTCTAATCTCAAAGGGATTTGGCACGAGCTTCAAAAGTCTTGAGACTATCTGCGAAAATCCGGCATACTCTATTCAACCCCCCTTCTAGAGTATCTTTACATTACTTTGTTTTACTTTATCGAACCTTCAATTGGTATCAGAGCTTTACTCACTGCTTTTGATCTAACAATCTTGTGAGTTTTCGATCATGTCTGGTGAAGCAAGCGGAGGATTTGCACAGGGAAGGTCCACGAGCAGACCACCACTCTTTGTAGGAAACAACTTTGTCCACTGGAGATCCTTGATGAAGATGTTCATTATAGATCAAGATCTGAAACTTTGGAACATTATAGAGAATGGTCCGAAGATTCCAGAGAAAGACGGACCAAATGGAACCAAAGTCGCAAAGAAGAAGTCTGAATACATCCAAGCGGATCTTGAACTCGTCTCCAAAAACTACAGGGCTATTAACTTACTTTATTGTGGTCTTAGCACTGATGAGTTTAACCTTATTTCATCTTGTAGGTCAGCTAAAGAGATTTGGGAAAAACTGGTCGTCACCTATGAAGGAACGAGCCAAGTGAAAGACACCAAGATCAACATCTTCCTTCGAAAGTATGAGCTTTTCAAAATGAAGTCTGACGAGTCAATCAAGGTCATGCTCACACGATTCACAGAAATCACCAACAACCTTGACTCTCTCGGCAAGAGCTTTACAAATGTTGAGAAGGTGAGGAAGATACTGAGGTGCCTCCCAAAAGAAAAATGGGGTCCAAAAGTAACAGCTATAGAGGAAGCACAGGACCTCACCATTCTACCCCTTGATGACCTGCTTGGGAAGCTGATCACGCATGAGATGATCCTTAATGAAGACGATGGAGAACTGTCAGCTAGCACTAAGAACTTGGCACTCAAGTCTAAGAAGGATGAGCCTAAAGATGGATCTGATTCCGAAGATGAGGATGACGATGAGGATGATCCTTTTTCTCTTATCACAAGAGGCCTTGCTCGAATTCTCAAAATGAAGAAACAATTCAACAACAAGGATGGATCAGAGTCTTCTAAATTTCGAGGTAAGCCTCAATACAACAAGTATGATAAGAAGACTAAACCTTTGTCTTGTTTTGAATGTGGTGAAATAGATCATCTTGTGAAGAATTGCCCTCAAAAGACAAAGAGCCAGTCCAAGAAGGGTGACAAATGGAAGAAGAAAGCCATGGTGGCAACTTGGAGCGATTCTGACTCTGACTCCGATGATGAGAAGGCCAATATTTGTCTTATGGCCTCAGAAGATGTATCCCACGATGAGAAGCTTGAAGCTACTGTAAGAGAACTTATGGCAAGTCCAAAAGAGGTATTATCGGAATTCCTTTATAATATGATTGCCAATGAAGAGAAACTTATTGCCCAGACTAACATTCTTATTAAGAGAACTGTGGACCAGGAAAGAACTATTGAGGATCTGTCTATGAGGGTTAAAAGTCTTGAAGCTTCTTATTCAGGTCTTGACATTAAAGTCAAGACACTTGACTCAGAGAAATCTGAACTCAAGCAAGGTCTCTCCTCTATAAGAAATGAGCATCATGACTTAGAGAACGAGAAGATCTCCCTTAATAATAAGATTCAAGATCAACAGACAGCCCTCATAAGTTTTACCAAATCCAAAGGCACTCTTGATAGGATGTTGGGTGAGTAACAAAGTTCTCTAAACAAAAGTGGTATTGATTACAATCCAAGGTTTTTAAAGAAGCAGCACATTACCACCTTTGTAAAGGCAAAAGGAAGCAGAACCTCTCCTATATGTCACCACTGTGCTAGAAAGGGACATGTAAAAGAGACCTGTCCCTATAGAAGAAAGGATCCTTATATCATTCGCAATACTTTTTCTGTTCATTTGAGAAAAGAACGGATAACACAAGTTTGGGTTCCAAAAGACACTATTTTACCAAATATGGTTTACCCCAACAATGGATCCAAATTTGCTTATTGGTCTAGCCACAAAGGTTGATGTTTGTTTTACAGGAGATCACCAAGGTGAAGGAGCATATATAAATGGATTATTGATAGTGGATGCTCGAGGCATATGAGTGGAAAGAGTTCTCTCTTTCATGATCTAAAGGAGCAATCCACGGGAACAATCACTCTTGGTGACAAAGGAAAATGTGACATCGTTGGTATTGGTAGTGTTGGAAGTGATTCCAACCATAGTATTAAAAATGTCTATCTTGTTAATGGTTTAAAGTATAATTTGCTTAGTGTCTCTCAATTATGTGATAGTGGCAACAATGTCAGATTTAACAAGAAAAGATGTCTAGTGTGCAGAGAAGATACAAGTGAAGTTATATTGACTGCATATCGTTACAACAATATATACGTTGTAAATGCTGATCAAGTGGCACAAGAAAGCTTAACCTGTCTAAAGGCTTTGACGGACGATCCAAAGCTCTGGCATAGGAGACTCGATCATGTGAGCCCACATACACTACAGAAGCTTGTGTCCAAAGGGCTTGTAAGAGGGCTACCTGAGATGGACTTCAAAGGTATTGATATGTGCAATGCATGCATACGAGGTAAACAAACACGTAGCTCTTTCAAACCCAAAAAGGTTGTAAGTTCTTCTAGACCCCTTGAACTTTTACATATGGATTTATGTGGTCCTATGCGAGTCAAATCTCGCAATGGTAAAAAGTACATGCTAGTTGTTGTTGATGATTTTTCTAGATATACTTGGGTTGCATTTTTAAAAGAAAAATCAGAGGCCTTATTTGAGTTTTCAAAACTTTGTAAGGAGTTGCAAACTTTAAGAAACGAGCCCATAGTGTCAATTCGGAGTGATCATGGTAGGGAGTTTGATCAACTTCAGTTTGATTTATTTTGTGCTAAATATGGCATCTCCCATAACTTTTCTGCTCCTAGGACACCTCAACAAAACGGGGTTGTGGAACGAAAGAACCGCACCTTAGAGGATATGGCTAGGACTATGCTTTTAGAAAATGCATTACCGGCCCGAAACCTCTTGGGCTGAAGCTGTTAACACAGCTAACTATATTTTGAATCGTTGTCTTATTCGTTCCATCTTAAAGAAAACTCCTTATGAACTTTTCAAAGGCCGCAAACCACTTATATCTTATTTTAAACCCTTTGGTTGTACTTGTTTTGTTCATAACAATGGAAAAGATAACCTTGGGAAATTTGATGCGCGTAGTGATGAAGGTATATTTCTTGGCTACTCCACAAGTAGCAAAACCTATAGAATCTTCAATAAAAAGGACCCCGTTAGTTGAAGAAAGTATACATGTTATTTTTTATGAATGCAATGACGGTGCTTTGAGTGAAGATATTGCAGATATAGATCTTAACATCCATGCAGAGAACGAGGAAGGTGATGATGCTGCCACCAAGAACACAGAGAAGAGGAACATGAAGGAACAGATTCTTAACACTGAAGAATTGGCCCAAGGTGTTTAAGATTCGTCCAAAGCCCTTGGAGTCCAATCCAACAGTGTTGAGAGGTCAGAAACTGCTGTAACTGAACCTAACAGGACCACGGAGTCAGATGTACCACAAATCAATCCTACTGGTATGACGAATCAAGGAGTTGAGACTAGCAAAAGGAAATTCAAATACTCCTCATCACACTCATTAAAGGATATCATTTCTAACCCTACTTCTAGTGTTCAAACTCGTTCTAAACTTAAAGATCTTTGTGCTTTTCACGCGTTTGTTTCTCTTGTTGAGCCAAAGAAGGTAGATGAGGCACTTCAAGAGCCAGACTGGATTATTGCTATGCAAAGTGAGCTTAATGAATTTGAAAGAAATAAAGTTTGGACCTTGAAGCCTAGGTCAAAGCATCAATCAGTCATTGGCACACGATGAGTATTTAGAAACAAGCTAGATGAGAATGGTAAGATTGTGAGGAACAAGGCAAGGCTTGTTGCTCAAGGCTACAATCAAGAGGAAGGTATTGACTATGAGGAGACCTTTGCTCCTGTAGCCAGGCTTGAAGCTATTCGCATTTTATTAGCATTTGCATCTTTTATGAGCATAAAGTTATATCAAATGGATGTCAAGTGTGCTTTTCTTAATGGTTTCTTAGAGGAAGAAGTGTATGTGGCTCAACCCCCAGGATTTGAAAGTTTGGAATTTCCCAATCATGTTTATAAACTTGACAAAGCGCTTTATGGTTTGAAACAAGCTCCAAGAGCTTGGTATGAGCGCTTGTCAAAATATCTTTTAGAAAATGATTTTAAAAGGGGGTTGATCGACAAGACTCTTTTTATCAAGACCAAAGGAAAGGACATTTTGGTTATTCAAATTTATGTTGATGATATATTATTTGGTGCTACTAACACATCTTTGTGCAAGGAATTTTCTGATATCATGTACAGTGAATTCGAGATGAGTTTGATGGGTGAGCTCAACTTTTTTTTGGGATTACAAGTTCATGAGCTCAACATTATCTCTAGATCAAGACAAGACTGGGAAAAGTGTCAATCAAAAGGAGTATCGAGAAATGATTGGATCCTTATTATACCTCACGGCTAGTAGACCTGACATCATGTTTAGTGTTTGCATGTGTGCTAGGTTTCAAGCTGATCCTAAAGAATCTCACCTCGTGGCTGTGAAGAGGATCTTTCGATATCTCAATGGCACTAAGGAGCTTGGGCTATGGTACCCAAAACAAAAGGATTTCACATTAATTGGATATTCTGATGCAGATTTTGCAGGCTATAAGGTGGATAGGAAGAGCACGTCAGGATGTTGCCAATTCTTAGGAGCATCTTTGATCAGTTGGCACTCAAAGAAACAAAACTCAGTCGCTCTATCCACTGCAGAAGCCGAATACATTGCAGTTGGAGCCTGTTGCTCCCAAATCCTTTGGATAGCTCAACAAATGCGAGATCTTGGCATCAACCTCAAAGGCATTCCTATTTAATGTGACAATACAAGTGTCATCTCCATTACTAAGAATCATGTTCAGCATTCAAGGACCAAACATATTGATGTGAGGCATCATTTCATTAGAGAGCATGTTGAAAAAGGTGATGTGTCCATTTCGTTTATTTTAACTGATTATCAATGGGATGACATTTTTACTAAGCCTTTGGCAGAGGACATGTTCACCTTCATAAGACGAGAGATTGGGATGCTTAACAAGGATGCACTTTCGTAGGGGGAGCTTTCCCTTTACGAAAAATAAAATCTACTTAGTGTCAAGACCTTTGAGAATTATGTCAAGGTTTGTGAACTAAATGGTAGATCACATATATCAGATCACATATATTTGGTTAATATCTTTCTCGATATTTAATCAATTATATTTTTATCGGATTTCAATATTGCTTATTAATGTTTTTTTTTCGTTTAGATATGTTATTTTTGGAACAAAATATTTCGGTTATTCCCTCCTATTTTAATGGAATAGTTTGAATTTTGAATTGGAAATTTTTTCAAATTTGGCAATGATATCATTACCCTCCCTTGGAACTCTAAACCCGTCCCATCACTCCATCATCATCTCTCTCTACTTAAACCCACCTCTGTACCCGATTTCCATCACACTCTCAGACTCATCCAAAAACTCTCCAACTTCTCCTTCTTCAACCTCTCTAGCTGTTCTAAAAACCTAGCCGATTTCCTCCATGGCTCCCAAATCAAAGAAAGCTTCCACACCCAAAAGACTTGGCGCCACCCCCAATGGACGTCAAGCCACTGCCACCTCTCTTACACCTGAACCCACTCCTCAAGCCATTGTCCATGCTGTTGTCCAGAGCACCATCGCTGAGAGCACGACCACTGTTACCAAGAGCTCTACAAAGAAGCCCCTCAGTGCAAAACAAAAAGGGAAACAGAAAGTCGTCGAGGAGGTGGACGAGGAAGTAAAGGAAGAGGATCTCGACGCCATTCTGGAAAGAGATGTTGCCAAGGAAGCCGAAGAGGAAGCCTTGAAGAAGAAAAAGGTCGAGGAGGAGGTCGAGCTTGCAAGGAAACTGTTCGAGGAGGAAGCTGAGAGGATTCAGAAGGAAGCCGAAGCCGAAGAGGTTCCATCCGAATAGGAGCCTGAGGAAGAGGATGAAGAGCAAGACGAATCTGGAGAAGACGAGGAAGCTGAAGGAGATGACGCGGGGTCCGGTGAGGACTCGGGGTCTGAGGATGAGGAGGAAGAGGAACCTGTTGCCTCTCCCTCTCCTTCTCCTCCTCCTCCGTCTCCAAAGAAGCGGAAAGCCTCTACTGCTGTCAAACCTCCATCTCCCAAGCGCACAAGGAAAGGCACCCTCAGAAGCTTTGAGGCGCCTGCCAAGAGAGATGCTCCGACAATTGCTCGCAGGAAGAATGCCGAGCCACCCGCCTACATCCAGGTAAACCAATCCTTACCCGCTTCTTGGTTTGAAAATGCTGAAACGGCTGGAAAGTGGGTAGATGATTTTCGAACTCGTAGGATAAGCTGTTCTGATTTTTTAGATCTTGAGTTCTTTGAAGCTTTGAAATTGCCTTGCATTGCTCTTCTAAAAAAATCTCCAGCCTGAACCCTTCTTAATCTTGAAACTGTCTACTATCCCCAGCTAACCCGCCTGTTCTACATAAACCTAAAAGCCAAAGACGATGTTGACGGTTGGTCTTTGGAGTCCATTGTCAAAGGGGTTAGAATCTCTTTCAACTCCAATGACTTTGCTGATTTCCTTGGCCTACCTAAACCTTGTCCACCCTCTCCCGAGAACCCCACAAAAGAACAGTGCCTAGCCCTTGCTCGATCCAAATATCTCCTACCCAAAGCATCCACCAACACCTCAAAGCAGCTCACCCACTCTCCCGAGAACCCCACAAAAGAACAGTGCCTAGCCCTTGCTCGATCCAAATATCTCCTACCCGAAGCATCCACCAGCACCTCAAAGCAGCTCACCCACTCATCCCTTACCCTAGAGGCAAAAATTATTTTCAACATCATTGTTCGATGCCTCTTACCTCGTCTTAACTCTGGCTCACTCCTTACTGATAATGCCATGGTCCTACTTTACCGAATCCTAAATGACCTTGACCTTGAGCTGGCCAACACCATCCTTGGAACCATGGCTCATGCTAGAAAAGCTAGAAAAGGCTCTCCCCTCCCTTTTGCCACCCTGTTGACCCATCTCTTCAAAGCTTCTGGAATTAATTTCAAAAATGAAGAACAACAGCGTCATATGGGTAAGTTCGACTCCAAGAGCCTTGAAAAGATTGGCATCACTCGGTCTCCCCAAGGGACCTTGAGTCTTGCCACTCCTTCAAAAGCTCTTCCCACTCCTTCAAAAGCTCTTCCCACTGCCTCAGCCGTTGATGAACGCATGGACAACCTGGAGTTGGGCTTGGAGGAAGTTCGTCTGGATCTCAAGGAGCTGCACAAGGAAGTTATGACGAAGATGAGCGGGATAACCAAGTTGCTGCAAGGTCTGTGGACGAGGCTCACTGATGATGCTCCGGACGACGAAGCTTAACCCCATCCTATCCCATCCCTATCCCAAACTTGATACATTGCTGGTTTTTGGAAACTTTTTCAAAACTTTTAGTGACTGTTGGTTTTACCTCCTCCCTTTGTTGAAAGACAAAAAGGGGGAGATGTTCTGTGGTTTAGACTTGAAAACTTCTTGCTGTAAAGGTCTTGGAAGACCTTGGTTTTTGATTTTTGGTTTTAGGTTGGATGACTTTTCATGCCTTAAAAATTTTGATCCAACATTTATCTAACCCATGCAGGTACTTAGTCCGATTTCACTTATATTATTTTGGATTGACTAAGTTGCAGGGATGCACAGGTTTTGTCTTTCATCAAGGGGGAGATTGATAACTCCATCCCTTAATGAAAATCGGAATAAGTTTCAAAGGCCTTGACATTATGTCTGTTTCAAAGGTCTTGGAGCTTTAACAGTGTTGATGAAATACAAAACTTGTTCTATATGTTATATTGTTCGAATATTATTTAATATTTTTATATATACTTCCATTATATTATTAACTAACCTTTCAGGAAGTATTTTCGAATTATTTCCTTCCTTATGATGCGTGTTGAGAAGATTCAAATCGGAAAGATTGTGGACTTGAAGTTTCCAAAGATAGAAGATCCAGCCTATGTCATGATCTTGTCTAACCGTTGGACAAGATCCTTGGAGCCGATTTGTCTCAATATAAAGAAGAAGGAAGATGAAGACAGAGATACATACATTGAACACGAGCCTTTCATACACTCCAAGCCTTCAAGAGAAATCTGTCTTCATGTGCTCTTTGCTTGTCCTAAGAGTCTGTTATTTTATTTCAAAGCATTTGAGAGTTACACAGTGAGCTTATAGGATATATTCAGTTATAGTGTTATACTCGAGAGTTTGTAACTCGGGAAATGAACACTAGGCGATTGATTCACTAAGTGTAAGAGGATTGTACTAGATAGCATAGAGAGGTGGGGCTCTTCTAGATTGGTCTAGGACTCCAAGGGAACGAGAGTTGACTAGATTGCAATTTTATAGGAGAGAGGCTTCTCGGGGAGCTACTAGGATCCTAAGTCTTGTGAATCAATAAAAGCCGGTTGAATCCTATGGTTGTGGAAGAACCCTAGGCGGGGACGTAGGCCAAGTTCGTGCCGAACCTCGTAAACAACTCATCGAGTCCTTTACTTATTGCTTTACCTTATTTCCGCACTTGCTTCGAATTGTTTAACTTTGTGATTCAGGTTTTCAGATAAAAGACTAAGTTTAATCTCAAAGGGTTTTGGCACGAACTTCAAAAGTCTTGAGACTATCTGCGAAAATCCGGCATACTCTATTCAACCCCCCTTCTAGAATATCTTTACATTACTTTGTTTTACTTTATCGAACCTTCAATGTGTTTAAGGCTAAGATCGCAACCACAACAATCACAAACAAAAGGTTAGAAATAATCAAAATCAATAACTAGAAGTAAAAGACCAAAAATTGAAAAAGACTATATTTTTGTGGGTTTTTTTTTGTGTTTTATGATGAACAAAATAAAAGACTCAACTTTTGATGTCCATAATCTAAGCTCTGATGCCAATTTGATATGGGGTAAGCCGTCGGATGGCCCGATCTTTGACAATGAAGACACAAATTGCAAGAAGTAATCAAGAACATCAAGAACTCGCAAGAACTTGATGTCGACCAAGACAAGGACTATGAGACTTGGTTGTAATGTAAAGAAGGACTCAAAATCAATAAGAACAAGACTTGACAAACACAATAAAGACTCGATAGATTGGTGAGTCGGTCTATATAGAACAAGATGAAGACCCCAGACCTCCGTAGAGGGTAGGAACCAACACCAATGATTATATAACCCGCCTCTACAACCCTACACAATTAAGCGGATAACTTGAAGGCACAAGGAGGGGGCTCGTGGATACTAGGGATTACCAAACCTTGCGAGATTGACAAACTCAAGGAAAACCCAGCTGAAATCAATACCAATTTTCAATCGATGAGCCTCGCTACGAATCGATCGACTTAATCACTGGATGTGTTTCACACAATAGAGGAATTCGATTCAAAGAATGTACGTGTCTTCTACAATGATAGATCAGCCGTTACTTATAGAAAACTTAGGGCTGATTTTATGAAAATAATAAATAAAATGAAAATTAAAATAAATCCCTAAATTACCTAAAATAACTTAAGTAAAAAAGGTCTCTAAAAATAGTAACAAAAGAAAGTTCCAACACTTGATTTATTTTTGTCTAAACAGTGACAACTGAAACGATGGTGGTTTTCGGCCAAGCTCTAGGTCGAATATGGAAAAACCTTTAACAGACAAGTTGTAGATCTTTTTGTCCTCGTTCAAACAAGATATGGCACGAGCCAATCCGATAAATATAGACTCCAGAAGATCCATTTTACTGAGACGTCGAAAAGCTGTCAAAAGATCATGACAAACCCAAAAACGTCAGAATCGAGCTTGCACCTTTGGACTTTCTCCCATGGTGGAGCATTTTTCTTCCTCTTGAGGATGACATCATTCTCAAGAGCTCGAGTCATAGGTCCATCTCCAAGTATGATAGGTGTGTTCGGAGGTGTCTTGGATGGTCCCGCATAAAAAACAAAAACTATTTTTAACATATGATGATTTAAATGAAAAAGGCGCATGAACAAAATCAACATTATAAACAATAGACTCACAGACTCTATATGCAGCTAGTGGTAGTATAATGCAATAATTAGAGGAAGACGTTATGGAGACGTCCCTGAGAAGTAGACTCTATTCAATCCATGGATGATGTGGTAGCGGTATTGCTAGAAGTTACCGAGGTATGTATTTAAAAAAAAACACTTTTTTGATGTTTCAATGGGCAAGCATGATATCTCAACATCGGCAAGACTTGACAATGGTCTCAAGAGACTTGTTATCCAAGTAAGGCATGATAGGTACGACTGGTAAAACACCGCAGTCAGGTTTCAGTGCAATTTTATAAACCTTGTCGAAAGAATCCGATCAAGTATGACCTATGGATAGAAAGATCTCTGAATTATCTTTGCAATGCACTTAAGAAGCGATGATTCCGAGTTGGGAGCTAACATGAATCTCTATTTGTTGGTCGTTGTGTCGTGTAGTCTTCGAGGCAAACAGTGTTTCTAGACATGTTTCTAGAAGCTCTAGTCTTTACCATAAGGCGCCCAACAGTGTTTCTAGACATGTTTCTAGAAGCTCTAGTCTTCGTGAAGTCTTCTCGTGAGAAGGGTCCCTAGAGGTAATTTTCGAACGTTTCTTCGTTTGTTGATTCCTTTCATGTTCTTATGGAGCCTTTAATGCATGAGCTTTTCTTTCTTCATTTTGACACCATTGAATGCAGCATTGTGGAGCATATCGACATCATAAAGACAACTTCAAAAACATCCAAGAATGAATATAGTGATATCCATCCTACATGCTGCAATCTTTCACGTCAAACCACCATCGACTTGTGCCAATGATATAACGACCTCCAATGTGTCAATGTCATAACCACGAAATCTATCGATGTATAATTGGGTATTTTTATCCTATAAGTTGTCGGATCCAATGTGCCTCTATACTCCTTGATGGTAGGTCTCCGGGTTCGTGGAGTCAAGCTGCAGTATGACTCCTTATAGTAACATTACTCCTTGAAGTAATGTATGTGTCCTACGAGAAATAACACTAATAACCCGAGTAGATCATGTGAAAAGAAATAACTTAATAAGAAACAAAACAAAGAAAAATACAAAAACAAAACAAAGACATAAATAGAAGCACGCGGACGCACAGTGCCGACCGCACGAGCGAGCAGGTCGGGGCACGCAGATGTGCACCTAGGCGGCATGCATCGGCGTTCGACTTTGGATTGCGATGTTTTGATGAATGATAGATAATGTTCTTGGTTTCCAAATACACAAGAAATCGCAAAACAAAGGTTTTGAAAAATAATTAACTTCAAGTTAGACACGCCCCAACCAATCAAGAGGTGTTCGAAATCAAATTTAACACGAACCAAATCCAATTAAAGTAACATGTGAGGAAGGGAAGTTAGAGTAAAATAGTGTGCACCAAAAATTAGTTAACCCAAGGTCAAATAAATTTTATTCTTCTCGACACACTATGGGTGCATGAATTTTAGGATCCAATTTAACACGAACCAAATCCAATGAATGTCACATGTGAGGAAGGGAAGTTAGAGCAAACTAGTATGCACCGAAAATTAGTTAAGCCAAGGTCGAATAAATTTTGTTCTTCTCGACACACTATGGGTGCATGAATTTTATCATCCACACCAAAACCCTATGTATTGTGAATTTTATCCTTCACAACGCGGTCCAAAAAGAGACCGAGTGTGAATTTTATCCTCCACCCAAACTTTCACCACTTTTTTTTTCTTCCTTTTATTATTTTTTCAAAAAGGACGAATTTTTGTTTTTTTTTCTCAAATATATGACAAAAACTTGTACTTAACCTGATATCAACTTCGCTTTAGGAATGTTGGTTCGACGACAAAGTAACCCCGGACTGGACCACTAGAAAGCTGCTAAGAAGGTTCTTAAGTACTTGCAAGGCACTAAAGAGCACATGCATACATATAAGAGATCCAAAACCTTGTGGTCATTAGGTATTCAAATTCAGATTTTGCCAAATGCGTCGATAGTAGGAAATTGACATTTGACTACTTTTTCCTACTAACTGGTGGGGCAGTATCATGGAAAAGTAGAGAGTAGTTTTTCATTGCTACTTCCACTATGGAGACTGAATTTGTGGGATGCTTTAAGGCCACGATTCATGCATTATGGATGAGGAACTTTATCTCAGGGTTTGGGATTGTCGATCAACAATATAGCCAGGCCACTGAGAATGTATTGTGTTAACACCACAATCATCTTCTTCTCAAATTCATTTGATTGCATCAATGTTTTTCATTGGAAAGCATTTGAAGAAGTACATCAACATTGAAGGGAGTTGCTTGCATAGCTTTAGATGCCTAAGAGCATAGAATGCATGTCAGTTGCAAGAAGTTGGGAGGGGTGACATATATAGGACAATAAAACCTTTCCTTACGACATCAACAAGTGGTTGTAGAAGCGAAAGTAGAAGAAGAAGGAGAGCCAACTTCTTAACGCATGCCTCAAAGTCGTTGTTTCGGAGTTTGAGTAGTCATGGTAGGTCAATCGTTAAACAAGTGACTCCTAATTTATTTTTCATTTTCACGAATGAATAAGTTAAGGTCTGATGGCTTTCCCACAGGGTTGTTGATATCATTAAGTCTATGGTAGGGTGACTTTCGGTGACATTACGGAGGAATTAAAGATGAGATTGATGATATTGGAATGAAGAGCGATGGAAGGGTTAAATTTGGAGTTCGACAATGATCAAGAAAGTGGAGAGTGTAGTTGAATCGAATGATTAGTGTAGTTGAATCGAATGGGAAATCAATGAAACAAGGTAATCTGATTGAAATCTCATTGGAAGGTTTAGTGAATCCGAAGATAGTGATGATGAGAATTCAAATTTCTTGAATGACTGAGAGTAAAAATGTCTTGAACGTGAACAATGACTAAGGGTAGAAGAAGAGGTTGTTTAGGGTTTTTGAGCTCTCTGCCCAATCGGTAAATACTTTCTAAAGATAAAAAGGACTTATGTGCTTCATTTTAAAAAAAAAGACTTGTGTGTAATTTATTTGGAGATATCTTGTCAATAGATATTTTAGTATATTGCCATAGACTTTTTTTTATTAGGAAATAATTTGAGGGTCAGACAAACCCGGCTCTTCGAGAGGCTGACAAAGTCGACAGACGACGAACCGTCAAACATACAAAAAAAATGGTACAATATAAAAAGCGACAATCAAACAACCCCCGCCAAAAAAACGATCCTAGCCCAAAAAAAAATGGGGACAACGTAGACTAAACCTGGAGTCAAGCGCTACCAAGCAACGACACCGCTAGACATCGGTAAATCAGGAGTCCCTGTGGGAGATGAAGACGAACCTACAAGAAAATTTCCAAAACACGAAGTCACATTGATGCACACCGTCACGACCCCAGCCAGACCCGAAACTGGACACGAGAGTCCCAACTCAGACTAGGACCGCCAAGACCAACCGGAAAAACAACTGAAAACCACCCTTGTAAAAGCGCACCTGGCAAACCTGAAACTCGATAGGCCTTTTGGGAGGGTTTTTTTTATAAAGACCCTTTTGGAATTTTTATCAAGTCCTTTTCGGAGGGTTTTTATTATCAGGTAAAAATTCGAGTTCAGAAAAACCTAAAACTCAATAGGCCAACGAATCGGTAAACGGACTAACCGTCAACATACAACATAATAGACACACAAAACACACAAATGAAAGAAACAAACCTAAGAACCCATATAAGCTGTCAGCCAACGAAGGTGTTAAATCCCAATCGGCCATATAACGTGGGGGGGGGGGGGGGGGGGGGAGTCCACTCGTCCAAGCACATCTTGCGCACCCAAGCCGAGCACATAAGACCAGAAAGGTTCCATCATAAAACCAATTGGCAATAGGAGGAGTGGCCTACTGACTTATATGCAAGGCTCGGTTTCTCGTGTTTTTCGATGTTTGACAAAGGCTTCAACACATCACAACATGCCCCCTCAAGTGCACCTGTCTCGCACGCACCGCTCTGATACCATGATAAATCCTGGTGGGCCATATAACTTGGGGGTCCACACATCTAACCGCGTCATGCGCAACCAAGCCGAGCACACAAGACCAGCGGGGTTCCATCCTAAAACCAATTGGCAATAGAAGGAGTGGCTCATTCACTTATATAAAAGGCTCTGGTTCTCGTGTTTTTCGATGTGGAGAAAGGCTCCAACACATCACAACAGATGGAATCGAGGGAGATCCAAGGCGAGTCGCGAATGTCAAGAACGCGTTGACTCACACGTCGTCTCGACGCCGAGAAGGCGAAGAAGAGTAACCCACCACCAAAAAGGGCGAAACCTGAGGAAGTGTGGATTACCGACGTTGTCCTCACCTCGATGAGAGATCTTCAAAGACCATGAATACAACCACGATCCTCTCGATCATACAAGAAGCCTGATAACCAAACTTGATGTGTTATATTGAGACTTTGCGATGAAATATGGGATGATTTGAAAGCATGATGATGAGGTATAGTATATATGAGTATGGTATGATAAGTATGCGAAGTTGGCTATGTATGTTGTGGAAGTTATTATTACCTTATGAGTTGGCGAATGATGTTACGAGATGATTGGTCATGATGGATTGGAAAGTATGATTGATGCAAGTCTGGTTATCTATCTAGTTGTGTGATGTGTGTGATACATGTATTAGAATAGTTGTAGAAGTAGACTTATGATATTCTTATATGAATCTAGGTGACACTCTATGATCGCGACTGTTGTGTGTATGGTCTACTATTTTGTTGTTCTGCACTGCCAAGTAAGTTCCTAGAGCTTACTCAGATTGATTCCCATGTGCATGTAATCATAGGATATACTAGGTATTGCATATGTATAAGAGCATGCCATGTAGTATCATGTTAGGTTGCACGAACGAATGAGCATTCTTATTTTGTATGCGTATGTAGACAGAAAGACTGTTATAGGTATTGCCTGATGTGATCTTTATCTTTATCCTTGTCATCTTATTTGGCGCTTATTATAGAAATTTGTTGGCACTCGATGATGCGGTAGGCTTCTTGGTACAGAAAGTTGCTTGCATTCGATGATGCAGTAGGCTTTTTGGTACAGAAAGTTGTCTGCTCTCGATGATGTAGTAGGCTTTTTGATAGTAATTGTCATAGGACTCTTAGAGCCTTAGGCCTTATACAGTTGTCATCGCTTGTCTCCCCTTCATAGTTAGTAAGCTCGTCACGTGGGGTTGGCATGTACATTGAGGTGAGGTAGCTCTTTTGATGGTGAGTTACTACAAGATTCCCTAGGAGCCTAGCGGGACATGTTATTTGGCATTTTGTATGGGGCCCATTAATCGCTTTTTGCATATATATATGGATTGACTTCGGTGAAAACCTCAAATTATGGTAAAAATCGTGAGGACTACTTTATAGCTTGGTTTATTTGAAACCTGTGCTAAAAACCTCAATCACACGATAACTTTACAACTCGGTTCAACCTAAGAACCGTGCTAAAAACTCCAATTTTAAAATAACACATGACTTTATAGTTCAGTCAACCATAAAAATCGTGTTAAAAAACTCATGTTTTAAAATTACATAGTGACTTTATAGCTCAGTTTTACTCTGAACCGGGCTAAAATTTGTGACTTTATAGATCGGTTCTAATCATAATCGGGATACAAAGCAAGTGAACCGGACAAAAAAGTCGGTCCTCACAGGTTTTTACCGCAATTTTGGTTTTCACCGGAGCGCACCCCTATATATATATATATATATATAGGGTGGCTCATGTGGGAACATCCCTTAAGATGGGAACGTAGGAACAAAAGATTATTCGTGGGAAATGAAAACATTATTTGTCCGAATAGGATAGTTTAGTTTTATTATGTATTAAGAGAAAGTGTGAAAATGAATACATTATTCGGAAATAATTAGTGTTTGTGCAAATGGTATGAAATTCAAAATATGATTCATTGACCAAAGAAAAACTATTCATAGGAAATCAGAAATTATTCGTCCAAATTGATGTTAAAATTATATTATTCTGTTAAATTAAAAAGATTATTCCATTAAATATGATATATTATTCGGTTAAATTTGAGAGATTATTCGGGTTGATTATAAATATTATTCGTATGTAAGATGAAAATTATATTAGTAATATTATTCAGTTAAAAATATATTATTCGGTTACACTTGATTTATTATTCGGTTATATTATAGAGATTATTCGTATGTAAGAGGTTGATTATTTACATATTTATTTATTTTGGAATGTTAAAATAGTAATCAATAAACTTTTACATTATTTGGTAAAATCAAAAAGAGTATTTATAGGTACGAGGAAGTTTGAAACAATTATGTATAAAAATTATACATTATTTGGTAATTATTATTTGTAGATAATTTAATAATCATTAATTGGTTAATTTTGAGAGATTATTCGATGATCCAGAAATATTCCTACGTTCTCACCCTAAGGGGTGTTCTCATCCGATCCACACTATATATATATATAAACTGCTAGCATCCTTACGTGATTTAAATTTCTGTCCTGCATTAAAAGCATGATATTAGGAATAGCATATATAATATGATTACAGTAGGACCTAGTCCTGTGTGTGGGCCTTAGTCTGATCCCACGCCCTGTATTTTTTTTTAGGTATATCATATATGTATAATGATGCTGCTTTGGCTCCATGACCGTGGGGTTTTTACATCGCGGAAAGAGAGAGTTGAGACTCTGACTTCACTAAATTATTAAAGGTTTGGATTTGAATATTTGGATTACGTTTTGACCTGTTTTGACTTGGCTCTACCGTGACAACCTTATATATGGTTGTAGAATTTTGCTGGTTTGCATGATAAATGGATTTTACGACTTAGGCCATAGGGCAGGTACAGGGGACTTACCCCGGGGATTCCAACGACCCCTCTCTGTGTTTGGGTGCGAAATCCCATCTTTAAAGCACATATGTTGATTTCAAACCTTCAACCTGTACTCAGGGCGCAAGATCCCAACGTGGGGTTTCATCCCTCGAAACGTAACCTGAGAATCATAATCCCGGGTCGTTACAGAAACCCAGATTACCCAGAAAATTTTCGGGTTTTCGGGTTCAGGTCGGAAGAAATTTCCGGGTCAAAATTCCCGGGTTCGGGTCAGAAATTTTCCAGGCGTTTGGATCAGGTCGACCAGATCGGGTTGTGTTTTGACAGGTCTAGTTAAGATTGTACTCTGATAATCTTATAATCAAAATTTCTGAAATCTAATATAACTCCTATTTCCTAATATCTTATCGAGTTTCTTAAAATTTAATTAAATTTTCATGATTAAAGAAAATTAATGGTTAAGATAATAGTTGGATTTGTATTTTTTTTTTTTTGGCCTGAAAGGTGAGACGGTACTTTCCACGCATCTCGAAATGCTTTTAATAAAATAGAAAGGGCTAAGTAGTCATCAGTCGGGGATAGCCCGACCTCTTACATCGTTGGCTTTGTAATTAGAGAACGCTCTGACCAATTTAATTTTTGGAATAAATATGTAAGAAAAAATAAAATGATAGGCTAACAATTAAACAAACAACTTTGGACCCCAACGTTTGATTGGCCTTCTAAACTGTAAACTAAATGGGTGATATGAAACAATATATTTTCTTTTGGCAAATCATATTGATGGTATGAAATCAAAACTCCTTGTGTAAACCTTTTGGTTTTTAGCATGATTGTTTTGGTGATGAAAGATATTGGTATCTATTTTCTGCACCCTTTGCCATTATATGCAATAATATGCTTAATAGGCCCTAAAAGTCACAGTCCATTATTGTGGACACATGTTGGTCATTATTTCTTCATAGCTAATTAATTTGATCATCATCAATCTCCAACTAGCTAGGTAATTATTTCATACTACAAGTTAAAGAAACAATAATAAGACTTGTATATCATATGGTTTTGACATTAATATTACTAGCACATCAACCCAAAAGCCATAAAATAAGCATTTCATTCCGTCAGAACCTCCCTCTTGTTTCTTCCCTTGTAAATTAATATGTCTACCTTCTTCCATACATAACGGTAGGAGGATATAGCACCATTTCATTTTATTTTCATTTTTATTTTGTGTGGGAATTTCATTAATTTGTCAAGATAAAATTGTTATAGGAGGAAGATATTTTTTTTTTCATTAGATCAAAATTCGAGTTCATATATATCTGAAACTAGAAGGCCGATTCTTCGCTTTCCCGACCACCGCTTCCATTGAGCCTCCTCTTCGGATGTCTACGCCTGCAAAATTCACCCCTCCACCCTCCTCGATGGTGGTTTGTTTCTGGTTGCACAGCCCTCTCGTTTCACTCTGCTCCACCTTCGGTTGGATCTCACGCCTCCTCTCCATGACAAATCATGGTATGGTTCCCCCAATGGGTTGGGTGTCGACGTCGGTGGTTGGGGCTTTCCTCTTGCGCCATTCTTGATGCCTTTCTTTGCCAAATTCAACATCTCCTCTGGCTTCAGTGGAGTTCTCTCTGTCGGGCGGGGTTTGTTCCATCGACGTCAGGCTTGGTGGTTCAATGGTGGTCTACTGGTCTTTTGCCTACATTCTCCGTCCCGGTCCCGCCATCGTCTTCTCCAACCGTTGCCGACGCTTGGTAGTCGCCTCTGAGCTCCGCTTGGAAATCTGTTGTGCATCCCTAATTTCCTGCCCAAATCCGATTTCCTCTCCAAAATCCTTCCGTCCAATTCTGCCTTCTCCCTCTTCCGCCTCCGCTTGTACCACCGTTTGGATGAACAACATTGATCTCATCAGTGGAGGCTGCTTTCTCGGTGGTGGCGCCTCTGAATAAACCCTTGGTTGCGCCGACGTCAATATGCCCGACTCAAGCCTGTTCTTTCTTGCTTGGCAAGGTTAATTTGCTTGGGTAATTCGGGCCCGAAAACAAGTGATTTGGGCCCAAGGATAATCTTGCAACAGTTTAAACTAAATCCCGCAAGGGTTTCAACTAAATTCCGAAAGGGTTTGACTAAATCCCGTAAGGATTTGACTAAATTCCGGTTAGCTAAATCTTTTGGCATTTTTACACGAGCAGTGTGTGGCTCTACTTTCAGCGTTTCTAGGAGGTCTTTTGGTTGGTTGAGGGCGTGAAGTTTGGAGTCGGGACTGGCTGGGGTCGAGATGGTGCCTTCAGGGCGACTCCGTATCCGGCAAGGAGCTTCTTTGGAGTTTCGTCTGCACCTCCCACATGAGATAGATTCCTGCCGTACCGCTGCCCCGCGGTGCTACTGTTCCAATGGTGCTTGGCTTTGCTCTTCGCCGTCGTTCGCAACTGTTGGGAGGAGTTCTTCTTAGTTCGTTCTTGTTGTAAAGTTATTTTTGCTTGTTGCATATCACCGTTTTATATTTTTATTGTATGTTTAGGTGGTTTTCCGTTTGCCGATTTTTCGGCCTCTCGAGAATCAGGCTTACCTGATCTCGAATTCTTACTTAATAAAAAAAACTTTTATAACTATTTCACACTAATGAATCCAAAGATAATTTCAAACAGTAACTAGTAAAAATTATTAGAGTACATTTGATAAATAGTTTATCGATGATAATTTTGTCAATCGACTTTTTTTAAGGAAATAATTCAAGGGACAGACAAATCTGACACTTCGAGAGGCCGACAAAGTCGACAGACGGTGAGACGTAAAAAACATACCACGCCAGAAAAGAAAAAGGTGTCATTGACTATTTATAGATCAATATGGAAAAAAAAGATTTATGAACATTCAACATACTTTTTTTTTTTTTTATATTAGGCAAAAAGGGGGCAGAAATCCCACCCGGGACGCCACCCTAATCATCCTTTCGGATGATGTTACAGAAGTCCCTATTACAAGGGATATTGGACATAGTACAAATATCCGTAGACTTAGCTAAATAATCAGCAGCTACATTTGCTTCTCTAAAACAATGTCTAAATTCAATAAACTCAAAGTTAGGCATCAAGCTTCTGATGAATTCCACTTCCCTGAAGATTTCCCATCTTGCTCTTGAGCTATCATTAATGCTCCTGATCACTTCCAAACAATCCCCTTCAATCTCAATTCTTCTTAGGCCTTTTGTTATGGCTAACTTGAGACCTGCACAAAACGCAGCAGCTTCTGTTTGTATGGCAGAGCTACATGGAACCTGATGTTGAAAAATATCCAGAACACATCCTCCACTATCCCTAAGTATCCCACCCACTTGGCAAAGGCTAGTGGGTTTAGTCGAACCACCTACATTAATTTTGTAGGTGGTTCCAAGCGGCTTCTTCCAGCCCACATTTCTATTTTTCTTAATCCGCTTGAGATCCTTGCCTTTGTCCTGGGTCATGGCCGCCTGGCATTCTCGGAATTGGATGCAAGCTTTCATTGCTACCTGGGAAGGCGAATCAGGGTTCTTATTTTTGATGAACATTCAAAATACTTCATCAAATAGAGTAATAGACCCTAAACTCAAATTGAATTACATTAATAAATAATGCCTTTTTCACCCTTACACCCCAAATTAATTTATAACCTTTAATTATATTATATAGAAATTATTATTATTATTATTATTATTATTATTATCATCATCATCATCATCATCATTATCAAAAATATATTGTTATTATTATTATTATTATCTATATAAACTCTTAATTTAGAAAAGTTTAGGATGATGTGTCATTCTTAGAGACATATTAGGAGTCTTAACTAATCATTATTTTTTTTTTTTTCTTGAATTCTCTTTTTTTATTCATTTTCCTTTAATTCTCTTTTTTCATTAATTTTACTAACTATTGGGCTTAATTCAAAACATTGAATTTAATCTAATATAACTATTGGGTTTAATCAAATTTATTTACTAACTATCTATATCTAAATAAACTCTTAATTTAGAAGAGTTTAAGATGATGTGTCATTTCTTTGAGACATTTTAAGAGTCTTAACTAATCATTATTATTTTTTTCGTTTTTTTTTATTTTCTTTAATTCTCCTTTTTTATTCATTTTCCTTTAATTCTCTTTTTTCTTTAATTTTACTAACTATTGAGCTTAATTCAAAACATTGAATTTAATCTAATATAACTATTGGGTTTAATTCAAAACATTGAATAATTATGGATTATGACACATCACAATTAAACAATGTTATAATGATATTGATATTATTATTACTAAGTAATTTAAAATATCTATATCTACGTATTCTACTCTACATAAGATTTAAAAAAAATCATGAGATAATTATAAGATACATTTATTGTAAAGTTTTTTTTTTATGATTTTTATCATAACATTTATTAATATTTTTATATATTATATTTTAGTTATAAAAAACGCGCCATGACGCGGGAATCGTACTAGTTATTATTATTATTATCTATATATAACTTTAATTCATAAGACTTTGCTTACGTGTCAACCTTAGAGTAGTTTTAGGACTATTGACCAATTATTATTTTTCCTTCATTTTTTTATTTCTCCTTTTTTCTTTTTTTTTCCATTAACAATCTATCTATATATATAACTTTAATTCAGAAGACTTTCCTTACGTGTCAACCTTAGAGTAGTTTTAGGACTATTGACCAATTATTTTTTTCCTTCATTTTTTTTATTTCTCCTTTTTCTCTTTTTTCCATTAACAATCTATATATAACTTTAATTCAGAAGACTTTGCTTACGTGTCAACCTTAGAGTAGTTTTAGGACTATTGACCAATTATTATTTTTCCTTCATTTTTTTATTTCTCCTTTTTTCTTCTTTTTTTCCATTAACAATCTATCTATATATATAACTTTAATTCAGAAGACTTTCCTTACGTGTCAACCTTAGAGTAGTTTTAGGACTATTGACCAATTATTTTTTTCCTTCATTTTTTTTATTTCTCCTTTTTCTCTTTTTTCCATTAACAATTGGGCTTAATTCAAAACATTGAATTTAATTTAATATAGCTACTGGGCTTAACTCAAATTTATTTCCTTTAATTATTATTTTCTCCTTCTTTTTATCTTTTCAAACCAATTATATATTTTTTAATTTTTATGACATTTACTATATATATTCGTCAATATTTTGACAAATTGTTTCAATCGATACCCATTTTTGTAATTATTTTTTAAATCGTGAATATTTCGAGAAAAATATTGATGCCCATTTAAAAATCTATATTTATGTATTATACTTTTACATGATGTTTTCTTAAAAATATTTTTTTGAGATATTTATAAGATACATTTATGGAAAATATTTTAATGATTTTTATCTTAACTTTTATTAATATTTTATAATATTATTTTTTATATTATCAAGATTTTAGTTTAAAAAACCGCGTCATGGCGCGGGAATTGTACTAGTTATTATTATTGAGAGAGAGTATCATCTTTATCACCAAAAATATATAAATCTATTGAAAATTTGTTTTTATTAGGAAAATAATATAAATATATATTATTAGGATTTGTTAGAATAATTATGAGACATTGTTAAGATTTGTTCTTATCACAATCTCTTATAACTCCTATAAATAGTTATTAATAATAAGGTGAAACTAATTAAAATAATCCAACCTTTGGAGGGGTGTTAAAAAAAATATATCCACCTTTCAACTACAAGAAAAATAACCCGACCTTTGGGGGAGATGGTAACAAAATGTCCCGAAGCATTTTTTTCGACCATAAATTAGGCCAAAACAATGACATAAAATTGGTTAAATGATCTCATTCTCATTAAAACAGGTCAATTATATGTCAATATCATTCAAAATTTACCAAAATTTTAATTTCGTCAATTATATGTCATCGCCTTTTCCCATATTTATAATTGTAAAAACAATCGGGGATTCGGGATACTTTGTTACCACACCTCCGAAAGATTTGGTTATTTTTCTTATTGTTGAAAGGTAGGAATATTTTTTTAACACCCCTAAAGGTTGAATTGTTTTTATTAGTTTTGCCGAATAATAAAGATCAAAGTGTGGTTTTCTCCATACATGGTATCCGAGTTTCTGCCCAACTCAAACATGGCTTAGGCCACCACAAAAACCGCTTCCGCCCAACCCAAACATGGCTTAGGCCACCACAAAAACCGCTTCCGCCCAACCCAAACATGGCTTAGGCCACCACAAAAACCGCATTTGGGCAACCCAAACAAGGTTTTGACCATCCTCTAACCGCCTACGGGCAACACACCATTGGCTTCGACAACTACAAAACCGCTTACGGACAACCTAAAACCGCCTTCAAGCAACCCAAACAAGGCTTCGACCATAGTCTAACCGAATATGGGCAGCCAACCCTTGGCTTCGGCCACCACAAAGCCGCCTACGGGTACCACAAAACCGCCTTCGGACCATCCTATCACCTACGTACATGCAACCTCTTTATGGCTTTAGCTATACAAATTCGCTTTCAAGCAAACAAAACTTTGGTTTTATCCAAATCAACCATCGTGGCTCTACTCCGATCTGCTCCCGGCTGCCTTACATCGCTACCAACTGGTCTTCTTTGTGTCAGCCACTACGTGCATGCGCTTGTGTCGATCGCTCTTGCTGTAGCTCCAACAAACGCAACCTCTCATGCCCACCACTGCCATCTTTAAGTTTCAATTCAACCTATAGCTATTTGATAAACCAGATCTCCTTTTACAAAAAAAAAAAAAACTTTAATAGTTTACGCCATAATCCGACATCTAAGTAAAAAGTTATGATATATAATATGCCATAATCCGAAATTTGAGTAAAAAGTTATGAATGTTTAAAAATTACAACTATGTTAATCACTTTAGTTTTATTTCAATATACTATAATACTGTAATAGTTTACTTAAATTGACATTCACATATTATAATTCATCTCGAGAGCTTCGAAACCATAGGTTATATTACTTATTTTGAGAATATGGTAAGAAGTTACGCAAGTTCAAAAATTTTATATCTAGTTATACATTCTTACATGTTAATAATGCAATGTTTATTTTTTGCGTTTTATATCTTTATTTTTCGTTTTTATGTTTATTTTCGTTTTATATATTTGTAGTATTTTTTGTAACGGCCCAGAATTATGATTTCTGGGTTACGTTTCAAGGGATAAAACCCCTTGTTCGGATCTTGCAATCCAGGTACGGGTCGAGGTTTCAAACTCATTTAAGATTAGTAGAAGAAGGGATTTCAAACCCTAAAAACCTCGAAGGGCCATTGGGTACCCTTTACCTGTCCTAAGACTATGTCGCAAAATCCAATTCAACCGAAAGTAAAGCGGAAGCAAAACTAGGATACAAATACCACGACAAAGCCGGGTCAAACCAAATCATAAGCAAGTGATTACCATTTTACCAAGTTAGAATATTAGCTAGGTTCTTCGATTCGCCAAAGGGTTTCCCGTCACAGAAGCAAGGAGCAAACAAGATCTGCAGAAAATACCTTAAAAAAAAGAACGGGGAAAGGAGTCAGATCGAGCCACTCATGCGGGACCGGCAGTCCTCGCTGAGGCCACATAGTATGTGCTATACCTAATAAAGATGCTCTAATGCAGTACGAAAGTCAAACACACTAGCATGCTCCTGGTTATAATAATGTGTAAAAATACTGTAAAGGGCCCAAGACAATGCCAAGTGCCATATCCCTCTCCTACCTCCACCCCCTTCTGATAGAGCGGAGACTGGCCAGCTCGTGAATGCATTCCATCATAATCGGGCGGCACGCATGCCTAACCCGCTCCACAATAAAGCCCGCAGGCATAATATAAGGAAGTCCATGACTCGATTGACTTAGGGTACCCGATGAGGCTGGGCTACCCTATGACCCTAGCAAAGACTCTAGGACTATCACAGATAACGGCCGTTCTGTTTCAAACGCATAAAGTAAGCAGATGCTCATTCAATTAGTGCAACCTAAACAGGATACTACATGGCATGCTTTTATGCATATGCAACACCTAACATAAAATGCAACAACAGGCATGAATGTCCAACCTGAGTAAGCCCCCTAGGGAACTTACCTGAAGATGCAGAACAGCAAGATAACACAAGTAAGGGCCCAAATGCAAGTCCAAAGCAATACACACCTATCGTCAAGTCATTTTCATAAGCTACCGATCCATCATTCATACACACGGTCTCCACGTTCTCAACATGCTCAAAACCAACTAATAGCGAAACCATTTTCCAAAACCTTTCCGATTTGATCAACATCAACCAAAATCATTCTTCCAATCAAAACCATTGATAAAAGCACATCAACAATATTTTACAACTTCCTTCTCAAAACCAACATCCTCAAACCAAGACGGAATCCCAACATTAAACATTTAATCCTTAAAGCCAATACCTCAAAATCATATTATAGAATTAATTCTGACATTTTTATTTCCAAAATCATTATATAAGTAAATTATTAAATCACCAAAATAATTCTATTTTCACAAACCATAATTATATATCAATAACCATAAATCATCTCAAAATCACATATTTACACATCCCAAAATACATTTTCATTTAAAGCAATTTATAATACATATAAAATTATTCCAGAATTTATATTTATCATAAAATCTCATAATAATAATAATGATAATATAATAATAATAACAATAATCTAGTCAAACAACAATTATATATAAGCCATATAATAACACCCTTAAAACAAATCACCATTTAACAAGGAAGAGCCCAAAACATAACCCGGACCAATGGCCCAAAGGGAAAGCCCAACCCGGATCCAAATCTGGCCCAAACCCAAAGAACTCAAAGCTGAAGGAGGTGAACCGGTCCTCAAATAATTGGCCTGAACCAGACCGAAAAATAAGGAAAAGGAAAGGAGAACCCGGGTTCAAGAAATAAGAAAAGAAAGGAGAGAACCGGGCTTGACCCTTCTTCAACCTCCTCTGCCCAGATTTTCAAAAACGAGAGAAGAGAAGAGGGGCTTCTCTCCGGCGGTTCCCGACCCCAAGGCTCGCTCAATCGGACCGACATCAAATTCCGACCCCAACCCAGGCAAAGAGAGCTAAACGCGAGAGAAGGGGATGGAGAAAAAGGAGACTCACCGAGGGACTCAAAACGTCACTCGATCGATGCTCGGTGTGGCTCGTCGGAGGCGGAATCGCAGAGAGCTTAGCCGGACTCGGATCGGAAAAATAGGGGAAGCGAGGAGCAAGGGCGTCGCGGTGGCGTCTCCGGCGTGCTTCTGGGCGGCTCAGGCTCGTCCTCGGCCATCGGGGAGCTGCTGTTGGGGGTTGAGGAAGGAGGAGGAAGGGGTTGCAATTTCTCAGCCTCGGCTCGGCCTCGCTCTCGGGCGAAGACAATGAGGTGCTCGCGACTTCAATGGTGGACGGAATGACGACGACGACGACCGGAATAGTGACTCTGTGGAGGTGAAGGCGGGGTGAGATGGTGCTGGTGTGCAGTGGCCAAGCAATTAGGGAACGGGTGGGTGGCGAATTGCTCCGGCAACAAAAGAGGGAGAAAGGGGAAAACTTGTGAAGGGTTTGTGTTTGTGGGTGTCTAGGGATGTGGGTTGTCTTCAGATTTAAAACAAGGAGGAGAGAGGCATGGGGAGCTATCGGGTTTTGGGCACAAGGAAAGGGGAGCAAGGTTTGTCATTATGCCCAAAAGAGAGTGCACAAACTTGGGAGAGAAAGGATAAGATTTGCCACAATTGGATGGGAGGAAGGAGGGAGGAAGCTTTTTGCTTCAATTCAACACAAGGAAATCACACTGGGATGGATTTCGGATGGACATTGAGAAAGAAGACAAAGGTGAGGGAGGAGGAAAGAAAAAGGGAAAAGAGAGAAAATAAGAGGGGTCCCAAAATCACAATTCAAATATCAGGAAATAAATCTTGAAACCCGCTCTCTCTCAACCTTATCCCGACTCGTATTCCAAACCTCAAATCAAAGTAGCGAAATTTTAATCCTATCGGAAAAATCCGTTACAATTATGCCGAAATTCATTTTACGAGATTTTAAATACCCCGATTTAAATTCATTATTATTATTATTATTATTTTATTTTATTTTATTTTTTTTGAAAATTAGGATTTAAAAATCCGAGCCTTTACATTTTTAAAATCATAAGTTGACACTAATTTGTACTATCGAACACGTTGTGTTTTCCGATTTTTTTTTTCGATTTTATTGTCGACTACTATGGTGATCCCCGCTTAAAATTTTATGACTCCACCCTTGGTGATATGCATAATATAATATGTGGAGGATAATATCATGATTGTGTAGTGAAATAATACAATTAATTGGATCATTAATTTTACATCTTCAAACACATAAAACATTGTCCGTAGCAGCAAAACATAAAGTTGATAAACATGGCATTTCTCTTTAACCCCCCTATAGCGAAATGTTAACAAAAAGGGACTTTCCCTTTCTTGCTGGATCCTAAAAGTGATTAGTACTACTTATTACTTAGTACATGACATCTTAATTAATATCTTAATAATTAAGGGTAATTATTTAGGGGATAAAAAGTAATTAATAGCTGACTTTTCAATGTTTTCATTGTTTAATGGGTTTTAATTACTTTTTAAAAAAAAAAAAAAAACGTACATACACTCATGTTCTTGTCAATATATAATCCTGCATGGAAACAAGTAATGCATAATAAATTAATAATGTTAATTAGCTCTACAAATATAGGTAGGCAACATAAGTATTTCAATCAGCTAAGTGCTCAGGAACTAGCAAACAAGGTAATTCAGTTTTCACCACTGGAGTGGAGGGCCCTTAGCTTAAAAGTTCATCTACTTGAACTCAATGGTAAAAGTACTCTATCATGATTCATGAATCATGAGTGATCAACCCTTAATCAAGTTGTAGGGTTTTTGTAATTAGTTGCCTTCTATACTTCAACGTACAATTTGCATTTTATTTATGGATCTCAGTTGATTTACTTACAAATTTAATATCCTGAATTAATCATTTTGTGAAATGCATATGGCCATGTATCAGCATATGTGACTCCTTTACAAAATTACAACAAAGTTCTAATAACATTTAAGGGTGGATTTAGGGAGGGTTTTAGGGTTTGTCAACCTGTATAAAAAATGTGAAATGTTGTTTACAAGTACATTGGTGGTTTGCTAAGTTAACACTAAAAAGTTGGTTGATGCATTTCTCCTCACCCTCAGGCTAACTAGTTGATTGCTAATGGGCTATGCCGGACCAGCCCAACCCAATACTCTCTACCTTTGCTTTAATTACGTTTTTTCTTTCCTTAACCTTGCGTTCTGATTTTTACGACTAGTCTTCAGGTGAGTTTTTTCCTTAACACAGTGACGGTGTTGTTTGCTCACCATTGTTGGCATTGCAGCATTTTCTCCGTCACCTAATTCAAGAGAAAATTTGCGCCGAAGTCGCAAATTTTAGATCAAATTAATTAATTGTCTCGCACCTCTTCCAAATTAGCTAAAAGTCCACGATCCCTTAACCTCGCTCATCAGTTCTCTCTCGCCTTCTTCCTCAGTCGGCTCCCTCGCTTGGATCGATCTCTCTCCTTCTTCCTTGATCTCTCGCCTTCTTCCTCTGCTGGCTCCTCCATCTCCTTCCTTGTCCTCCCTCAATCTCTTGATCTCTTGCTCAATCGTCCTCCCTGACTTCCTCAGCCGGGACGCAGACCTCGCCGCCCCTCAATCTCAGATCTGCTCCTGTCTCCCTCATCCCCGTCTTCAACGGATCTAGAGCGTCGTCGATCTTCCTCGTCATCATCTTCGCCGCCTTGATGGTGCAGCAGTGCGGCCGCCTTCAGCAGATGAAGAAATTGGCGGAGAAGCACCGCCGACGGCCGCACTTCAGCAGATCTTCCTCGTCATCATCTTCACCGGATCGAGCACCGTCGATCTTCGGATCTGTTGCTGCCGCGCGTAAAAGAGACGGTGAAATTGCTGAAATCCGATTGGAGAACCTGATGCATCCTTGTTTCATTCAGCCAGATTCCATGTCCGTCAGATCCGCTTCCTCCATTATCGGCAGATCCGCTTCCTCGTCGTCGCACGAGGAAGCGAAATAGTCCAATCACTGGATCGAAATTGGGCAGAAATTGCGGTGTAATAGTCCAATCACTGGATCGAAATTGCGGTGAAACAGACGAATTTGTAACTAAACTGATTCTCCTCGCTGAAATAGTCCAATCACTGGATCGAAATTGAGCAGAAATTGACGGAATTCCAGTGTCCACAGAGCCAAATTTCCGAGGAGCATGGAGGCTGCTATGGATTACAGACGCAACCTCCATTAATATTTCTCACCAACTTTGTAGAGAGATTGAAAGGAGGAAGATGAAGAAAGAGGGTAAAGGTCTGGGGAATCCACGCCAGAAAATGGAAGAATGACGGTGAATATGAAAGCTTTCAGTTTCAGCATTTTGAGGCCGGTTGTTCTCTGCTCCACGAGGGCCTCGATCAAGCCGGTGCCGACGAGTCCAGGGCGGCGGAGCGGGGTGGCGAGGGGGGACACTGGATGAAGCAAGAACTGGTGTTGGTTTGTACTTCCTTATCTATTCTGTCGAATCTGTTCACAACCTCTCTCGCCCTTGCTCACTACCTCCATTCCTCTGTCGGATCTGTTCAACAGGTCCTCCATTCTCGTTTGTACGCGTTACCTCCATTCTCGTTTCAGCAGGTCCTCCATTATCGTTTTCAGCAGGTGCATTTTTCTGGATCTGCAATTTCTAAATTTGTCTCCTCGCAATTGTCCATTAATATTGGAATTGAATCCCTAACATCGCTAAATTTCGTTTGTATGATCTTAATTCTTTATTGTCTCTGCTTGAATTGCGTGGTTTTCTGCAGAAATGGGGATTTGTCTTGTACCTGTAAATTGATTTCCAATTGCTTCTTCATTTGTGGTTATTCTATTTGGTTGTTTTAGATTCCAGCTACTTTTGGCGGATAGTCTGATATTTTGTTTGATTTGTGCAAAAAACCTATCAATTTGGTTGTTATGAATTTGATGATGGCCTTGATTGCTTCCAGGTGAACTGTATTCTTTGAGCCATGGAAGGCATTATTGTTTGTCGTGTCATTCCTTCCGACAACAACTGCTTGTTCAATCCTCCGTCATTCGCCGAATCTGCATCCTCCGATCCGTCCTCTACTTAAATTATGCCTTACAAGTTTCTCATCGCTCTATGCAGTCCTCATACATGATTGTTTTGTTTTCCAAAATCATGCACAATTGATTGCGTCTATGGGAGTCATAAAGAGAGCACGGAGAACCCCGGTTTCAGCATTTCAACGACGTCGGTAGAGCGAGCAAGAACAAATAGAGCATGGAGAACCCTGGTTTCAGCATTTCAACAGGCAGAGCCAATGTGCCAATGTGTTCTTAATTAGCTAATGTAAAAGGCTGGTAGAGCTAATGTTCTTAATTAGCTATGAAAGTTTGGATATTGGCAGTTTCAGCAAAAAAAAATTGCCTTGCTGAAATTGATTCTTATAAAATTGTGTGAGCTACTATAAAATTGCATGAGGTACTATTTCAACATTTCAACATTTCATCATTTTAACATTTCATCATTTCATCATTTCAACATTTCATCATTTCAACATTTCAACATTTTTTTTAATGCTAAAATTAATTATTATTAGTAAAATTCGTTATGCTGAAATGTTGAAATTAATTCTTATAAAATTGTATGAGTTACTATATCTTACAAGCATATATTTGATTAGTATACTGGTGTATTTGCTATGGATACAAATCTCTATTGTGTAATTTCAGCAAATTGTCTCGCTGAAACTTTTGGAGAGCTTATTAGCTTCTTGATTTTTGTTGAAATTAATTCTTATAAAATTGTATGAATCCTTTCAACATTTCAGTAGCCTTTCAAAAATAAAAGCAATTTCGGTTTCAGCAATACGGTTTCAGCAACTCCGGTGTCAAAGTGGTGACGATAAAAAAAAACTCTAGTTTCAGCAACACGGTTTCAGCGACTCTGATTTCAGCAAAATCCGGTGTCGAACTGATGACACGAAAAAAAGAAAAAAGAAAAAAAAATAAGCAACTCCGTTTCAGCAACATAAAAAAAAGAGTTAAAACAAAGCTTGCTGAAACCGAATGTGCTGAAACAGGGGTTTTAGCAACGCGTTAAAAAAAACGAAACAGGGGTTGTTGAAACCGTATATGCTAAAACAGGAGTTTCAGCAATTCTGTTTCATCAACACGGAAAACAAAAAAATCATGGAAAACAAAAAAAAAACTAAAAAAAGGGTTGCTGAAACCGTATGTGCTGAAATAGAAGTTTCAGCAATTCCGTTTCAGCAACGCGGAAAAAAAAAATTCCTAAAACCAGAGCGGGGCGGTGGACATTTAGCTAATTTGAAAAAGATGAGAGACATTTTCCTAATAAAGTCCAAAAATTAGGACATCGAAGTAATCACCCCATAATTCAATCCCCAGGAGCCATGAGAGGATTTGCTGAGTTCGATGACAATCTTCGTGAATCGCTCTGCGACTGAAGGCATTTCTATATCGGTGCTGATAACGGGGATGAAGGAACAGATGGTGAAATTTTTAATGGTGGCTTTTGGTTTTTCCAGTTAAGAGCTTTGCTTGCATTGTGTTTGTAAGGGTAATTTGTATTCAAATTTTGCATTTAATCGTTCCCCTTTACAAGGAAAAAATGGAGAGTTGGATCAGAAAAGTGACTGATCTCTCTGTATTTCTCTGCTTACATGTTAAGCTTGCGACATATATACACAGCCAGGAACGGCAGGAAGCCCCTTCAGTTCCATCTCTTCGAGTTTTTAATCCCCTTCGACTTTGCATTCTTCTGCTGGAAAGCGAGCATTTTCTGCTTCTTCCGAGCTTCTTTCTCGGCCTGAAAGGGCATGTTCATATCTCATCATAAAAGTTATCCGATAATTAAGGGCATGTCTGGTAAGACATGCTTATTATGTGAATAGTGTTGATAAGGTTTGAAAGCCCCGCCGGCTACATCATGCCAAACACACCCTAAGTCATTTTCAATCTTCACTACTACATAAACGCAAGAGTAACCACCCACCTTTGACATCTTGGATTTGGCTTTCACCTTAGTGGACTTCTCCTCGAGCTCTTCCTCTCGTTCCAACTCCCGCTGTCGTGCATCTAGGTTCTTCTCTAAGTAGTACTGTAAAATTTCAGTAGTTTAATGTCAGAGCTTCACATAAGACCAGCGATCAGTGTTATCTACTGTGTATTAAAATTTATTGCTTGAGATGGAATACTCACATTATAATCACCGCAGTAGTCCTCCAACTGACCATCCTTAACTTCAATCACTCTATTGACTATTTGTTTTATAAAGTATCGGTCATGAGATACAGTTATAACAGTGCCACTATATTCTGATATTGCTTCCTGGGAGAACAATAAAAATATTTCATGGACGATTAGATGATACAGTATAAGAAACAAAAAACCTTTTTCTTTTACGGAATTATTGTAAAGTGTCAAGAGGTGCTTGGAGAGAAATATAAGGTAGAAGTCAAACCTCAAGCATCTCCTTCGAGGGTATGTCCAAATGATTAGTTGGCTCATCCAGCACCAGCAATGTCGAAGGCTTAACCATGAATTTGCAAAATGCCAAACGTGCCTAAACAAGCAGGAAAGCAGCAATATTCTCTATATAAGGATTCAGTAGGAGATAATTTGTATGGAAAATACAGTAGGAGATAATTTGTATGGAAAATATACAAAGAGCAGTTCTTGTAAGCAAATTACCTTCTCCCCACCACTCAAAAGGGAGACCTTTCTATCAAGCATATCAGCCTTAAAATTACACCGCCCGAGAAGACCCTTTATGTCATCAAGTCTCCAATCCTCTGCAACATCTGCTACTGCCTCAATAACTGTTTTGTCCAAATCAAGTGCTTCTGCCTGAACAGATGAAAGCAATTTCAGAGGAATACGAACCAGCAATCAAAATAGGATAAAAACATAATTGGCCATTAAATATGAACCTGGTTCTGCTCAAAATAATTTGGGAGAACATTATGTTCCCCAAGTATCACTTCACCGCTTACTGGCTTCACAAACCCCATAATCAGTTTAAGCAAAGTGCTTTTACCGCATCCATTTGGGCCAATAATTGCAATCTTCTCCCCTCTTTCTATAGTTAGATCTGCCCGTCTAAACAGCATCTGCCATTGCAAAGCCAAGAACAAAGATATGAAAGTGGTCAAGTGGGTTTACTCTGAAAAGCACCTTCAGTGCTATTCCACAAGGAAAAAACAAGTTATTCACTAACATTGTCTCCATAGCCAAATTGGAGATTATTGATTGTCACAACTGATTTTCCGCTTCTCCCACGCTCAGGGAACCTGATTTTCATTTGCTTTCGTATAAATGGTTTCTCAACCTGTTCCTCATCTAGAAGCTTTTCCAATTTCTGCCAAGATAAAAATCAGAAAAATAAAGAACTTTAAATTATAATTGCTGAATCGGAAAGCTTTAAAAATTATAAGTGAACTAACAAAACATTGGACTTTCTTAGGAAGGATTTAGAGTCAATTTACATAAACCACACAGAAGGCAATATACCCTAAGCAGATTAACCAAGGACTACGGTAGTTATGAGAAGATGAGTTGGTATCCATAAATACTAATAATAATAAAAAGGAAGAAGATGAATTGGTGTACTAGAAGGTTCATTAAATGTACCTTCTTGGCACCTGCTGCTTGACTTGAATTTGCTTCTGATAATTTGTCCCTTGCATCTTCAATTTCCTTCTGTTGTTTCTCCCAGGCAGCATTCTGAGCTTCAATCCATGCTGCCTTTGAAATAATATAGTCAGAATAGTTTCCAACAAACGTTCTCGAAACACCCATGTCTGTCTCCACAATTTTAGTGCAAAGCTGATCAAGGAAGGCTCTGTCATGAGATATTATGACCATTGGAACGTCCTGTTTATTCAGATATTCTTCAAGCCACTCAATTGTGTCAAGATCAAGGTGATTGGTAGGTTCATCCAACAGTAGCAGATCAGGATCCTGAAAGAGAAAAAGAATATAAATCAAGCTTTCAAAAGATCATCATAGTATTAAAAAAAAGGCCTGTTTTTTTTTAAAAAAAATCTTTTTTACCCTTGGAACATTGCTGATTAATGAGAATTCCCTCTAAATATCTTCAAGGAGCACATTACAAAGGAAAACACCTAAGAACTTATATGTGAAGCCTTTTACACAAACACCACTATTATGATCTGAAACGGTGAAACCCCTCTATAGTCTATACTAGACCCCGTAACTAACATAACGCTCATCACGATTACCAATGGTGTAAAAAATCCTTCATCACTGATATAGCACATATGAATTAACTCTTCACCATTGACAATTTTAAGGGTTTGTTTGGTATGAATTGGTATTTGATATGAAGAATGTGTGTGGAGTTATGGGAATGGGCCAATTTTTTTGAAGGTGGGTATCAAAGTATGGCTATGGGAATGGACATCATGCGAGGGTTGGTATCAGTATCACCTTGGTTGACTCCAGTACTCGTCCCAACCCAATACCCAATGCATACCAAACACTCAAAAAGTCCAGCATGAACTCTAATGTTCCAAGAACCAACACCAATCCCCTCAATTACCACTTGAAAACAAACCAAATGGAAGATTTAGCATGATACAATATCAGTTCACTCCCACAACATCTCTAAACAAATATGCACCCATTATCATAAACATGTAAAACCATTATAGCAAAAGCCTATATCCTCAAAACCATAATAATATACAATTCACACACAGTTGACAAATACAACCATCAATGGAGGTGTTACCTGAAGGAGTATCTTCCCAAGGGACATCCTCATCTGCCACCCGCTACTAAAAGAAGCCACAAGCCTCTCTGAATCCTCAGTGGAAAACCCTAGGTCAGGCATCAACCTACTGACCTTAGAATCCACCATATCCAAATCCACCGCCTGCGCCTTACTCTGCAAAGAATCAAACTCATCCAAAAGCCTCCCCATGAGGTCCAAATCGTCCACCGACTTCTCAATCGCCTTCTGAATTTTCTCCAATCTCCCAGCGATCTCCATCTCCTCCTTGAACGCGCTCTGAAACTCCTCCCTAACAGTGCGGCTCATCGAAACCTCAAACTCCTGGTTAAGGAAGGCGATCTTCATGTTCTCCTTGGCCTTCACCACGTTCCCGGAGTCAGGCTCCTCGACGCCCGTAATAATCCTAAGCTGCGTCGTCTTCCCGGCGCCATTAACGCCGACGAGGCCGACCTTCTCGCCCTTCTTCACCTCCCAGGAGACATCACGGAGCACAGTAACGCCCTTATAGGTCTTACAGACGTTCTCGAGGCGGACGCCGGAGGAGACAGAGGAGGCGCCGGCATTGGAGCGCTTGGAGGCCTTCTTGGAGTCGAATTCGGAGGGGGAGAAGAGCGATTCGACATCGTCGAGAGCGGTGGAGGGCTCGGAGGTGTCGAGCGCGACAGCGGATAGCTTGGAGGAGATGCCGGGGAGATTGAGACTGGAATTAGGGTTAGGTTTGGGGGATTTGAGAGAGGCCTTGAAAGAAGGGAAGGAGGAGGAAGGGGGGGTGGTGAGGGAGAGATGAGGGTTCTTGAGGAGGGGGGTGGAGCCGGTGATGAAGGTGGAGCGGAGGTCGAAGTGGAGCTTGGTTGATAAATCCATGGCGGAGATGAGATTGGGTGGTGGAGGGGGAACTCTCTCTATCTCTCGGCCTCAGCAGACCATGGAATGGAATTGGGGGTGGGGGAGTGAGGCTGGACACGGATTTTTATGTGTAGTTTTGAGTTTGTTTTGTGTGGAGGGAATTTTCTGTGGACGAAATGGAAGGGGACGATCAAATTCTGAATATTTCGTGGGAATTTTATTCATAAAATAGATTTAAGGTCGGTTTGCCAACACATTAACATTGTCCTTATTGTACGCCCCTTGCATCGAAAACTTATCGCTTCATTATGTCATGTTTATTAATGAGCCGTCTGCTCCTCTTGAGCCCTAACATAACCGTGTAGATTAAGAGACGCAAAGTATTTTTATTTTTATTTTTTTGATCAAAAGTATTTTAAAAGATATCTATTCTCCTTTAAATCATAAAGGTGTGAATCTTAACCCTACCTCACCACCCATAGAATCAAAAAAAGTTGCTCCCTTTAAAAAATGAACAAATGTTAATTGCTTCTTGGAATGTAAGGGGGTTTAACAGCACTCCCAAACACAAAGTTGTACTGAAGTTCTTAAGGGAGAAGAACATTTGCTTCCTTGGAATTCTTGAAACTAAGTTGGATGAAAATAAACTTCAAACTATAATGAGGAAGAGTTTCAGTCAATAGAACTTTATTCATAACTTTGATCAAAATGCAGCGGGAAGGATCTTGATTCTTTAGGATCTTTAAAGAGTGGATTTCAGACATAGGAGAATCACTGAACAACTTATTAGTGGAGAATTACAGTGCAAGGTCACTGGAAAGTGTTTTGATATAGCACAGATTTATGGACTGCACACAATTGTAAAAAGAAGAGGTATATGGAGGAATCTTGTAGAGGAAATGGGTAATACAAATTCCCCATGGTTGGTACAAGGAGATTTTAATGCAATAATGAGGTCATGTGAGAGAAAGAATGGAGCTATTGTGACTGCCTATGAAATCTCAGATCTATGGGAGACATGCACAGAATTGGATTTACATGTTGCAACAAGTCAAGGGCTTGATCAAACTTGGTTCAAAGGGGTGAAATCTACAAAAATGGATAGAGTAATGGTAAATGGCTGCTGGAATACTATGAACCTATACTACAAAGCAACTTTTCTGATGCCTAAGGCATATTGTGACCACAGTCAAGTATTAGTGGAAGTTTTTTAGCAACAAAGATTCAAAAAAGGCCCCTTTAAATATTTTAATATGTGGGGTCAGTACGAAAACTTCCAACAACTAATTACTGAAAATTGGGTGTACAATGGAAGTGGTTCTGAACAATTCCTCATGTGCAAGAAAATGTAGAACCTGAAGAAGCCTTTGCAGAATTTGAATAAAACTCGGTTTTCTAACATCAATGAGAGAGCAAAAACTGCTGAGACTGAATATGAGAAGGCCTTCACGGAATTGAGGAATGAGCCTACTTCCCACGACCTACTACGATCTCTGGAGACAAAAAAAAAAAAAAAAAGCTAACAGGCTTAAGGAAGCAGAATTCAAATTCCACTCACAGTTAGCAAAATCAAAACATACTTTTGAGGGAGATAGATGCAGTGCTTACTTCCATGGGCTAATGAAGAAAAACTTGAAAAGAAATCATGTTAGCTCTTTGATCAAAGATGATGGTTTGGAAACTCTATCACTAAATGAAGTGGCTGAGGAATTTGTCAAGTTCTACACCGGGCTTATGGGTACTGAGAAACAGACTACAGAGGTGGACAAAAGATACATTAGAGATGGTGGAGCAATTCTGAGTACTGACAGACATGAGGAACTTCTTAGAACAGTGACACCAGAGGAGATCAAGGAAGCACTATGGAGTATAGGGGATGATAATTCCCTTGGGTCGGATGGCTTCACGTCCAAGTTTTACAAAGATACATGGGCCACTACTGGGGATCAATTAACAAAAGCAGTGAGAGAGTTCTTCATCTCTGGCAATCTCTTAAAACAAACTAACCACACTTCAATTGCCCTGATAGCCAAAACTCCTAATGCAAAACATGTGGGTGACTTTAGGCCTATCTCCTGCTGTAACATATCCTATAAAGTCATCACTAAAATCCTAGCTACCAGACTTTCCCCTATTCTGAAATCAATAGTTTCCCCTTCTCAAATTGGTTTTTATTGAAGGAAGGATTATGAATGAGAATATTTTACTTTTACAGGAATTGATTAGAAGGTACACTAGAAAGAGAATAAGTCCTAGATGCATACTAAATCTCGATCTTAAAAAGGCTTATGACACTATATCATGGAAATTCATTCATCAGATGCTCATACATTTGAATTTCCCTCCTCAGTTTATAAAATGGATCCTTGAATGTGTGTGTTCCACTACTTTCTCTATTAGCATTAACGGTTCGCTTCAAGGTTATTTCTTTGGGAAGAGAGGTTTAAGACAAGGGGATCCTATCTCCCCTCTCATCTTTGTGCTTTCTGTAGATTACTTGTCTAGGATTCTAAAATGTACAACTCGTCTCCCAAGGTTTAAATATCATCCTAAATGTGAAAGATTACAGATTACACACCTTGCTTATGCAGATGATATCTTATTAATGTCTAGGGGAGATAAGGATTCTTTGACTATTCTTTTGGATGCTCTGGACCACTTTTTTGGAGTGTCTGGTCTTGAGATCAGTCCACACAAATCTTCTTATTTCTTTGCAGGTGCTAAGAATGAGAATAAATCTTTCCTAGCTGCCAGATCAGGTTTTACACAGGGTTCATTTCCCTTTAGATATCTAGGAATACCTATATCTTCTGGCAAACTGATTGTATCCCAGTTCTCTCATTTCCTTGATAAGACTCTGACTAACATCAGTTATTGGAACTCCAAGACATTATCTTATGCAGATAGAGTGGAACTGATTAGAATTGTTCTCCAAGGGATCAGTGCCTTTTGGCTTTCTATTCTCCCCTCTCCTGCCACACTGATCAACAAGGTAAACAGTCTATGTGCTAAGTTCTTATGGAAATCCCATAGAATCAGATGGAAAGATGTATGTTTACCTAAAGATGAGGGTGGATTGGGCTTAAAAAATCTAAAAACTTGGAACACTGCATTCATCTCTAGAATGTTATGGGATATTGAAAAGAAAAAGGATAGCTTATGGGTTAGATGGGTACACCACCAATAGTTACAACAAGAAAATGTGTGGAATTGGCAAGTACATGACAAAAATGACTTTCCCTAGATTAAAAAGATTTTATCTACTCGAGATGTATTACTAACATCCACAGGAAGCCCTCAAGCTGCCTCTACAAAGCTTCACAGTTGGTGTATTGGTGACAAATTCAGAATTGAAGGTGCATATAATCACTTCAGACATAGAGCTACAAAACCTCCTTGGACAACAGTGGTGTGGGACAAGTACATCATCCCCAAACACGCCTTTATCCTTTGGGTGGCAGCAAAAAGGAGGCTTGCAACAAATGATCTAATCAGAACAAGGAAAGTTAACCTAAACTGTCACATATGTAACCAAGCAATTGAATCCCATGATCACATTTTCTTTGCTTGTAACTTCTCTTCCAATGTCTGGAATCAGGTGAAACCGTGGCTTGGAATCTGGAGGGAAATTAGCACGCTTAACAGTGGGCTTAAATGGTTAAAGAAGGAAGCAAAAGGAAAGGGTTGGTTCTCCAAAGCTAAAAGAGTAGCTCTAGCAGCCACCGTCTACCATATATGGAAAACCAGGAATGAAAAAGCCTTTGAAGGGACAAGCAAGAGTGCTGATGAAATCCTCCACATTGTCAAAGTTCATGTATACAAGGTCCTATGTCATGAGTTCTCACTCTACTTCAAACCATCCTCAAGCTTACAATCTGGGTTTGGACAAGGAAATGGTGCTACTGGTCATGATGGAGAACAAGGAAGAGAATGAGGCTTATTTAGAAGGCAAATTCCCAGCATGTAATTTTTTGGCATATTAAACCTTCTCTAGCCTCGGTAACCAACAACCTCACCATCATGGAAGGCATTTTGTAACCTTTCTTTACTCTTTCATAGACTATGAAACTATAGTAATATTGCTTAAGGTGTGCTAAGATTGTGTTTGTGTAAATCCCTTGATGACCGAGCCGAAGGGGGACTTATACTTACACAATCTTAGGGGGTAGGTCCGAATTCCGATAGCCTTTGCTTGAAGAGACTGGAGTTACCCCGAGCCGTTGGCTCACCACACCCATGGACAGGAACATCTTAGATGGTTCCTTGATTTTGGTAGCCTCAGACATGGTGGTGGCCTAACCACTACGTCCTTACTTTTGTACATTGTAAATATTTCCTTTCTTGCAATATATTAACCTTTAAAATCAAAAAGAAAGGTTGCTCCCACCTGATGTGTGGCTCTTGCCGGCTGGGTCACGTGCTCGGGGTTTGCCACCAAAGGTGAGTTCCTATTCCGGACAAGTTTGCATTCAATAGGAAGGACATTGCTACTATCCCGCTATGGGTCAAATTCTATGGTCTCCCTAGGAACTATTGGACCCCGGATGACCTTGGGAGATTGGCATCTTATGTTGGTAAGCCACTGTTTATGGATAAAGTGACCGAGTAGCGCAAAGGGGGAACGTATGCTAGGGTTCTTGTCGAGATTAATTTTTCACATGATATTATGCGTGAGTATACCATCCACTTTGATGATGAAAGTGAGCCTATTGTGTGTAAGTTCGTTGTTGAGAACGAACCTATGTATTGCAAAGTTTGTTGCTCGTTTGGTCATGTAGATTCGGAGTGCGCCTTCAATGCTAGAAGGACCCATGTTGGGGTCAACAATAGGCGCAATCCCAAGGCCCCAAAGAGTGACACTCGGAGGGGCACTCAACCGACCGGGGAGGGTGGTGACTTGGGAAATGATAGAAACGGTGGCGTGCCACCACCAAATGACTCTAGTAAGAAGGGCCCTGTGTCCTGAACCAATGGTAGTGATTCCTCCAACAACGAGGAGCATGACGGTGGTGATCATCAAAAGAGTGTTAGAAATGCCGAGCATGATGGAGGGGGGGGGGGACACATGGTGAGGACGGGAATGGGAAACAAGATGGGAGTGATTCACATGCTAACCCACACGGCATGAACATTGATAGTGAGAAAATTGATGAGCAACCACTTGATGCGTCTTCGTCGGAAGAGGACATAAGCCGGGTTGAGGTTGAAGGTGATGTCTCGGACAATCATACCGAGCCTAGAAGAGGTAGTGGCACGGAGGGTGAAGAGGTGTCATTCGAGGAGTTCAAGTCGAAATCAACAAGAAAGAAGGCTCATAAGGAGGCTCAACGGGAGGCTCAGCAAGAGGCGCAAAAGTGTAACGGCCCAGGATTATGATTCCCGAGTTACGTTTCGAGGGATAAAACCCCTCGTTAGGATCTTGCGCTCCGAGTACAGGTTAAAGGTTTGAAACCGAAGATTTGTAGTTTAAAGCGGGATTTCTCACCCAAATCCGTAAGGTCCGTTGGAGACCCCGGGGTAAACCCCTGTGCCTGTCCTAAGTCTACAACGCGGAAAATCCATTTAGGCATGCAACCAGCATAAGTGAAGTTAAAGCAAAATACAATCCCAAAGGTGCCACGGTAGAGCCGGGACAAAACAACGTAAAAGAGAGGAAGTCTAGTGGTCTCTCGAGCTCTCAATCTAACGCCAAAAGTCTGAACCCGCTAAGCGTCCATATAAGCAAAGATAGCGGCTAGCGGTTACCTGAATCTAAAAAAAATGAGGGGGATCTGGGTCAATCATCAGGCCACTCATGCGCGTGTGTAAACACACTCTAAGAGGCATATAATAAGCATCCTATTCCTAAAATGAAATGCGTAATGCAAAGCGGAACTTAAACAGATAAGCATACGAATAATTAAGTGCGGACATAAATAAAGAGGCGCGCAGTTACAAGAAATGCCAAAATAGCATGTCCCTCTAGGCTCATAAGGAATCCTCTAGCAACTCCCTTCAAAAGGGAACTACCTCACCCATGGTGCAGGCCGTCCCTACGTAAGGAGCCTACTAACTACGAAGGGAAGACAAACAACGACACCCATATAAGGCCTAATGCTCTAAGAGTTCTATGGCGACTTATTACCAAAAAGCCTACCTCACCCATCAAGTGCAAGCAACTTTCTATAATAAGTCCCACTAAGATGACAAGAATAGAGAAAAAGGTCACATCCAATAAACACCTATAACGGCCGTTTTCTAGCAAAGACATATAACAAGTCATATGGTTTCCATTTTATATCCTAAGCGTGATTCTAAGTCGTATGGTGCATGAACACTAGCCAACTATATAACACCCAGTGCATAGAGCGCCCATCATGAGTAAGTTCAAAGAACTTACCCGGAGAAGCGCAGAATCCAAACAATATAGCAATCAAGCAAATCCAGGCTGATCAGAGATCACCTAGTAATCCCATAAATAACATAATCAGTCTAAGTCTAATTTATGCAAGGCACACAAGTCACATATGAAACATATAAGATATACATAAATATGATAACTCGACTGTCACATCATTATTAACATTATCATCTCGTCTTCAGTTCTCGTCTCGTATCATCATATCTCATAAATTAACATCTTTTTCAATTCAATCATAACATCATCCTCATCAGCTCATGACAACCTCCATACCATACTTAGCCAATTTCACATATTACTATTTCATACTCATGCTTTCCATACTAATATATATATATATATATATATATATATATATCATAATTAACTAACATTTAATCTCTTATATAATTCACCACAAGTCATACTATTAGTCACACATATCATGTTGTTAGTCAAACGATCATTTTATCATGCTAGTTAGTCATCGAATAAGTAGGGTTCCCAAGTTAGTCCCAAATCCATTTCAAAATCCAAATTAAACAATTAAGAATTTCGAACCTTGAAAATACTTGTTAAATTTCTTTTTCAATTTATTTATTAAATCACTCTCCATCCTTGAAATTCATTTCCAAATTCATTTTAATCTCCAAGTCCAAATAATATTAATTAGCTAAATAAATAATTAAAGAAGTAAACGGTTAAACCCGAACCGAACCAAACTCATTTAAATCCAACCGAAACGAACCGAACCGAACCCGCAAATAAAAACCCAACCGGTTTAATATTAAAACAATTAATATAACATCACAAGGAGGTGGGGCCCCAAGTCATCCCCTTCCTCCCGATTCAAATTGGAGACTCCCGCCCGACGCCTTCTCCTTCCTCGCGTTGCTGCGCCGCTCGACGCCGAGACGCACAGGCTCCGCCTCGCCCAACCCCGCCTCGACTTAGGCTCGCGCTCATCCTCGCACCCTCCCTCTCAGGTTCCTCGCGCACCCTCATAGCTTTCTCTCGTCCTCACCCACATCGCACACACGCCGGACGCGCTGCGACTCCGCCGCTCTCGAGCTTGCCGGAGCTCTCAAGCTCATCCAAACTCTCGAGCTCGGCTCTCGCTCGCTCTCCCCGACTACTCTAAACGAACAAGGAAGGACGAAATTGAAACAAGGAAGGGAACGAAGCTACGGAAACTCACCAAGGTGATTTCGCGGACGTCGGAGCTTCGGTCGGAGTTCTGGGCATCGTGGGTGGCTCGCAATGGCTCGTCGAACCTGTGTGGGATATGGATGAGCGTGATGGTGAAGTCCGAGAGTGGTTTCGATCGAAGACGGAAAAGAATCGCTTACCGGAACTTGGCTCTCGATCGAACAGGGGAAACAGTGGCTCGGCGGCGGCGTTAGTGGCTCCTCGGCTGCTCTGGAACGGCACTGGACGTCGATGGATGTGGGAGTGAAGCTGCTGCTACGGCTCTCCTAGAGACACGGAGGGACGAGGTGTGGGAGCAACGGTGGTGGTGGTTATGCGAGAGCTGGTTGAGATGAAGATTGAAGGGGATGGTGGTGGTGTTGGCTGAACAAAAAGAGAGAGCGGGAGTGATGGTGAGGAGGTGATGGTGACGATGAGTGATGGTGAGGAAATGGTGAATGGGATGGTTCCATTTGTAGGCATGGTGAGGTGATGGGAGTGGGTGAGGATGAGTGTTGAATTGGTTAAACTACTACCCGGAAATAAATCCCGAATATACGAATTTCGAACCCCGCAATTAGTCCCCGAATGTTAGTTTCTCCAAATCTCGCTTTCTCGATCGATTAGATTTTTAAGACCGGAAAAATATATCGTCATCCCAATTTATTTTAAATCCTCGAGGTGAAAGGATGAAATCGATCGTCAAAATTTTAAATTTAGGTCGGAATCCACTCTTCGAGTTTTTTAAACCGATTAAATTTCATTTTTAGTTCTCTTTTTCCGAAAAATTAGGATTTGGAAATCCAAGCCTTTACAAAAAGGAGGTGATCATTGGCCTTAAAGCCGACCACAAATTGCCTCCTAAGAAGCCAAAAAAAAAGCAAGAATGGCCGGAATATGCAGGAGGATTCCGGACATGATAAGCACAAGCTTGTGCGTCAATGATTGTCCTTTCATGGAACGTTAGGGAGCTTAATCATCCCCCGAAACAAAATGATGTCCGGAACGTGATTCGGGAAAGCAAAGCTAGTATTTGTGGTTTGTTTGAGACCAAGCTTAAGAGTGTTGCCGAGGGGAAGCGCTTTGTGGAATCTTTGTCCGACGGATGGAGGTTTGCCACGAACTTTCATCTCCATGCTAGAGGAAGGATCTTGGTATATTGGGATCCAATGTTGCTTGACTTGGTTGTGTGCGGGGAGTCTTCCCAACACATTGCTTGTATGGATACTTGTAGAACCTCGGGGTTCAAATTCGGGGTGTGCTTTGTTTATGGTCTCCACTCGGTGGTGGAGAGGAGAGGTATATGGGAGGCTACATTGGATCTTTTGGGGTCCTTCAACACGCCTTGGATCATTGCCGGGGATTTTAATAATGTGATGGTGCCGGATGAGAGAATTCATGGGGAGCCCGTGACTATGTATGAATGTAAGGACATGCTTGAGGCTTGTCAAGGCCTTGGACTTGTGGATGCTCCATCCACCACCTCTAGCATTCATACTTGGACGGATTGGACGATATAGAGTCGGCTTGATAGAGTTTTGCTCAATGACGGGTGGCTGCAGACCGGTACTAGTTGTGTCACGGCATTTAAGGAGAAGTGGGTGCTCTCGGATCATAAGCTCTCGGTGACTACTTTGACGAAGGATTCGGTCGGTCATAGTAACTCATTCAAGTTCTACAACATGTGGGCTGAACATAAGGACTTCAAGCGCATTGTGCGGGAGAAGTGGAAGACCAACGCTAGGGGTTCATATCAATTCCGTCATAGTAACTCATGGACGTTGATCACTCTTGTCATCATTATGACGAGGATCTGGAGACGCTTGACCATGTCTTGTTTGCTTGTCCATACTCCAAGGAGGTTTGGTGCGACATCCAGCAACGCTTCTGGGTTCCTGCAGCCATCCAGTCCGTGCATGATGCTCTTGCCTGGTTGAAGGCCGACGTCAAAGGGCAAGGTGCCTGAGCACAGTCCCAGAGATTCGCCTTTTCTGCCACCGTCTATTACTTGTGGCAAGCCCGGAATGCCTTGGTGTTTGATCACAATCATATCCCCTTGGAGGTGGTCACCCGGTTGATCAAAACTCATGTATTTCGTCTCTTGCATGGGACCTTTGCCTTGGATATTGTCGAAAACATTTAGGAGCTTTTGTTTGTGCGTGATTGACTTATTTATGTTTAGGTATTGCATAGGGAGCCTTCGTGCTCGCCTGGAATACTACATTGGTTCTTTTGCTTGACATTAGTCCGATTGTACGAGCCCTGTAGGGCATATTTACTATCTATTTACATATCTTACCGATGATGGGGGGTGGTTTCGCAAAAAAGAAAGGTTTCTCCCCACCAGTGGGTCGAGCCGGTCGATGCAAGCCAGTTTACCGGGTACGTGGCTCTTGCCGGCTGGGTCACGTGCTCGGGGTTTACCGCCAAAGGTGGGTTCCTCATCATAAAAATAAAAAAATAAAAAAAAGAGGGCTAACAAGGCCCCAGTCAGGGTGGCTCACTGGTGGGGAGCAAGGGGGGATGTCAAGAGGTGTCGGGTTCGATCCCTACTTCCACCCTTTTCCTTCGATTTTAATCCAAGGTTTGCTTTGCTCCTTACTAGTGGGTCGAGCCGGTCGGCGCAAGCCGGTTTACCTGGTGTGTGGCTCTTGTCGGCTGAGTCACGTGCCCGGGGTTTGCCACCAAAGGTGGGTTCCTCGTCATAAAAAAAAAACAAAAAAAAAAAGAGAAAGGGCTAACAAGCCCTAATCGGGGTGGCCTACTGGTGTGGAGCAAGGGGGGTGGGAAGGAGGTCCCGGGTTCGATCCCTGCCTCCGCCCTTTTCCTTGGGATTTCTATCCAAGGTTTACCTTGCTCCTTACCAGTGGGTCGAGCCGGTCGGCGCAAGCCGGTTTACCTAGCACGTGGCTCTTGCCGACTGGGACACGTGCTTGGGGTTTACCGCCAAAGGTGGGTTCCTCGTTATCAAAAAAAAAAGGGCTAAAACAAAGGCGGAAAGGCTCAACAAGGCGGAGTACTCCTTCCTTAGACAATGCTCCAAAGCTAAGTACACTCTCCAAAGTGATCAATGCAATAAACACTTCCATTCCCTTATGCGTTTCAATAGACACAAGAACCATATTGTGTCAATCCAAAAAAGGGATGGGACTATTTCTAAATCCCCTAAGGAGGTGGCGAATGAGTTTGTTGGATACTACAAAGAGCTTCTTGGTTGTGCAGATTTTACCGATGATGCCGATCCATCCATGTTTGCTAGTGGAGCCGAAGTGAAGAATGAGGACAAGGCGATGCTCATGGCTCCGGTGTCCAATGAGGAGATAAAAACAACCCTTTGGACGATTGGGGAGGACAAGGCGTCTGGGCCGGATGGATACACATCAAATTTCTTCAAGACGGCTTGGGACATCGCCGGTGGAGAACTATGCACAACCGTGAAGGAGTTCTTCCGAAACGAAGTTCTCCTTAAGCAACTAAACCACACGGTGGTGAGTTTGATTCCAAAGGTAGACGAGACCAATCAAGTAAGTAACTTTCGACCTATCTCTTGTTTTAATGTGGTCTATAAGGTCATATTTAAGATCATTACTAATAGACTTGGGTCTTGTCTTTCTTACTTGGTTGATCATGCTCAAGCGGCCTTTGTGTCGGAGAGACTCATGTCGGATAATATCTTTCTAGTTCAAGAACTCCTTCATAGATATAATGTGAAAAGGGATAATCGTATGTGCTTTTTGAATGTTGATCTTGCTAAAGCCTATGATACCCTTTCTTGGAAGTTTCTTGAATTCGCTTTACATGAGATTGTCTTGCCCCCCTTATTTCTGAATTGGGTCATGGAATGTGTGTCTTCTACCTCCTTTTCTATTAAGATTAACAATGAGATGCATGCTCTATTTGAAGGGAAAATGGGTCTTTGTGAAGGGGACCCCCTATCTCCACTCCTCTTTGTTATTGCTATGGATTTCTTCTCTAGGCTTGTGAAGGCGGAAACAAGCAAACCGGGCTTCAACTTCCACCAAAATTGTGACAATGTTAGGCTAGCACACCTTGTGTTTGCCGATGACATTGTCATGTTTTCTCGTGGGGATAAAGCTTCAGTCAAAGTCTTGATGGGATGTCTTCAAAATTTCGAGAGAGTATCCGGACTCAAAGTGAATATGAGCAAATCGACTATCTTTCTTTCCTCGGTTCCCTAACATGAAGCGGCTTCACTCAAGGAGATCATAGGCTTCAAAGATGGTGAATTCCCCTTCCGCTACCTTGGAGTGCCCATTAGCCCCTGATAACTCCACTCCCTTTGATGAAAATCGGAATTAGTTTCAAAGACTTTGCCGGACAATTTGTGTCAAAGGTCTTGAAGCGACAGTTGTGTTGATGAAACACAAAACCTGTATTTTATGTTATTATTATCTTATATTACTTATGTATGGTTTCAGAATATTATTATATACATTATATACTAACCATACAGAAAGGTTTTCGAAGATATCTCCTTCCTTAAGCTAAAAGACGTGAAGATCAAAATCTGGTGGATCATGGCTTCGGAGTTTCCCAGAATAGAAGATTGTGAAGATTTCCATGATCTCTAATAGCCGTTGGAGAAGATTCCTTCCTCAAGTGGCGCCGATGATCTTCACTATATAAAGGAGATGAAGAAGGAAGAGAGGATAGGCTTTCACGAATATCATTGCACAATCAGCCATCGAGTTTACGATCTCTCTTCAGCGTGTTCTCTCTGCTTGTTCTTAAGAGTCTTATATTTTGTTTCGAAGCATTTGAGAGATACACAGTGAACTTATAGGATATATTTTGAGAGAGTGTTATACTCAAGAGTTTATAACTCAGGAAGTGGGCACTAGGCTATTGATTCTCGAGAGTAAGAGGATTGTACTAGATAGCTGAGAGAGGTGAGGCTCTTCTAGATTGGTCTAGGACTCCAAGGGAACGTGAGTTGACTAGATTGCAATTGTATAGGAGAGAGGCTTCTCGGTGAGCTATTAGGATCCTAAGCTTTGTGAATCAATAAAGCCAGTTGAATCCTAGGGTTGTGGAAGAACCCTAGGCGGGGACGTAGGCCAAGTTCGTGCCGAACCTCGTTAACAATTCGTTGCGTCCTTTACTTACTGCTTTACCATAATTCCGCACTTGGTTCATATTGTATAACTTGTTTGTGATTCAGGTTTTCAGAGAAAAGACTAAGTCTAATCTCAAAGGGTTTGGCAAGAGCTTCAAACGTCTTGAGACTTTCTGCAAAAAACCGGCATACTCTATTCAACCCCCCTTCTAGAGTATCTTTATATTACTTTGTTATATATTATCGAACCTTCAATTGGTATCAGAGCTTTACTCACTGCTTTTGATCTAACAATCTTGCGAGTTTTTGATCATGTTTGGTGAAGTAAGCGAAGGATTTGCACAAGGGAGGTCTACCATTAGACCACCACTCTTTGCAGGAAGCAACTTCGTCCACTGGAGGTCCTTGATGAAAATGTTCATTATAGATCAAGATCTGGAACTTTGGAACATTATAGAGAATGGTCTGAAGGTTCCAGTGAGAGAAGGACCAAATGGAACCAAAGTTGCTAAGACAGAGGCTGAATACATCCAAGCGGATCTTGAACTCGTCTCCAAGAACTACAGGGCCATTAACTTAATATATTGTTGTCTTAGTACTGATGAGTTTAATCGTATTTCATCTTGTAGGTCAGCTAAAGAGATTTGGGACAAGCTGGTTGTCACCTATAAAGGAACCAGTCAAGTGAAGGACACCAAGATCAGTATCTTCCTTCGAAAGTATGGACTCTTCAAAATGAAGCCAGATGAGTCTATTAAGGCTATGTTCACACGGTTCACGGAAATCACAAACAACCTTGACTCTCTCGGCAAGACCTTTGAGAATGTTGAGAAAGTGAGGAAGATATTGAGGTGCCTCCCAAAAGACAAATGGGGTCCGAAAGTAACAGCCATAGAAGAAGCCCAGAATCTCACCACTCTACCCCTTGATGACTTACTTGGGAAGCTGATCACACATGAGATGATTCTCAATGAAGACGATGGAGAACTTCCAGCAAGCACTAAGAACTTGGCGCTCAAGTCTAAGAAGGATGAGCCCAAAGATGTGTCTGATTCTGAAGATGAGGATGATCCCTTTGATCTCATTACAAGGGGTCTTTCTCGAACCCTCAAGATGTAGAAGCAATTCAACAACAAAGATGGATCAGAGTCTTCTAAATTTCGAGGTAAGTCTCAATACAACAAATATGACAAGAAGACTAAACCTTTGTCTTGTTTTGAATGTGGTGAAACAGACCATCTAGTGAAAGATTGTCCTCAAAAGACGAAGAGCCAGCCCAAGAAGAGTGATAGATGGAAAACGAAAGCCATGGTGGCAACTTGGAGTGATTCTGACTCGGACTCCGATAATGAAAAGGCCAACCTTTGTCTCATGGCCGCAGGAGATGAATCCCATGATGAGCAACTCGAGGTAACTGTAAGAGCGCTCATGGAAAGTCCAAAAGAGGTACTATCAGAATTCATTTCTAATATGATTGCCAATGAAGAGAAACTTATTGCCCAGACTAACACTCTTATTAAGAGAACTGTGGACCAGGAAAGAACTATTGAGGATCTGTCTATGAGGGTCAAAAGTCTTGAAGCTTCTTATTCAGGTCTTGACATTAAAGTCAAGACTCTTGACTCAGAGAAATCTGAACTCAAGCAAGATCTCTCGTCTCTGAGAAGTGAACATCATGACTTAGAGAACGAGAAGATCTCCCTGAATAATAAGATGCAAGACCAACAGACAACCCTCGTAAGTTTTACCAAATCCAAAGGCACTCTTGATAGGATGTTGGGTGAGCAACAAAGTTCTCTAAACAAAAGTGGTATTGGTTACAATCCAAGGTTTTTAAAGAAGCAATACATTACCACTTTTGTGAAGGCAAAAGGAAGCAGAACCTCTCCTATATGTCACCACTGTGCGAGAAAGGGACATGTAAGAGAGACCTGCCCCTATAGAAGAAAGGATCCTCATATTATTCGCAATACATTTCCTATTCACTTGAGAAAAGAACGGATAACGCAAGTTTGGGTCCCCAAATGCACTATTTTACCAAATATGGTTTATCCCAATAAAGGATCTAAATTTGCTCACTGGTCTAGCCACAAAGGTTGATGTTTGTTTTGTAGGAGATTACCAAGGTGAATGAGCAAAAATGGATTATTAATAGTGGATGCTCGAGACATATGAGTGGGAAGAGTTCTCTCTTTCATGATCTAAAGGAGCAATCCACATGAACAATAACTCTTGGTGACAAAGAAAAATGTAACATCGTTGGTATCGGTAGTGTTGGGAGTGATCCTAACCACTGTATTAAAAATGTTTATCTTGTTGATGGTTTGAAGTATAATGTTCTTAGTATTTCTCAACTATGTGATTATGGTAATGATGTTGGATTTGACAAGAAAAGATGTTCAGTGCGCAGAGAAGATACAGGTGAAATAGTTCTAATTTCCTATCGTTATAACAACATCTAGGTCGTGAATGCTGAGCAAGTGGCACAAGGAAGCTTAACTTGTCTAAAGGCTTTGACGAACGATCCAAAGCTCTGCACGGAAGACTCGGTCATGTGAGTCCACATACACTACAGAAGCTTGTGTCCAAAGGGCTTGTAAGAGGGCTACCTGAGATGGACTTCAAAGGTATTGAGATGTGCAAAGCATGCACATGAGGTAAACAAACACGTAGCTCTTTCAAACCCAAAAAGGTTGTAAGTACTTCTAGACCCCTTGAACTTTTACATATGGATTTATGTGGTCTTATGCGAGTCAAATCTCCCAATGATATAAAGTACAAGCTTGTTTTCATATTTGATGAATGCAATGACGGTTCTTTGAGTGAAAGTGTTGCAGATTTAGATCTTAACATCCATACAGAGAACGAGGATGGTGATGAGGCTGCTATCAAGAACACAGAGAAGAGGAACATGAAGGATCAGATTCTCAACACTGAAGAATTGGCCCGAGGTGTTGAAGATTCGTCCAAAGCCCTTAGTGTCCAATCCAACAGTGTTGAAACGTTAGAAACTGATGTAACTGAACCTAACAGGACCACGGAGTCAGATGTACCACAAGTCAATCCTGCGGGTGTGATGAATCAAGGAGCTGAGACTAGCAAAAGGAAATTCAAATACTCCTCATCACACTCATTAAAGGATATCATTTCTGACCCTACTTCTAGTGTTCAAACTCGTTCTAAACTTAAAGATCTTTGTGCTTTTCAAGCATTTGTTTCTCTTATTGAACCAAAGAAGGTAGATGAGGCCCTTCAAGAGCCAGATTGGATCATTGCTATGCAAAGTGAGCTTAACGAATTTGAAAGGAACAAAGTCTGGACCTTGAAGCCTAGGCCAAAGCATCAATCAGTCATTGGAACACGATGGGTATTTCGAAACAAGCTAGATGAGAATGGTAAGATCGTGAGGAACAAGGCAAGGCTTGTTGCCCAAGGCTACAATCAAGAGGAAGGTATTGACTACGAGGAGACCTTTGCTCCCGTAGCCAGGCTTGAAGCCATTCGCATTTTATTAGCATTTGCATCTTTCATGGGCATAAAGTTATATCAAATGGATGTCAAGTGTGCTTTTCTTAATGGTTTCTTAGAAGAAGAAGTATATGTGGCTCAACCCCCAGGTTTTGAAAGTTTAGAATTTCCTAATCATGTTTATAAACTTGACAAAGCGCTTTATGGTTTGAAACAAGCCCCAAGAGCTTGGTACGAGCGCTTGTCAAAATATCTTTTAGAAAATGATTTTAAAAGAGGGTTGATCGACAAGACTCTTTTTATCGAGACCAAAGGAAAGGACATTTTGGTTATTCAAATCTATGTTGATGATATATTATTTGGTGCTACTAACACATCTTTGTGCAAGGAATTTTCTAACATCATGTGCAGTGAATTTGAGATGAGCTTGATGGGTGAACTCAACTTCTTTTTGGGATTACAAGTTCATCAATCCAAGAAAGGGATCTTTGTCAACCAAAGCAAATACACTAAGGATCTCTTGAAGAAGTTCAAAATGGATCAATCCAAAGCAGTCAAGACTCCCATGAGCTCAACATTATCTCTAGATCAAGACAAGACTGGGAAAAGTGTCAATCAAAAGGAGTATCGAGGAATGATTGGATCTTTATTATATCTCACGGCTAGTAGACCTGACATCATGTTTAGTGTTTACATGTGTGCTAGGTTTCAAGCTGATCCTAAAGAATCTCATCTCGTGGTTGTGAAGAGGATCTTTCGATATCTCAATAGTACTAAGGAGCTTGGACTATGGTACCCAAAGCAAAAGGATTTCACATTAATTGGATATTCTGATGCAGATTTTGCAGGGTATAAGGTGGATAGGAAGAGCACATCAAGATGTTGCCAATTCTTAGGAGCATCCTTGATCAGTTGGCACTCAAAGAAACAAAACACAGTCGCTCTATCCACTGCAGAAGCCGAATACATTGCAGCTGCAGCCTGTTGCTCCCAAATCCTTTGGATAGCTCAACAAATGCGAGATCTTGGCATCAACCTCAAAGGCATTCCTATTAAATGTGACAATACAAGTGCCATCTCCATCACTAAAAATCCTGTTCAGCATTCAAGGACCAAACATATTGATGTAAGGCATCATTTCATTAGAGACCATGTCGAAAAAAGTAATGTGTCCATTTCGTTCATTTCAACTGATTATCAATGGGCTGACATTTTTACTAAGTCGTTGGCAGAGGACAGGTTCACCTTCATTAGACGTGAGATCAGAATGCTTAACAGGGATGCACTTTCGTAGGGGGAGCTTTCCCTTTACGAAAGATAAATTCTACTCAGTGTCAAGATCCTTGAACCTCATTTCAAAGGTTGTGAACTGAACAGTAGAGCACATATAACGGATCATATATTTGGTTAATATCTTTTTAGATATTTGATCAAATATAGTTTTAATGGTTTTTTTTACCTTCTTTATTTGTTACAGATTTTATTTTATCCGAGTATAGTTTATTTGTGGAAATTATTTTAAAATCGGATAAATCTTTTCTTGCCTTTAAGATTTGAAAGGATTTCTTTTGAATTTTGAATGTTTTTTTGTAAGTCTGATTTTGGTAACTGTTTTTAAACTCCTCCCTTTGTTGAAAGACAAAAAGGGGGAGATGGTTTGATGGTTTAGACTTTAAAAATGCTGTGAACCAAGGGTCTTGGAGGACCTTGTTTTTTTTACCTTATTGGATGTTTCTCGTTGACTTTGAAAACTTATGATCCAACATTTGTCTAACCCATGCAGGTACTTAGTCCGATTTTGCTTATGATATTATTACTTGACTAAGTTGCAGGGATGCACAGGTTTTGTCTTTCATCAAGGGGGAGATTGATAACTCCACTCCCTTTGATGAAAATCGGAATTAGTTTCAAAGGCTTTGCCGGACAATTTGTGTCAAAGGTCTTGAAGCGACAACTGTGTTGATGAAACACAAAACCTGTATTTTATGTTATTATTATCTTATATTATTTATGTATGGTTTCCGAATATTATTATATACATTATATACTAACCATACAACAAGGTTTTCGAAGATATCTCCTTCCTTAAGCTAAAAGACGTGAAGATCAAATCTGGTGGATCATGGCTTCGGAGTTTCCCAGAATAGAAGATTGTGAAGATTGCCATGATCTCTAATAGCCATTGGAGAAGATTCCTTCCTCAAGTGGCGCCGATGATCTTCACTATATAAAGGAGATGAAGAAGGGAGAGAGAATAGGCTTTCACGAATATCATTGCACAATCAGCCATCGAGTTTACGATCTCTCTTCAGCGTGTTCTCTCTGCTTGTTCTTAAGAGTCTTATATTTTGTTTCAAAGCATTTGAGAGATACACAGTGAGCTTATAGGATATATTTTGAGAGAGTGTTATACTTAAGAGTTTATAACTCAGGAAGTGGGCACTAGGCTATTGATTCTCGAGAGTAAGAGGATTGTACTAGATAGCTGAGAGAGGTGGGGCTCTTCTAGATTGGTCTAGGACTCCAAGGGAACATGAGTTGACTAGATTGCAATTGTATAGGAGAGAGGCTTCTCGATGAGCTATTAGGATCCTAAGCTTTGTGAATCAATAAAGCCGGTTGAATCCTAGGGTTGTGGAAGAACCCTAGGCGGAGACGTAGGCCAAGTTCGTGTCGAACCTCGTTAACAATTCGTTGCGTCCTTTACTTACCGTTTTACCATATTTTCGCACTTGGTTCGTATTGTATAACTTGTTTGTGATTCAGGTTTTCAGATAAAAGACTAAGTCTAATCTCAAAGGGTTTGGCAAGAGCTTCAAACGTCTTGAGACTTTCTGCGAAAAACCGGCATACTCTATTCAACCCCCCTTCTAGAGTATCTTTATATTACTTTGTTATATATTATCGAACCTTCAGCCCCCATGGGCCCCGTGTTGCGCATTACACGCCTCTCCTGGAGAGCATTAGTAAGAATCTAAACTTTTGGACTAGCAAGCATCTCTCCTATGCAGGTCGAAGGGAGCTCATTGCGACGGTCATCCAAGGGATTGAGGGGTTTTGGCTTTCGGTTCTACCGGTCCCCGAGGCTATTTTCCGAGCCCTCACTAGCCTTTTCCGCTCGTTCCTTTGGAAGTCACCAAGAGTTAGATGGATCAAGGTTTGTCTCCCCAAGCAAGAAGGTGGGCTCGACATCATAGATATCCAAACATGGAACTTGGCCTTTATGGCTAAGCATCTTTGGCGTATCTTTGAGAGAAAGGAAAGCATATAGGTGAGATGGGTGCATAACAAGTACCTAGCCGTGAGACATGTGGAGGATCGGGAAGCTCATAGGAGGGACTCTCCTCTCATCCAAGCCCTTGTTGAGGTAAAAAATAAAATTTGTTCTTCTTCTAACCTTGATGAGAAATTTGATGAGTGGTGTAGCGAGGGTAAGTTCAAGGTGAAAAAGGCCTATGAGGAACTTCGACATAGAGAAGACAAGGTGAGATGGCACAAGGAGGTTTGGACGAAGGAGAACACTCCTAAACATTGCTTCATACTATGGTTAGCTACTTTGGGTAAGCTTCCTACCGTTGATAGGTTGTTTTTCATAGATACTAACCATTGTTGCAAGCTTTGTGATGAGGAAGAGGTGCTTGATACACATGAGCACTTGTTCTTTGAGTGCCTATACACCAAGGAGATATGGAGAAGAACTCGGGCTATTTTCAACATTCCGGAAGAGGTCAACACCTTGGCTAGAGGACTTAGATGGTTGAGGAGACAAAAGAGGAAAAGGAGTTGCAACATGAGGGCAAAAAACTATGCTTTCTCGGCGGCCATCTACTTCATGTGGCTTGCTCGGAATACTAAGATCTATGACGACAACTTCATTCCGGTCGAAGCCGTGTCCAAGGTCATCGCTACCCATGTTTTCCGAGTGCTCCATGCTTCTTTTCCTTCCCATGAAGTTGACAATGTTTGATAAATCAGGCCCTTACCTCTTGATGATAATTACTTGGTCTATGCTACATGCTTTTAGGGTGTGTTCTAGGGCTTGCGAGCCTTTGAAGCCTACGTGCTTCCGGGAGCACCCCCTAGGTTTTTGTTGGGTTTTCGTTTCCTTGAGGGGCTGCATACCCTCGGAACAAACCCCTTTTGGTGTTTTATTGGTGTGGTCTATGAGACCTGCGAGTCTTAAGCACACCCTTGGTTGTTTTCTTGGCACTTTGGTATGGGTCCGAGAGGCTTGTATGCTTAGCGGAACATGCACCTTTGACACTTGGTTTTGGTCTAATGCTCTTGAGAGTCTAGGCTTTGTCCTTGCTTTCGAGAGTAAGACCTAATGTTGTTTGGTCTTCGGACACCCCCATTCTTTTATTGAATTTACATAAACCTCCCCTCACCCGGACTTGGTGCCGGGGGGGGGGGGGTGCCTTAAAAAAAAAGAGCTCTCAGTTCTCCTCCCTTCGCCGAACACCGATCCACCAAGGAGATTCCTCATGAATTCCTTGTCATGGCTTGAATCCTATCCTCACGAAGCATTCAACGCTAGGATTGGTGATCAGATCATAACCTTTTGGCCGGATTTCTTCCACACCTCTTCGTCTCCCACGTTTTTCAGACCACAACCGTCCGTCTCCTCCCTGTAACCGTCGTGGAACCACCACAACCGCCTCTCAACCACCCTGTTTCTTCTGGTAACCGCCGCTGGCTACCCTAGATTCATTGTTGCCGGCCTCCTCCGACGGTTTGAGGGTGGTTTAAACCACCAAGACCGCCTTGGCTGGTGGTCTTTGCACAGTTGATCATGGCTAGTAAGGCCAATGGTCATGCTGAAGAAGAAGTTCCGAAGAAAGATGATCATGGCACAAAGAAACATCCGCGCAAGACCAGGGCTAAGGGATCGGCGCCTAACAAGGAAGGGGGTGACTCCTCGAATGCTAGGAGCGAGCCACCATATCGGACGTTCACGAAGATGAAGAGTTTCCTCCACTGCGAGGGAATGCTAGGACATCAGGTGCTCATGGTACTCGGAGCAAGTCCTGCGATGCTCAGGTGCGGCAGGACAAGGCGCGCGACACGCACAACGCTAAGGGTAACCGTGACGACCCACTTCTCCCGGGCAGCGAAGGGGAGACACCTAAGGCGCCTGGTGCTGAGGGTGTCCAGGGATCTAGCGATAGCGAGAAGGCTAAGGATGACGCCCAGGGAGCGTCTAAGGCCAGCGATGCTCCTCCTAAGGTGTCCGATGATCACGTACCCAGCGATGGAGGCTTAGGTGGCAGCGAGAGCGAGAAGCCTAGCGATAGCAACCCGGAGGCTCCTAAGGACAACGATACCACTACGAAGGTGTCCGGTGACCATGTCTCTAGCGATAGGGACAAGCAGCAGGGTGGAAGCGGTACGGGTACTCAGGGAGCCATCGGTAGTGCATTCATAGCGTCTGATGGTGCTAACGTGGGAGGAAGAAACTTTGCCTCGACATCCAAGGCTAATGGTGCGAAGGGTGATCAAGGTAAGTCAATTCCTAATGCTTGGGCGTCAAAGTCTAAGAAAATATTCATGAATGCCGGTCTTGGGGGCAAGATGTCTTACACTAAGCCCGTGGATAAGTTTGTCTTGACTAAAGAAGAGGAGCTACCAAAAGAAGTTGTTTGGGGATGGTCATTGCTTGGCCAATACGTTGGCCTATACCCGGGTATTTTCTTGATCAATTAGTTGAGGAAATCATGGGGAGTGAAGTGTAGGTTTCGTATAGAGGTCGGATGTATGATATTCACCTTCGAATTAGAGGGTGATTGCAATGAGGTTTTGAAGGGTGGACCGTACTTCATCAACAATAGGCCGCTCATCCTTAAGCCTATTCGGGACAAGTTTGCTTTTAATCGGAAGGATATTCCAACGATACCTTTGTGGGTTAGATTCTATGGCTTTCCAAGGACTTATTGGACAACCGAGACTCTTGATAGGTTGGCTTCGTATGTGGGGAACTCCTTGTTCCTTGACAAGGTGACAGAGGAAAGGAAGCGTGAATCCTATGCTAGAGTTCTTGTGGAGATTGATTTTGCCCATGAGGTTGTTCGTGAGGTGCCCATTTACTTCCATGATGGAGATGTTGTACCTTTTAAGTTATATATTGAGAATTAGCCTTATTATTGCGAACATTGTTGTAACTTTGGTCATGCAGCGAGTACTTGCTCCTTTCTTGAGAAAAGGACGAAGGTTGGTGCTAACAATAGATGGGAATCCAAGGCCCCAAGGAGTGAATCTCGGATGGGTGAAGTACCGACCGGGAAGGGTGGTAACTTGAATGAGAATGGGAAAGATATGCGAGAGGATGCAAAACCTCCGAAGGGCTCCACCGTGAAGGACACTGTGTCCCGAACACTGGAGGCCGATGTCTCTAACAACGAGGCTCGTGACGGAGATGATCATTCTAACAAAGAGAAAGATGTCGAGTAAGAGGGTAGGGAAACACAAAACACCACCTAGACCAATACTCCTCCAAAGGAGAATCAGAGCCGAGAGAATCCCCCTCCAAATGGGGGTAAGAGTGAGGCCAATAAAAAGAAAAAGGATGGGAAACATAAGAGTGATAACAATGCTCAATCTAATGGCATCTATGGTGAGAAAAAGAATAATTGATCTCATGATGAGTCCTCGTCGGAAGAGACGGGCTATCGGGTTGAGGATGATGGTGACGATTCGGACATTTTAGCCGATGGTGGAAGAGGAGGTGTTGATTTTGAGTTCGAGGATGACGAGGGCTTTATTGACTACATTTTGAGAGTGACCTTGAAAAGGGCTAGACGAGAGGTGGTTCATGTGCTCAGGGCTCAAGGCAAGTGGCCGAATAAGAAGAAGGATGGCTCGCACACTAAGGTGCACACATGATTGTCCTATCATGGAATGTAAGGGGGCTTTGTCATCCCCCGAAACAAAATGACGTCCGGAGGGTTATTCGGGAGTGCAAGGCGAGTGTGTGTGGCTTGTTCGAGACAAAACTCAAGAGTGTCGCTGATGGGAAGTCTTTTGTGGATTCCTTGTTCGATGGATGGAGGTTCTCCACTAACTTTCATCTCCATGCTAGAGGGCACATTTTAGTGTGCTGGGATCTGATGGTGATAGACTTGGATGTGTGTAGGGCTTCCTTGCAACACATTGCTTGCATGGTCAGGTGTAGAACCACGGGGCTTAAGCTTGGAATTTTTTTTGTTTATGGTCTGCATTCGGTGGTGGAGAGGAGGGGCATTTGGGAGGTTGCGACGGATCTTCTTGGATCCTTCAACATGACATGGATGATTGCTGGTGATTTCAACAATGTTATGGCACCCGGGGAAAGGATAATTGCACTAGTACAAAATCCTCCATTAATACCGGTTATTTTGTGAACCGGATACCGGTTATTCGTCCGGTATTAACGACGGCGGTATTAATTTGGTTAATACCACTTTTTGTCTAACCGGTTTTAATTTTCTCGCAAAATAACCGGTAGAGGTGGGCACAAATCCCGCAAATCCCGATCGCGTCTCGGTCCTGTCCCGATCCCGGTGGGATTTAGGACAAAATAGCGAATCCCGTCCCGATCCCGTCCCGCAAAAATTATGCGGGACGAAACGCGGGACGATCCCGGTGGGATCCCGCAAATCCCGTCCCGTCCCGCACATAATAATAATAATAATAATAATAATAATAATAATAATAATAATAATAATAATAATAATAATAATAATAATAATAATTTTTATAATAATAATAATAATATTATAATATTATAATATTATATAATAATAATAATAATAATATATTATTATTAGTATTATTATTTTGAGCAAATATTATAATTATAATTATAATCATAATCTTCGATTTATAATAATAATAATAATAATATTTGTTTATAATAATAATATTATTATTATTTGAGCAAATATTATTTATAACTATAATAATAATTTTCAATATATAATAATAATATTATTATTATATAATATTATAATCTAATTTAATAATAATATTAATTTATAATAAAATTATTATTATTATTATTATATTATTATATCATATTATATTTTTTTCTTGTAAAGTATAATTATTTTATAATAATAACAATAAAAATAAGTAATATTATTTTATTTTATTTTTAATTATAACGTGGGATTATTATTATTATTATTATTATTATTATTATTATTATTATTATTATTATTATTATTATTATTATTATTATTATTATTATTATTATTATCATTATCATTATTATTATTATTATTATTATTATTATTATTATTATTATTATTATTATTATTATTATTATTATACCCATTTAGAGTTATAAGAGGCAAATAGCTAAATATGGTATTCTTCCCAACTATCAATCGATAATGAGACAATATCTGGAATTTTTTTTCAAAATATTCACTAAAAAATAATTAATTAACAAAATATTCAAACATTTAAAATATTTACAAAAATATTCATTATTTGCAGGTTTGGCAGAAAAACGCGGTCTGAGACCGCGTTTTACTCACAAAGGGTAAAACGTGAAATTGGAAAAAAATGACAAAAAAATAATGCAAAAAACGCAGTCTCAGACCGCGTTTCTGTTTTAATTTTATATAGGGGATGAATTTCGTAATTTTGTAAAATATTTTACCCTAGAGCCGGCTCAGCCCGCATCTCTCTCTCTCTCTTTTTTTTTTCAAAAAGTAAAGCGTCCTTCTCCTTCCTTTCATCCATGGAGGCCGGTGCCAGATCAGCTGCCATCGCGCCCGTCCTCCCCGGCCACCCTTGCAGCCTTCGTCCCCGTCCTCTTCCCCGCTGCAGCCTCCTCCCTTTGCCAGATCTCCGGCGCCATATCCCGGCCTCCACCTCCGGTCCCCCGCTTCCCCGGATCCACCAATTTCACAGGCGAATCCCACCCACCCTCGCCGAAGCAGCCTCCGTACCAGCCCACCCTTCGACAGGCGTCGGCCTCCATTGATGGACGGAAGAAGAAAGCACGGGTAAAGCGCGGATTGAAACCGAGCCCCGCCGGAGGAGGAGAGAGGAGCTGCCGTGGATCTCTCGAGCAGTAGCAGGCGGCGGATCGAGCACCCTCTCGAGCAGGAAGCGGCGGAGCACCCTCTCGAGCACCACCGGTCGTCGACCTCCGACAACACCTCCCAGGGCTCTCTGGCCGTCGACCTCCGACCCCGACAACCCTCTCTTCCTCTGCCTCCGGTGCTCTCCGGCCTCCTCTCTCCTCCTTCCTATCGAAATCCGGGCTTCGACCTCCCTATCTCCTCCATTCCAACAGGCAGAAGGCGATTGATGTCGCATGTCGGACTCGGAGCAGTCGAGCAGGAGGAAGATGGCGGCCCTCTTCTCTCAATTCCGATAATAAAAAAAAAAAAAAAGAGAGAGAGACGCGGGCTCAGCCTGCGTTTCTAGGGTAAAATATTTTACAAAATTAGAAATTCATCCCCTATATAAAATTAAAACAGAAACGCGGTATGAGACCGCGTTTCTTGTGTTAGTTTTTTGTCACTTTTTTTCCCCCAATTTCACGTTTTACCCTTTGTGAATAAAACGCGGTCTCAGACCGCGTTTTTCTGTCAAACCTTCAAAAAATGAATATTTTTGTAAATATTTTAAATGTTTGAATATTTTGTTAATTAATTATTTTTTAGTGAATATTTTGAAAAAAAAAATTCCAATATCTGGTGAATCTCGTCTCAATTCCTTTCCGTCCTGATCTAGTAAGATAATGTAGCCAAATATGTTAAACATTATAATTAATTATACAATCATTGTATGAATTAATGATAGTATTATAATATTAATATTAATAATAATAATACTATATTGAATAATATAGTTGAGAAGAATATCGCATTCAACATATTATACAAAATAATGAATTATGAAAGCATTTTTCACTTTGCAAATTTATATAATATTTTATTATTTTTACATGCGGGACAAGGCCCGTCCCGTCCCGATCCCGTCCCATCCAGACATCATCCCGTCCCGAAAAAAAAGTGTCAATTCCGTCTCGTAAAAATTTCGCGGGACAAGTCCCGTCCCGGCTCAATCCCGTCCCGTCCCGTGCCCACCCCTAATAACCGGTGTTAACATGTGTGTATAAAAATTAATACCGGTTATTTCAAAATAACCGGTATTAATATGTATGCATAAATATTATGACCGAATATTTGAAAATAACCGGTCTTAATATTTTCATTAAAAAAAAAAAAAAACCGGTTGCTGGGATATAGATTCTTTCAAATAATCACTATCCCACTTTTATGTCAAGTATTTCACCCACCTAAATCCAAATACAGAATGTGAGATTTGGAATACAAATTCAATATAAGCAATTAGAAGCATTAACAACAGAGTTTAAAATACACACTTGATAAAAAAAAATCTCCTCATGTTCATTCTCTTTTTGAGTAACCTCCTTCCGCATCAAAGTCCTGGGCATTAGCTTTCTCTGCCCTTTCACTTTTTCTGCTGGCTCTAGCAGTAAGCACCTCCTTAATTTCATCAACAATGGACTTTCACCTGGCCTTCATCTAGAATTGGTCCAGAAATTTGACAAGAACAAAAGGGGTTAAAAGAAAAACCATTGTCACAATTTATAATGAAATAGGTAGTTTTAATCAAGGAATCAATAGCCAATACAAAACCAGGGAAGCATTCATTTATTGCATCCAACATACTAGAAGATATTTCTAGGTCAGGCTCTACATATCAATCAAAGATTTATGATCTTACATGTCAGGCTAATGAGAAATAACATACCATGTCCATAAGAAAACCAACAATACCAAACTAATAATAATCTTATGTAAGGCTTCCACCAAAGTTGGCACAATATAATCAGATAACTGCTTGACATAGGAATCATTACGACCTTGAGAGCAAGCTCTTTCTCTATTGCGAATTTTGCTGAACGTAATAGCAGTTTTGCGAACATAAAAGATGAATGGAAAATTGAAATAAATGTGTTTATCATGAATATAGTAGTCTGAATATGGAAATGACCTAGTAAGAGGACTATACAGATGACAAAATTTATCTTCATACCAGAGACAACAACTTTGCGAACATAAAAGATGAATGGCCATCAAAATGTTGGTAATAAACTATGATTTGAGGGCAAATAACAAAAAACAGAACACCAATACCTCATAATGGAGTTGTAGTTGATCCGATCAGATTGCAACTACTGCTCCTTCAATCTTGATCTTTAAACATCCCTGAAATAGCCAAAATGAAGGGAATTGACATATTAAAACTGATTAAGAAAACCAAGTCGGTGAGTAAAGCAAAGCATTACATTTCTTTCTTAGTCTTCCTGCTGATGTATTAGTTATTTCTGTTTTTATGCAGTGAGAATGTCTAAAGCAAACTCATAATTGAAAATGGAAGACAAAGATGTGGAAAAAAGCAGAAAGTGTGAATGAGATGTAACTACTTATGCATTTAAAGTAACCCAAATTCAATCTTGTTAAAGTAAAGTATTCCAGATGGAGAGAGGTTCTCAGTAGTCCTCTCCTTCAATTCATTCCATTTCACTTCATTTGGATTTTGGACATTTGCAATTTGCTTCATTTGGTGGAGGTTTGCTTCCTCTGCCTCAACCTTCCTACTCCACTTCTGCCACAATGAAATTAGCAATCCGGTCACCTTTTCTATATCCGCTTTTGTCCTTTCTTATTTTGTTTATGTAACGTTACTATACTTACGCACTAAGCTGCTACGAATAAAGTGGATTAGATGATCTCTATTGAAGTTCGTTATATTAACCTTATAATGTATGGTAATGTATTGATGCTAAATTAATGAACGAACCCTCATTCCATCTTTAAATTTTATTCAATAAGCTTATTTGGATTGGTCTATATATTTTTAATGTATAGTATAGCCAGATGATATATGATAAATAAAAAAGCCTAAGAGGAGCAAAAAGAATTTGTTCAATACAAACAGTTCTTATAAACAGCAGTCAACTTCACCTTCTGAAGTCACCAAACTGAAGAGTAGTGTTAAATTGTGTTTGTGTACTACACTATTAATCAGAATTTACTATAGATTAAGCATCATGTACCAATAAAATGTTCCATAACAGCCACCTATATACCACATCTTGTAGGACCAAAATAAAATTGACTTTACATTTTTTCTGCATTTTCCTCAGTTGTATAACTTAAAACTGTAAGTGCTTTATGGTAAATGAATGCAAGAAAATGCAAAAATGAAAACCCCATGTTTGAAACTGCAGGCTACTTTACTTTAACAAGATTAGCATTGTGAGTGAAAAATGATGCCGTGTCCACTGTAACCTCAATCAGCAACTATGATAAATACTCTAAATTTGTCATTAAGTGGCATAAGGGAGGTTTAAGTGACCACTAATGAGAAGTATTTTTCTCTTTAATTAGCCTATAAATAATATACATTTACACTTTATAGGTATATTTGTATTGCTTCCGCCGATACAAGTAGCTCAACAAAGAAAATACCATTTGACTATTTGAGACTAATTTATCCTTACAAGAGATGGATTTTTATTCATCAATCAACTGTGGGCATGAAAATTAGTAGATGATCGCCTAGAAACTTGCCATTTTTTAAACCTTCCTAGAATTCTTCAGCATCTGGTTCGAATGGATACGATACCTAAAATTGTGGCAAAATAATAAGCTAATTTAAGTTGAAATTAGGAGGAAGGAGATACTTGTTTGGTGAAGGAGATAGTAGGGCGAAGCTGATGGTGGCAGACAGATCTAAGAGTGACGAAGAAGGCTCGAGACTTGTAAGATTTCCCAAATCTCTATGATTAGGTTTCAACTTAAACAAGCTAATTTAAGTTGAAATCTATCAAAAACCCTAAAACTGGAAATCTATTAAAAACCCTAAAACTGGAGTTGGAGAAATCCCAAATCGAAGTACAACAATGAAGAATAATTAAACATTTAAACTTACAAGCGTTGCAGGAGAGATAGCAGGTGGTTCAACAGGAGCTAGCGACTTAGGCGAAGGAGAAGACGAGCGGGAGATTAGCGCGCAGAAGAAGAACCGGCAGGTCGCGCGCAGGAGAAGAAACCAGCAGGTCGCGCGCAGGAAGTTGCCGGTGAAAGGATGGAGCGAGAGACTCCGACGAGGAGACGAAGAGATAGACTGATTCTCCAGCGAGGAGGAGAGTGCAGGGGGTCGATAGGTTTTGAAGGATCGACCGGTGGAGACTAGTGAGAGAGAGAGAGGGCGAAGAGATGTACTGTACAGATGTATGTATCGATCTTTATTTTTTTTTGGTTAAAACTTAAAACTCAAAACCGGTTATTCTATATAACCGGTAACAATTACTCGCGCCTATATTTAATACCGACATATAATTGAAAAACCGGTTTTAACTATCTTAAAAATAACTTAATACTGGTTATTCTAAATAATCGGTAATCGAGAGATATAATATTACCGGCTTAAAACAACCGGTCTTAAAATACCGGTATTAACGACAACTTTTGTACTAGTGTTGGCGAACCGGTGACGATGTATGAGTGCAAGAACATGATTGAGGCTTGTCAAGGCCTTGGTCTTGTTGATGCACCTTCTACTTCATCTAGCATTCATACTTGGACGGATTGGACGGTGTGGAGCCGGCTGGATAGGGTCTTGATCAATGATCCTTGGATGCAACTTGATACTTCGTGTCGAACGGAGTTCTTGGAGAAGTGGCTGATTTCGGACCACAAGCCGTCGGTCACCATGTTGAGCAAGGAGTTGGTGGGGCAGAGCAATTCATTCAAGTTCTATAATATGTGGGCGGATCATTATAGTTTCGAACGCATTGTGCGGGAAAAGTGGATCACTTGTGCTAGAGGATTATACCAATTCCGTCTTTGCAAGATGTTGAAAGGTATGAAGATGTCGCTCAAGGAATTGAATAAGAGGGAGTTCAGCCACATCTTCTCATGGACGGAAACGGCTACCAAGGAGTATGCTTCGGCATTGGACGAGCTCCGTCTTCACCCGGACTCGGAGGTTTAGCGTGAGGCGGCTGAGAGAGCCAAGACCAAGGCGCAAAGGCTTACTAGAGCCGAAAGATCATTTCTTATCCAAAATGCCAAGGCTACTTATGTGCTCAATAGCGACCGAGGCACGAAATACTTCCATGCTCTTATGCGTGCCAATAGAAAGAGGAGGGTCATCACTTCAACTGAGAGATCGGATGGGTCTTTCACCTCCTCCGAGTCCGAGGTTAGTCACGAGTTCATATCTTATTTTCAATATCTTTTTGGCTCGGAGGTGGAGGTTTCGGGGGATCTAAGCCGGAGGTTTGCTCTTGGAGCCACAGTTCTCCCGGAAGATGGTGTGATGTTAGAGAGCCCGGTTTCCAATTTGTAGATCAAGGAGGCGCTTTGGTCTATGGAGGATGAGAAGGCCCCAGGCCCAGACGGATACTCGGCCAAGTTCTTCAAGGCCGGCTGGGAAATTGTGGGTGGTGAGGTGTGTGCTGCGGTGAAGGAGTTCTTCCGTAATAGAAAGCTTCTCCGCCAACTCAACCACACCACAATCTCGTTGATTCCGAAGGTGGTCAACCCATACCGTGTGGAGCATTTCAAGCCGATTGCATGTTGCAATCTTGTGTACAAAATCATCACGAAGATCATGACTACTCGGCTTGGGAGATGTTTGGGAGGCGTCATTGATCAAGCGCATAATGCTTTTGTGGCCAACCGTCTTATGTCCGATAATGTGTTCTTTGTACAAGAATTGCTCCAGCGATACAATGTGAAGCGTGACACCAAGCGCTGTTTTTTGAACATTGATCTTGCCAAGGCTTATGACACCATCTCGTGGAATTTCATTGAGTTCGCTATGAGGGAGATAGGGCTGCCTCCGAAGTTTGTTACATGGGTGATGGAGTGTGTTACCACGGCCTCCTATTCGATCAAATTTAATAAATCCGTCCATGGCTTCTTCCAAGGCAAGAGGGGCCTTAGGCAAGGTGATCCACTCTCTCCCATGCTATTTTTTATTTGTATGGAATTCCTTTTAAGGTTGATCAAAAAGGAGACGACAAGGCCTGATTTTCGGCTCCGTCAACATTGTGATGCAATGCGTCTTACTCACCTTATATTCGCCGATGATGTGGTTATGTTCTGCCGTGGAGATGTGGCTTCAGTGGAGATCTTAATGGGCTATTTTAGATCATTCGAAGAGGTCTCGGGACTCAAGGTAAATCTGGCCAAGTCCTCGATCTTTCTTGCTTCGGTGCCGGTTCTGGAGAAGGCTTCTATTGTGGCTGCAACCGGCTTTAGGGAAGGTGAATTCCCATTTTGGTATCTTGGGATTCTAATAAGTCCCCACGGTCTTAGGGTGCTTCATTACCAGCCCCTCCTTGATCAAATTGGGCGCCATCTTAGTGCTTGGGCGAAGAAAAGCATTTCGTTTGCCAGGAGGAGGGAGCTTATAGCCTCGGTCATGCAAGGTTGTGAGGCCTTTTGGCTTTCATTGTTGCCGGTTCCCGTTGTAGTGATCAAAAAGCTTGAGGTGCTTTTCCGGAACTTTCTTTGGAGCCGACCGAAAGTGAGATGAAAAAGGGCATGTTTGCCGAGGAGAGAGGGAGGTCTTGGCCTTAGGGACCTTCGGACATGGAATGTGAGCTTCATAATGAAGCATTATTGGCACATTCCTTCAATGCGTGATTGTATGTGGGTGAGATGGGTCCATCATAGATACCTAGATGTGATCGAGGCTCGGGATTGGACACCTCATAGGCGGAACTCCCCATTGATCAAAGCGATCCTCTATGCTCGTGACACGGTTGAAACCCTTGAGGGTAGAGACCAAACTATTGAGGAGACGCTTGATTCTTGGTGCTTGGATGGTAACTTTAATGTAGCCTTGGCTTATGAAGCTTGTAGAGACAAAGAACCCACGATGTCTTGGGCTAAGGAGGTGTTGGTCAAGAACAACATTCCGAAGCATATGTTCATTCTTTGGCTCGCTGTGCTTGGGCGCCTATCCACGTTTGACCGACTGTTCTTCATGGATATTGATCATTCATGTCGATTTTGTGATGAAGAACTTGAGACACACGAGCATGTTCTATTTGAGTGCCGGTACGCCAATGAGGTTTGGAGTGATGTCCATCGCCGATTCCGGATCCCTTTGCACGTCTAGTCCCTCCATGATGCTCTCGCTTGGCTGAAGATCAACGTCAAGGGGCATGGTCCCTCCATGATGCTTTCGCTATCCGCCACCGTCTACTATCTCTGGCATGCCCGGAATGCTATGATTTTCGTTCCTTTGTCTTTGTTTTTGGTTTTTGTTGCCTTAGCTTCTTAGTTGTCGGTTTGGTGTGTGCTTTAGAGTTCATCTCCCCGGCAACCATAGAGGTTCCCTCTTTTCCTTTTTCCCTTGCTTTTAGTTCATGTTTCTTTTGTTCTTGCTCCAACCTGTTTTTGGTTTGCTTTTGCGTGATGTTTTAAGGATTGAAGATGGGAAAAAGCCATAAGGAATCCACTAGATTTGATGGTGAGCTCATCAGAGATCCAAGGAAATACTTCTCGGATGGACCTTCAATGGTTGAAGGAGTCATCAATGAGGTAAAAAGAAGCTTAAGAAATTGAAAAAATCGCTGAAGAGAAAGGCCAAGGATGGTGACTCAAAGAATGAGGACAACAACTTGGTCGAACAACAAGGTAAGCCTCCTACAAAATCTAAGTTTTCAATGCATACTAACAACTTGTTGGATGGTGAAATGGAAGACCTAGGTCCGCATGGTGATTCCGAGCATGAAGGGCTTGGCTCCGGTGAATTCCAAGGTGTCTCTGGCGGTGGCGCCACCCCTGAGGTGGTGGTCCACCTGATGGCACCGGCTGAGGAGTCCCATGACGCCCCAATGGTAACCCAAGTGGAGAGGGAGATGCTAGAACAACATTCGATGCAAGGAGCCTCTTCCATTCAATGCAACTCGGATGTTTCCAAGGAGCATTCAATGCATGTAGCTCCCAACACAAATCAAGTTCAATCCCCCCTTGACCCATTAATTATTGAAATTTTAAATTTGAATTTTATGGCGCCATTAGCTGGGCATGATCCAAGGCCATCGGGTCAAGTATGGGCTACCATTGGTGAGTTATCCGATCTAGCGCAGAATCCGGGTAATCTAGGGATCCTATCGGGTGGCTCCCCTGGCTTCATGCTCGTGAATCCGGATAGTTACCCCCTAAGTTACCCGGGTGCCCCTAGAGCGGATAGCTCCCCAATCCCCCTGTCCATCGCTGAGTTATCCGGTTTGCCACTGCAACCGGATAACTCTTCGATGTCTTTGGATAACTTCCTAGGAATCGATGGCCAGCGCTCGGGTACTCATCACCCAAGCCACTCGTTAGGCTTGAATCTGGATAATCTCAATGCTCCTCCCGGTAGCGAGGGCAAGAATGATCAGGGCGACCCGGGTAACTCCTCCAATGGCTATCCGAAAGCTGGCAAAGCGGCTAACTCTAACGATTGGCACCCAACGCCCGGTAATCCTATGGCGCCCGAATCTGGTAAGTCCAATGACAATGCTAGGACTTCTCCACCCAATGATGACCAACATAATAATGGTAAGCTCGGCAAAGGTAAGTCCTACCCTCCTAGACCTAATCCTTGGGCATCCACTTCCAAGAAAGTCTTCATGAACTTGGGTTTTGGGGGTAAACTTGAGTTCTATCCCCCAACAAAAGGTAGAGTGGATATGAAGGTCTCCGATGTCCTCCCTAGACACTCCGTTTGGGGATGGACTCTTTTAGGCCAATATGTGGGTTTCTTCCCCGGCTCTTTCAAGATAAATGAGCTTAGAAAATCATGAGGTGTGAAATCAAAATTTAAAGTTGAGAATGATTGGATGTTCTTCTCCTTTGAAACCGAGAGTGATGCTAACCAAGTGCTCAAAGGTGGCCCTTATTTCATCAATGGGAGGCCACTCATCGTCAAGAATGTGTCGGATAAGTTCTCGGGCTCAAGGAGGGACATTGCCACCCATTTTGGGTGAGGATTCATGGCCTCCCCTCGGACTACTGACATCGGATATTATAGGTAAGATTGCTTCTCATGTGGGAACACCCTTATTCTTGGACAAAGTCACCGAGGAGAGAAAGAAGATCACTTATGCAAGGGCTTTAGTTGAGGTAAATCTTGGTGAGGAAATCACCCGGGAGGTAAACTTGCATTTTGATGATAATGATGTGCTTTCTTGTAAATTCTTCATTGAAAAGGAGCCTAAATTTTCTTAAGGAATGCTTCACCCTTGGACATAATGCTAACGAGTGCAATCTTAGTGGTAAAATCTCAAATCCTAGCAAGGTGGAAGACAAGCATGGCAACCATGGCAAAAGTGCTCCTAGTGCTAGCGACAAGGAAGGGAATGGAAAGGGTGTGAACTCCTCGGGCACAAGTGCAAACCCCTCCGCAAACTTTGACCAAACAGCCCCATTGGCACTCCAAATGCCGAAAATGGGGAAAATGTGGTGGTTGAGGACAGCCGAGCAAAAACGGAAACATGCTCTAATGTGACAATTGAGACAAGGTCTAATGAGGAGAACGTAGTGCCTCCAAACACCTCCACGCCTATTGTAAGCTTTTCCGGTTCTCCTGTTCCTACTTTTACTACTTTGGATATCAATACTCAAGGCCCATCTAACTCAACTCAAAAAAGGAAGAAGAGAAGGAAGAACTCGGCCAAGAAAGCGAAGACAAATGAGCAATCTAGCAAAGCTCAAAGCGAGACCAATAAGCAAAATGAGGTAAACAACTCAGCCTCTAATCATGATCCTACTATTGAAAATGAGGTGATTGGTAGGAAAGGAAAGAGGAAAGGTTTCGGCCTAGGTGAGGAACCAAGTGACCTTGACATCTCCTCCCCGGAAAAGAGGTCAAGGCATGCCGAGAGTGAGGATGGTCATGAAGCGGATTCGGAGGATTCTACGACCTTCACCAAGGTGATGTCTAAGGCACAAAGGAGGAAAGGTAAGTCCCCTATTGCTAATGGTAATACTATTGTTTATGCTCTTAGAACCAAGACCAAGTGGCCCCCAAAGCCACCTCCAAGCTCTTGTGTGACTAGAAGCAAGGACGGTGGAGGAGGGAAGAATAAGACCAACCATAGGTCTTAATGAGGATCATCACTTGGAACATAATGAGATTGAACCATCCCCAGAAACAAAATGGGGTCCGGGATCTTTTAAGAGAGAACGATGCTAAGGTATGTGCCATTCTTGAGACTAAACTCCATGAGGGTAGTTTTAACCTTGGTAACTTTATGAAGAAGTGTTTTATGGGTTGGGATTTTGTCTCTAATTTCCAACTTGATGAAAAAGGTCATATCCTTGTGGTTTAGGATCCCTCTTTTGTGTTGTTGGAAGTCATTGAGATTGGAGTCCAACATATTGCTTGTTTTGTGACTAACAAAACCACCGGTGATAAGATCGGTGTTTGTTTTGTTTATGGTTTACACTCGGTAGTCCATATGAGAGGGATGTGGCCGAGTGTGTCTAACACTTTATGCAGCCACCCTATGCCTTGGATGGTACTCGGTGACTTCAATTATGTCATTAGGCATGATGAGAGGATGAATGCGGAGCCGGTCAACATGTAGGAGTGTCGTGACCTCCTTGAGGCTTGTGATAATCTTGACCTTGAGGATGCGCCATACACTAGCAAAAACAAGTTCACCTGGTTCAAAGGAGGTAAATGGAGCAAAATTGATCAGGTACTTCTTAACCATGAATGGGTCAATTGCAATATCTTTTGTCATGTGAATTACCTCGACTTGTAGGGTCTCTCGGACCACAAGCATGTAACACCCCCTCCTGTAAACGAGGGAATGTTCCAGCGCTAGTGGTTACTCGGACTTTAAGACCTTTGTAACCACCTTAGGCTTATAGGGAGATGTAACCATGCGAACAACGGAAGACATAAAATATAATAAATTTTTTTATTAAAATCAGGATTCAAATTAAAATATTTGATACATCAAAATATTACAATGGAAGACTTTAAAAAAAAATAAACATTTACCATTTATACAATATTTTTTTCAAATCTTGAAAACTTAAAATGTCGTCTTGAACTTCTTCAGTTTCTCTTCAAATACTTGATCTAAACCTGCAAACTGGAGGCTAAGGTATTGTCCGGAGACAATGAACCCCTAGCCGTCCAAACAAAGGACGGTTAGTTCGCGAGAACTAGCAAGTGACGGCTAAAAAACTGGGACTACTTTGGACTCAAACTCACTGACCATAATAAGGTATGAATTGAATCAAAATGAGATTATTATTGATGAGAATATTTTATGTAGGCTTTGTATTTGATGAATCAACTTCTGTGACATGGATAACCCCGAAGGGTTGATAAGAAAGTGATGTAGGTGACAAGCACCTTAGGAACCATACCCCGATTACGGATGGGATATGATATAGCTTTAGAAATGCATTTGTGATCACCATGAAAATATTTTTCTTATTAAGTTCGGACTCGATATCGGATTATGAGGTACTCCATTTGGCTCAAATCCGTCCCACTAGTAGTTACCCAGACGTTAGGGAGAGCCTACTATTAGGAGTGGGAAGAGAGTTGACTTCGTGTCCCCTGATATCAAGTCTAAACAAAAAACTTTGGCCAAATGAATAATATTATTCACTCACTATCTCACATTGCATAGCTTATATATAGATATATTTTAACACGTCACACGGATATCATATATGACCTGCTCACTTTTATTTTAACATTAACTATATTATACCGGTTGAGTCTGGATAGGACGTCCGAACTATCTACGATTTCGTAGTCAGATTTCATCTCGAATATTGTATCTCAAGAATGTTAGTTTCATGAAACTGTTTCGGTTTAAGACGCAACATGGTCTTAACCCATTCAATCCAAAATCAACTCAGTAGTTAACCCTAAGTTGAGACACCGCCCAATTCCCATTGGGTTGAACCCCGTATCTTTATTGATACGCACACTAGATTTTATTTTATCTTGATTCAATTGAGTTTCACAATCTCACACCCATCATCATATATTAACTCGTGATCACATAAAATAAAATAATCAATCTTAATAAAAGTAAAATGGATGCCAATACCATATAATATGCATGGATGCATCAAAAGGATAATATGCTCCCGACCTACTTATTTTGCATGAAATGATGAAGAATAAATCATGCATTTTATAAAGTGGGTATCTATGTTATTATTTGACAATAAGGTCAAATAATAACATTACTCAATTACACGTCAAGTCCAAAATAACGGGTGAATAAATTACATAGAGCAAGTGATTTGTAATTTATTTTAATCGATTTGGCATGCATGTCAAGGCAAGAAAACAACAAGACACAAAGGCACGCAGATGAGTATAAAAGGCTCGGAATGTCACTTGCCTTTTTCGCCTTGTTGGATTTTGATACCAACTATGGGCTTCAAAGACTTGATGACAAAGTTGAATAAATTAGCAGCGGATCAATTTTGATCTTCTTCAAGACCTTCGCGCAATGTTTGTTTTCGTTGCCAATAGCAATAACATTGGCCACGACTGTTCTTGACCGTGGCTATTTTCGTGACTGGTGTTCACCCAAGAATGCCACATCATCAAATTCGTTGCTAATAGCAACGAACACAATGTCCGTGGCGGATTTCGTGGCTGAAGAAGTGGATGCTAGTGGTAATTAGCCACGAAATTAGCTACGAATGCTTATTTCGTGGCTGTATTCGATGCTGATTTGGCAACAACATCAACTTCGTTGCTAAATCCGTGGCTATTCAGCATCAAAAATCCAACGATTGAATGGACACGAGGTGAGTGGGCTTGGATCGGTTATTGTAGGCGGGTTGAACGTGGGGTGAGTGGGCTTGAATTGTAGCTGAATTCGTGCCCAACAAAAAAGAACAAATATTATAGGCTCGGCATGGATCAATAGCCCATTAGCCCATTAGAGATGATCGACCCAATTACCTTATTAGCCCGTAGAATAAATTGTGTATTTAGCAACGACTCGATCCGTGGCTAAATCCGTTGCTATTACGGTTGAGCTCAAATGTGCTTTAATTTATTATGGGCCCAACTATGACTATACTTTTCCGGATTGGCCCATTGACAGGCCCAAATATGAATATGAATTTTTTTTATATAAATTATAAGTGTTGAAAAAAACATATATTAACTTATTAATAAATTCTTATGAGAATATTATAATGGTATGTTTTGAGGAAAACTCATATAATTGACTAATAAATGTTTAATAAAACCTTATATTAAGTAATAAATTCTTATTATAATACTATAAGAGCATGTTTTAAGGAAAATTGATATAAGTGACAAATAACTGTTTAATAAAACCTTATATTAACTAATAAATTCTTATTAGAATACTATAAGTTTATGTTTTGAGGAAAACTCATATAAGTAACTAATAAGTGTTGAATAAAACCTTATACTAAGTAATAAATTCTTATTAGAATACTATAAGGTTATGTTTTGAGGAAAACTCATATAATTAACTAATAAAACCTTATACTAAGTAATAAATTCTTATTATAATACTATAAGGTTATGTTTTGAGGAAAACTCATATAAGTAGCGAATAAAACCTTATATTGCCTATTAAATACTTATTAGAATAATATAAGAGTATGTTTTGAGAAAAAATCATATAAGTGGCTAATAAATGTTGAATAAAAGCTTATCTTCACTAGTAAATACTTATTAGAATAATATAAGAGTACGTTTTGAGGAAAACTCATATAAGTGACTAATAAATGTTGAATAAAAGCTTATTTTAACTAGTAAATACTTATTAGAATAACATAAGAGTATGTTTTGAGGAAAAATCATATAAGTGACTAATAAATGTTGAATAAAAGCATAAATTAACTAGTAAATTCTTATTAGAATCATATATAAGAGTATGTTTCGAGGAAAACTCATATAATTAACTAATAAATGTTGAATAAAAGCTTGTATTAACTAGTAAATTCTTATTAGAATACAATAAGAGTATGTTTTGAGGAAAAATCATACAAGTGACTAATAAATGTTGAATAAAAGCTTATCTTCACTAGTAAATACTTATTAGAATAATATAAGAGTACGTTTTGAGGAAAACTCATATAAGTGACTAATAAATGTTGAATAAAAGCTTATTTTAACTAGTAAATACTTATTAGAATAATATAAGAGTATGTTTTGAGGAAAAATCATATAAGTGGCTAATAAATGTTGAATAAAACCTTATATTAACTAATAAATACTTATTACAATACTATTAGAGTATGTTTTGAGGAAAACTCATATAAGTGACTAATAAATGTCTAATAAAACTTTATATTAACTAGTAAATTCTTATTAGAATACTATAAGTGTGTGTTTTGAGGAAAACTCATATAAGTGACTAATAAATGTTGAATAAATCCTTATATTGACTAGCAAATTCTATTTAGAATAATATAAGAGTGTATTTTGAGGAAAACTCATATAAGTGACTAATAAATGTTGAATAAAACCTTATATTGACTAGTAAATTCTTATTAGAATACTATAAGAGTATGTTTTGAGGAAAACTCATATAAGTAACAAATAAATGTTTAACAACACCATATAATAACTAGTAAATTCTTATTATAATAATACATATAAAAGTATGTTTTGAGTAAAACTCATATAAGTGACTAATAAATAATGAATAAAAACTTATATTGACTAGTAAATTCTTATTAGAATACTATAAGAGTATGTTTTGAGGAAAACTCATATAAGTGACTAATAAATGCTGAATAAAACATTATATTAACTAATAAATTCTTATTAGAATACTATAAGAGTATGTTTTGAGGAAAACTCATATAAGTGACTAATAAATGCTGAATAAAACCTTATATTAACTAGTAAATTCTTATTAGAATACTATAAGAGTATTTTTTGAGGAAAACTCATATAATTGACTAATAAATGCTGAATAAAACATTATATTAACTAGTAAATTCTTTTTAGAATACTATAAGAGTATGTTTTGAGGAAAACTCATATAAGTGACTAATAAATGCTGAATAAAACATTATATTAACTAGTAAATTCTTATTAGAATACTATAAGAGTATGTTTTGAGGAAAACTCATATAAGTGACTAATAAATGTCTGATAAAACTTTATATTAACTAGTAAATTCTTATTAGAATACTATAAGAGTGTGTTTTGAGGAAAACTCATATAGGTGACTAGTAAATGTTGAATAAAACCTTATATTGACTAGCAAATTCTTTTTAGAATAATATAAGAGTGTATTTTGAGGAAAACTCATATAAGTGACTAATAAATGTTGAATAAAACCTTATATTGACTAGTAAATTCTTATTAGAGTACTATAAGAGTATGTTTTGAGGAAAACTCATATAAGTGACTAATAACTGTTGAATAAAATTTATATTAACTAGTAAATTCTTATTCGAATACTATAAGAGTATGTTTTGAGGAAACATCATATAAGTGACTAATAAATGTTGAATAAAGCTTATATTAACTAGTAAATACTTAGTAGAATAATATAAGAGTATGTTTTAAGGAAAACTCATATAATTGACTAATGAATGTTTAATAAAACATTTATACTAACTAGTAAATTCCACTATAAGAGTATGTTTTGAGGAGATCTCATATAAATGACTAATAAATGTTGAATAATACATTATATTAACTAGTAAATTCTTATTAAAATACTATAAGAGTATGTTTTGAGGAAAAATCATATAAGTGACTAATAAATGTTGAATAAAGCTTATATTAACTAGTAAATACTTATTAGAATAATATAAGATTATGTGTTGAGGAAAACTCATATACGTGACTAATGAATGGTGAATAAAATATTATATTAACTAGTAAATTCTTTTTAGAATCATATAAGAGTATGTTTCGAGGAAAACTCATACGAGTGACTAATAAATGTTGAATAAAGCATTATATTAACTAATAAAATCTTTTTTGAATACTATAAGGGTGTGTATTGAGAAAAACGCATATAAGTGGCTTATAAATGTTGAATAATACCTTAATAAATTCTTTTCATATGATGTTTTTTATACCAAACCTATAAATATTAAAATTGATATTTCAAAAATTCGCATAAGATACGGGTACTGAACTAGTTTAATGATGTTGGGTAAAATCTTATAAAACATATAGATATCTGATTAAGTTTAATAAAATTTATTTGAAATATATATTTATAATAAATAGTTGTATTGATAGTTTTATTTTCTAGATGTAAATTGAGAGGAAAAAAAAAGCAATTCACATTGTTTGAGCGGCAAATTTCCCCCCAAAATTTTGGACGAAAATTTAAAGCACTAAAATATAAGACTTTTAACCCTAAAATCGCCTCTTCCCAGAGGCAAAATCCAGTTCCCCTTTCCTCTTCATTGATTCGTCTCTTCCGTCATATCTGTGCGTCCATGGCCGCTTCCTCTTCTGCACACTCGACCTTCTCGCTTCCAAGCCTGCCACCATTCCTCGGCTCCTCTCTCTTGCTCACCCTCAGTCCTTCCTCTGATTCACGTTCTACAGATCCCGACCTCTCTTTATCCCGTCTTGCCGCTCCCTCTTCATTCGATCTCTCTCTCTCTCTCCCCCAAAATTTCAGATCTCTCCCCAAAATTTCAGATCTAAGCCCTAATTCAGACCCCTCTTTATCCCGTCTCGGCAGATTAGGTTTTGTGTAGAAGAGGAAGCGGCCATGGACGGTCAGTTGGAGGCGGCGGCCAGATTAGGTTGGAGGCGGTCATATTGGAGGCGGCCCTAATTTCAGATACCGACCTCTCTTTATCCCGTCTCGGCAGTCATATTGGAGGCGGTGGCATCAAGGAGAACGAGACGGTCAGTTGGAGGCGGCGGCCAGATTAGGTTTTGTGCTTCCTCCTTCCTTCGAATCTGCAAGTGAGCAGCCATAGGAGGTAAAGAGATGGCGGTCGGGAGGGAGAGGAGGCCGGACAGGCATTCCGACGAGATCTAGAACACCACCCACTATTGTTGCGCTCTCCTCTCTCTCTCTCTCTAACTTGTCTTTCTCTTATCAGAAACTATGCAACTAATTATCCCAAATAATGGAGTCCTTGAATCTTTTGTTTATGGTGACGGGATAACTGGATAGGAATGGTAATCCTCCTCCGCCGTCCACCGCCTCCGCTGCCGTCCACCGATTCTCTGACGCCGTCTCCCCTGCCTCCTCCACCTGCGTTGTCTCATCTTCCGACCCGCTCCGCCTTTCCTTGGCCTTGACTCCCAACTCCTCCAAGGTTGTCCCTCTCCTTTGCTTCTTTTTTATTTTCCAATTTCCTAGTTTTAATATACCTAATTTCGATTTCGCTTTTGCTGTTTCACATAAATTTCATTTCACAAATTCCGTTTCTAGGAGCATAATCGGTGTATAAACTTAGACTGTCCGAAAAAATTTGATTTTTAATACCTAATTTCGATTTCTTTTACTTTCTTGCTCCACTCCTATTAAACGAAATCGAAATACTTTATTTTTCTTCTTGGGGATTACTAGTTGAACAATATTTTTGGAATTACTAATTGAATAATATTTTATTTCATCTCACAATATTTATTTCATTTTACAGGCTGAACCTCAGATTATACAGGTTACAGGCTGCTTCAAATTATTGGGGGTGTCAATTGGTTTTGTGTCAACAAGCAATGGAATGTTTTGATTTTTTCCATAGTAGTTTGTTTCTTTTTTGTCTAGAATGTGTTCTTTATTTTTGTTCTTCATTTATCTATGTTTTGATTTGTTATTACTTTGGATGTATCAATAACATTTTTGTATATTTTTAAGTATACAAAACATTACCAATGAAATGAGCAACAACATCATCAATGACTTTAGCCTCAAAGTTAGCCACGAACATCGCAATGAATCAGCCACGGAACTAGCAACACGCATGACCTGTTCTCCGCCACGAATTCAGCCACAAAATTAGCCACGACCAATTTAGCCACGACATTTGCAACGACCGATTCCGACGCTGTCTTCGTCGCCACAGCCACGACAATCATAAGTTATATCCATCTACGGAATTAGCCACGACAATATGAGTTCGTTGCTATTTTCGGTCGCTACGTCGGCCCGAATTTAGTCACGAGGCATATGGCTACGGATGGCCCGACCGTTCCTGAGTCCGTGGCTAAACCGGTTAGCCACGGTCATTCGTTGCCAAATTTGTTGCTATTTTCCGTGGCTAAATCCTGTTTTTTTTAGTAGTGGTGGTCGGTAATGTCAAACCTTCGACAGGCTCTCGATGACAACCTAGAGCAAGACGGCGAAAGGTGAACACGGCTATGTGATCGTGGTGGCGTGGCGAGTCTGTCGGTGGAGGTCACTGGCAACTTCGGTGGCGGAAATGGCGGCGGCGGTAGCTCACGGTGGTCCGACGAAGGTGAGTTTGAATTTGGGGGTTTGTAATTGGGATGATTTCCTAAAAAGGATTTGAAGGGGATTGCAGATTAATGTGTTTAGAACACGATGAACTAAATTGAGAGCTCAGATATTGACTAAAAATGCTGGACGAAGCTAACGAAAGGGGTTTTTATAGGTCGGGCTTTCAATGTGAACGGAATCACGAATTGAATGCGTCATTGAATCGGAATTGATGAGAGGAATGAATATTCATAATCAATTTGGTCTTTCAACCTTATCTACCACGTCAATTTGATGAAATCTCATAATTAGGGTTTGTGAATTTGGATGAAATTGGGGATGTGTTCATCGATTAATTAAAGATCTGTCCACGTCTTTGATAAGGTCGAATTGATTAGCACTTACTGCTGACGTTACGAATATTAAATGTCCAAAAATTAAAAAGCACCATTGGAGCTCTCATCTCATGTGTTTAACGTGAAAGAGGAGGAAGAAGCGGTTCAACTAAATCGGCTTCCTTTTTTCTTTTCTTTTTTTTTTCGGTTCGGTCGAACCGGAATGGATCTTTGAGAGGATACTGTTTATTTTAGTTAAAATAATAATGTCAACCAAATTTTATGTTCTAATTACTAAGAACCAAATAATAAGATATATATTTCATAAAGAATTTTACAAATTCTTTTATTTGGAAAATTTTCACATTTACTATTATTTTTATGTTTACAGAAATACCCAAAAATACTTTGGGGTATTTCAAAGCCGGCTATTGTTTCTCTTTGTAGGAATGAAGGAAGGAAGAAGCACACTTTCAAGTACTTGAATATGTGGAGCGAGCATGGTAAGTTTGGAGACCTTGTAAAGGAGAACTGGAATAGATCTTAGAGAGGATCCTACCAATTTCTACTTTGCAAGCTCCTAAAAAAGCTCAAGAGGCCGCTGAAATCTTTGAATGCAAAGGAGTATGGACACATTTAGGCAATGGCAAAGGAAGCGAATGAAGCTCTCAACACTGCCGTGGAGAATGCAAGGCAAGATCCGGAAAATTCAGCAACTTGGGAGGCTTTGAGGATGGCTAATACAAAGGCGGAAAGGCTCAACATTGCGGAGTACTCCTTCCTTAGACAATGCTCCAAAGCTAAGTACACTCTCCAAAGTGATCAATGCAATAAATATTTACATTCCCTTATGAGATTCAATGGACATAAGAACCATATATTGTGTCAATTTTAGAAAGGGATATGGGACTATTTCTAAATCCTCTAAGGAAGTGGCAAATGAGTTTTTTGGTTACTACAAAGAACTTCTTGGTTGTGCAGATTTTACCGACGATGTGGATCCATCTTTATTTGCTAGCGGAGATAAAGTAAAGGAAGAGGACAAGACAATGCTCATTGCTCCGATGTCCATTGAGGAGATAAAATCAGGCCTTTGGGTGATTGGTGAGGATAAGGCACCTGGACCGGATGGATACACGTCGAACTTCTTCAAGAAGACTTGGGATATCACCGGTGGTGAACTTTGTGCAGTCGTGAAGGAGTTCTTCCAAAATGGAGTTCTCCTTAAGCAACTCAACCACACGGTAGTGAGCTTGACACCAAAGATCGATGAGGCCAATCAAGTAAGTAACTTTTGACCTATCTCTTGTTGTAATGTGGTGTACAAGGTGATATCTAAAATCATTACTACTAGACATGGGTTATGTTTAAGTTACTTGGTTGATCATGCCCAAGTGGCCTTCATGCCGGAGAGGCTCAACATATTCTTAGTTCAAGAGTTTCTCCGTAGATATAATGTGAAAAGGGCTACTCCTAGGTGCTTTTTAAATGTTGATCTTGCTAAAGCCTATGATACCATTTCTTGGAAGTTTCTTGAATTTTCCTTGTATGAGATTGCTTTGCCTCCCTTATTTGTGAATTGGATCATGGAATGTGCGTCTACTACTTCCTTTTCTATTAAGATAAACAATGAGATGCATGGTTTGTTTGAGGGGGAAAGGGCTCTTCGTCAAGAAGACCCTCTTCCCCCCCCCCCCTTCCTATTTGTCATTGCTATGGATTTCTTTTCTAGGCTTGAGAAGGCGGAGACTTCTAAATCGGACTTCAATTTCCACCAAAATTGTGAAAATGTTAGGCTTGCACATCTTGTGTTTGCCGATGGCATTGTCATGTTTTCGCATGGGGATGAAGCTTTGGTCAAGGTCTTGATTGGGTGTCTCTAAAAGTTTTAAAGGGTGTCCGACCTCAAGGTAAATAGGAGCAAATCAGCTATGTTTCTAGCCTCGGTTTCTCAACATGAAGCGGTTGCGCTCAAGGAGATCACGATCTTCAAAGATGAGGAGTTTCTATTCCGATACTTAGGCGTGCCCATCAGCCCCCATGGGCTCCGTGTTGCTCACTACACGCCCCTTTTGGATCGCATAGGTAAGAATATAAACTTTTGGATGGGTAAACATCTCTCTTATGTAGGGTGAATGGAGCTAATTGCTTCGGTCTTGCAAGGGATTGAGGGCTTTTAGCTTTCGGTTCTACCGATGCCTGAGGCTATCATTAGTGCCCTCACAAGCCTTTACCGCTCTTTCCTTTGGAAGACCCCGAGAGTTCGATGGAGCAAGGTTTGTCTTCCAAAGCATGAAGGTGGTCTCGGCCTCTTGGATATCCAAAGGTGGAACTTGGCTTTCATGGCTAAGCACCTTTGGCGTATCCATGAGAGGAAGGAAAGCATTTGGGTGAGGTGGGTGCACCACAAGTACCTTTCCATGAGGAATGTTGAGGACTGGGAGGCGCATATGAAGGACTTGCCGCTTATCAAGGCTCTTATTGAGGTAAAGAATAAGATTTGTTCTATGTCTAACCTTGATGAAAAGTTTGATGATTGGTTTAGCGAAGGCAAGTTCAAAGTAAAAAGAGCTTATGAGGAGTTTAGACAAAAGGAAGACAAGGTGAGGTGGTATAAAGAGGTGTGGGCTAACGGTAACACTCCCAAGCAGGTGCCCATGACGCCCAAGCTAGCGGCCATGTCTCATAAGATACTCTGGAAGCCCTTGAGCACCTAACACCCAATGAGAACATCCCTCGAGTGCCTGAATCTTCCAAGCAAAATGTTGAGACATCCCAAAGAAACAATGCTCGAATGCCTAGAGGTGGGGGTACGTGGGTTCCCAAAGGACAAAACCCTAACCCTATCCCTAAGCCGATGACTAGAGATGCTAACAGTAAGACCAATTCGTCAAACCAAGGTATGAATACTAAACCCCATTTTCCTTCATCTAAGCCTACTAATGCTTGGACCTCTAAATCCAAGAAAATCTTCATGAATCAAGGCGTTTGAGGTAAGCTCAATTATGTGGAACCCAAGACTAAACGTGTAGTTGAGATTGGCATGGTTGAGGGCCTCCCTACACATGACGTTTGTGGATGGTCCTTACTGGGACAATATGTAGGTAACCGCCCGGGGAGCTTCATGATCAACGAAATGAGGAGGATGTTGGGTGTTAAATCAAAGTATTGTGAAGAAGAAGGTTGGATGGTGTTTAAATTCGACACTGAGGAGGACATAGACAACGTGCTAATGGGAGGACCATACTTCATTCGTGGCTGTCCCTTGATCTTGAAACAAGTCCTCGAGAAGTTTGCCTTTACACAAAGGGAAGCGGCCACCGTTCCTCTTTGGGTTCGCATGCTTGGAATTCCTTCCAACTTTTGGACCTGAGACATCATTGCTAGGATCTCTGCCCACTTCGGAAAGCCGTTGTTTGTGGACAAGGTTGCCGAGGAAAGGAAATGAGGTTCCTACGCTCGGACGCTCATCACGATAAACTTTGGCGAAGAGGTAACGAGGGAGGTAACACTTTCTTTTAGTGATGGTTCTAAACTCTATTGTAAATTTTATATTGAAAATAAACCTAAGTATTGTTCTTTATATTGCAGTTTTGGACATAATCCAAATGAATGTTCTTTGTATTCCAAAAGTACTAACAATGTTGACAAAGAGAACTCTAGCAAGACGCCTGACAAGCCCTCCGAAGATGTTCAAGCCAATGCAAAGAATGGGAAATCCTCGGGCCTTTCTCCTAATGATAAGATGAGGAATGATAAGCCTAAGGATGGGAAAAGGGCTGAGTTTGTGATGCCACAAAGAAATAAAGAACCTAATGGGATGGCGACTGTTGTAGGAGGAAATCAAGTTCAAAATATAATAATATAAATCAAACAAGATCTTGCCCACGCAAATAATTACAAGACTTCCTTCTGATGTAGCAAAAGGAAGTCAGGTTCGATCCTCGAGGAAGCTGGTCAGTGGATCTCAGGTAGCGGAAGAATCTCACGGGCAGAAGTCGACTCCAGAGTACTCAACCTCGACCACGAGTGGTCGACAGGGGTCCAGCACAGTCGAATTTGAGCAAGCAAGTCACTGGTGGTGGTCGACTTCGACTAGGCCTCCTCGACGTCGAGGAAAGTTGGTCGTTGTCAAGGAAATCTGCTCAATCTCGAGTACCTGCAGAGACAAAAACAAGAGCGATCTTGCTTGATCGAGGAATCAGTGGTCGACGTCGACTAGAAGTAGTCGATATCGAGGAGAAAAACAGTAACTAAACATTTTGCAAATTTCGAACTAAACAATGTATGAAGAAGAACTTCCAAGATCGGGGTTTGCAACAACGATAACCAAACATGCATAAGGCAAGATAAAGAGAAATAATCATGCAATCACATCAAAGGATTAAGCTTTCGCCTTTTCCAACAATTAGACAACTCTCTCAAGAAACCCTAATTGTATCTACCAATTTTATGTTTATAATCCAAGTTGATAACGTGAATCTCTATTAAATAGGTAATAAAAATATAAAAGGTAGTGGATGATCAAAGCACAATAAAGGTCGAATCTTTACATCAAGCATGCTTTGGCTATCCTTAGGCTCACCCTAACCCTAGAAGTGGGTGGACTACTCACTCTTCATCATAGCAAAAGACATCAATAATAAAAGGGAAATAACTACTTGCATTAAAATAAAGTAAAGCTTACAACCGATCAAAGCCAAATTGCTCTCGCTTTCCAACTCCTTCTCGACCTCCACTCTCTCTCTCTCTCTACTTATGTTCTCTCTAGCTTGGAATGAATAAAAACTAGCCCCATGAGATTTATTTTTAGGCTTTAATCCTTGCTAATCAAGGCAAGCAAATTCTATCTATTTTTAAAGATATAATTTTAGATAAAAGAAACATTAATCCTAAAAGGAAAATATCTAAATCTTCATGTGGTTGATAAATCTTCTCTCCCATAGATAGATCTTGATCAAATCGAGATAGAACCGGCCTTGCTTCGTGCCCAAGTGATCCACATGTGCTCGGATTGGCCCAACGGACTCGGATCCCAAAAATAGTCTGGTCGACGTCGAGGAGGATTTCGTCGATCTCGGCTTCTCTTCGCGTTTCCTCGAGCAACTTTCTCTTATCGAACTTGGGCAGGGTTTTTGGCTTGGCCAACGTTGAGGAGGTGTACTCGACGTAGAGGACAGTTCTTGCTCTTCGAGGGCTACTTTCTTCGTCGGACTCGAGTAGGGTTTCTAGTCGACGTCGAGCACAATCAAGCTCGAGTTGTGTCCGTCTTCTGTCCCTGATCAGTATTCGCTCCCAGTTGTAGTCGACATCGAGGAAGTCTAGTCGACGTCGAGTAGAATCCAACTTTCGTCTTCTCCTTTTGGTTTCGTCCCGGAATGGCTCCAAATTCTGCAATATTAAACCAAAACTTATATAGACCTATATTTATTGCAAATAAGCATAAACTACACATAAATTTGCTATATTCCCAACCCAGAATACATATGATGATATAATTAGGAGCTGAAACAAGCATAGAAACATGGCTACTTTAGTGGACATCAAATTACCTCGTACTTAAGCTTGCTTGTCCCCAAGCAATAACTTGGATGGTCATTCAGCGGAAGAAACAAAACTCTCAACATCATAGATTCATTCTTATATAACCCTGCAATCAATTACCATCATCGAAAAGGTACTAACGTAAAAAATCCATGTATGTGTAATAAAAGCAACATCTACTCACAAAAGGAGGGTTATGCAAAAAAAAAAACAATCCATAAGTGACAAGCATTAATAATCAAGAGGACTTTAATTAAGCTCAATAAGGAGTAAATTTGGTAAAAGGCTTAAGGTGGGCAATTTTTGGCAATGTGGTGCTAAATCCGGGGAAATAGAGTATTTCCAAACTTTCATACCACATTCCTTCTTCATAAGAATCATCACCTTTCACTCATTCGCTCAATGCATTTTTTCAATATTATGCTTTTACCTCTCTAACCTCAGCACTGCCTTCTCGCGAGTCGCAAACATGGGTGTCATGAATGACCCTGGATACTTAGTGCTTTGGACTCCTCACCTGTGTGTCCCATCTCGCCAAACTATTATCTCAGTGAGCAGGGTCGATCTACCTTTATCTCCTGAGGTGATCGGATTTTCTTTCACTCATTAAATTTTCCATATCTTTTCAATTTTCTGCCAAACTCCAATAATGATAATAACAACACAAACACCATATAATATCTCCATAATGTAACATCATTCTCAACATCATCCCCAGATAGGAAATAAGGTAAAGAATGGAAATATTTGGAACATGTGGAGCAAATATGAAATAAGCACTACTAGAATTATGCAATTAGACATTACGTATTTTAAGTCTGTCAAGAAAACACCCGATGTTAAGTTAGTTTGTTATATCAATTATTAAATTTGAGATGTTGAAAAATATTTAGACATCTGACCAAATTTTTGACAGATGTGAAATTATGCATTCTCAAAAAAAAAATCAAACGCGCGATTTTAAACTTTATAAGTTAAAAAGAGCGGGATTGAATTAAGTACTAAGTTGAAAAAATTGGAGGGCTTTCAAATATTGGAAATTTCTTAACCCTTGGAAAAATTGGAGGGCTTACAAAAATTTCATCTCTCTCCACATTTTCAATCTCTCTTCTCTCCGGTTTATTCTTCTTCTCCCTCTCAGTCACAACCCTCCTCCTTCTTGAGATCTCTCCTCTACCCAACCCTCCCATGGCTTCCCCTCTCTGTCGCAGTCCAATGCCTCCCTTTGTCTCACCCTCTCCAAACTTCTCCTTTCTCTCAACTCTCTGTCTTACCCTCGCCTCAGCACCGTCCCTACTGTCGCCACCACCACCCCCATCGCCGCCGCCCATAGATCTGAGATCTTTTTCTCCTGAAACCCCAAACCTCACCCCTCTCTCTCTCTCTCTCTCTCTCTCTCTCTCTCTCTCTTTCTCTCTCAAACCTCTAGGCGAACAGTTTTTGCAATCCTCAAAACCCTCGCCGCCATCCCAGAGCACCTCCTGCTCCTTCTCCATCGCCGGGGCGGCGGGGTATTTTCCACCACTGGATCTACCCACCCTCCCTCCAAATCCCCCACCTCTCCCTCCCCTCCCACTCTCCAGAACTGATTGAGACCCTGCCGGAGCCAATAGCAACCCCAACCTCTCCCTTGACCTCCCCTCCCCCCTCCTCCTTTGTTTACTCTCCCTCTCCCCCACCATCGTCATCGCCGCCGCCTGTCGTCTGCTCTCTCTCTCTCTCTCTCTCCATTATCTTCATCGCTGGAGTGGAGGTTACCCTAACACCGCTGGTGCTCTCCTCCTCGTCTACTTTTGTCGGTGTCTGCCTTCCTCGGATCTGAGTTGATTCGCCGGTGTTCTCCTCATTGGTCGCCACTTCGATGGTTCTTTGCAATACCTCTTGGTGAAATTCAGGTAACCCATGTGAATCTATTTCTTTCAATTCGCGAGCCCTGTCGGTGAAATCCAGGTTTCTCATTCTCCGGCTCTCACATTGCATTTTAGGCTCCAATTGATTTCAGTTCTTTTTAGATTGACCAACTTAACCCTAATTTAGCTTCATCTTGCTCCAGTTAATTTCAGTAGTTTGAATTTGAGTAACTGATTTATAGAGGGTGATTCAAATGTATGAGTATGAGGTTCGTCCCATTAGACCTGGTTTTTGTAACCTTTCAAATCTTGTAATCACTCCCTCTGTTAATCGGGATTAACCATTATTTTAAGCCCCTCACCTTACATTAGCTTCTTCCTTAATATATTCATCTATGGATGATAGATTTGGATCTTAATTTGTTTTCAACTGATTCGTTAATCTGATTTCCTTGTTGTGGATGTAAATGTGGTAAACACTTTCTAAAAATTCTGATTCGGATATTAATTGCTGCCCGACTCCAAAATACTCAGCAACAACAAAAAAATTATTTAGTTGTAAACATTTTCTAAAACATCCTTGGGCACCCCCTCTTTTTAAAAAAAATGATATTTGTAAGTGGATCTGATATGTTGTGTTCAAATTTGATTGTTTAGGGGATTAAGAAGCAAGATCCACCAATTCAAATTTCAAATCAAATCGAGGAATGCAAAATCACAGATGTGGATCCAACTGCTCCAATGCCCCCTTAGCAATCTCCATTAGTATTCAATGGCAAAAATCAAATGGTAAATGATGAATATCTCATTTTGCTTTCTAACCTTCAAATCCCATAGACAAAGGAAAAGGGGTATTGGTTTTAATAATGTCAATACTTGAAACTAAAAACTGATAGTGGCATTCGAAAAGAGGTACACAATAATGTCAACGGTGGGGGAGAGGGAGCTCATTTGTCAATACTTGAAACTAAAAACTGATATTGGTTTTAGGCAGCTCATTTGTCAATCATGCTTTTATACCAATTTTTTTTAAACATTAATCAGGCTTTTGAACTCGATGATGATTTCAATAGCATGATTGAAGGTAACGTACTTGGAGTGGATTATTCATTATGAAATTGCCTCTTATATTTTGCACAACACAAATTGATTATTGATTGTTGAACTTCAGATACCCCAAATTAATTTCCTCATTAATCGACATTCACCCGTCGGACCAAGGGACAGAGCCCTAGGCCTAACACACTCAATTTAGTAGCCAAAAAGGGAAACTAGAAATGAAATTCCTCCACTTGTGAGCGTAGTTAAAAACTCATAAAATGGTGTATTGATGGAAACCTTTTTTATTTATTTTTATTTTTATTTTTATAATGATTAAACCTCATAATGGAATAAGATCCAATTGTTAATTATTTTTCCACTATCAGAATCATGGGAATTGATCCAAACTGACTTTAATAATCTCTGCTGTGATGAGTAGCTTGTTAACATGAGGTGTTGTGGCTTAAGGATCTAATACATTGGGGTATTTAGTTATCTATTTGTAATGTACTGCCAATTATGTGTTTTTTTTAACATTTTAGTGCAATTTCATCTTTCTTGTACTTGGCATATTGTGTAGAAACTGCTAATTATTTGTTCAATGCCATTGGTGAATTAAGATCATGTCAGTGCTGAAACATTTTGATATGTTGTGATGTTGAGCTACTGATGTTTTGTTCCAAATATAGTTATCTTGTGTTTCTGTGTTGGATGGTCTAATTCTTTCTACTAAGATGGCTCGTTTCATCGTGTTTGGAGATTGTATTAATTTTGGATCAGCTATGGTGGTGTTTTTGTCAATTCTAATCTGACAGAAATTTCTGTTTGAGCTCTGCAATAGTTTATTATGTATATTTTATGAGCTCTTTCATCTGCCTCATAAGTGCGTTGTATGTGTGCAGGATACTGTCTCGGAACTTGTTTACTACAAAAGTAACTCAACTGAGTTTGAGGGAGTTGAAAAGCAATTCACCATGCTTCAAGTGATTTTCTGTTGTATGCACAACTCACTCATTTCTTACTAGTTACTGGCTTTGTTGAACTGCGTTCCTTACTATGACTGCTCCTCACTCATGCAGAGTTAACCTGTTCATACTCCTCGACCAAACTTGCTGCTGATACCCCTCTTCTTATGGGTCAGGTAGGCAACATACAAATGATTCAATGTTGTCTGGAATTTGAATAATATTTTTTAATTTTAGAACGATTGGAAATGATTCATGGGTAATTTTATCAGCGGGTTCTTGATGCACGCTTTCCCTCTGTACTTGGTGGGACATGTGCCATACCCGGTGCCTTCGGGTGTTGGAAAATGTAGTACTAGTTGTTAGGTTTGGAATTTAAATAGGTTTAGCACAATCTTTATGTATGCATGTTTTTTTGTTGTAAGAGCAACTTCAAGCCGCCTTTATCTTGCATATAGGCCAATTATACTTGCCTCCTGCCCCATGTTTGAATTGCAGACAAAGGTCACGTCTTTTTCTTCTCTCCCAATTTTATGAGATTAAGCCATCTATTGATTTCTTTTCAAACTCTTCTTAGTAAGAATTTTATTTGTACACATTGGTGCTTTGTAATTTGGAATGGGTGGATTTGTTGAAATATGTATTAAATTAGCATATATTGGTGCTTATGGGAATTCGGAATGAATAAATCCTTTCAAATATGAAATTGCTTTTTATTTAGAAGTTCTCAAAGCTAATGTTTGGTTATCAATTTTCTTATGTAGGTTGAGATGCCCGAAGATAGTGGTTATCCTACTTATTCGGTTGCTCGATTGGCTTCTTTCTATGAGCGTGCTGGGAAAGTTTAAGGCGTTCGGGCAAGCCTAGCCATTTTTTGAGATGTTTTGGCTAGCTAGGTATGTAGGCGCAAATCGTTGTGCCGTTGCTTAGCCAAATTGTGGCTAGTTAATGTAACTGTGGCAGGTATATTGATGTCGTAGCATTGGTGTTGCCGATTATGTTTTGTAAATGGTACTCTATCATGTCAGCAATGCCCATGTTTTCACTAAATGACCTTTCGTTTTCAAACATAAACAAAATGCAATGTCCTGTCGAGAAAAGAGTGTAGTGAATCAAATTAAAAAACATCGGGGGTTATATATGAAATTGGTAGTGGCTTCATACCTTTAAAATCTTATTAGTAAATGGAAATAGATGTCAATTTAATTATTCACATCGGTCTATTCATTTAAATCAATGTACAACACGAGGTTTTATAGTAAAATGATATATGAATTGATATATATTTGTCATATACCATCGTTATCTGCCAATTAAATTGATGTTTCTTGTAACAATGACATCGTTTTATTTTGAAAAAACTGATATAAACATGAAAAACGATATCAGTTATGCCTATATTTCATGTGGTGGGTTAGTTTAAAACAATATAAAATCTTAAATTATATACATAAAATGTTAATTCACGTGATCATTATAATAAAAAAAGATGTCTATTTTGCCTTAAGACATTGTTTATTTCATAAATAATGATGTAAATGTCACTTTTTGCTTTGGGTGAACATCTTCAAAAGTTTTTAAATGAAAAATCATGGTTATTTATCAACAAGTGAATATGTCATTAACAAAATTGAGGGATTGATTTATATCTATATTTAAATTAAAATAGATGTTTTTACCAAGAAAAGACATCAGCTTAAAACCGATGTGGAAAGTTTGGATCTTTTACTACACGCACAAAGAGATAGGAAATTTTTTTGAAAGACATCTGTTGACAACAGATGTCTAATTGAAGTTTTCTAGTAGTGAACGCATATAATATGGGTTTGTGTTTTGCATAAGCATAGGTAAGGCTAGGAATATAACAATGAGCATTATATGGAAATATAAAGTCCTCCATTCTCTTATTATGCAACATGTCAAAAGCAACTTCAAATTTACCTCCTTTCATGGTTTTCAAGAAAATATGCACTTCATTGTGACTTCCCTTTACTAGGCAATTTCATGCTATATCTCTAATTAATCCAATTTTGCATCGTCCAGTTCAATTAAAGCTTCCATGACACTATTTCTTTGAACAATTTACAAGCATTGGGAGATGTCTCATAAAACAAACTTTGGGCTTAGCAATTAAGCATAAAAATTAAAAATTTACCCAAAATTCACCATGTAAAACCAAAAACACGAATAAAATTTATAATAAGGATAATGACCTTTTCCCCCACCCTATACTTAGAATATACAATGTCCCCACTGTATAAAATAATATAAAACAAAGGTAAAGGAAGGAGCTCACCGAATAACGCGTCGAAGAGTCAAAACAGGGCCATCGAGTGAACTGAGTTGGTCGACCTCGAGCAAATGTACTCGACGTCGAGGATAGTTGCTTTGTCGAGTGGCAGGTGGAAGTCGAGGAAGATTGGTGGTGGTCAAGGTCGAGTGATCTACTTGACGTCGAGTAGATCTAGTCTGCTCGATCTTCCTCTTGGTCGATCTCGACTTGGCCTTCGTCGATTTTGATTTGTCTGTCAGAGACTTCACCTCCTCTCTTCGCGATCCTTTATGCTTTTCGACCTGAAAATTGTTAGTTGTTGCACAAAGACAAGACCTTCCACATGAAGCATTCAAAACAAAACCAAAACCAAAACCATAAGTTTCAAAATCCTAAAAGAAAGTTCAAAAGTTTTGTGTACATGCTCTAGATTTTAGAGTCGCTAGGCCGACTTCTCCGTTTGTGCTTAGGAACCTTCAGTGTAGGGCCCTCTTGTGCCTAACCCTTCTCCTGGATCATCTAGGTCCTGATTATAGTATGCAAGCTCCGCTGATAAGTTGTTGGTTGCATAATATCCTTTCCCTTCTTTCTTTTTCTTTCCAGTCCTAATCATGCGCAGGTTAGCTCTCCACGAGGCCTTGTCTCCTCTAAAAATCTTATCTTTATTAATGGACGGAGGAGAGGTTGAAATCATACCTGAACTTACCTTTTCGTGCCCAAAACAGAAATATTCGGGCTGAGGGTTGGTCGACATCGAGTAGAGGTGGTCGACGTCGAGTACAGGGACCCCATAAATAGGCTTTTGGCAAGTCTGATGCTCAACAAGAGAAGTCGACATCGAGTGGGCTTGGTCGAAGTCGAGGAAGGTGGTTGACGTCGAGTTGATTTGGTCGACGTCGAGCAGCTTTTTGGCGCTTTCCTCCGTCGTTGTTTGCTTACCCCCATGGTTGCTTATGCTCTTCACCTCCAGCCATGGAATTTCCTCCTTTGTAAGGCCAAAAGAGAAGTCTAAGACCTCGTCGCCTATCGTGAAGGTGAGCAATCGCTTCCTGACGTTGATCTTGGCATCCGTAGTAGCTAGAAAAGGTTTACCAAGAATAATAGGGAAAGTACGATCTTCCGCACAGTCTATAACAAGAAAATCAGCGGGGATATAGAACATACCAACCTGGACAGGGACATTATCGACCATACCTGTAGGGATGACTACCGTATTGTTTGCCATGTACAGCTTGGCATCCACAGGCTTTATGGATCTTATCTTTACCTTTTGCCAGATTGATGGGCATGATGCTCGCGCTTGCACCTAGATCACACAATGCCTCATATCTATATTGTCCAAATCCCATAGTAATAGAAAACTTACCAGGGTCAGGTCTCTTATCAGGGAAGTCCATCCTTTTGCAGTCGCCGACGATTTCTGAAATTGATCGCTTGTTGCTAAGGATCTCCTTGAGGAACTTGACATAAGCAGGCATCTCCTGAAGGGCTTCTGTAAAAGGAATTGAAACATTTAGTTCATGAAGCATTTTAACAAATCGTTTAAACCTACCTGCAGTGGGATCTTTCAGTGCTTTGGAAGGGAAAGGCAGCGTTTTTTTAGGTTTCGGAGCCAGAACAGATGTCGGAGGTGTTGCAGAGTCCTCGACGTCGACTTGGGTTTCCTCGACATCGACTACAGTAGTCGACGTCAAGTGCTGATGTCGTGCCGAAGCTTCCTCGACGGCATGCGGCTGGTCGATGTCGGGTAGGTCTCCTCGATGTCGAGTAGACTGATCGACTTCAAGTTGCTGTTGGTTGACGTCGAGTTGCTGATCAGCTTTGCCTTTCTCTACTTCGACCTCTAGCTCGCGTAATTGGTGTCCGCTCCTTAGTTTCACAGCAGCTACGTGTCCGGATTGCCCCTTAGGATTGGGATCTGTGTGCTCAGGGAGCTTTCCGGCTGGTCTTGGGATCTGTTGCGCGAGTTGACCCATTTGGGTCTCCATGTTCTTCTTCCAGATATCCATCCCCCCAAGTCGTGTATTGAGGCCATGGAGTTGAGCCTAGATGGCGCTTGTAGATTGCTGTTGTTGTGCTTGGTTTCTTCTCATCTCGTTGAGGATCATCTGTAGATCATCCTTCCGCTGGTCCCTTTCTGGATGTCATGGAGATCTGTATGGTGGGGGGTTCCTAGGGGCACCTTGGTTCGATTGTGGTTGATGGGACCTTTGGTCCCACATATAGCGATTGGGCCCACCTGCGTAAGCTACCTCCTCATGAGTTTTTGCCAACCTGACTTGCTCTGTATGTGGGCACTCTGGAGTGGTGTGCCACTGTGAGCCACATTCAACGCAGGGTTGGTTGACAGAAAGAAACTTGACTTGCTTAAGGAGCTTGCGATTCTGATCTTTGTAGTACTGCTCCTTGACATCTGGATCAATCTCCTTAGAAGGCTCATAGAGGGGCATGGACGGGGCTAGCCTTGCATAATTGTTGCTATCTTCGTCGTAATTTGCAGGAGCCCCATAAGTATTGTCGAAGTTGGTTAGCCTTTCGATTGTAGCCCATGCCTCTGCTGGTGTTTGTGTGAGGTACTCATATTGAGTGAACTGATTGATCCTTTCCTTGGCGGCCAGATCAAGAGAATTGTAGAAGATCTCTTGAATGACATAGGGCGGCTGTCCATGAATAGGGAAGGATCGCAGCAGATCCTTGTATCAATCCCATGCTCGTGCTAGAGGCTCCCCAGGCTTTTGTATGAAAGTAGTGATCTTCTAGCGGAGGAGCGCTGTCTTGGCGGGAGGAAAGAACTTGTGGAGAAACGCATTCCTAACCTCTGCCCATGTCGTCAGGGAATGTGCAGGTAGTCCTTCAAGCCACTTTAGTGCTGGACCTGCAAGGGACCAACGAAAAGCTTTCATTTTTACATATTCAAGAGTAGTACCTTCAGCAAGAGTGTGGAAGATATCGGAAAAAGTAGTAATATGTTCAAGAGGGCATTCATTAAATCTTCCATAAAAAGCATTATTTTTAATTTCGATAAGGAAGGTAGTGCGAATTTTAAAGTTATTAGGAGGGATTAGAATAGCCGATTCAGGCACGACAAGAGTTGGGTGCATGTAATCCTCAGCAGTGGTAGGGTATTGGGCAAGCTCAGCCTATGCCTGCCTCCTCCGTTCAACTTTTTGCTCAGTGCGTGCTCTCTCAGCGGCGAGAGCAGCATTTTTGGCTTCTAGCTCCCATTGAAGCCTCTCGATCGTCAAGGCTTGTGTTTCAGCAGTCGCCATGATCTTCTTTAATCTAGAGTGGATGCGAAGAAGGCGTTCCAGATCGTCTAAAGCGTCAAACTCAGGTGGTTGACCAAAACGAAGCATACACATGTAAAACAAAACTTAAAGGAAAACATGATATCTAACTACCTAAGGCGCGAATGATTGCTTCCCCGGCAATGGCGCCAATTTGGTTGTAGGAGGAAATCGAGTTCAAAATATAATAATATAAATCAAACCAGATCTTGCCCACGCAAATAATTACAAGACTTCCTCCCGATGTAGCAAAAGGAAGTCAGGTTCGATCCTCGAGGAAGCTGGTCAGCGGATCTAAGGTAACGGAAGAATCTCACGGGCAGAAGTCGACTCCAGAGTACTCGACCTCGACTACGGGTGGTTGACAGGGGTCCAACACAGTCGAATTCGAGCAAGCAAGTCACTGGTGGTGGTCGACGTCGACTAGGCCTCCTCAACGTCGAGGAAAGTTGGTCGAAGTCGAGGAAATCTGCTCGATCTCGAGTACTTGCAAAGACAAAAACGAGAGCGATCGTGCTTGATCGAGGAATCAGTGGTTGACGTCGACTAGAAGTAGTCGATATCGAGGAGAAAAATAGTAACTAAACACTTCACAAATTTTGAACTAAACAATGTATGAAAAAGAACTTCCAAGATCGGGGTTTGCAACAACGATAACCAAACATGCATAAGGCAAGATAAAGAGAAATAATCATGCAATCACATCAAAGGATTAAGCTTTCGCCTTTTCCAACAATTAGACAACTCTCTCAAGAAACCCTAATTGTATCTACCAATTTTATGTTTATAATCCAAGTTGATAACCTGAATCTCTATTAAATAGGTAATAAAAATATAAAAGGTAGTGGATGATCAAAGCACAATAAAGGTCGAATCTTTACCTCAAGCACGCTTTGGCTATCGTTTGGCTCACCCCAACCCTAGAAGTGGGTGGACTACTCGCTCTTCATCATAGCAAAAGACATCAATAATAAAAGGGAAATAACTACTTGCATTAAAATAAAGTAAAGCTTACAACCGATCGAAGCCAAATTGCTCTCGCTCTCCAACTCCTTCTCAGCCTCCACTCTCTCTCTCTCTCTACTTGTGTTCTGTCTAGCTTGGAATGAATAAAAACTAGCCCCATGAGATTTATTTATAGGCTTTAATCCTTGCTAATCAAGGCAAGCAAATTCTATCTACTTTTAAAGATATAATTTTAGAGAAAAGAAACATTAATCCTAAAAGGAAAATATCTAAATCTTCATGTGGTTGATAAATCTTCTCTCCCATAGATAGATCTTGATCAAATCGAGATAGAACCGGCCTTGCTTCGTGCCCAAGTGATCCACATGTGCTCGGATTGGCCCAACGGACTCGCGGCCCAAAAATAGTCTGGTCGACGTCGAGGAGGATTTCGTCGATCTCGGCTTCTCTTCGCGTTTCCTCAAGCAGCTTTCTCTTCTTGAACTCAGGCTGGGTTTTTGGCTTGGTCGACGTCGAGGAGGTGTACTCGACGTCAGGGACAGTTCTTGCTCTTCGAGGGCTGCTTTCTTCGTCGGACTCGAGTAGGGTTTCTGGTTGACGTCGAGGAAGTGTACTCGACATCGAGGACAGTCGAGCTCGAGTTGTGTCCGTCTTCCATCCCTGACCAGTATTCGCTCCCAGCTGTCGTCGACGTCGAGGAAGTCTAGTCGACATCGAGTAGAATCCAGCTTTCGTCTTCTCCTTTTGGTTTCGTCCCGAAATGGCTCTAAATTCTGCAATATTAAACCAAAACTTATGTAGACCTCTATTTATTGCAAATAAGCATAAACTACATAAATTTGCTATATTCTCAACCTAGAATACATATGACGATAGAATAAGGAGCTGAAATAAGCATAGAAACATGACTACTTTAGTGGACATCAGCGACAACATTGAGGCTCCCAAAGACAAGGAAAGTACCTCTCCTCCCTTTCCCCCACCTTTTGATACTATTAACATAGAAAATGATGTTGCTAGGGCTGTTGCGGATGAACAAAAAAAGAAGACGCAAGGAAATGGTGAATACAAAGAGAATGGGGACCCCATGGAAGCTCCTAATGACAAGGCTAATACCTCTCCTCCTCTCTCCTCTCTTGTAGATGCTTCTAACTTGAAAATTGATAGAACTAGGGATTATTCGGGAGAAAATCACAAGGAGGCCATCATAAGAAGTCGAGGGGTAGAAAGAGGAGGAATACGAATAATAAAGCTAAGAAAGGAGAGGGGCTGGAAAATGACACCAAAGATTGCAAAAAGGAAGGCAAAAGAGACAAGGTAAACAAGGTAACCACTTCATATGCCTCTAGATCTAAATATCTTCCGCTCCTTGGAAGAACTTACACCTCACATGATCAAAATATGAGCTCAAATGAAAAGGATGTGGGGGCTGTCCATAATTTGGATGAGTCCTCCATGGATGGTAGTGAAGGATTCGTGCACTCTTGTCATAGTAGTGACGAGGATGACGGGGAAGACCCCTCTCCTTTTGTCACGGTTATGTCTAAAAAGGCAAGACAAAAGGCTAAAGGTAAGGGTGGTAACAACCGTGTGGTGTGTGCACTTGAGGTCGAGAAAAGGTGGCCGCCAAGGAACAAAACCCCTCAAGGGGCCCAATGAAGATCATAGAATGGAATGTAAAGGGGTTAAACCATCCCATAAACAAAATGATGTGGGTAAGGTGGCTCATGAAAATGGTGTCGGCCCAATGAAGATCATCGTTTCTTTGTGTAGGGATGATAATAGGAGGAAGAAGAGCTTCAAATTTCAAAATATGTGGTGTGACCACGAGAGCTTCAAGAATGTTGTCAAGGATGGTTAGAACTCCCCTCCTAGGGGCGCTTACCAATACCATTTGTGCAACCTCCTCAAGAAGCTTAAGCAACCCCTAAAAAAGCTCCATGGTAAGCATTATTCCTACATTTCTAATAAAGCTTTGGAGGCTAACTCTATTCTTTGTGATGCTATGGAAAATGCTCGTGTTTCCCCCACGGAGAAGACCATTGCCGCCCTTAATCAAGCCAAAGCTTGGGCTGATTTTCTCAACAAGGCCAAGTACACCTTCCTCCAACAACACACAAAGGCTTAATACTAGCTTGATGAAGAGTAACAAGTGGAACAAGTTCTTTCATAGTCTCATGCGAAGTAATGGTCGTAGGGCTCTCATTGGTTCTATTCTTCGAAAGGGATGGTGAACCAACGTCCTCATCTCGGGAGGTAGCTTCTGAATTCATATCTTTTTTTCAAGGTTTGTTTGGTGCCCCAAGTCATACTATTCTGGCTTTCCCCTCCTTGTTTGCTCATGGAGAGTCGATTAAGGAGAAGCATAAAGTCATGCTCTTGGTGCCGGTTTCTAATGAGGAGATCAAGCAGGTTCTATGGTCTATTGGGGATGAGAAAGCACCCGGGGCGGATGGTTACACGGCTAAGTTCTTCAAGAATACTTGGGAGATCCCTGAAGGAGAGGTTTTTGCGGCTATAAAAGAATTTTTTACAAATTGCTCTCTCCTTAAGCAACTTACCCATACCATTATTAGTCTTATTCCTAAATCTGATGGGGCAAATCAAGTTAAAAAAATTCCGGCCCATTTCATGTTGTAATGTTACCTATAAGATTATTTCTAAGATCCTCACTACTAGGCTTGAAAGATGCTTGGATTATATTGTTGGTCCGGCTCAAGGTGCCTTTGTACCGGGCCGCCTCATGAGCGATAATATCTTTCTTGTTCAAGAGCTCTTGCATAAGTACAATGTGAAGAGGGACACCCGTCGGTGCTTCCTCAATGTGGATACTTCCAAAGCCTACGATACAATATCTTCGGACTTCTTGAGATTTGCCTTACACACGGTACAATATCTTCGGACTTCTGGAGACCTTAATTGCTTGGATTATGGAGTGTGTCACCACCACGTCCTATTATATTAAAATCAACAACAAGCTCCATGACCTCTTCTAGGGTAAAAAAGGGCTTCTCCAAGGTGACCCTATCTCCCCTCTCTTGTTTGTGCTAACCATGGAATTTTTTTCCAGACTTGTGAAATCGGAGATTAGGAAGTCGGTTCCACTTTCATCAAAATGTGAGCAAGTGAGCCTCGCACACCTTGCCTTTGTCGACGATGTGGTGATGTTTTGCCGAGGGTATGTGTCCTCGGTTATAGTCCTTATAGGATGTCTCAAGAAGTTCAAAGAAGTCTCGAGACTAGCGATCAACTTGGAGAAGTCTAGTGTCTTCCTTGCTTCGGTCCCTCGAGTGAAGCCGAGGAGATCATAAATGAAACTGGATTCAAAATCGGAGTATTCCCCTTCTTCTACCTTGGAATCCCCATTGCCCCTCATGGACTCCGGGTGATACACTACTGCCCCCTCACTGAACAAATTGAAAAGAAATTGAATGACTGGTCTAGTAAGTGCCTCTTTTTTGCAGCAAGGAAAGAATTGACCTCCTCGGTCTGTCAAGGTATTAAGGCTTTTGGCTCTCGATACTCCCTATCCCGGAGGCCGTGATTAGATTGTTGGAAGGCCTTTGTCAGAATTTCCTTTGGAAACAACCCAAGGTTCGATGGAGCAAGGTGTGTGTCCTGAAGGAGGAGGGTGGACTTGGTTTCTTGGACATTAAGAGTTGGAATTTAGCTTTCATGTGCAAGCACTTATGGAGGATTGCGGAGAAGAAGGAAACTCTTTGGGTAAGATGGATACACCATAAGTTTCTTAATTTGATTGATGTACGGGATTGGGAGGCACACAGGAGGGATTCCCCTCTTATTAAAGGCATCATTGAAGTGAAGGATTATGTGATCTCTCTCTCGGTAGGGATTTGGAAGAAGTGTGGAGTACTTAGTTCTTGGGCGATAAATTTAAGGTTTCGAAAGCCTATGAGGCTATCAGAAGGAAGGAGTCAAAGGTCATATGTCATCGGGAGGTTTGGGTTACTAAAAACATCCCAAAGCACTTGTTCATCTTGTGGCTTGCCACTCTCGGTAAACTCTCAACTAATGATAGGCTCTTCTTCCTTAACGTTGACTTTGCTTGTAATTTTTGTAGCAATGACATGCTTGAGACATACGAGCACCTTTTTTTCGAATGTCCCTTCACTAAAGACATTTGGGAAAGGTTTAGAAACAAGTTCAAAATCCCTTGGGAGGTCACCAATATCCATAGGGTCTTGAGGTGACTTCGAAGATATTCCAAAGTCTAGACGTGTATAAATCTCAGTCGGAGGTTCACCCTATCGTCCACAGTCTACCTTGCCTGGCATGCTCATAATGCACTTGCTATGTTTTTTGAATCACCTATAATGTTTTTCCCGCGATCGATGTTGAGAACATGTTGGCCTAAGCTTGACAGTTTGGTTGGTCTTTCTATGGTTTTGATGTCTTTGGGTTTGTGTCCAAAGGCATGTGTACCTTTGGAGTCTGCGTGATCCTGGGAACATTCCTTCTTTTGCTTGGCTTTGGGTTGTCATATGTCTACTAGGGTTTGCATACCCTTGAAACATGCCCCTTTTGGCATTTTTATGGTATGCTTCTTAGGCCTACGTGCCTGGAACATGACCTTGGTTGTTTTCTTGACATTTTGTATGTGTCCCGAAGATCTATGTATTGGACGGAACATTCCCCTCTCGATTTATATTTTGGCCGCACGCCCTTGGAATGTTTAGGCTGCGTCCTAACATTTAAGGGTAAATAGCCCGGTCGTATGATCCTTTGGATCCCCCTTCCTTTATTCTTCGAATTTAAATATAATCCAAACTCGCAGCCAGTGGCGGGTGGGTTTGCAAAAACAAAACAAAAAAAGGTGTGAATCTTCCCCAACTCCCAATTTGGGCAAAAATAACACATTGTGGTTGTCACCCCACACGCCCCCAATTGGATGGGTACTTTCCATCTCCCTCAACTCCTGTTTGTTAATCTTCCTCCCAAAACTTAATCAGTCATTCCATTCTCTGACAACCGCTTAGCCTTGGCTAACCACCACCTTCATCATCTACACCATGGTTGACCTCCAAGGCTCCAACATCCCCATCTTCGTCTTTGTAAAAACCCCTAATTTGAAACCCCTGTTTATCTTCAAATCACACCTGCTCTCTCCTTTGATTGACTCAATTTGTCCTCACCTATCGTCGTCCTAGCCCTGGAACCATCGTCCCATGCTCTCTCGCTTCGAGTCGCTAGTAATCACAGTCCTTCCAAATCAGGGTCTCAGCTGCGTCGTTATTGTCGCCTCGTCCTTGATTTAGGTTTGTCTATGCCTATATTATCTCCAAATCTGAAATCTTTGCCCCCCCCCCTCCACGCCGATCCTTCTCCTGGTGTTTCGTTACATCCGTCGGACTCGCCGATGCCGGTGGTTGTCGTTTTCCCCTCACTGCGGTCAGTGCTCTAGTGGCATCCTAGCATCACTTGGCTGCGAAAATTTGTTGCTTCGGGCCCAAGGTTACCCCGAATTAGCCAAAAAAAAAACTTGAGCTTTAGGTCTAAGGATTTGTCTTGGGTCCGAGGCAACCCGAAAGGGGAAAAGTAATAAAATAAAATAAACCCACCCAAAAGGGTTCGATCAAAATCTTGAAAGGGCAATTGTACAAATCCCGAAGAGGCATAAATTAAATCCTAAAAGGACTTGACCAAATCCCGAAAGGGCTTGACCAAATTCAGATTGGCTGAATCTTTTTGGCGTGTTTACACGAGCGGTGTGTGGCTCTGCTTTTGGCATTTCTAGGTGTTCTTATACTTAGTTGGGGGTGTGGAGTTCAAAGTCAGAACTGGCTGGGGTCGAGTTGATGCTTTCAGGGTGACTCCATATCTGGAAAGGAGCACCCTTGGAGTTTCATATGCACTATCCACAAGAGATAGATTCATGTTGTATCACTGGCCCATGGTGCTACTGTTCGGTGGTGCTTGGGTTGTGATACGTACTCGACTCGAGTTGAGCGAGTACAACTCCTAATCGTCTAGTGTCAAGGTAAATCAATCGACCCTCGCGTTGCGGGAAACCCTTCAGAAGGAATCCTCTTGTACAATGGCTCGAAAAGTGGAAGGACGGATGCGACGAGGGATGCCGAAGAGAAATCGACAGACCGGAGGTTCCTGTAGAGGCCGCGGGGCAGCCAGAGGAGCCGTGGGGCGGCCAGAAGAGATGCGGGGCGGCCGAGACAGTGGAGGCCTTCTTCTCTTCTGCGCGAGACGCTGGGTTCGGCACGGGCTAGGGGTCATTGTCATGGTGGTTGCGATTGCATACGGGGGTGGGTGACCGACGGCGGTGTAGTGGCGATGACATCTACGGTACGTGTTGGTCCGGTGGTGGCGGAGATGGTTCAGCATCGGCGTGGGGGCGGTGGTGAGGATGAGTGAAACAACGAATCTCTTCCAAGCAAAGATGAGATCCCGATCTTCAATCAATTCTAGCGAGAACCTTTGATTGAAGATCTCAATTGAAATTCAGTAGAAATCAAATAGCAAAGAACGATAGGGTTTGTGACGTCAGGGAGGAAAATGGGGAGTTTCAACTCAATGCTCTTCAATTCCTCTAAATTTGACGTGAGAATAAACAATAATCCTAATAGAGTATTTAAAGAGAACTAATAAAACCCTAATTACTATTGGGCTGAGCTTCCTTTGCAAAGGAAGTCCACACCTCTTATTAATAAATAACGCTAATAATAATAAGTTTAATATAATAAATTATCTATGAAAGCGACACCGGAGTCGTATCCGACGGAGGTTAGGACGCATCAGGTTCGTTCTTCGTTGTTGGCAGTAGTTCTGCATAAGTTGTTTTGTTGTAGAGTTTGTTTTTGCTTGTTTCATTGCGCATGCTTTTCGTATTTCCTGTATGTTTAGACGGTTTTCTTCTGTCGACTCACCGACCTCTTGAATATCAGGCTTGTCTGAACACGAATCTTTATTTAATAAAAAAATAGAAAATTGACCAAAAATAATACAAACTATCACCCGTAAACCAAAAATAATACGAACTTTAAAAATAACTAATTCGTATACAAACTATGGCTTAATAAACCAATCTTGATATAACCACCAAAATTCCATTTAAAGTGCTGATTTAGCAAATAAAAATTAACTTCGGACTTAAAATATAATTAACATAAAATTTAGGGATAGCATGCTTATATCAAATTTGACCTTCCTCCTTCCTCCTCCCCCCTTGTTCTTGACCTTTCTCAGTGGCCATGGAAGACTGTTCTTCGTCCAAAAATTGAACCGACTTCGGTTCGTCCCAAAACTGAAAACCATGTATTCTTCATCCTAGAGCAATCGATCGAAGCAACTCCGGTCGACCTATCTCCTCTCTCATCCCGCCTCCTCTAGTGTTTGTTGTTGTACACTCCTTTTGGGGTTCATGCAATATGGACTCCAAAGCAAGGGGGATTTGCTTAGAATGTTGATATTGATGTTTTTAGGATGTTTTTGTGGACAATTTGGATGAAATCAGTTTCGATTTCGAGTTTTAAAGAATTAGGGTTCTTGAACCCAAAAATTCAGATCCAAAAAATGAATCAATTTATTTGAAATTGAGATGGTTAATTATGTGCTTAAGTATGTTGGAGAACAATGGGTGTCATAGTTGATCATAATTGCATATGAGTTTCCAATCTTCCATGGACATCACTGCATCAATGGATGAGAGATTGAGAGAGAGGTGAAGAACGTGTTGAATAGGAAGCAATTGGATTTTTATTTTAAATATTGTCTCCTTATATTTTATGCTGATTAATTATATTTTAAGCCCAAATTGTATCTTCGATTGTTAAAATAGCACATTGATTAGAATTTTTTACGGCCATATCAAGATTGGTTTATTATACCATAGTTTATATACGAATTAGTTATTTTTAAATTTCGTATTATTTTTAGTTCATAGGTGATAGTTTGTATTATTTTTTGTCATTTTTCCAAAAAAAAAATAGAGGTGTGAATCAAGAGGTGAACCAAGCGTTTTTTTAGAACATTGCGGTATTCATCATCAGAGATGAGGGTGGTCCCATCACTAGAGTGAAGGGATTTTATAATATTTCTACTTCTCCTTCTAGTTTTAACTCGATGAAAATATCTGGTGTTAGTATTTCTAGCTTTAAGATGAAATCTTTTAGCTCGTTGACCCCAATAAGTTTTATGGTAGTTGATGAGACATGTATGTTTTTGTAGTAATCGCTTTTTTTTTTGCATCTAAATTGTGGTCATATTGTGAGAGAAGCAATTGCTGAAGATTCTGATGTTCAAATTCGATCATTGCAATCTGGTGGAAAATATTGCTGACCGATAATTGACACCAGATTTTGCTTTTTCTTTTAAGTTCTTGTAGCTTTTTTTAACTCATTTGAAGATAGAGGAGCCTGGCATGTTCAAGCGCCATGCTTGTTTGACAATAGTCTTGTAGTCCGATGTTTTGGTCGAGGCAAGTTCGAATCTGAATTGCTGGAGCTTGGGGCGTTGGTTGTCATAGAGTTCACGCAAAATTTGTCAATGATCCGAACTTGTAAAGGCATGGTTCTTTGTTGCCGAATTCGGGTAAATATTGTAAATGCTATTATGAACAAGAAATCGGTAAAGTACGTTTCTCAAATATATTGTCTGCCCCGAGAGGCCTTTTTTGCCAGGTGAATTTATTTCCAAAAGAGGGTAAATCTACCGGATTATGTATTGTTATGAACTCTGCTAATCTCAAGAATCTATTTTGTGTTGGAGGGTTACCACCAAGTTTATCATTAGCACATAAAATGTCATTTAAATCCCCAACTAGAATGAATGGGTAGGATAGGGAGTCTAGGATAGTTGAGATTCTGTTCCAAAATTATCTTTTTCATTCGAAAGAGATGGAGCATACAAAGATGAGTATTTAGTGCATTATTTGTATATTGAGAAAGGATGAATCTATCTCCAGAGTGTGAAATTTCGAAAGATTCATTGTTTAAGTGATTATGTTAAGAGGCAATAGCCGTCTTGATTTTCTTGATTGATCAAATGAAAGGAGTTTACAATATATACTCACAATATTATAACCTCCAATACCCCCCCCCCCCTCAATGCTTTTGTCATAATATCGGCGAGTTGCTCATTGGTCCGGACATGGGAGGTTGCAACGATGCCAGCAGTGATGAGATCCCGAACGAAGTGACAATCAATCTCGATGTGCTTAGTTCGTTCATGAAAGACGGGATTCGCGGCAAGATGGAGAACGGACTGGCTGTCGCAAAATAGGCGCATAGGAGAGGTGTGAACAACTCCAAGAGAGCGCAGAAGTGATCTGAGCCATAGAAGCTCACAACACGCAGCCGCCATGGCCCTATATTCAGCCTCAGCAGACGATCTAGAGACGGTAGGCTGTTTCTTTGTCTTCGAGGAGACAGGAGACTCACCAAGGAAGACAAAGTAACCAGTGACGGAACGGCGAGTAAGCGGACATGCTGCCCAATCAGAGTCATAATAGGCAGACAGATGAAGAGAGCTCCCCCTCGACAAGAATAATCCTTGGCCGGGATGAGCATTGATGTACCAGAGAACCAGAAGAGCCGCCTGCCAATGTTTTTCTTGCGGAGCTTGCATAAACTGAGACAAGGTGTGCACTGCATAGCTTAGTTCAGGTCTAGTGATGGTAATATAGATCAATCTGCCGACAAGACGACGGTACTGTTCAGGATCAGCACACAGCGAACCCGAAGCAGTTGCTAAGTCATGGTTCTGTGGCATGGGAAACTCATTAGGCTTGGCGCCTAGTAGGCCAGCCTCGACCAGAATCTCAACCGCATACTTGCGTTGACAGAGAAACAAACCGTCTGGGCCATGGGCTATCTCAATACCAAGAAAGTATTTGAGAACACCCAAATCCTTCATGTGAAAGCATGTGTGGAGATACTCCTTAAGTCGAGTAATCTCCGTAGGATCGCTCCCTACAATAACTAGATCATCAACGTAAACAAGGACGTGAAGAGCCTTCCCATGGCGAGTGTAGGAAAAGAGCGAGTAATCTGCATAAGAGCAAGTGAAGCCAAAACCAATCAATGCGGAAGCGAGTTTAGCAAACCAGTTTCTGGGAGCTTGGCGCAACCCATATAAGGATTTGCGAAGCTTGCAGACGCGGCCTGAGGGATCTGGAAACCCTGGAGGGGTGCGCATATACACTTCTTCGGCGAGATCACCATGAAGAAACGCGTTATGGACGTCCATCTGATGTAATTGCCACCCTTTAATGTCTGCTACAGAGAGTAGGACGCGGATAGAAGACATCTTAGCGACTGGGGCAAAGGTCTCTGTGTAATCAGTTCCTTCCACTTGTTTGTTTCCAAGGACCACTAAGCGAGCCTTGTATCTTTCAATCGAGCCATCTAACTTGTACTTGATGCGGAAGACCCATTTGCAACCAATAGGTTTCATATTCGGAGGAAGAGATGTTAACTCCCACGTCCCATTCCGGTGCAGTGCGTCCAGTTCGGATTACATAGCAAGACGCCAATGCTCATGGCGGATCACCTCAGAGAAAGAGGTCAGTTCATGGTCAATAGAAACAGCTGCAAAGAATCTAGCATGATTCGAGTTAAATTGGGAATTACTAACATAGTTTGCAATGGGATAAGGAGTACCTGAGGATGGCAGTGGAGTATGAAATACCCCAAAGTATTTTTCGGTATTTCTGTAAATATAAAAATAATAATAAATGTGAAAATTTTCGAAGTAAAAGAATTTGTAAAATTCTTTATTTAATATATACCTTATTATTTGGTTCTTAGTAATTAGAACATAAAATTTGGTTGACATTATTATTTTAACTAAAATAAATATTATTATTGTCATTTTTATTAGTGGTATAATTACTTTTATGAATAGTGATGGGAGTTCATTATTTTTAAAAGGTGTTTTACTTAAATTATTTCAATATCCAATGTGATATCATTTTTAAATAAATAAGTATGAATTATGATACGACTTATTATCTTCAACATATTTCATAAATAAAGGGTTATGATGAATTTATGATTTTAATAATATTGATTATGATTTTAGAAAGTTATCTCTAATAAAATAATTATGTTATGTAATTTAATTTGAAATAATTATTTAAATAAAAGCACTTATCATAAGTTATTTATTTATTTAAAAGGATATATATGTGTGCGGGATTTTATCTTGTATTTTATTTATCTATTTTTTTCAAATTAAATAAATAGCCTTTCATTACATACAAAAGAAAAAACTCAACTATTATAGTGAACCGGTTCGGCCAAACCGAAAAAAAAAAGGAAGCCGGTTCAACTGAACCGCTTCTTCATCCTCTTTCACTGTAAACGCATGAGATGGGAGCTCCAATGGTGATTTTTAGTTTTTGGATGTTTCACCTTCAAAACGTCTCTATTAAGTGCTAATAAATACCATCTTATAAAAAACGTGGACTAATCTTGAATTAAGGGTTGAATCCATCCCCAATTTCATCCATATTCATAAACCCTAAATCTTCAATTCAACCCAATCCGATGACTATGTGACGGTTTCATCCAAATTGATTAAGGAAAATGAATGGAAACATCAATGGGATGTTAGTTGCACATTCAATTTGATCTAATTAGGTGTTTTAGAGCTTCCCCTATAAATAGGAACTTTTCCCTTTTGGCGAAATTGCACCAATACATTCAAATTCCGAGCTCCTCTTCTATACCATTGAATTCCTTTCGTCCCTAGGAGTAATCCTATACGAGAAATTGGTTGAATAACATACAAACAAGAAAACCCCCAAACCCCACCTTCAACCTCCCCGTCGCCGGAGCCGCCTGGAGAACCCGTCGCCGCTACCGGAACCTCCACCCGTCGCCGCTGCCGGAACCTCCACCCTTTACTTGAAAGAAGAGGCTGGATAGTGGTGGAAAGCTGCTAGGCTTGCTTGGAATTCAAAGCCAACATGGGACGCATTTAAGGAGACTATTACCAATCATTACTTTGTGCCCGCTCTCAGGATAGAGAAAAGAAGAGAGTTCTTGTACCCTAATACAGAGGGAATGAAGATGGCTCAATTGGTAACCAGATTCTACAACTTACTTCTGTATGCTCAAGACTTCGTCCGTAGTGAAGCCGATGCGATCATGTACTTTCATGAGTCGGTATACTATGAGCTAAAGCTGCAGATGCTATAACGTGATTACTGAACCTTAGACGAGTATATTAATGCAGCTTATCGAGTTGAGGTTAAATTGGAGGAGGGCAAGAAGAACTTTGAGTTGCCTGAGAGGAAGAAAGGCAACCAACAGTATTCTGGAACTAAGAGGCCACCACCATTTTCCCCAACAGAGAGGATGAATGTTAGCAGGACATCATCAGCACAAATTACCAACCAGACCTTCACTCGAGATGGTCGTCCTATTATCTGTCATAATTGTGGTAAGCCGGGTCATGTGAAACCCGCGTGTGAGGAAGATGCCCGTGTTTGTAGAGGATGTGGAAAATTGGGGCACATGGTGAGATTTTGTAGGAACATTGGCAATGGCCAACCCCAGTCACAGCAAGCCTCAGCAGTCGATCCGAGAGTTTCAAAAGCAGCAACAAACTCGCACCAGTCACGTGGTCATAAGGCTCAAGCTGCATCGGAACCCACAGTACAAAACCGGGGCAAGGCCCCAATGGTGGGAACATCTAACCAAGGTCCTAAGCTCTACACCTTGGATGTCGTTGATGAGTTTGGTGGACAGGAGTAAGGAAAAAGGATGATGATAGTTGGTTGAGTATCTCGTTTTTCCGTTTAGTCGTTCATTTCTAGAATTCCAATAAAGTCAATTCAGGGCGAGTATGCCCAATGAACCTACGTCTTGTCAATTCAGGGCGAGTATGCCCGATGAACCTACGTCTTGTAATTCGGTACTTTTATATTATTATGTTGTTAATAAAAATAAGTATTTGATTACAATATAGCATTGAAATGCTAAGTCGAGTGGGGATGTGTAAAGCTATGAGAAGACAAAAAGATATTTACAATCATGTTGTGAGTTAGAGAATACCCACTCTATGTGCTACATTTATTAGGTTCAAATTATATAAGTTAAGTCTATGACGTATGCTGTAGGATCAGCTATATGTTCGAAATGTTAATATATCAAGTGAGAGTCGGGAAGTGTTCCCTATAGACTCTACGATAACCTTTTAGCTGGCTTTTGCAACAATTTGTGTGGTAGTATAGAGATATGAAAATCGTGCTATATAATCCATGAAAGGTTCATAGGTAGGATCCACTACAAGATAGGGACTCAAGTTGTAGTTGCATTATTCTTCGTTACCTACGACCAATCATAGGTTATATCCTATCGATTTTCTATGATCATGTAACCGAACTCTCAGTGAGGCAAACACCTAAGGGATAAAGTTTCAACCATAATTTCTTGCACAAATTCTAATAAAAATATAAGAATGCAAATACTCGAGAACTGGACAAAGTTCAAGTCGAGGAACCAGAAGGGAAGATCCATCATTCATCACCCACGAATAGGGTTTGCTAGTCTGTCACAGTGATTGCCTTCAAAGCCACCCGGGCCGTTTGATAACCTGGAAAAGGGAATCGAATGGGGCTGAGACGAAAGCCAATGACAAACTAGGTACCCCCACGCTCGTCCGGTGACATGGGTGACTAACCTCGATCAAATCACGCTAACATTAAATACTCTCTAAATAATTGTTGCTCTATTGTATATGTTAAAGGGGAAAAAAAATTCAAAATAAATGTGGTACCCAAAATTTTTATCACTGATGAGTTCGGAAGGCGACTGGTTACTTTAGATGTAGCTTGTTGTCTCATTTAATTCGAAACATAAATAGAGCAAAGTATGCTCCTAGTTGATTCTTCCATGTATTTCCCAAAGAGATTCATTCCTACTCATATATAAAGTCAATCTCTTCTTTTCGATCTGAGGACAACATCCTAACCTCAGTACATTTTTCTCCTTATTCAAGTTTCAGGTCGAAACTTATTTTTAACGGTGGGGATATGAAATACCCCAAAGTATTTTTGGGTATTTCTGTAAATATAAAAATAATAATAAATGTGAAAATTTTCGAAGTAAAAGAATTTGTAAAATTCTTTATTTAATATATACCTTATTATTTGGTTCTTAGTAATTAGAACATAAAATTTGGTTGACATTATTATTTTAACTAAAATAAATATTATTATTGTCATTTTTATTAGTGGTATAATTACTTTTATGAATAGTGATGGGAGTTCATTATTTTTAAAAGGTATTTTACTTAAATTATTTCAATACCCAATGTGGTATCATTTTTAAATAAATAAGTATGAATAATAATACGACTTATTATCTTCAACCTATTTTATAAATAAAGGGTTATGATGAATTTATGATTTTAATAATATTGATTATGATTTTAGAAAGTTATCTCCAGTAAAATAATTATGTTATGTAATTTAATTTGAAATAATTATTTAAATAAAAGCACTTATCATAAGTTATTTATTTATTTAAAAGGATATATATATGTGTGCGGGATTTTATCTTGTATTTTATTTATCTATTTTTTTTCAAATTAAATAAATAGCCTTTCATTACATACAAAAGAAAAAACCCAACTATTATAGTGAACCGGTTCGGCCAAACCGAAAAAAAAAGGAAGTCGGTTCAACTGAACCGCTTCTTCATCCTTTTTCACTGTAAACGCATGAGATGGGAGCTCCAATGGTGATTTTTAGTTTTTGGATGTTTCATCTTCAAAACGTCTCTATTAAGTGCTAATAAATACCATCTTATAAAAAACGTGGACTAATCTTGAATTAAGGGTTGAATCCATCCCCAATTTCATCCAAATTCATAAACCCTAAATCTTCAATTCAACCCAATCCGATGACTCTGTGACGGTTTCATCAAAATTGATTAAGGAAAATGAATGGAATCATCAATGGGATGTTAATTGCACATTCAATTTGATCTAATCCGGTGTTTTAGAGCTTCCCCTATAAATAGGAACGTTTCCCTTTTGGCGAAATTGCACCAATACATTCAAATTCCGAGCTCCTCTTCTATACCATTGAATTCCTTTTGTCCCTAGGAGTAATCCTATACAAGAAATTGGCTGAATAACATACAAACAAGAAAACCCCCAAACCCCACCTTCAACCTCCCCGTCGCCGGAGCCGCCTGGAGAACCCGTCGCCGCTGCCGAAACCTCCACCCTTCACTGCCGGAGCCACAGCCATCATCTATCGTAGCCACCGTGCCGTCGCCGAGCTGCACCGCCGCGCCACCAGTAGCCATAGGTGAGGAGCTTGTACAGTCGACTGTGCAAGTGACGGGAGGAAGAAGACGATGTGGGAATTACATAAAACCTCCCTATATTTTCTATCCCTACAAACTATGTCCTATTTCAGTTTCGGAAATTATAAAAATTATTCCGTAGTCTTAGAACATATTTTAACTTGTGTCAATTCTTAAAAATGCGCAGCGGTAATCTCAAGTTCCGACACACCTATTGCGTGAAGGTCTCGAAGAAGATCAAACTGGTGTAATCCCCAACTTGATAATTAATTCGATTTTTATTTCGAATTAATAAGTCAAAATATACCAATTAGTAAATTCTTTTTCGTCCTCGTAATTTATGCGTGTAGGTCCGCTGCTAATTTATTCAATTCCGTCACCAAGTCTTTGAAGTCCATAGTTGGTATCGAAATCCAACAAGGCGAAAAAGGCAAGTGACATTCCGAGTCTTTTATGCTCATCTGCGTGCTTTCGTGTCTTGTTGTTTTCTTGTCTTGATATGCATGCCAAATCGATTAAAATAAATTACAAATCACTCGCTTTGTGTAATTTATTCACCCGTTATTTTGGACTTGGCATGTAATTGGATAATGTTATTATTTGACCTTGTTGTAAAATAATAATGTAGATATCCACTTTATAAAATGCGTGAATTATCCTTCATCCTTTCATGCAAAATAAGTAGGTATGGAGCATATTATCCTTTTGATGCATCCATGCATATTATATGGTATTGGCATCCATTTTACTTCTATTAAGATGGATTATTTTATTTTATGTGATCACTTAGTTTGATATTAATCCCTAGTTAATATGTGATGATGATGTGTGAGATGTGAAACTCAATTGAATTAAGATAAAATAAAATATAGTGTCGTATCAATGAAGATACGGGGTCCAACCCAATGGGAATTGGGCGGTGTCTCAACTTTGGGTTAACTACTGAGTTGAGTTTGGATTGAATGGGTTAAGACCATGTTGCGTCTTAAACCGAAACAGTTTCATGAAACTAACATTCTCGAGATACAATATTCGAGATGAAATCTGACTACGAAATCGTAGGTAGGTCGGACGTCCTATCCAGACTCGACCAGTATAATATAGTTAATGTTAAAATAAAAGTGAGCAAGTCATATTTGATATTCATGTAATATGTCAACATATATCTATATATAAGTTATGCAATGTGAGATAGTGAGTGAATAATATTAATTTGGTCAAAGTTTTGTTTAGATCGACTAGATAGACACGAAGTCAACCCTCTTCCCACTCCTAATAGTAGGCTCTCCCTAACGTCTGGGTAACTACTAGCGGGACGGATTTGGGCCACACGGAATACCTCATAATCCGATATCGAGTCCGAACTTAATAAGAAAAATATTTTCATGGTGATCACAAACGCATTTCTAAAGCTATATCATATCCTATCCGTAATCGGGGTATGGTTCCTAAGGTGCTTGTCACCTACACCACTTCCTTATTCAACCCTTTGGGGTTATCCGTGTCACATAAGTCGAGTCATCCAAAATGAATCTTACATAAAATATTCTCAGTAGTAATAATCTCATTTGGGTTCAATTCATACCTTATCATGGTCACTGAGTTTGAGTCCAAAGTAGTCCCAGTTTATGAGCCATCATTTGCTAGCTCTCGCGAACTAACCGTCCTTTGTTTGGACGGCTAGGGGTTCCTTGTCTCTGGACAATACCTTAGCCTCCAATTCGCAGGTTTAGATTGATTCTTTGAAGAGAAGTTGAAGAAGTTCAAGACGATATTTTAAGTTTTCAAGATTTGAAGAAAATATTGTATAATAGGTAAATGTTTATTGTTACAAAGTCTTCTGCTGTAATGTTTTGATGTATCAAATATTATAATTTGAATCATGAGTTTAATAAAAGCATGATTTATTATATTTAAGTCTTCCGCTATTTATATTTTCTTTAGTATCATCTTGTTTATGGGAGCATGATAGCATGTCCCTATAAGCCTAAGGTGGTTACAAAGACCTTAAAGTCCGAGTAACTACTGGCGCTGGAACATTCCCTCGTTTACAGAAGGGGGTGTTACAGAGTAAGCGGTGAAGAAGAGCCTGGGGGGTAAAGCGATGAGCAGCATGACACACAAAATCACGGAAACGAACATTAGGGTGCCCTACTCTGCTCGTGCGGCGAAGGGGAGGCTCAGTAGGTGCACCTGGGTCTGCAGATTCGACGGGTGCAGCAACGTCAGCACTAGCAGTTGCTGTAGGAGGTGCCACAGTTGGTGTCGGTGCAGCAGCCTCAGCGAGATCAGTAGAAGCAGACGGTTTAGGGATGTCAAAGATAGAAGGATTAGGATCATCAGTAGCTGCAGACGGTTCAGGAAAGGTAATAACGGTGATGAAAGGGAAACTATCTTCCTGAAATACAACATCGCGAGAGACAAAGATCTTGTTTGTGTCAAGATTCATGACGCGCCAACCTTTCTTTGCAAAAGGATATCCTAAAAACAAACACTTAGAGCTGCGAGCTTGAAATTTATCCCCACTACGAGGAACCACTGTTGCAAAGCATAGACAACCAAAGACTCGAATGTGAGAGTAACTGACCGGTCGATTGAACAATAGAGCATAAGGGGATTGACCTTTAAGAAGAGCTGACGGAGTCCGATTGATCAAATAGGCAGATGTAAGGATGCATTCTCCCCAGAAACGAGTGGGTAAAGAGGCCTGAAATAACAAAGCACGAGCCACATCTAGAAGGTGACGATGCTTCCGTTCAACCCGCCCATTCTGTTGCGGAGTGTAGATGACAGATGTCTCAAATATGATCCCTGAAGAGGCAAAGAAATCACGGAGAGGCAAGAACTCCGTCACGTTGTCCGCTCTAACTCGCTTAACATCTTTGTTAAACTGAGTGCAAACTAGTGCGCAAAAACTCTGCAGAAGCTGAACAACCTCTGTCTTAGAGACCATTAAGTAAACCCAAACAGATCGAGAAAGATCATCAACAATCGTCAAAAAATAATCAGCACCAGAAGTAGATGGAACCCGACAAGGGCCCCAAACATCAACATGAATCAATTCAAATAGCTCAACAGCTTTATTGAAACTAATAGGAAAAGGTGCTCGAGTTTGCTTTCCTTCTAAACAAATAGCACAATGCTCCTTTACTGCTGATTTGACAAACGAAAAACCAGGAAGAGCATAAATAGACTGAAAAGACGGGTGACCCATGCGCTTGTGCCAGAGTGCAGAATCACCTAAAGACTTCGACATATGGCCAACAGAACCAGTTGATCGAGCACATGTACCGACCAGCCAGTAGACGCCCCCCCCCCCCCCCAGCTTCACCGGCTCCCGTCACCATCCTCGTAAACCGGTCTTGAATCACACACAACTTATCTGTTAATGTGACAAGCAAACATTGCTCAGAGATTAATGTCTGAAATGAAATAAGGTTGCAATGAAAGGAATGGACAAGTAAAACATTAGGAATGATCAAATCAGTCCCAATTGCAACTGAACCAGCCTACACAGCCTTAGAAACAGTCCTGTCTGGCAATAATATATGAATTGGAGAGATGGGATGAAGGTCATAGAGCAATTCAATGCGAGCCGTCATATGATACGAAGCACCCGTATCCAATATCCATCGATCGGAGGCCTTACCCATCAAATGATCATGAGAAGGGTTAGAGGCCTGAAATTTCTTGAACATCTCCATCATGGACGCCCACTGAGCGTCGGTAAGTGCTGGACGAAGGGCAGCGCGGTCCTGATCCGTGTAAGTAGGTGCCGATCTGGGGGCCTAAATTGAGCCAGCGGCATTAGCCACTATCGAAGATCGGTTGTGGGATGGATTTCCATGAGTAGGAGCTGATGGTGCAGGGTTCGAAGACGAGCCACCGCGGCCTCGAGACGAGCCAGACGGAGATGAGAGAGAGCCTTTCTTCTGCCGAAGCTCTCCCCACCACTCAGGATAGCCGATCAGTTGAAAGCAACTACTCACCCCATGCCCTTGTTTCTGACAATGAGTGCAAGTAAGTTTGGATCGATCAACCGATCGATCCGCATCAGACTTCGGCGGAGGGCGTCCACCTCCACCACGAGAGGGTCGAGTTGCTGCGAAAGCCAAGGCATCCGCTTTGGCCTGTTTTTCCAGATTGGAGGACATTGATTGTTCCTCCTGGACAGCCAAAGAATAGATCCGATTAATGTTGGGAAGAGTGTCCTTTGCGAAAATCGTTGAACGCATAGTCCCATAAGTAGGTGCATCCAAACCCATGAGAAATTGATGAACAAATTCCTCCTCCCTCCGCTTCTGGAGTTTGGAATTCAGCGCACACGTGCATCCACCGCAGTTGCAGGACAACGGCGGGACATAAGCGTTCAACTCGTTCCAGAGATGTTGAAGACGAGCGAAATAAGCATCAATAGTTTGGCCATTCAATTCAGACCGCGCGATCTCTGTACGCAGTTGGTGAATGCGAGGAGCGTTCCCAACCGAGAATCTTTGACGAAGGGAATCCCACAGGTCTTTGACGGTGTCGTTGTAAGAGATCGATGAGCGGAGGGACGGATAAATTGACTGCAAGATCCATTCGACGAGCATGGAGTTGACGCTCCACCAGTCTTCAATGTCGGCTGAAGAATCCGCTGGTTTCTGGATGGATCCATCAAGAAACTTGTGTTTGCGTTTGGCTCGAAACGAGTTACGCAGACCTTTCTCCCACTCCTGAAAGTTGTTACCTTTCAAGATCACTGGTGCGATATTCATACCCGGATTGTCCGAGGGATTAAGATAATAGTAGGACGTTGGATCCAACGTCAACGGTTTCCTTGGCGTATTCCCCGTAGGGTTATCATCGTCACTGCTGCTGCTATCGCCATGGTTAGACATGATCGATTGAGAAAAAAAAATGGTGTTTTTGTGGAAATTTAAGTTAAGGCTCCGATACCATGTTAAGAGGCAATAGCCGTCTTGATTTTCTTGATTGATCAAATGAAACTAGTTTACAATATATACTCACAAAAGGAAAACGCTAATTACTTAAAGATAAATATGAAAAAAGAATATAAACTAATTACAAAAAAATATGTACACAATATTATAACCTCCAATAGATTAAACGTCTAATAAAGACATAAACCGTCAGATAAACCATTCGAGGGGCAGAAGCAAAGGTCATCGAAGCCCTCCTTTTTCCAGATTCGTTCATCTGGGACGGTTTTGAGTTTAGTTTCAGCTAAGACAAGGATTTAGATTTACAGGTAAATAGCCATTTAATTAAATATATATATAGGTTAAATGGAATGGATATTTACCAAATTAATCCAAAATAAAAAGAAAAAAATCCTCTATAAAATAATACACGGCACATAAACAAACTCATCCCACCTTGACCCAAAAAAATCATTCTGAATTTGGGAGCCTAAGAAAAAAACACAGCCATGGGCATTGCGGAGCAAACGCATAACCCAGCAAGACTCCACGTGGCATTCTTCCCCCTGCTGGCGCACGGCCACATGCTCCCTCTCCTCGACATCGCCCGCCTCTTCGCCGCCCGCGGTGTCAAGGCCACCGTCATCACCACCCCGGCCAACGCCGCCGTCTTCGCCAACTCCCCCACCATCCACCTCCAGATCCTCCCATTCCCGGGCGAGCAAGTCGGCCTCCCAGCCGGCATCGAGAACTTCGAGCACATCGTCGAAGACGACGAAATCGACAAGTTCCTCCAGGGCGTGGAGCTCCTGGTCGCCCCGCTGGAGCGCCTCCTATCGCAGCTGCGGCCCTCCTGCCTGGTGTCGGACCGGTTTGTCCCCATGACGGCAGACGTCGCGGCGAGGCTGGGGATACCGAGGGTGTCGTTCCACGGGTGCGGGTACTTCGGGATCTCGGCCCTGGACGCGATGAGGAGGAACCTGGAGGCGATAATAACCAAGGGGGAGGAGGAGTTTGTGGTCCCGGAGGCGCCAAAGGAGGTGAGGATAACGATGAGGAAGGTGTCGCCGCAGTGGAAGGAGGCGGCGAGGGGGAGGGAGAGGGCGATGATGAGGATAGCAAGAGAGGGAGTGGAGGCGGAGGGGAGGAGCTACGGCGTCATAATGAACAGCTTCGAGGAGCTGGAGTCGGAGTTCGCCGACCATTACCGGAGAGTTGAGGGGAGGAGGGCATGGAGCATCGGCCCCGTTTCATTGTGCAATCGGTGAGTTGAATTCAATATTCATTGCATGCCTTCTAAAACATCCTAATGAGGTGATCCACTCATCGAATTCATTGTTGATTTTGTCCAACTCATTAATTTGATTCTCACATGGAATCACATTCTATGGGAAATTGGATGGATGCATGCATTTTTTTTTATTTTTTTTAGGAATGAATCTTCTTGATCGGACTATTCAATTCATGCATGAGCGGAGCCGGGATAATCTGATCGGCTAAAGTAGATCAGTTTTGAGATAACAAAATTTGTAGAGTCCCCTATTGATCGATAAGATGGTGAAAGGGGTTTTAACAAGATTTCATCTGTTAAATTACACAAGAAATCTTTCTATATTCAAGAAACTATTTACGAATCTAAAGGAGAGCAAATGAAAAAACTTACACAAATTCATCCAAATCTAAATTAGAATTCCATTGTAAATCTAAATTACAACTTGTTTGGTTAACAATTAAAAAACTCTAGAAGTTTCTAGATAAATATAGGTATTTTGTTGCCTTTTTTAATACTTAAAAACACATGAATTTGACTTTATGTGAATTCCAATTCTGGAATTTTACTTACCTAGGGGACTAGGTATGTTGCAAAATGGGAAGTAAGAAGTTACTTAATTCATTTGTTCAACCAAACAAAGCCCTTAGTATTCCATTGTAATTTGTACAGTATAATCATATAATCTAGAAATCGTGTCACTAAATCAGTATTCCATTGTAAATCTAAATTAGAATTGATCTCACACGCAATTGAAGATCTACCGTCTTCGAAGGTAGCTGCATGTGGATTCTGTAGCACCTTCGGCAAATCTCCGGCTAAGGAAAGCAACTACCAATCCCGGCCTCCCTCCTTTCGATAAGACCACATGATATCAGATCATTATTACTCCAATTAAAATAGATCAAAATTTGTTCAATCTTCACTAATTAACCCTAAAACTGTATCCAAGTCATTTATGTTGCAAATTTCAATTTCTAAAAACCTAAAACAGTATTCTCGCAATAATATGACAACTGTGATTTTCATATTCTTATTTCTGCAAACCTAAAACAATAATAGAGCGAAAATAAGAACAAATGGGTTGAACTCTCGCAAAATTATGGTGCTCGGAAGCAAGGAACAAGGCTATTGATGGATTTTTTAAAAATGAACAACGAAGGAGGCTGAATTAGTCTCTCAGTCTGATTTGTGAATACTTTTCAAATTAAACAGACTCACTGTACAACTTTTTAAAAATCATCTGGTAAATAGTGTTATGTCTTGTCAATAGCCCTTATGAATTTTAAATTAAAAAAATAGGGAAACTTAGAGAAAACCACCTTGATCTATTTTTGTTAAGCCAACCTTAAATATATTGTATTTTAATATTTTTAAATTCAAAATTTATGAACAAATATATTTAAAATTTGAATTGGGGGGTTGGATTGCATTATCGATATCATTTTAAAAAAAACTTATAAATATAGCTTATAAATGTGATTTCAGACTTTAGTGTCTTGTGATAACCCTTAAAACTTGTGCATATATAATTTACTTTTTATAATAACAGTTTAAAACTTGTGGATAGTTTCCAATGTAGAATAACAATCCTATTCTTTTGGTGTAATCGGTTAACCTGTCGGATTGGTGGTCACACGTACAGGAACATAGAGGAGAAGGCTACGAGAGGAAAGAAAGCAGACATAGATGAGCACGCCTGCCTTCAATGGCTCAACACAAAGCCCCCCAACTCCGTCATCTTCGTCTGCTTCGGCTCCATCACTTGCATGCCCGTCGCCCAGCTCCACGAGATTGCCATGGGACTTGAGTCCTCTGGCCAGCATTTCATCTGGGTCATAAGAAGGCCTGGTGAGGCGGTCAACGATGCAGATCGCCCCACTGGAAAAGAATGGCTACCGAGCGGGTTTGAGGCGAGGACTCGAGACAGGGGACTCGTCATCAGAGGGTGGGCCCCGCAAGTCATGATCTTGGACCATGAGGCCACGGGTGGGTTCGTGACGCACTGCGGGTGGAACTCGACGCTGGAGGGGATATCAGCTGGGGTTGCGATGGTTACATGGCCCGGGTTCGCTGAGCAGTTTATGAATGAGAAGCTGATAACGGAAGTTCTAAGGGTCGGGGTTCCGGTTGGGGTGGACGAGTACTACGATAGGAAGGCAGAGAGGGCGGGTGTTAGGAGGGAGGCGGTGGAGGCGGCAGTGAGAAGGGCGATGGTCGGGGAGGAGGCAGAGGAGATGAGGAAGAGAGCTGCGGAGTTGAAGGAGAAGGCTTGGAAGGCTGTGGAGGAAGGAGGTTCTTCTTACAAGGGGCTGAGTAATTTGTTGGAGGAACTTACTTCTTTTCATGTTGCTAATTAGGTTATGTTTGTAATTGGCTGGTTACTCTTTTTTTTTTTCTTTTTCTTTTTTTTTTTTTAAGATTCAATTATTGATTTTGTTGATGAGGTTTGAAATTTAAAAAAATATCTTCATGAAAATGTTTGGAATACCAACGTCCACCACCTGATAATATGGCACCTTAGTTGACAATTGGGTGGGCCACCGTGGTAGATTTTGTCTTATGGATAATGGATGGCTTTGTTTCATGAACTAGCATTCGAATCCAGCGACTGAGATCATCAACCTTTCAGTGCCGGTCCGTATTGGAAGTGTCGCAGCTTCTTGGATTGCACAAGTAAGATGGGGTCGAAGTGGTGGTCGACGACGACATCGTGTGTATGGCAGAGGGTGGGGTTTGTTGAAGGTTGAATGTCGGTTAGTCTTCCATGGAAATTGTTAAATGGGGTCGAAGTGGTGGTCGACGACGACATCGTGTGTATGGCAGAGGGTGGGGTTTGTTGAAGGTTGAATGTCGGTTAGTCTTCCATGGAAATTGTTAAAAAAAAAATGGATGAATTTATGAACCACCCGATGACATCTTTCCGGACGAGATCGTTGATCACAGCATCAGATCTCCAATCAGGGGGAGTCGAGACCAATCCAAGGTGTGCAAGCCATTCAACAACCCGATTGTCCTCTCTGAATGTGTGGGAATACGAAACACGAACAAGAGATCGACCGATGACAAGCGCGTCTAACACCGTCATCTCAATCTCCCACGGACACTTCCATACTCCCTTAACGGCGTTAATAGCCATCAGACAGTCACTCTCCACCTCGAGATGGGTGATCCCAAGTCGATGCGCTTCTAGCATCCCATGGTGAAGGCCTAAAGCCCCAGCTTGCAAGTCCAGAGGTAATCATCAAAGTTCAGTTTCATGAACCCTTCTCTTGGTTTTTTCCATTTGATGGTTTTTGGTTGATATGGCTTGTTATGATTGTTACTTGGTTCTTTGGTTGTCTTTTTCTCATCCACATCTTCTGTTTGTGCATTCTTCCAGATTTCCCTTTGTTGGTTGATATATTTAATCATTTCTTGTAGCCCTCGAAACACTTGTTCATTAAAGAGGATTTTATTCCTCAGCGACCAAATGCCCCAGAGGGATAAGGCTAGGATTGATCTTTGTTCCACTACTAGAAATTTGTCATTTAACATCGGGTAATTGCCGATGTCTTTAAAAAAAACAATCGATGTCTATGTGGGGGATGTAAAAAGTCAAAAGTTTTTCACATCGCCAGAACCCGATGTCTTTGTATGTTATAACATCGTTTATATTTTTAAATCCTATGTCTTTGTTATCCTATCACATCGATTATAAAATATAACCGATGTTATAACATACAAAGACATCGGCTATTACCTGATGTTAAAAAGTTTTGACTTTTTACATCCCCCACTTAGACATCGATTTGTTTTTTTTAAAACATCGGCTATTAACCGATGTAAAATGACATATTTACGGTTTTTTTTTATTATCGTAGCCTATGCGAGATTTGAACCCGCATCTTTGTGTGTGAACGCAATGCTGTACCATTTGAGCTAATAGGGTTTAAATTAGATACAATGTTCTTACATAATAGCAAAAAGAGTATGTGAAACTTAAGAAAGACATTTATTAAGATTCAACGCATATAAGTTATTCAATCAGATATATTAAGCTTTTCAAGTGCAACAGAAATTTTGATATCATGATCAAGGGGAGTGGTGACGGCAAAAGATAAGAAGCAAATCAAAAATAGAAACAAGTATAGCCCATTTTGAATGTTCAATTAGGTAGCTAACCTCCAAGCTAATTTAATTAGTTTGGGTAGACCTCACCCAAATAACCGGTCAATGTTGACCGTTGACTAACCTATTTGGATTTTTTTTTTTGCCATATTTTACCGTTTTGATGTCAAATTTTTATTATATTTTATTTTCACTTTGATGACACTTTTCTAATGCAATGATTGGATGACACTTTTTTAATGCCACTTTTTTAAACATTGATGACATTTTTTGTTTACTATAATGTCACGTTGACCATTGATGCCATTTTTTTTACTAGTACTGCTGATGCCACTTTTTTTTGTGTCAATTTTTTGATGATATTTTTTTACCGTGATGCCATATTTTTTCAAAGTAGTGTTTTGGTGACATTTTTTTCTTTAATGTGATACCACTTTTTAAAGTAGTGTTTTTATGCCATTGTTATAATGTAATTATTTGATGCCATTTTTGTAATCAAATCGTTTGATGCCACTTTTGTAATTCATTAAATTGTATATCGATATATTTTCATTGATTCTACTGTTATTCACTGATAAGTGATGACAAGTTGTGATTACACTTCATTGGTGCAACAATTTGTGATGACATTTTTATAGAACTGATGACACAAGAGCATAAATTGTGATTAAACTTGATTGTTGACATCTTTTATTGATGACTTGTATTCATCGATGATATTTGTGATTACACTTCATTTATCTCACTCATTTGTAATTACATATTTTGTTGATGACATTTTTATTACATTTTTATACAATTACATAAGAGCATAAAATGTAATTACATTCATAACAAATTAACAAGAACATTTCATAACTATAAGAATTAACATTCAGACTTGTAGGCACTTTTTTTATGATTTATGGCAGATGATGAGCTATGACAGTACGAAAAAGAAACTAGCAAAGCTTCAACTAGTTCTCTTCTACGTACATGCCACCACCAGCACAATTCACCAACATCACAGGAATCATTATTTTGGCCACATTCAACGGTACCAAGCTGATAAGAAAACATACAAATACTACATTAATTATACACACTGACTTTTGGAATCCACAAAAACTCCCACTGATCATTGTTCACAAATGTTAATTTCCATCATTTCTCATACCACAAACCACAAATAATTACTTTTCATTTAAGATCGAACATTCCAAATCAACCTAAGAAAAGAACCGGAAATCACAAACACATCAAAGCAATCACTAGATGAAAATAAAGAACCTTGCCGGACCGCTTGAGGTAAGCGGCGGATGCCTTGACGAACTCGTGAGGCGAAACATCTTTCATGGTAGCCATTGTGATGACATCAGGACTAACCAGAGGCAAAGCTAGATGAATCTCGATTAACTCTGTCTGGATTGCGTAGTTTAGTGGTTGATCAAACATTTACCTATAGATCAACATACTCGAGTAGCAAAGATGGTTCGTACCTCTCTACAGTTTGGAGATGATACTGGAAATTGATGGGTAATTGAATCAACGACACCCGAGCCATGGATTCTACTACACTTTTTTTTGGCAATAAACAGAGCCAGAGCCAGGCAGTTGTATAAAGTAACAGAAATCAACAAAAACTTTTGAACATTATTCTACTAGACGGTAATGGCTTTCGATCAATGCAGTGTATATTGTAAAAAGAATCCTACAAGGGGGTTTTTCGGATTTTCTATCCTATGCCCTAAGGGCATAGGATAAGAAGCTACTTTTAGTATGCTTCTCTAATTAGGTGGATATGGGATATCTTGCCTCTATTATTTAATTATTATTTTTGATTCCATATCTTCTTTTTAATTATGGTAAGTATTCTCATTTTCTATTTATTTTCTTCTTTTTCTTCTCTTTACCAATTTTATCTTCCTGGCTTCATCTTCTTTCTGACGTTGGAGCAAATGAGATCCATGGCTACTTTATAATCTTCTATTACGGGTGCCAATAACAGGTAGGAATGTTGATTAAGAATTTATGATGATATTAAGTTGCTTTGGAATTGTCTTGATTTTTTTTTATCTCCCTTTATTGGATACGAAATACAGTAGACAATAGGTTGACATGGCTCTTCCATTCTTTTGACATTTCTACTTGTTTTCTTTTATATATGTTTCATTATAATTTTTAATTTAACAATCTTTTCTTTTAATGAACTTTAGGTCAATCGTTATGGATCTAATTGATTTGAATGAACTTCCAAGGGATGAAATATGTGATCATATTCACAAAGATGTAATTGATCTCAATACAGACAGCAATTCTAATGAACCAGAATTAGCTAATGTGAAATTGAGTCAAGGTGAAGATGAAAATTATTTTGAACCTTTCATCGGGCAATGCTTTCTTAGTGAAGAGGAGGCATTCAAGTTTTATGAGATGTATGCTCGAAGGAGAGGATTTTCAATTCGTAGAGGTCAATTCATTAAAAAAGATGGTTTGATGATTAGACGAGGTTTCTTTTGTCACCGTGAAGGCTTTCCAGTAGAGAAGTTTCTTGACCCATCTAAACAGCAACGAAACAAAGAATCTTTAAGATGTGGATGCAAAGCAGTAATGAGAATCAAGTTGAAGAGATCTTTTGAGATTTTTCCAGAAGAGTGGCATGTTGTTCAGTTTGTATCTGAACATAATCATGAGTTGTTGCTAGCCGAGCAAGTGCGTTTTCTATCATCATATCGTACCATTTCGAAAGAAGATGAGCATCAAATTCTATTATATAAAGAAGCTGGTCTTTCTGTTAAGCAAATAATGAGAGTGATGGAGCTGCAAAAAAACGTGAATCATGGAGATTTGCCATTTCTTAGTAAAGATATCTATAATTTCTTCAACAAGATTCGCCAAGGCAATCTTGGTGATGATGCTATGAGGTTTCTCAACAGTTGTCAACACGCCAAAGAGGAAGACTCGAGGTTCCAATATGCTTTTACCCTTGATGAACAAAACAGGTTAGAGCATATGTTTTGGGCGCCGACTCATTGCTTCGGCTGGTATCAAAGTTATGGAGATGCGTTTGCATTTGATACCACATACAAGGTGAATTTCTATGACATGCCTTTTGGTATTTTTGTTGGCATTGACAACAATGGAAGGACTATATTACTCGGCTGTGCTCTCCTTCGAAATGAAACAATGGCTACGTTTCGTTGGCTAATGAAGGTATATACAAATTTCAGCTTGTTTCTTTATAACTTAATTGATGCAATTTTTTGTTTTACAATTATAAGATTTTTATTTGTGTATGTCTTTGGTGACAGACTTTTGTTACACTTATGAAAAAGCCACCTAAGACGATTATCACCGATCAAGATCCATGGATGACAGAAGCTATTTCCATCGAAATGCCCCTTACAAAGCATGCCTTTTGTATATGGCATATAACTTCAAAATTCAGTGGTTGTTTCACTTCAATTCTTAGGCACCTCTACTTTGCTTGGTGTTCTAATTTTTATAGGTTGTATAGGCTTGACAACATTGATGATTTTGAGAAAGAATGGCCCCTTATGGTTTCAAAGTATAACCTACAAGAAAATAAGCATGTAATGGGCTTATACAAGGTCAAGGAACATTGGGTGCCGGCTTATCTTCGTGGCTACGTTTTTGGTGGTATGACCACAACTGGGAGACCGGAGAGCATTAATAGCTTTTTGAAGCGTTATACTTCAAATCGTTCATGTTTAGCTCAACTAATCAAAGAAGTAAGTATACTGTCATATATAGTAATTTTCAATTTATAATTAAAATATGTACTTATAATACCTCTATTGATTTAAAACTCGATGTTTTAACTAGGTTGATCTTGCCATCGAGGATATTAGCTTGACAAAGCTGCGACATACCATGTTGGATACATATAGGGGGGCTTGCTTGAGAACATTGTCTCCATTGGAGGCACAAGTGCATAGAATGTTCACAAATTTTGCTTTCAAGAAGTTTCAGGAAGAGTTTGGGAAGGAAATTCAATACAAGGTACATGAACTGAATCCTACAGTATTCATGTTGCAACATTTTGAGGGGCCACTTTCTCAAAGGCATAAAGTGTTTTGGGATGGAGTTGTGACTACTTGCTCTTGTAAGAACTTTGAATTTTGGGGGATCATCTGCCGTCATGTTTTGAGCTTGCTCCTCCATAAGGATTGCTATAAGATTCCAGCTGCATACTTGCCATTGCGTTGGTGTCGGGATGAATATCATACATTTGGGGTTAGTTCAATGCCTATTCAAGAATCATATACGGGTGAAAGATCAAGCAATGGCAATCCTAGAAATGGTTCGAATGATTTTATCCGATGTCCTCCGTCTTCAACAACAAAAGGTCGCCCAAGGACAAAGCGAGCAAGAGGCGGAAAAGAGTTGGCAAAACAAGTTAGAGCATGTGGTTTTTGCAAGCGAAGCGGTCACAACATTACAACTTGTCCTGAAAAAGAGAACATTGAATCTGAAAATGGTTCATCGACCGGTACGAGGAAGAAGAAGAAGAAAGGGGGGGGGGGAACTTTGTGAAAATCTAAATCCAATTTTTTGCATTAAAGTTTTGAATTAATGTTGCATTTGCTAAATAACATTGTTATTTTCATTCTAGTCTACAAATTTAACCTACTGAGAATTTGGGGTTAATATGTGAATTTTATTTTTCATTGTTAGATTGGTAACCAAAATAAGCAAATATGTGAATTTTATTTTTAAACTAATCTTTGTACATATATAACTTGTCTCCAATAAAATGATGGATTTGTTTTGAGAAAAGATGAAATTGGTAAAGAGAAGAAAAAGAAGAAAACAAATAGAAAATTAATGAGAATACTTACCATAATTAAAAAAAGATATGGAATCAAAAAAAATAATTAAATAATAGAGGTAAGATATCTTATATCCACCTAATTAGAGAAGCATACTAAAATTAGCTTCTTATCCTATGCCCTAAATTAGCTTCTTATCCTATGCCCTTAGGGCATAGGATAGAAAATCCGTTTTATAATTTAGGCGTAAGAATGGGTGATTCCTCAGCATGACATTCCTTGTTTTTTGCCATAGATGAAACAAAGGACATTGGGCTTCACATGGACAGATTGAAAAAAATGCACCTAAATTGAGACTGTTTTTCCAGTCAGTCATACACAACTCTATATTTCCTACTGGCTTCATCCCAAAATAGAAGTGTCATCAATTGTTATTATTAAGACAAACACAATGGAAATTTAAAAAACACCATAATACCAAGCAAATCAACAATATAGAGAACGAAAAGCCCTTGAAATGAAGAAAACTTACCAATTGGAAAAGTTGTAGGTGAACACAGCCGTTCTAGAAGAGAACATGACCGTCGACGGCGCCGGTGTGGGGATCCTGGCGGAGCGAGTCAAAGGTGAGGTTCTCGGGGCCCTGCACCAGGTTCAGAACCCTAATTTCAGAGCTCTGGAGCCGATTTTGGGGTCTTTCGGGAAGAAGATCTACAACCAAGGAGTTATGTCGACCTTGATGGAGACGAATCCCTGGAATTTAGGGAAACCTAATTCCGTGAAGGGGATCTGCAACGAAGCCATTGGACGCCGGTGAGGAAGACGACGAAGGCAGTGACGGGCACGAGCGTACAGAGATGAGGACGGATCCGACGGGGACGACGAAGGCGGTGAGGAAGGGGATCTTCGACGGGGACGGCGGAGATGAGGACGGATCCGAAGCTGGTGAGGAAGATGACGAAGGCGGTGATGGCCACGAGCGTACATAGAGAGAGAGCATGAGAGAACGGGGTAGGAGGTTAGGGTCTAATGCTTCTAAAAAATATTAAAGGGGTCTATCAAACCTAATAAAAAAATTAAAGGGGCTAACAACTTAATCAAATATGCTTAAAGGTTTAAACCACCAAATTCCCTCTATAAAAAATTACCAATTTCCAAGTGTACAATATAAAAAAAACACCACCATAAAGCAAAAAAAAAAAGCCCACAAAGTGTCCTCTATTAAAAATCAGCAAGTAACCAACAGCTTACATTTGACAATGGTACTCTTCACATACATAGCTTTGCATCAGTTGTCTGCATTTAGGGATGGGTTTTCCGCACTTATCAGCTGTAGACCTCAAACACTTCTTGCAAAAACTGCACTTGAACAAGACTAATTCATTAACCATTCTTACAAGTTCATGGGACATCAAATTTCTTAGCGAACCAGTCCTATACTATTGCTGGCCAAATTTACATGTGCCCACAGGTGTTGGTACTTGGTTCAAAGCATATCTCAAGGCAAATCTGAATTAGAGATTTGAGCGATGTAATTGTTCAAAGCATATGTCAAGGCAAATCCAATGAATTAAAAGACACTTAGCAACCTAGTCAAAGGGGAAATGCTACATGAAATTGAAACTACATGAATATCAAGCAACATATCAAAACATTACATAAGATTTTTTTTGAGGAAATGGTAGGGTTTAGACCAAAAAATGGGCCTAATTGCACAAATAGACCACAGGCTAAAAAATTGGCCCAAAATAACCTCTCTACCCCCAAGCAAATATAACAACCGGTTTTTTGGAACTATTCATTACCGGTTGTAGGAGGTGACCTGGGAAGAGAAAAGCGGACAGAGGAAGAAGAAGGCGCGGATGCCGGCGGCAATGGGGGCGGCGGAAGCTCTGAACGGCGGCGAAGGCTTCGGTCCTGGCGGCGGCGGAGGACAACAACACTTAGAACGACGAATCAATCTCGTTCCAGATCGACTCCCGACTAACGACAGGGTGGTGCAAAAAGCGGATAGAGAAAGAAGAAGGTGCGGATGCCGGCGGCGACGGGGGCGGTGGAAGCTCTGGACGGCGGCGAAGGCGGTGGGTGTGGGGGATGGGGATGTGGTGCTCGCCCGTTCTCTCTGCGCTCTCAGCTCTCTCTCTGCGCTCTCAGGTACTCTCTCTTCTCCCCTTCCTCTCTTTCTTTGCCTCATCTATGGCTGGTTGGAATCTAGAGGAAATCACAATCCGTCGCTGCCTCCTTCCGATTCAATTTCTATTCGATTTGCTGTTCGATTTCTGATTTCGTTTGATTCAAGTTCGATTTGCTGTTCGATTTCTGGTGCTTGATGTTTCTGATTTCTAGTGATTACGATTTGTTGAATCTGTTTGGGTGTTGAATTTGTTCAAGTGCTGTTCGATTTGCTGTTCGAGTGTTGAATCTGTTCGAGTGCTGTTCGATTTCTGGTGCTTGTTGTTCGATTTAGGGCTGCTGTCGTAGGGCAGCTGTTCGATTTCTATTGCTGTTCGAATTTGTGATTGCTAGGGAGGTTATTGTTGCTTCATTCGAATATGATTTTTTGCTGTCTGATTTTTTTATTGCTATCGAATTTGATTTTAGGGCTTCCAAACCAATCTGATTTTTGATTGCTATCGAGTCTGTTGCTGTCAGATTTTTTGATTGCTATCGAATCTGAATTTTCGAGTGACCTTTCTTACTAGTTTTTTCATGTGTAGATGAATTTCTAGGAGCTCCTAAATAGTAGATTGAATGTTTGCTGCTGTTGGCACTGCTGGTCAGCGATGCACAACTTGCTGTCGACTGGTATGTTGATTCTTGATGAAAAAGAACGTTGTTCTTCTTGTGAGCCTTTTCCTTGAATATGAGTTGAATATCACACTTCTGACATAATATTTGTCCTTGTCTTGCGATGAAGCTCCTCCATGAGAGCATATACCAGAAAGTGCTTGATCAACTACTTACTACTTACAAGCAAGTGAAAATAGGAGATCTGTTGGAGAATGACACCTTGCTTGGCCCATTACATACCAAATCTTCAGTGGAGAACTTCGTAAAGGGTATTGAGCGAATCAAGTCTCAGGTATGACCTCTCCATCTAATTTTAGCTTCGACTCTAGATTTTGACTTCAAATAAGGGTTGTGCTCTCCCATCATATAACTTATATTTCATAATGTAGCTTGTGAGTGGTGTGCTTTCTAATTTTCCTGCAATAATTTATATTGAATGAAGCAAGTTATCCGTCTTTTGACTTGTTTTCTACTTTTCATAATTCAAATGACATGTGAAAGCATGTTTTATACTTTTCATAATTCAAGTTATCCGTCTTTTGACTTGTTTTCTACCTTACTTGGTAAATTAGCTTTCTGGTTGGATACTCATGCATTTGATTTTGATGGTTGGGGTAGAGAACCACTTTTTATTCTGTTGGGTTTCTTGAGATATCATTATAAGAGTGTTCGGTGAACATCTTTTTACTGAGTTCGAAGTAAAATAGCCTATTAGCTCAATTGGTAGAGCGTTGTGTTTGCACACAAAGATGTGAGTTCGACTCTCACATAGGCTAATACGGAGTATGCGTTCATATCTCTATGGATTTATACGATTGAACATGGTAGGAAATATATACACTAATGGCATGACAAATTCATGAATCTGGTACGACAAATTTATGAATTATGAATATCTCTGAACATATAAAATTATGACCTTGGTAGGAAATATATAGACTAGTGGTAGGACAAATTTGTAAACCTGGAAGGATAAATATACGATATTGGTATGATAAAAATGTAATCACCGAAATTCCTACGTGTATAACTTGACACTAATGGTAGGATAGATGTACACGAATGGTAAGATATATTTGTACTATTGGCAAAGAAGTAGAATTAATATTGACCAATCCACAAATATCAGACTAGTAATCATTGAGGCGTGAATTGACCATAATCTCAATCTCAATTACTAATTCATAAATCCCAATCTCAATCCAATTTCTATCAATCAAAATTCATGAATCCAATCTAATTCAATGCTAGAACGACTGAATTAGAGTCTCTACCCTTGGATATAATATTACTTAGGTTTCCTTCATCTTCTGTTGTACACTGGAAACCCTCTACCCTTGGTTGTTTTTCTGAAAAACGTGGAACATAATTTTCTACGGTTTCTAGCTTGATTTTCCTTGAAAGCTATTTAAATTGGTATGATAGATGCACAAAAATGGTAGGATAGATGAAAACTAATGGTAGGAGAAAACAACGATATCGGTAGGATCAGAATGGTAGGATTGATGGAAACTAATGGTAGAAAAAAAGAACGATATTGGTAGGATCATAATGGAAACCCAGTAATTCCTGTATAACTTGACACTAGTGGTAGGATAGATGCACACTGATAGTACGATATATTTATACTATTGGAAAATTGTAAATGCATAATTGACTTTACCACAACACAATATATCGGAGACTTATGAACACACACTCCGTATTAGCCTATGTGAGAGTCGAACTCACATCTCTGTGTGCAAACACAACGCTCTACCAATTGAGCTAATAGGCTATTTATCATCGTAATAGTAAAGACCGAGTATTTGATAAGTTACGAGGTAGTCGACAGTGAGCATAGACTTGTAGGCTTCTAGGTCATCGTCGTCCTTGACCCGAATCGGAGTGGCCCGCCCCATCGAATGAGGGAGGTAGGTGAGCTCAATGTCGTACAATACCATGTCCACGTCGACTTTGGAAATAATTTTCTCCTTCAATTGGGCGTAACCAATATTCTGTGCCACCACCATAGCTGCAGTACGTGCCTCTCCCTTGAACACCAAGCTCTCACTCCCGGGAGCCCACCAACCGCCGCACACGACGTTTATACATACCCTATCACCTGGGGTACGCCACGGGAATAGAGGATCAGCCTAGGGGGTAGTTCTGATATAGGAAAGAGGAACAACTACAAAGGAAAGGTACAAGATGACTTACCCATCGCTGCCACTGCCACTCACAAGCTTGTTGCACTTTTCCTGGAATGGAAAGACAGTTGAACACTGTTGGTAGGCCAGAACTGTACTATTAGTAGGATGACAACTGTATCGTTTCCTCGGATCCACGTGTGCTTTTTCCCCCGTCCTTTCCGCCTCTCTCCTGTTCTGCCTCACTTTTTGCAGGGCATGTTGGGGTGTTTGAGATCCTCCTCTCAAGCTTATATATGTGCTTGGGGAACACCCATCAATGCAATGATTGCATTTTCCCCTCGTAAATGCCCCCCTCTTCCCTTCCCCCCAATGAAGAACCCCGTTTTGGCGCCAAAATTACACTGACAACCCGCCAAAACAGCTACGGTCAATCCGTTCCAAATTTCTCCAAATTTTCAGGTATGGTAAGACATTTTAAGCATATTGGTAGGATAACTATATGCTATTGGTTAGATAACTGTACCATATTGGTCAGACATATGCTCTCCCTCTTCCCCCAATGAAAAACCCTGTTTTGGCGCCAAAATTACACGGACATCCCGCCAAAAACGCTATGGACATTCCCCTCCATATTATCTCCAAAATTTCAATGTATGGTAGGATAAGTTTGTCCTATCGGTAAGACACCTGTCGGCTATTGGTAAGATATTTGTCCTCTATTGGTAAGCCAACCGTTTCCAGTTCCCAAAAATGAAGGTGATGCTTTGCCCTCAACTTTCCACTCGTCTCCTATGTTGGCTCCCTTTTTTTCAGAGCATTTAATAAGGAATGACACCCATCAATCAAGATTTTCTAAGGGTTGATTGACACCCTTAATTCAATCATTGAAATTTTCCCTCATAAATGCCCCCATTTTCCTACTTTATTTTAGCCACACACCATGTCCAGCACCTCCCCCTCCTAATTTCTTTTTTTTAAATGATGGAGCTACAGTGCTCAATTCCCCTTCACCTGCTACCTCCACTTCCGGTGGTATTTTTGCATTTGCAAAAATACATCACTTTCTACCCCTAGCCAATTTTTAGGTACATATCTAGTTTAACAATTAGGCCCCTTTTTTGGTCTAGTTTAGCAAATCGGCCATTTTTTTTTTCTTCCACTTATATGAGTTTCCCATTTTTGACTTGTTATAGCTTTCTTTTCTGCAACTTATTTTTCTCAAGAAAGAAAGAATTCATTATCTCCTCCTAATTTGTATTTAGAAAGAAAAAAAAAAGAATTCTCTCTTCTTACTTAGCTACTGAATAATATGATAGAAATTACAAGACACCGCTTGCCTAAAAGAAAAATCATCTATATTTTAGCAAAATGTAAACCAAGCCCAACTGTGTCATCAAGTTACACAAACTTTAGATAAGAATTATCATACACAATAATCTATGGAAAATGATTGTTACATAAAGATGAACCAAATAAGATTGGAAAATACCAAAAATGGGAAATTAAAGAATATCAAGCAAGAAATTTAAGTATCAAAATGAAAAGTTTTAGAAACTCGTAAAGAAAGTGCAAACCTCCAAGTATAACATGACATTAGGCACAAAGTGGAATTTAATAATCATAATATAGAGTAAGATCCAAGAGACCAGTCATAGACAACACATCAATATAAAAAAAAGTGCACCTGTGAAGAATCTAAAGATTGTTTGTTCACTTCTTCTTTGAGTTATCCAAAAAACATCAGCCTGCTTTGTCATATACAACCATGGAAAAAAAAAACATACCAGAAATTAGGGGTAAAATCTAACCTAAGGAATTCTAGAAACAAAACTATAAGGGAACGACGCCCTCTGCCATATGAAATCTAAGAAAGTACAAGGTGAAGCTACAGCAAATGAGAGAGCAATTCAAGATGGAGAGGACAAGTCAATAATTGAATGGAAAATGAAAGATGAAATAAGGGCAAAGAACAAAGAGGAACATGGATAATGACCCATGAGAGAAAGCCGGTGATCACAAGGGTGGGTGTTTGTAGATTTATGGTAAAGCTAGCGACCACGAGAAGATGAGAACAAATCAGTTAATAATAGATGATAAGTAACTGGAAAATCAGAATAAGTAACTGAAAACCCTGAAATTGAAAGAATAATAAAGAGAGAAGGAGATATACAATAGCAAATCCATCTTCGTTTATAGTGACCTCTTCGGGTAATGTCCAAGAGAACAAATGGCCATCAGAATCCCCAGTGACCAGCTGCATCAAGTCGTTTGTAAAGTCAATTGCCGCTATAGGATGCTTGTGAGACCTCAGCTACTTGTGAAGGAGGTGATTGTTTCTGTACATGCATCAAGAACACCTAATAAAAAAAATCAATTTCAAGAAAAAATGTGTTTCTATCAAAGCTCGAATGAGATCAGTATGTCCAATGAAATATGAAAGACACGTCCATCTATCCTCAAGACAGAAAACAAAATATAAATCATCAATTAAATTAAAACAGTTGAACATAAATATATGTCCCATATGAAAACTGAGATGTTTCACCATTCACACAGACTTCCCCAAACACTCTAGTTGAGTGCGGCAATCTCTTTGAAAATAGAGAAAAAGGAAACAAGATGCTAGCAACTTAAGATGGTAGAAGTGTCATTTATGCCTTTCTGATTAAGCTTCTTGCGTAGCAGCTATATCCAAAACTTAATAAGAGCTCATCATCTCTAAGCTCTATAAACTAAAATTTTATTAAATGTAATTAAAACCTAGTTCAAAATTGAATTGAAGGAACAAAGGTGTTACCTAGATCCATGGGAGAGAAAACAAAGCAAAGAACAATCCATCTGCAACAACACGCAATGAAAGCAACCCCCAATTAAAATACAAGAATAATGAGCAGAATAAGGTATAGGTTGAAGGCCTCAATAGCTCACTTATTTGCAGCAACCTGAACTGGTTTCATAGTCTAAATAAGCTTCATACATTTAAATTTAAATATGGATTTTTTACATAAAAGATCAGGAAGGATATAATCATATAACAGAACCTCACTAGAAAACTCACAAGTACCATATTTATTCCTTAGAGATACAAAAGCAAAAGGCAAACAAATCAAATAGCTAGTTAGATAATTAAAAAATTGCTGAAATTTAATAGCAATTTCAGAATTAAGGTTCACCAACAATAAGAACAAACATGTGAAATAAAATTGATAAGAAATTGGGGAGGAAAAGAGATAGAAGCATACACTAATTGAAATCAGAAAAGGGAAGAGACAGTATCGGAGCCACTGAAATTACAGAATAATGCCATCCTTCTTTACACGCTTCACCAGCTCCTAAAATCTTTATAATGAGCTAGAAGGCATGATATAGAAAAGATGTGGGAACAAAAGAATGTCTTGGTAACCTCTTATTGCAAACAAACCACCCAGTTGTTCGATATAGCAACTATCTGCCCCTGTTAAGGTCAAGTTGAACGAAAAGAAACTATGAACTTTACAACATGCAAGAGATGTATACCTTAGAAAGGCCACTATTTCTGATATCTCTTCTATATCATGTGAATTTTTTTTTCTTCTTTCCTGTTCCTACAAATATAAGATAAAAAGCAAAAGCATCAACTCCTTGACCAAGATCTCTTCTCTTAACACTTATACACCAGTTCATCAGATTATGTGCAGACAAAACATATCTCCAAATAATATGCCAGTCAATCAGTTGTACAGTTATCAACTACACACAATGCTAGATGTGACTTATTCAGATTATATCAAGCGAAAGCTTTATATTCCTTCTAAAATAGATGCTCATGAAACTGAAATTTCATGATTTTAGGTGGGATTTGATGAACTCGGTCAGACAGAGGAATTTAGCACAGGGGATTTGGAGGAGAGTTTGGCAAAATCTCAGGCTATCGATCTTCTCTGAGGGTGAATCCTCAACAAATGCTTCCAGATCTAAGACAAAGACTAAAAGTGTGCGGAAAAGAGAAATAGGAGAAGAACCCTAATTCCACACCACCAACCATAAATGAACCCTAAATTGAAATTAGAAATCCACAAATTTTAAACCCTGACTCGGATATACAACTACAATAGGAGAAGAACAACTACCTTTCGAGGCCACATCGGCGACGACGCTTGGGTTGACTCCGTTCTGGCACCGATGACAGCAAGGAGCGGGTTTCTGGCTCTTGGTGTCGGCATCAGAAGGCAGTAGGCGACAAAACCGGCTTGGACTTGAAACGTGCGAGAGAGAAAATGATAGATAGGAGATTGAGAGAGATCTCGAGATGAAGAGGAGAGGCATGGGGATAAAGAAAGAAGAACGAGATATGGGAGAGAGAGGTTGGGAATTTAAGAGAGCCATAGGAAGATAGATAGATCTGTGTTTTTTTTGAGGCAAAAGCGGAGGGTCGGGGTGACAGAGAGAGAGAGGGGTGGATTTCGCCGGAGAGCCTATATCCCCACCGGAGAATTTCGAAAGCGCATCGGCGAAATTGGTGGAGGAAGGAGTCGGTGATGAACAGGGAGGAGTTGGAGGAGGAAGGGGACTTCGTTGTAGCGGGACTGCGGCAGGCTGCAGAGTCGGGTTTGGAAAGGGAATGAAAAGTATTGAGAGTGTGTATTTCATATGGGCGGGACAAATCCCGCCCTTTTTTTTTCAAAACCTTTTTTTAACATCGGCTGGAAAATAGTGCGATGTCTGTTTTATTTTTAACATCACAAATTTATTAACCGATGTCAAAAAACTATTTTACATAGCAGGTTTTTCTGACCGATGTTAATGAACTGATATTAAATAGGAGAATTCTAGTAGTGATTCTGACGATAATTTTGCAAATATTTCTACAATAATGTCTTTATAGGTTTTATTATTTTTGTTTGTACCCTGAACTATTCTTTCTATCCGTTGATCCAATTTTCGTATGACTATGAGTGTGGTTTGGCATTATGTGAATAAATGTACCGCATCTTCATGAGTGTGGTTACAGAGAGTACATTCCATTGGTACATGTATTCCTTTATCTCGTAGTCAATCTTTGGTTGGTGTACCATTTAGAATGTTTTTCCAGAGAAAATTTTTCACTTTTGGCGGGCAGTCTATTTTCCAAATCCATTCTAAGGGTTCAGTTGTGTTCCTTTCCGTTCTAGTAGTATAGTCTAAGGCGCTAGCCGTTGAGAACCATCCGTTTTTACTTGTTTTCCAGTATAGTCTATCTTCGAATTCATTTGTTGGTATATGAATACGACGAATTCGTTCAATTATGTCCATGGGAAGTACTTCCTTTATTTTATGCACATTCCCTGTTTTGTTTGGGTTTATATATCAGTCAGCAGTTTCCCACTCGTCAATGTTATCATGTAGCCGGTTTTCTATTATATTTTCACATTTACTATTATTTTTATTTCCATGAGTTTTGCCCATTGCCAAGAGGTCTTTTTTGTTCTTTTGTAGTCCCAAATGGTTTTCCCTTTTAGATATTTTTCCGTTACTATTTTTACCCATTCATTTTGCGGTTCTGCTAAAATTTTCCAGAGCAGTTTCATCTGTAGTGCCTTGTTTATATCTTTTGCCTTGTTTAGTCCTAACCCACCTTCCTTTTTTGGTCTATATATTTTGTCTCACTCAATCAGGGGTTTAAATTTTTTTATCCTTGATCCAAAAGAAACATTTATTTAGTCGATCGAGTTCTGTATGTATACTTGTCGGGAGCATAAAAGTTTGCATTATGAAATTCGGTTTAGCCGCTAGGTTTGTTTTTAATAGTATCGTTCTCCCTTGTTGTGTCAAGGAGTTTGCTTTCCATTTAGTTAGTTGAGTTCTCGTCTTTCCAAGAACTTCTTCGAAGGTGTTCTTGTTTACTTTACCATTTATAATCGGACATCCCAGGTATTTTTCTAGTGCTACTTGGTTTGGGATTTGTAGTATCGTTTGAATGATTTGTTTTTGGTTGGTAGAGACCCCTTTTGTCTCTTAGAAGGCAGATTTTTGAAAATTTACTTTTTGTCCAGACATTTGACAATATTCATCTAATATGTTTTTCACAGTAGTGCATGCTTCTTGATTTGCTTTGGCGAATATCATGATGTCGTCTGCAAAGGATAGAAAAGGAATTCATGGTCCCTATATTGTCATCGTGAATCCAGCTGTGTTCTGTTGTAGGAGGAAATCGAGTTCAAAATATAATAATATAAATCAAACCGGATTATGCCCACGCAAATGATTACAAAACTTCCTCTCGATGTAGCAACAGGAAGTCAGGATCGATCCTCGAGGAAGCGTGTCAGCGGATCTCAGGTAGCGGATGAATCTTACGGACAGAAGTCGACTCCATAGTACTCAACCTCGACCAAGGGTGGTCGACAGGTGTCAAGCACAGTCGAATTCGAGCAAGCAAGGTCACTGGTAGTGATCGATGTCGACTAGGTCTCCTCGACGTCGAGGAAAGTGGTCGATGTCGAGCAACTCTTGTCGATGTCGAGTATCTGCAGAGACAGAAACGAAAGCGATCTTGCTCAATTGAATATCAGTAGTCGAGGTCGACCAAGGTTGGTCGAAATCGAGTAAGTAACAGTATGTAAATAAACGCCAAAGTTCGCTGATCTCGAATTAAACAATGTAAAAGAGAACTTCCAAGATTGGGGCTTGCAACAATAACCAAACATGCATAAGGCAAGATAAAGAGAAATAATCATGCAAATCAAATCAAAGGATCAAGCTTTCGCCTTTTTCCAACAATTGGACAACTCTTTCAAGAAACTCTGATTGTATCTACCAATTTTATGTTTATAATCCAAGTGGTTAACCTGAATCTTTATTAATTAGGTAATAAACATATAAAAGGCAGTAGATGATCAAAACACAATAAAGGTCGAATCTTTACCTCAAACACGCATGGCTATCATTGGGCTCACCCCAACCCTAGAAATAGGCGGACTACTCGCTCTTCATCATAGCAAAAGACATCAATAATAAAAGGGAAATAACTACTTGCATTAAAATAAACCAAAGCTTACAACCGATCGAAGCCAAATTGCTCTCGCTCTCCAACTCCTCTCTCTCTCTCTCTCTCTCTCTCTCTACTTGTGTTCTCTCTAGCTTGGAATGAATAAAAACTAGCCTCATGAGCTTTATTTATAGGCTTTAATCCTTGCTAGTCAAGGTAAGCAAATTCTATCTAACCCTAAAAATATAAATTTGATAAAAGAAACATTTATCAAAAAAGAAAATATCTAAATCTTCATGTGGTGGATAAATCATTCCTTCCTTAGATAGATCTTGATAAAATAATGGATGATCCGACATTGCTTCGTGCCCAAGTAATCCACACATGCTCGGATTGGCCCAACGGACTCGTGGCCCAAAAATAGTCTGGTCGACATCGAGTAAAGTTGTCGATCTCGGCTTCTCTTCGCGGCTTCTCATTCTCAAGCGCGGGTACAGTTTTTCGTCTTGGTCGACATCGAGGAAGTTGGTCGATGTCGAGTAGAGTTGAACTCGAGTTGTGTGTGTCTTCCGTCCTCAATCAGTTCTGCTCCCATATATAGTCGACTTCGAGTAGTGCTGGTCGACATCGAGGAGAACCGTGCCTTTGTCTCCTTCTTTTAGTTTCGTCCCGGAATGGCTCCAAATTCAGCAATATTAAACATAAACTCATGTAGGCCTCTATTTATGGAAAATAAGCTTATACTACACAAATTTAACATATTCCTAACACATAATACATGTGACGATAGAATAAGGAGCTGAAATGTGCATAAAAATATGGTTACTTTAGTGGACATCAAATCACCCCATACTTAAGCTTGCTTGTCCCCAAGCAATAACTTGGATGGTCATTCAGGGGAAGAAACAAAACTCTCAACATCATAGATTCATTCTTATATGTCACTACAATCAATTACCATCATTGAAAAGGTACTAATGCTACAAATCCATACATGTGTAATAAAAAATAATATCTACTCACAACAGGAGGGTTATGCAAAAACAATTCATGTGACAAAGCATTAATAATAAGGAGGACTTCAATTTAAGCTCAAAAGGAGTAGATTTGGTAAAAGGCTTAAGGTGGGTAACATTTGGCAATATGGTGCTAATAATCCGGGGAAATGGAGTATTTCTAAACTTTCTTACCACATTCCTTCTTCCTTTGATTTCTCACCTTCCGCTAATTCACTCAATGCTGTTTTTCAATATAATGCTTTTACCTCTCTGACCTCAGCACTGCCTTCTCGCGAGTCACAAACATGGGTGTCATGAATGGCCCCGGATACTTAGTGTTTCGGACTCCTCACATTTGTGTCCCATCTCGCTGAACTATTATCTCAACGAGCAGGGTCGATCTACCTTTATCTCCTGAGGTGATCAGATTTTCTTTCACTCATTAAATTTTCCATATATTTTTTCAATTTCCTACTAAACTCCAATAATGATAATAACAACACAATAACCATATAGTAATCTACATAATGTAACATCATTCTCAACATAATCCCCGGATAGGAAATAAGGTAGAAAATGGGCAATATTTAGATCATGTGGAGCAATAATTGAAATAAGGCATAATATGGCTTTTATGATGCATAAGCATAGGTATGGCTAGGATTATAACAATATGAGCATTATATGGAAATATAAAATCATCCATCCTCTTATCATGCAATATGTCAAAAGCAATTTCAAATTTTACCTCCTTTCATGGTTTTCAAGAAAATATGCACTTCATTGTGACTTCGCTTGACTAGGCAATTTCATGCTATATCTCTAATGAATCTAATTTTGTATCGTCGAGTTCAATTAAAGCTTCCATGACACTATTTTTTTAAAACAATTTACAAGCTTTGGGAGATGTCTCAACAAACTTTGGGTTTAGCAATTAAGCACAAAAATTAAAAATTCACCCAAAATTCACCATGTGAAACCAAAAATAAGAATAAAATATAATGATCTTTTCCCCCACCCCATACTTAGAATATACAGTGTCCCTACTGTATAAATAAAAATAAAACAAAGGTAAAGGAAGGAGCTCACCAAATAACGTGTCGAGGAGTCAAAACAGGGTCATCGAGTGGAATGAGGTGGTTGGTGTCGAGTAGATGTACTCGACATCGAGTACAGTCGCAACGTCGAGTGGAAAATAGAAGTCGAGGAGGCTTGGTGGTGGTCGACGTCGAGTGGCCTACTCGACGTCGAGTAGACTGGTCTGCTCAATCCTCCTCGTAGTCGATCTCGACTTGGCCTTCGTCGATTTCGATTGTTCTGTCAGGGACTTCACCTTCCCCTCTTCGCGATCCTTTATGCTTTTTGACCTGAAAATTGTTAGTTATTGCACAAAGACAAGACTTTCCACATGAAGCATTCAAAACCAAAAATCAAAACCAAAACCAAAAGTTTCAAAGTCCTAAAAGAAAGTTTAAAAGTTTTATGTACATGCTCTAGATTTTAGATTCGCTAGGCCGACTTCTCCGTTTGTGCTCAGGAATCCTCAATGTGGGGCCCTCTTGTGCTTGACCCTTCTCTTGGATCATCTAGGTCCTGATTGTAGTTTGCAAGCTCCGCTGATAGGTGGTTGTTCGCATAGAGTCTTCTGCCTTCCTTCTTCCTCCTTCCAGTCCTAATTCTGCGTAGGTTAGCTCGCCACGTGGCCTTATCTCCTCTAAAATTCTTATTAAATTTATTAATGGATGGAGGAGAGGTTGAAATCATACCTGAACTTACCTTTTCGTGCCCAAAATAGAAATTTTTGGGCTGAGGGTTGGTCGACGTCGAGTAGAGGTGGTCGACGTCGAGTATAGGGACCCCATATTTAGGCTTTTGGCAAGTCTGGTGCTCAACAGGAGAAGTCGACATCGAGTGGGCGTGGTCGAAGTCCTTGCTAACAAGTGTGGGTGTATGTCAACTCTTCAAGCCGAGGTCGTTGGTTTGCAGTTCGGACTGCTGGAGGCGCGAAGACTGGGCATCCACAAAGTTGTAGTGGAGGGGGATTGCCTTGCGCTGGTGAACGTGATAAATGGTGTCTGTGCGAGTCCTTGGGAAGTCGAAGTTCTGGTTTTCGACGCGCTTCTGATGCTAAGGTCTTTCGAGAGGGTTGTTGTGTCCCATATCTTCAAGGAGGCTAACAGAGCTGCGGATCGACTTGCCCACTTGGCTTTGGAGTCCGACACAACGTCATGGAGATCCGACTTAGAGTTTCATACTATCGCCCATAAGGGCGCTTTTGGGTGGTGGTACAATCGAGGTTGACCCCCCCCTCCCCCCAATCGAGGTTGCTTTTGGGTGGTGGTACATATAATATCAGCCAAATATTTCTGTCGCAGCTTGGATATGTTCTTCTCATTCCCTTTATCAAATTCAGGTTTGAATCCCTTCTCAACTCCAATAAAAGTTTCCATGTGCCTCATAAGACAAACCCCTGAATGGATCCTCTTATCATCACCAGCCCATGGAAGAGCAACATTTGAGGACGTTGATTTTGTAATTGAGTCTGACTTAGCCTTTAATCCTTTGTTCCTCAAATAGTCACCAAGAAAATCTTCCTATAAACATAAAAATAATTATATAATCAGAAAAAGGGCAAAGTTGAATAAATTAGAAATATATTTTAATTTCAAATATATGACATAAAAAATAACAAAACTCACCAAACATTCTGCTGTTGATAAAATTGAGCCAGTAGGAGGAGAGACAGGAGGACAAACATCTAGAGTTTGGGTAAGTTTGGTCTTAACATTGAAGACTACCATGAAAAACTCTTCTTCACGCTCAACAGCAAACACAAACTGCAAAAATGCACAAAGTAACATACATTTAACAAAATTAAGAAAAATAAAAAAAAACGACAAAAGAAGGTAATTTATATATATATATATATATATATATATATATATATATATAAACAACAAAAAAAACAATAAAGGTACCATATCAACATCGTTTAAAGCAATGTGAGGAGCCATTTCCAATGAAGACTCAAGCCGGATAGAAAACTTTTGATACTGGTTAACAAAGCTATCAAGAGATGCATTAGAGGGATAATCCTAGATAACAGAGCAACAAACATAAATAAAATTAATAATAAAAATTGTTAGGGAAAAAAAACACAAAACAAGAAAGAGTAAGATGGACATAGAACTAAAAGACACCAATAAAAAGAATACTTACAGACGAATGAACTGGCACAAAAAACCTTAGTGGAGAAACATCACTTCTGAATTGTTCTTTGTGGTTGAGAACGGCACACCATCCAGCAATAACCCCATAGGAGACGTGGAAATCATCTTCAAGACTTTTCATATCATGCCTATGCACTTCTACAGACTTGTATTTAAACAGGACCTCACTACAAATATTAGACATAATATGAAACACATAAATATAATAAAGCAAAAAATAAAACTTAAAATAATTAGTAAAAAAACATAAACTTACATGGGAGAAGCTGTCTTCTTAGATAAATAGGCAGACAGAATACGCTCAGTGCCAGAGATAGCATCAGTAATATCAACAACTCTTGAAAAATAAGGACTCCGGAGGGTTAATGAAGGTTTGGAAGACCTTCTACTAGCAACATCTTCTTCCTTACCCACATCTTGTTTCCCAACTATTGAACTTAAGTTACGAACACGAGAAGATTTACGTTGTGGCAATGGAATAGGAGACTTCATCTTCTTTTTATACACCAACGGCTTCGCAGTGGGATTGGCACTTACAGTAGAGACACCGGTTGAAGGGCCAGGAACAGAAGGTTGGTGGGGGGGGATGGGGAAGAGGCATATCATTCACATATTCTTTAGCAATATTGACAACTACATCTGGCATCGCTTGAGTGGCAGCAGAAGACTTTGATGCATCTTTAACAGTCTTTTTTGCATATTCAGACGCAGTTTGTGTGTCAACATCATACTTAAATGCATGATCAGACCCAAATATGTCAAATGAAGTTAAATCATCAACAAAGTTGGTTTTCATTTTCACTCTGTTCTTATAAGCCAACTCAATCTGATTAAGACACTCAATCAACTCAGGACTTGACCAAAATTGGGAGGCTGGAGAATCATCAGTATACAACTTATTAGCATGATTAGGGTTAGGATGATCGGCTAAACACACAAACCCTAACATCTTATTACCCTCACTAAGAAGTGTCTTCATTGTAGAATCAGCTTGAATCTCAAGAGGGATTTGGGTAGAAAACTCAGCAAAATCAGAAATGGCATTGGCAAGAACTGATGTCTTTTGAACAAAAGACTATATCCAAGCCTAAAAATACAAACACACGCACAAAAACAAAAATAAAACACACAACACACAATTACTACAAAATTCACCAATTAAATGCGTGCAAAAAAAAAAAAATTAGCATCAAAATGTATATATAAGACAGAATGAAAGAAACAAACAAAGGGGATTACAATAAAACATTAACAAAACAAAAAAGGATTGACTGCAAATAAGCATATTATATTTGAATAAAACATGAATATACACGCAAAACCAGGGGCGCGAAACCAAACAGCAATACACATAGCAATGTCTGAAAATATGAATCAAAATAGAAATAATATGAAAAAATGTAAGAAACCTCAAGGGGTAATGTAGCCTTTCCAATTGAAGGGTCGTCAACGTAAGGTTGAGCATTGCCTTGATTAGTGGCCGGTGAAGGAACAGTTTGAGCAGACACCGGATTGCCCTGAGTAGAGGGGAGAGATTGACGTTCTTGAATCAACCCACGCCCAAAACCACCACTTTCAATGTCATCAGTCTCACGTTGACGCAGCAAAGCAGAAGTCAACCCAACAAATACAGGGAAAGACCGAGACGCCCTCTTAGAAGCAGCACTTGTAAGTAACTTGACCCGATCGATATAAAGCAACTAAAAACAGACAGGGCAGACAATGAAAACAATATCAACACATATGTGAAAAGAATTAAAACAATATGAAACAAAATTAAAAAACAAAACACATAAACTTCACTCACAATAAAAAATAGCAGAGGTCCTCGGAAGTGGCCATCTTTGTTCTTCTCCCACACTTTCTTTGTATCAACCAAACTTTCTAATAAAAAGGCACACCAGTTCACATCTTTGAAATCACCCAACTCACTTACTGATCTAACCAAGTTCTGATTAGCAAGCCCATTCCCAAGACTGTCAACAAGCAAAGAGTGAAAAACCACAAGGAAATTGGTCACAAATTTATCCCCACAATCAACATCACCTACTAACTTGTCAATAACAAAAGAAGGGGTTATATGATCAATAGTCCCAAGAGATGTCCTCCAATCCTTCACATCATCAAAATTCTCTTTGCAAGTCTTCTTATACACCATTTTCGTTCCCAAAGGCAATCCTAACGTAATGTGTACATCAATATCACTTATTTCAACTTTCCCATCATCATTCATAAGCAAACAGCACTTGTTTGGGTCAAAATTGTCAACAAGCCAGAATCCCAAAGACAGAGGCATGTACTCTATATTCAGATCAAATAAAAACCCAAATCCAATGCCCCTAATGCATTCTTTTTGCTTCTCATTCAATTTACTAAGAGCAGATACAAATATACGAATGTTGGATCTTGACTTCAATGTTGGGAACTGTTTCGCTCTAGTCTTCCTTGGCTTCTTGACAAACAAATCCCTACCCCCATGATCAGCTTCTTGAGTTAGCACATCAGTATTCTGATCCCCCACCTCTGGCTCTTCAAGACGAACACCTTCCAACCCAATAATTTCTTCCTCAACCTGAGCATCAGTATCCTTCCCATTGCCTGCATCATCAGGCTCCACATCCTGAGATTGAACTTCATCACCATTACCCTCTTGAGTTACTCCACCAACATTAGTGTCCCCAACACACAGAAGTTTTGGTGTGCAAGACCTTCTGGATAAAACCTCAGGGGATGCACCAATAGGAGTACGCCCTTGAGAAGTAGATTCATTAACAGTTCCATGGGGCGACATAACATCACCAGCAACATTGGGAGAAGCAGAATCCTTCAGAGAACGTCGAATAAGAGGATGTGTGTCTTCAGAGTCAAGTGAATCTTCAACTGGGGAATCAAACAGATCTACAGAATCGTTTGCTAAATCAACGACATGAAGCTTTGAACCAGATTTTTTTCAATCGTTTCCGAGTTGTAGTTGGAACAATACTTGCATTAGACTGGGACCTCGTACGTGGACGTTTACTTTGACAAATAACAAAAGCAAGCTAAAAATTATAACATCAAACACAAAAGACAACAAATAAAGTGCATTAAATATGAATAAAACCGAAAAACAACAAAACACTACAGCACAAAACACATTAAAGTACAAAAATACGGAAAATGTACTCAATAAACAACAGAAGAAAAGAAGAAACTCAAAAATCAACAAACGACAGTAAGCACAAATCTCCAAAACACATGCAAACCCTAAGAAAAAACGAAGAATAAAAGAAGACCAAAAACTCACACATCTTACAAACAATAATCGATGCTTAACATAAATAGAGAACATCTGTGCTCCAGATTCAACAAATAACCTAAAAATCTCTTAATAGAAACAGAATCGCAACCTAAAGAACATAAACCCTAAAATACACCACACGATCGAGGACGAACACAAAAAATAGGTCCAAAATCGAAGTAATGTAACAAACAATAACGAAGATTAGTTCGAAACCCTAACCTTTCGAAGTTGAATCCATGGAGAACAGATCTCAAAACGCGATTTTCAGAACGAAGATCTCTCGAGAGAAGGAAAAGTGAACAGCGCGGAAAGAGAGAGAGAAGAAGTTGAGTAAATGAGTTGCACGATGGTAAATAAATTAAACGGATTCCTTCTTAAATGATCAAGCAGCCCATGTTATAAAAAAATCCATTTTCACTTTAAGAAAAATTTTCACCTTAAGCCCCATTTTCACTTGAACCTTTACCTATATATATATATATATATATATATATATATATATATATATATATATATACTCCCTCCGTCCTAAAATACATGGCCATTTAGGCTTTGAAAATTTGTCAAAAATACATGGGTTTTTAGGGTTATAGGCTAATTATTACCCCTAAAAAGTACAATAGTAATTCAAATTAAAAGATAAAAGATTCATCTCTATAAAAGTAATGAGATTTAAATATAAATAGATTTTCTTAATCAACGTGCAAATGTCTAAAAGACCATGTATTTTTGGACGGAAGAAGTATATATATATACAGAGAGAAAGAAAATCATCATGATTTTTTAGGGGATGGCAGTTGGGGTAAATAAGAAGTAAGAAGGAGGACAGAGATGGAAAAGAAGAGTCTATAAAAGGGTCAGCGAGCAATCAAACATCCCCCAATCAACTTGCAAACAGAGACTCAGCTTAGCTTCCAAACCGCTAATTACACAGCGCGTACGCCAACAAGACTCGACCCAACACACGGTACGCTCTGCCACCAATCAACATTTTCCCTCTTCTTGCTGTATCTCCTCTGTCCACTGCTCCCTCTCTCTACCTTGCTCGTTTTCATGGAGGAAAGCAAGCAGCAGGACCAGCAGGTACTTCTCCTGCTCCTCCCTCTTCCTATATTCGGTTTTGGTTTTGCAGATGCGTCTGTACAAGTCATCCGTGTTGTGATTTTTGTAATGCTCTTGCCTTCTGCGCTGATCTTGATTTTGTTCTCTTACATTGAATATTTGAATTTCAAGTCGTTAGTCTAGTTTTAGTATGTTTCGATCCACCATCTGTTCGATTTGTTTCACGAAATTAGGACTCGGAGTGCGAATGAAGAAGAAATTAGGGATTTGAGATTGCGAACCTCGCAGTGGCTTTCGCTTTTGGCTCTTCACGGACTTTTTGATTAGTTTGAATTCGATGTTAGATGGTTGTAGACGTTTCGCAACTCGCAACAGTGATTAAGTCAAAGAATTTGACGATTTTTATTTGAATTATATAAAGATGAAAAATAATTTCCAGAATTCGCATTCAATTCATATTGTGCTACTCTTTGTTGGTACATGGATTGTCGTATCACAGCTAGTATTTTATTAGTTGGCACTTGGCCGGCCAGATTTGAAAACTTGGAAGGATCTGTTGTACACAGCTTTCCTATCTCACCTATCTGCACAACCGCGTTAATATTTTATTTTTATAGGTGGCGGTTTTCATTTTGAAATGAAATTTTATATTTTAATTTTTTGGAATGAAGAAGAGAACTTTTTATTGGATTGTTTATTGTTATCTCTTCTTGTGATGTGGCTTTGTTGTTGTTATCTGCAAAGGTCATGAAAGTTATTTTAGTTCATCTAGGAAAAGTTAAATGTCTCAAGGATCATTACAAATTAGAAAAGCTTTTTTAAACTCATTGAAATTGGGGGTGTTAAATTCAGACTATATACATTTTTCCTTAATGCCACAAGGATAGAGCTTTTGGGAAGTTGACTCAGCGCCTAAACCAACAAGGAAAAATGGAGCCAAAAATGCCTATCACAGTTACCAATTCCTTGAGTTTGGCTCGTTTAGTCCGTTCACAATTCACATCTTACAATGGCAGTGCTGATTTTGAGGCTTCACTGACAATCTGGAACTTTGAGCTGATCAATGCTTACAAACTTTGATTCTTGGAGGCTGCATCGTGAAGATTCATTTTCTTCTCAATGCTTCTTGAGAAATGCATAGAATTCGATTGGCAAACTTAGAATTTAGTACTATTGCTTATGGAGACTAGCGCAAATTTTGATTCTTTTGGTAACCAAAAAAGAAAATCTCGTTCTCTGGTGCAGAAAAATGGGCCCTGGCTGTCTGTGCCACAATTCGGAGACTGGGACCAGAAAGGAGCATTCCCCGACTACTCGCTTGATTTCACAAAGATCAGAGAAATGAGGAAGCAGAACAAGAGAGATCCATCAAGGGCTAGTCTTGGCAATGACGAGGATTTCATTAATCCGACTGCTCCTGCCAATGCTGCCCCGAGCAACAACCACCATTTCGACCAAAACCATTCTCCAACTGTAAGCTCCTTTTCCCTCTCTCATTCCTTTAACGTTGATTCAATTAATGAGGCCCAAAATGAAATATAGATGGTTGTCAGTTGCATAGACACCCTTTTTACCCTATTAAACAAAGGGTAGGCAAGTGAAGTGATATTCATGTGATTAGATACTGTTGTTGTCTGTTCAAGCAAGTGGACCCGTGAGGCCTTGTACGGAAATTAGCAAGGCCTCTATGTCTTAATCATTCATTTTTAATTCAATAAAGGCCTAATTATTGTTTCCCATAATCTTGATTTTGATTCTCATCTGTCATGATTGAGGAAGATACACCTTTCCTGAGATGATCACATAACAAATCAATAGATTTAATGGCTAAAAAGCACCACCCTGTCTATATTAAACCCATGAGTTTAGACCTGTCAAAACACAACCCAACCCGGTCGGTTTTGGAGCCCCTCATAGGTTGACGATACTTAAGTCCCTCTGTAAACTCTAAAGAGGTCGAAGGACTCTCCGTGAATGGGGATAATACTCCTCAGTCCTCCCCAAGCTTCTTTTATGACCAAAATAAAAAGATTTAATGACTAAAAATCTTGCTGTATTGCCTTCTTTCTTCTGTAAGCAAAATTGATGACGTGAGCCAGGCTTTAAAGAAAGAGTAGTTGGGGCAATTAAGACGTGCTGTATGAACTGTCTCCTGATCACCAAAAAATACCAAACCACACATATTTCCATTTGCTACAGGCAAAAAGTTGTGGTCCTTGATCAAGTGTTCTTTGTCCGTAAGATCAAGGAATGTGAAGTTTGTTAACCAAAAAGATTTCAAAATATCGTGATCGAAATTCTCGTGATTACGCTGGTTGGTAACTCTTGCCCATACCGACAAAGGAACACAAAACTCTGATCAGTGATTTTGCTAGATTATTCGGTTGAACTTTCTAGTTTAGGAAGTTTTGTCTGTGATGTATCATGTATCCAATCTGGAAGATCATACCCGTCTTAAATATTGTTGTCTAAAATGCCCGGTAAGGAATGATCATGGTTGCGTTTCGTAGGCTAGCAGGATCATTCATCATTAATTCATGTTTTATTCTTCGTGAATAAACAAGGTTACAGAGATTCTTATTATGTATCTGATAACGACCTCTGTTGTGTTCCCGTGACAGACGAGGAGAAGCTTCTTCAGCTACTTCAACTGTTGTGTGAAAGCCTGAGAGTCTGAAAACATTATGGTAATTGTCATCTATAGTATCACTATGATTGCAACGTGAGTCTATTGTAATTTCCATTACCCCATTATCTGAATGTAGTTTCAAGGTTTTCTTGTTTCATGATTAAATAAAGATTTAACAGTCTTCGCCTTCATCCATTTATTTTCATTTGTCTGTGTGACATATTTCACAACAAGAAGCTTGTATAGCCTAGCCGTATCTTAATGTTGGACTCTTGAAAATCATAACTTGCGAGGAATGTAGATACTGTTTTTGTTTGACACTGCTTGTTGCAACTCACAAAATTTATGCAAGAAAATCTTTTAACCCGAGAAGTTAGGAGTGTAACAGATGAGGTGGATCCTTCTGTATGCAGGAATAAAACCAGCCTTATATATATGGAAAGGGCTACTTGTTGGGATAGTTTATTCCTGCATACAGGAATAAAACCAGCCTTAGGTTCCTACTATCATAGTAGGAACCTAAGCTTTTGTTAGAAAAGGGAATCCGATCTTATAACCAAACGTAGAGGTTCGAATAGAAAGAAGGAACTGCAAGCTTCAACATCTCTTCCCGTGTGGCATTCTAATTTCAGTGCTGGCTCCACGGATTCTGCTCTTCACTGCCTCTTGAGCAATTCCATTTTTAGAGGAATCTGTGACAACCCATAACAGTTTTCTAACAATTGACGAGTATTAAGACTCAAAAGACGCACACAAAAATCATGGCGATTGCATATGAGAATAGCTAAACTACATAATCAAAACTGTTGGATTATAGAAAACCTCCATTAAATAACATCTAATATCTAATATCTAATCTAATATTAAAACATATGTTAAGCATGCCACATGGCGGCACCTCCTTAAACCAAGCTTACGTGACACGTTATCCTTTAATGTGACCCCACCTAAATAATTAATTCAATTTACTCAATTATTAATTAAAATAAATCTAATATATTTTTTCCTGAATTAAAGTGATTTAAAAATTTTTAAATACCAAATGTTGAATTGTAAAATATTTCACTTAAATTGATAATTTAAGTGAAACGCTCGAGATCTGTAATTAATTTAGATTGCCGTGGAAACATGGAGACGCTTGTGAGTGGGAGGGTCAACCCCTTAAATGGGCCTACAGTAACCCGATCCAGATGTAGAGTGGGCTAAGCCCACTTGAACTGGAAAGTATCTAAAAAAAAGAGTAAAAATATATTAACAAAATCATAAATTTAAACGGAAAAAAAAATACCATATCTCGACCTATATTCCTATAAATATCAATTTCCAAAACGTAATTGATCTTGCCCATCTTCCCAAATAACCAATTACGCACATGATTTTATTTCTACCTCAACTCTTCTTACGTGATTTTATGTATACCTCTTCCTACTTGATTTTTGCAACTTTGTGTTTATTACTAGCTGATTGATTTTCTTGATTGCAGGAATGAAACAAACACGACCGATCGTCGATCATAGTTTCAAGGTTGTACTAGGATCATAGACGTAGACTTCTACACTCAACTACTCAAGTTAGTCATGGTACGTCGTACATAATGGTGTGAACAATTTTATGTATGGTTATTAATTTTAAGGTATGTTGAAGTATATAGTTTATAAGGATTAATTTTAATTCATTATATTATTTCAACCTCATTTATAACATGTGTGTGTGTTAAATCAATATTATTTTTCTGAAATTCAAGTTCAAGCATATAATGTTTAACATATTATATTTGCAAAATTGAATTTCGTGAATCTGCAATTTTGAGGAGGAAATGTATATCTTTCACCTTCTTCCCTCACCTTCATTTCATTCGAGTTAATTTTTGCTAATTTTTATAATTTTTTTTAAAAACAAAGGTGGCCCATTTTATTATAGTAGGTCGATTTCCGAAAGCTCAATCAAACTTTGTGGAAACGGCGCAAGAAATACATAATCCTCACCGACCGGTGGAACAAGTCTCGCAACCATACGTAGAAGCAATAGTGTGGCATATATTTGAAGTTAAGGTTTGATATATTTGAAATTGTTTAAGATGGCATAAAAATTTATGATTTTTACAAGTTAAGGTTTGATATATTTGAAACTGGTGTTTAATTAGCATTAAAAATCAAATCCTTAATTTATTTGTGTGTTGTCTCCTCCACATTCTGAAGTCCTATTAAATTATCGGACTAACAAATAACTCATTCTACTCTAGGTATACGTACATACTTATTCATTGTTTAAAATTTGAAATTTTAATGCCTATCTATATCTTTTCTAAATCTATTAATCTATCTATTATCTGTTAATAATACTAAAGTAGTTATTTTTGTTGCCATATGAATAATACCAAAGTAGTTGTTTCTGCAACGACTGGTTAAGATGCCATAAAATATAATGTTTGTATCTATATAACAGCTGTTTAAGGAGTGAAGATCACATACAACATTGTATGCAACCTTGTGTGTGAAACAAAAATATTTATGCTAGAAATTTATAATAAATTTTTTAAAAAAAAACTATATTTATGTTTTAAACAATTGTTAGTATATGTTTATAGAAAAATTGATGAAAATACATTTTTTACATTTTTTTTAATAAATGAAAGATTGATTATTTTAGAATATGATTTTATAAAAGTTACAAAGCATGTATTTTCATCAAAAAATTTTATAAACATATATTAGCAATTGTTTAAAACATAAATATATATATTTTTTTAAAAATTATTATAAATTTATAGCATAAATATTTTTGTGTCACACACAAGGTTGCATACAATGTTGCAGGTGATCTTCACTCCTGTTTAAGATGCCACATGAAAAATTTTCCATTAAAACAGGCTTACGTGTCAACTTAATATCAATCATGGTCCCACTTTAATTAATTTATTTATTTTGATTAGTTAAACATAAATGGTGGCTCACTTTAAATAATTAATTATAATTAATCATTTAAATTTTTTATATCGGATAATCATTTTCAATTAGATTGAGTAGTTAATTTATTTAATTAATTTATTCAACCAAACAAGATTGAGATATTTGATAGAAAGAAAAAGCCTATAACGTTATATTTTAACCGTTATTATTACTCAAACATTGTTACCCAAGTCGTTTTGGATTTAATTCGAATGTAAATGGCAAGATTAAAATACAAAATAAATTTTTCAGATGAAACCTAATTAAATATTAACAGAAAAAAGCATGAATATTTATTTGGATTTAATTTATAGTTCAAATGTTCAAGGATTTTAACTTAATTCTTAACAAGCCTAGCAAATAAAATAGTTCTTATTTGTCTTTATCCATTTTAAACAACTTTGATGATTTTTTATTAGAAAATATTTTTTATTTTGAAAAAAATATTTTCTATGTTTTTGGTGCACATATGAGTAAACTCTTCTCTAAATATATACATCTTTGACACATTGTTACTCGTGGATGATGTACTTTGCAAACTATAAACTCTATTTTTAGGGTTATTTTTATTTAGCTCGATCTATTTACAACTATTGTTGAGTTTTTATACTCTTAAGTAGATAAGAAAAAATTAAAACTAAACAATTATTTAATCAATAATTACTTATCAATTTATATCATGAAAACTGTTGTTAATAAAAAACTCTTTTTTGGTTCGATAGAATCTTCTTATTTAACGGTTATGATTTGATACATTGTACACTTGATTTTTATTTTCAATATAAATGGTGGTTAAATATTTAATTTTTTTTTTTAAAAAAAATGGGGGCTTTGGCACGATAAGATTTACTTTCATAATCATGTCTTTAAATATGGCGTAATTGTCACCTTAAAAACTGATAAACTCTATAGTGTATTTTCTTCTTGATAGATAACTCAATCTGATGAGCTGCGTCTAATAAAAGTATAGAGATCGAACACAAAATGATGATAATGAGAAAGAAAGAGGATGGACCTAGATGATATATAACTTGAGTAATAATAATCCTATAATAAGTGATTTAAGTGTTATTTTTTGGCACCATTCCTTTAAAATTTTGAAATGCTTTGTTTCCATTAATATACTTATCTATTTTCTCATTTCTATCTTATTTATTAAGAAAAAATTAAAATACAATATTATTTATAAAATTTGGATAACTTTTTAAAATTAAATCTTTTTCTATATATTATATTATATTTTAAATTTTAGGTTGAGATAACTTAAATTATTACCCTTTGGCCTTTACTATATAATTCATACTTATATTTTAACTAAATAATTAATACTTCAAATTTTGTATTATATGTAGCGTGCTACATGTCTATAAAACCAATTGTTATATGAATACCCACACAAGGTGCAGATACTAAACTAAGTTCTTAAGATGCTACTCCCTCCGTTCGCAAAAACATGCCATTTTAGAGATTCGATTTTGTTCATAAAACATGTCATTGTAGGTATTTTAGCTTATACTATACGAAAACGACCTTCACATGATTGATGGTTTGTGGGTTGTGGTTTTCGATAAAGTAAAAAAGTAGAGTAATTAATAAATGAGGATAAATATATTAGTAAAAAGAAAAATGGCTGAAAATAATACAAACTATCGACGGTGAACAAAAAATAATACGAACTTTCAAAATGACAAATTTATATACAAACTATGCCTACTTAAACCAATAATGATATATACAGGGGTATAACTCAAAACTAAAAAATTATTTTGGATTGAAAATGTTATTAACAAAAAGTTGGCAAAATGTACAATTAAAAGGTACATAATCACAAAAATGAAATCCCGTTCCTGTTCATCATCTTCTACCCCTTCCAATGAATGAGACACCAGACCACCACAGGTCCACGGCGAAGAACGGGCCGGAGAGAGGAGATCGCCGTCGCTGGTGACCAAAACGCTGCCTGACATTGGCAATGGTGGAGGCGGACGAGACTCGAAGGTTTCAAGGCGGTTCATGGTTGAAAGGGAATCAATTTCAAATCTCGACCTGTATGATTGAATGAAAAATTTGTTGAGGGGTTTTAATTAATTTGTGATTTTAAGCTTCTAACAAACAATTCGAGTCATATCTATTATCAAATTGGATTTTAATTTCTAATTCGTTCTTCTTCTATAGCAAACCCTAGATTATCTAAATTTATTTTAGCTTTAATATTGGACACGAATTGGATGGGTAGGAGAAATCGTTGTAGGATTAGAAGCACGATTGTTGGTCGATCTTGATCTAAATCGAGTTGTTCGTGTTTATGGCGGAGACCCATTTAGTTGAATATGTTTTAGCTTCGGGGGAGAGGGTGATATGGGTGGTGGATGAAGAAGCTCCAGCGAGAGATGGTGGCAGTACCGCGCGTTTTGGTCTCCTGCGACGACGATCTCCTCCCTCCGTCCCGTTCTTCACCGTGGACCTGGTGTGTTCTAGTGTCTCCTTCATTGGGGTAGAAGATGATGAATAGGAACGGGATTTCATTTGTGATTATTTGCCTTTTAATTGTACATTTTCCCAACCTTTTTGTTAATTACATTTTCAATCCAAAATAATTTTTTAGTTTTAAGTTATACCCACTGTATCATTACTGGTTTAAGTAGGCATAGTTTGTATATAAAATTGTCATTTTGAAAGTTCGTATTATTTTTGGTTTACCGTCGATAGTTTGTATTATTTTCGATCATTTTTCCTTAGTAAAAAGGGAGTATATTATTGACTTTCTTAAAAATTGTGCAAAGATAGAGTTAAAATGACACGTTTTCGCGAACGGAGGGAGTATGATAAATGATAGCCATGCATTGAAAACATCACATCGTGGCCAAAGACTTATGTCACATCCCCATAGACTTCTATAAGTTCATTGGTTTATAATTACTGGCACGAGGGTTCTTCTTTAATTTGATAAATCTGATTTCACAATCCAACTTTAGATTTTCAAATTTGTTAGTTTAATTGATTTACATGGTTTTCTTAGCCTAACAAAATTGGTTAGTTCTATATATTCAACTACTTTTTTTTAAAAAAAATTAATTATTTGGAATGTTGAAAAGAAAAAAAAAAGCTTATCTTTTAATAATTTTACATTGTTTATTAGGGGTAAAGCTTACACAAATCACTTTTGCCAATTTTAGATAATTTTTTTTTACCATTTTAAAAGCAATTAATCAAATATCAAATTAAGACTGATGAATAATTATGATACTCCATACCCACCCCTTAAATAATACATAATTAATATATAATTAGAATATATGAATGTATGGCTTACAAAACATCAAGGATGTTTGCATTAGAATGTTTTTATGATTTTTTTGTCTGGCCTGGTGCGTCCCAGCTTACAGGCGACTCTCTTTGGTTGGAGATCAGGTATGATCTTACTCCTTCCCCTTACCCCAAAACTTCAGCGACGCCCCATTTTTCTCCTTTTAGGAGGGGTGGTGGCAAGCGACCAAAACTTTATCAACAAACATACTCTACACAACTTTGATACAAACTTATATATCAGAACAAAAAACAGGAGAAGCTGTCACTGCAAATGTATCCATCTCAGTCAGATTTGCATGTCACAAGTAACCTCAAACAAGTCAGGAATGCATTACCATCTTTGCATAAGTGTAAGCAAGATCCTTCACTTTACATGTAAGTGTATTATGTACCTGCTGTTTCAGCATAATCAACATTATCCTTATGATTAGTATTGGCTATTGGAATGTTAGGGGTACTAAGAGACCCCTCTTATGGAAAGAAACCAACCAACTACGCTTTGCAAACAACCTTGACATTCTTGTTTTAGCTGAAACAAAGGCCACAGAACCTCCAGATGAAACCCAAATGAGAATATCTGGTTTTCAAAAGTCCCACTGTATAAAAGCTTCTGGCCTTAAAGGAGGCTTATGGATGCTTTACAAATCAAAGATCATGGAAGATTGTAAAATCATTGATCAAAATAATAGAGTTATCATGCTTCAAGCCAAGATAGAAAACCTTGAAATGGTCATTCTCTTTGTTTATGCTCCTTCAGTCGACCTTGAGAAAGATCATTTCTGGGAAGAAAACAATGCTTTAATTCATAAACATCAACTTCCGGTCATTATAATAGGAGACCTAAATGATATTGAAAATGATACGGAAAAGGTAGGCGGTATTATCCCTACTTGCTCTAGATTTCGAAGGCTAAAACGTGTGAAAAATGATCTAAATCTTCATACTATATCTTCTAACGGTTCACCCTTCACTTGGAGGAAAAATAAAACAAATACAAATAATACCTATGAAAGGTTAGATAGAGCTCTAGCACATCAAAACATTATCTCATCCTTCCCTAACCTTAGAACTAAGCATCACTCTTTTTCTCACTCTGATCATTGCCCCATCACTCTCAATATTGGTAAACATAGATCTAAAAAAGGAACCCCTTTTAGATTTGAAATGGCCTGGACTACAAACAAAGTTTATGAAGAAATAGTTAAGAAAGTATGGAGTAATAAACTATCTAGATCCTTTGCTTACAAATTAATGCAAAAACAAAAACTTCTTAAACAAAACACAAAAAACTGGTGTAAAAGGCAAACAAACAATCTGTCAAAACAATTAGACCAGGTTGAATTACAAATCAAGAATTTCCAACTTAAAATCCCTTGGGGAAGGATTACATCAAATGAAGAGACCAAACTTGCTAGATTGGAACATAAGAAATTAAGACTATTGGAATATAGTCACAAATTTTGGAAGAAGAGAGCCAAAATTAAGCATCTGCAACTATCAGATCGTAACACAAAATATTTTCAAACAACTGCGAGAATTAAAATTTTCAAAAAATCCATTCTCTACTTTGAATCTAATCAAGGACAAATATTAACCGAACAAGAGGCTATCTCCGACCAAGTTACCCTTGAAATGTCAGAAAGATTCATCACAAACCATCAAAGGATTGTACATCCTCGAGATGTCTGGAACATTCAGCCACAAATTACTTCTGAAGAAAATATAATCTTGACCGCCCAACCAACCGATATAGAAATCAAAAATACATTTTGGGAAATGGCAGAAGATAAAACCTCAGGACCAGATGGCTACCCTCCAGAATTCTATAAAAAATATTGGCATATAGTTGGAACTTCATGTTGTAAAGCTATCAAAACCTTCTTTCATTCTGGACAACTACTATCTGAATCAAATCATACCTTTATTGCTCTTATCTCTAAAACAGATAATCCTACAAATATAAATCATTATAGGCCAATTAGTCTTTGCAATACGATCTACAAAGTCATTTCGAAAATTCTAGCAAATAGGCTAAAACCCATCCTCCCCAAATTAATCAACCCATATCAAGGAGCTTTTGTAGAAGGGAGATCCATTCAAGATAACACTCTCATTGCCCATGAAATATTCCACAGCTTCAACCGGAAAAAAGGAAGATCAGGCTGGATGGCTTTAAAACTGGACATGGAAAAAGCTTATGATAAAATAAACTGGAGCTATATTGAAGCAGTTCTCACTAAATTTGGATTCCATAGCTTATGGATAAGATAGATCATGAAATGCCTAACAACAACCTCTTTCTCGGTGCTTGTAAACAACATTCCTGGAAAACAATTCAAACCTAATAGAGGGATTAGACAAGGTGACCCTTTAGCCCCTTACATATTTATATTAGTTATGGAAGGTCTATCTAGAGAGTTACACAAAGAAGCCTTACTAGAAGATGCTCTAGTAGGGATTAAATTAACTAAAAATGGTAGCCCCATACTCTTTCTGACCTTTGCAGATGATACTCTAATATTTGCAAAAGCAGCTCACACCAGTCTTAACACTATCCAAAACATGCTTAACAACTTCTCAAACCTATCAGGATTAACCATAAACTACTCAAAAAGCTCAATTCAATGTTCAACAAACGTATCTCAGACTTTAGCAAGAGATCTTGCTCAACATATGGGGGTCCCCATCACGAGAACTCTTGAAAAGTACTTAGGTATTCCTCTTCTAAATGGGAGAATAAAAAACTGTGTTTTTGAAGATGCAGTCCAAAATCTAAAAAAGCAACTTTCTAAATGGAAGGCCTCCACCTTTTCACAAGCAGGAAGAGCAGTGCTTATCCAATCAAATCTTAGCTCCAAAACAAATTACCTAATGCAAAATTTTATTCTACCAAAAGGAATCTTAGAACAAATTGACCAGATAAACAAAAACTTCTTTTGGAACAAGCTTCAATCAGAAAGGTATACACCACTTATAAGCTGGGATAACATCTGCAAAAGCAAATGTCAATGAGGCTTGGGTATTAGAAAAGTAGAAGATCTCAATAAAAGCTTACAATTGAAACTCCTTTGGAAGCTCTACACAAACCAGAACAATATTTGGGTTCAGGTTATAAATGAAAAGTACTTGTAAAAGGAAAATATTAGAAACCGCTCCAATCATCTTACATCTTGGCAATTCGGTCGACTCCTCTCCTTAAGAAATAAATTTGAACAAGGTCTCCTTTGGTTAATCGGGGATGGAAACAACATAAATGTTTGGTCTCACCCCTGGGTCCCAAATCAAGATTTGGAACAATTTAGAGCGAACCATGATCCAGAAATGAAAGTAAACCAGCTCTTTAACTCTCAAAAACGCTGGAATACTCCACTAGTAAATAGCATCTTTCCCCCGGAAGTCTCTTGTAAAATCCTATACATACAAATACCACATTGGGATACGCCAGACAAACTTATCTGGAAGCTGGACCCAAGTGGAAATTTCACTACGAAATCAGTCAAACGTATGACAAATAACGTGACTCAAGCTTCAAAAGATCTAAATTGGATTTGGAATCTACCTCCCATAATAAAAAGCTTTATGTGGAAAATTATGGTAGATGGTCTTCCTACCACTCAAAGACTTAATAAATACGTTAACCGAGTTCCCAGCCAGTGTAGTCTTTGCAATCAAGCAGAAGAAGATGCGGAACACTTAATGAGAAGTTGTCTATTCACCAGGAAAATAATTGACCACTTTGAGCTACAAACAGGAAAATACTTTCAACATATGAATATGCATGATTCCCACCCTTTTAATATAGATGAAATTCGTCTTAGAAACAAAAATTTTGAGGAACTAGTCTTCATTTGGCAAACTATTTGGGAGATTCGAAACGGTCTTATCTTTAGGAAAAAAGCTCCGGCCCCAATAGAAACTATTATTCGAAGAATCACTGCAAACATCTATGATTGGACCCAAATTGAAAATGATAACCATATGAATAAAACTACAAACAAGAGATCTAAAGCTAAATGGAGTAGACCACCAGGGGCTATCTACAAAATCAATGTGGATGGCTCGGTTAATCCCACAGGCGTTTTCCATGTGGGATGGGTTACTCGGGACTCCCGGGGCCATGTCATTGATATGTTTTACAAGGAAACTGTTAAAGGCTCAGTCATTCAAACTGAAGCTAATGCTATTCAGACAGGTATGGAGCATGCAATAAGAAAAGGACTTCGAAGAGTAATAATAGAAGGGGACAATCTACAGCTCATCAAAGCCATCACCAACAACAATAATGTGAGATGGGAGATTATACACCATATTGAAAAGTTGAAGCAATTGGAATCTTCTTTTGATCTTGTCCAGTACAGACACTGCTACCGAGAAGCGAATCAAGTAGCCGACTTCATACCTCGGAAGGGTATTCTTAGTGATAACTCTACTATCCCTTTTAATAGGGAACTTTGTACCATCATCCTTAAAGATGATCAAGGAGCCAGATTACAACTTGTGTCATCGCTCCTAATTCTTGCCTACTGTAAAAAAAAAAAAGGATGTTTGCATTAGAGATATTGATAAGAGTGTGATAATTCAACCGTTTTTATTTCTTGTAATTTCAACGAACAAAATTACTCATTTCCAATAGCTACATGTATGCTCCATTTTCAGCTAAGCATATATAATAGCAACTATGGGCAGAGTTAAAAAAAAATTTATAGCCGCTAAAAATAATTGAATGTTTTAGATTTTAATAGTCATTAATTTTATTTTAGTTTTTTCTAGGGTTGCTATTTCCTATTAGGGTAATAAATAAATTTTATATAGATTACTTTAATAGAGTAAGATTAGCCCTGTATAACTTTTTTTTGAATTGTCTTCCGTATACCAATACGTTTTTTTTTGTTTATGTAACAACTCGGGAGGGATTACCTACCCGATATCATCCTTTTGGATTTTGTATACCAATACATATTCATTGTTGATGTGAGTACATTTTTTTAAAATACCAATTGTATAATATAAATAAATTATGATAATATCTTTTAAAAATATAATATATTTTACAAATTCCGTGCGTAACGCACGGGTACTGCGCTAGTATAACACTAAATCAAATGTTAATGATGCCACTTGGCGACTTTCGCTTGAAAATAGGCTTACGTGACAACATATCATCAATTATGATCCCACCATCTTAATTAATTCATTTTTGCAAATTAAGTAATTTAATTATTTGCCCAAAATATTTATTTCAAATTGAATTTATTGTTGCTATTTTTACGGAGTATAAATTATCAAAAATGTTTTTATTTAAAAATCTAGCAAATTTTACATAAAATAATTTATTCAAACACATCAATGAATTATTAAATTGGATAAATATTAGCAGCGTCTTTTATAAGTCAAATTTTCTTAGATTAACTATTTCTAATTATTTCTAAAAAAATATTTCAAATTAGGTAAATATATAATATTTATTTACTTTGGTTAACCAAACATAGGCAATGAGATTGTGTAAATTCCCAATGAGTATGAAATTGCCTTCTACTGCATTATAACCTAAAGCAGTCGCTATTGTATAAATAAATATTGTATATTGTATAAATTCGCAACGTATAAAATAGTTTAAAAATATGATAGAATTAAAATAGTAAACCCTTTATTATCTTTCCTTAATTTTCTTATTTAGGTTATTCTTTTGGGTTATCTCATCATTAAACTTATATTTACATACCCTTAAGGCCTTAAAGATGTTCATAATAGGTTAAACGTGTATTTGGTTAAATGATATTTTAGTTCGGAAAAAAATATGACATAAACCAAATTTACCAAACATAAAAAAAAAGATAAATTACCTAAATTTGATTAACCAAAAACTTAATTAATCACCACACGGTCTATTGATTAAAATCATTTTAGTTTTTTCTATTAGAACTTTAAGGTTGTTACTCTGTATTTATACCGATTTTTTTTTATATAATGCAGAATGTCTCTATTTCCGATAAAGGAATCCCAATACACACACCCTTATGCTTACCTTTTCTTTTACTTAATTTTATGCCTACGTCATGCATTATATATTGTATTAATTATTAAGTCATAATTTAATATATAATATATATAGTCCAAATTCGCGTTATCTTAACCCAAATTGTAAAAAGATATAGTTTAGATATAATATATTTGATCACAGATCACATGATAAAAATTAGAGACTCTTAAACCAACGAAATGGACCAAAAAAACCCACGCACGCGCCTGAGAACGCGCCCCCAATTCTCCTCCCAACACCCACCCCCATCTGAGAAAACCCTAGAAAAAAACTCAAACAAATCTCCCAAATTCAACCTACGACAACGACGTCTTCTCCTCAAGAACTTAGATCCATGGATTTTCAAGCTTAGTCCCACTATTTTTCACTAAATCAAAGCTTTGTGGTTATGGATTTGGGCTGCTTTCCCAATTCATAGCATGACCCATCAAAAATTTGTTTGTAAACAAAGAAATCTCCTCAATAAGCAAAGACCGCCGACCGGATCCTGGTTCGGCCTCCCTCTTATGGCTTGGTTCGTGTCCTTGGTCTGCCTCCCTCAATCAGGTCCTGTACTTTGGTGTATCGGCGCGGCTAAGGCCTGTTCGGATTTCTCGGTCCTTGGTGTGGCTAGGAGTCTCTTTGGTGCTCTGCCTGCGCAGTTTTTTCATGAGCGCTTCCGGATGCTCATTTTCATCCTCTCATCATCACCCAGGTTTGAACCCCTCAACCATCATCTATCTATTTTATCTAATCCTGCACTCAATCTCTCTTTCTTGATCTTCCATTATATATACCTTGATGTCACCCAATTAAATGCATCTCTTTCACTATCCTTTTTCAATACTAGAATGGGGGTTTCTACTTTTTGTAGCGCCCCCAACCCACAACCACTAAACCCACCAACTGGGAAGCCTTCGGGCGACACCCACCTTAACCCACCAACTGGGAAGCCTTCGGGTGACACCCACCTTAACCCATCTCCCTCCGAGTCGTTGAAACACGGCAAGGACAAAGGGAAGCTTGACATTTTAACACTCTATGCCCAACTCTTAAAAATCAAAACAAACTTCAAGGTCCAAACTGATTCTTTTTTGTTTGGAAATCGCATAATAAAACCATGCTTTGACCATTATTATATGATCTATCACCACTCCATCAATATCTATTTATGTGTTCTTTCATCTGATGATATGATCAGGTTATGCACAATCAACCCCCTTCAATATGCTGAAATTTACTCCTATAATAATCACACCCAAATTTTCAAACTCTATAATAATTCTCTCTTTCTTACATATGCTATGGTAACTACTGCTACTATGGTTTACTTGTGCACAACCACCCCCTGTTACTTGCCCATGATGAATTTATGTAACAACATCACCACTCTTAATCATAGCATAACCAACAGTACATATACTTGCTTCTTTAACAAGTCAAACTCTGATCGTGTGCCTTACAAATCCTACTGTGTTTGTTCTCTTTATAATAACATGCTGAACTCGAAGAAAAAATCTTCAAAAATAACTCAAATTGTCCAAATTGACCTTCTTCCTTTTTATATCAGCAAGATGCACCAACGACTAAACTACTGTCATGTGTCCAATAATTACACCTACTATAACATTAACTTGCTTGGGCTTCTCTCTGATTTGGATCTCTCTTCTTCTCAGAGTCTTGCCCTTCTCATTTTCAACTTATACTATTTTGACCTCTACTATAATGTACTAAACTTATGGTTTCATTACTGGTTGACTTACGGTCTCTGTTATTACTTTGTCAACTTTGTATCTGATCGTCCTCCGTTTGTACTAAAGGTTTTATCTTACATACTTGCTTACTATATGGAAAACCACAACTCTCTTATTAACTCACCTGTCGTCTTAACCTACTGCCGGTTCTCTCAAATTCGAGCATATTTTCTACTCTGGAAGTTCGGTTTTGCAGGGATAATTGCTACCTTTAAGTGCACCCCCACTGTATGCTTTGGCCTTGACATATTTAAGCTAAAGATGGCTTGTACTATATCATTGTATAAAAACTACCCAAATGATATTTGGATATTTGCAAAAGAAATTAACCAAGCTCGAGCGATCTTTTCACTAGAGCAACAACATCTGAATCTCGTGATGCAGCTAACCTTCTTTGATTTCCTGGGTTATCGGTACTTCGAATGGGACTGTTCTCCGGCGTGGTGCGGGGTTTCCATTTTCTTTTCCCTTGAAGATCACTTGTATGCTTCTCTAATTGAGCTTCAGTTTGGCTTGGGTTGCGTGTTTCGGCGTCCCTTGTGTGCCAGACCTGACTTCACTGGTGGTGTGAGGCTACACTCGACGGCCCTGTATTGCTCGGTGTCCACTGGTTGGCTATTTGTTTGTGCCTGTCATCCTCTCCACTGGTATGTTCACTCTTTCTCTCTACTCTATCTGTATTCACCTCCTCTCATACAAACTGGGAAGCACTTGTGCGACACCCAATCTACCCCACAATCAACCAAGAAGCAGTCATGTAACAACAAAACCCAAATCGGGGAGCCTTCGGGCAACACCCAAATCGGGAAGCCTTCAGGTGACACCCAATCAACCATCGAAACAAAAGGGACGCAACGGTTCGACTTCCGTACAAGCACCACCCACTATACCTTTTTATTCATCTCTGTTGTGATGAATGATCGTTATCCCAAAATACTTCAACTCAAAAATAGCATACAAAATTATTTATATTCTATTAAGTTTTGCTTTAAACACTACTACAACACTAACACTGCTCGAGGGGTCTTTCCTCTTGAGCACCTTAACACCTAATCTGATTTACAGGGTGACTCTCTGGACTCTTTCATTAGGAATCATATGCTCATTTGGATTTCTGCACAGAAAGGTGTTGCATCTACCTCATTGGTGTTGATGTCTAAAGCACTCAAATCAGTACTTGTAAGCAATCTCTTTATTCTTAAGGATGCTGATGGGTTGTTCTATTTGCATAATACAGAATTCAATGGCAACCATAACCTGTTTACTTATGTGTTTAGAAGATACACAATTGTATTTTCTTTCCCATATAGCAGTTTTAACTATTGGTGTACAGGCTCAAACTTAGCACCTATCTTACTATTAACCCAACCGGCTAAGATATTACATGATATTAAAATTTTCTTTAAATATAAGGTTCCTCCTGATTTGAGGATCTTATTTTTTTGCCCCTACACATTATTACTTGCATTTAGCTCTAACATATTTCATGAAACTTTCTGTTTGCAAAACCACTTAACCAAACTAAATGTATTTCCATTCTCACATTTAGCAATAAGTAATCAGAAAGATATATTCACCCATACTCTTGATTATGCTGATGGACTCCATACTCTTGATTATGCTGATGGACTTTGCTCTGTGCTTATTCTTGAATTTCTTGATTATCTCTACCTGATTTTCATAGTGTTTGGAAGTTACATATATGATCTCTATAACCCAGACAGAATACTTAGACTCTAGGGAGCATCATCATATTTGATGTCAAAATCTTAGATAAGTCAATTGACCATGTTATTGCATGATATTAAGTGTTCAACCTATGATGATTATCTTTACCTGATTTTCAGAGTGTTTGGAAGTTACATATGTGCGTACTCACCTTCTTTCATACAAATTGGGAAGCACTTGTGCGACACCCAACCTACCCAAATCGAGAAGCCTTCGGGCGACACCCAAATCGGGAAGCCTTCGGGCGGCACCCAATCTACCATCGAAACAAAAGGGAATCAACAGTACAACCTCCATACAAGCACCACCCACTCTCCCCGATCGGCTCACCGTGAGAAGGGAAAAAGGAAAATCAGTGTCACCTCTTTCGACTTGCACAAAAGTAACTTTGAAAGACAAACAAATTGCAAGGTGTATTATTATCCATTAATGATCTCTTGGCATTTCTGTAAATCTTGCACCTTAATGAATGATCAAATTATTATCCATTATTGCAAATCTCAGGGTTTATTCTTCACTCCTTACATCTTTGAGATCATACTGCATTGCTGCTACTCATATGTAATAGGCACATTAGGCACTTGTATGCTATTAGGGACCTTACTGAAGCAACACAAACCAAACATGAGTAAGTCTACATTAAGCATAATACATTGCCTTACTAGTACACAATGCATCTATTACAAAAGTATGTTACAGAGCCTGCCTGTATGCTTTTTTGACAAACTGAAAACTAACCCCTATCGAGTGAGCTATTCTCTCGATTATCTAGTTACCTACATCTGTTTGCAGATTTCTATGGAAAAAACACAAAGGGTGAGATTTGCTCAAAAAAATGTAAGCTTGACACATGATGCTTGCAATCTTTATCCTTCCTCTTATGCATCAGGTGCACCTAAAGACTACTGTCACAAGGAGCTCATTCTGTTTTGGTCCACCACACCATACAGAATATTACATTATACCTACCCTATTTCTACCTTAGATAACCAAAGCAAATGTTATAACCCCACACAGCAACCCCATTTTGTTTCTACTATTCAGAAATTAAACTCTTCATACGCCGATACTTATTTGGCTCGAGGGGCTCTTTTTCTTGAGCTTGTACAATCATCTTTCCTTTTGCAGAACACCACCAAGAACCAACAAGGGTATACCCAATACTCCAATAACAATAGTAGCTCCAGAAAACGAGTAAGACACACCAACTCACACTTCTATCAGGACAGCAAATGCTTTTCTCTCATGGTTAAGAAGCACATGGTGATTATCTCTATCAAAGATCTTAACACTTACTATGAAAATCCAATTAAATTGAGTATTTGCTTTATCTCTAATTACCTATCTCATTCTTGCAATCATTATGCTACCACTTTACAGATTAGAACTAAACTCAAGTTCCTTCCCATATCAATCAAAATAGGACTTACCCAGTCGTATACAAACATATCTAATGAAGATAAGTTATTGGAATATTAGAGGTCTTAGCAAAAGAAACATATGGACCCAAATAGAAGCAACCTGTAGAACTGAACACATCAAGATTCTAATGTTAACTGAAACAAAACTTCAACAACCTCCCATGGACAATTATTGGAGAAAACCAGGGTTTGATAAAATGCACTTTTGTCCTTCAAACGGACTTTCTGGTGGGCTTTGCCTACTTTGGAAAAAATACCAGCTCCAAAATGAAACCTTTAGAGTGATAAATTCGGATAGCAGAACAATAAAAGCCACATACCAAAATCATACACTAAACATAGAAATCACAATCTTTTTTGTTTACACCCCGGCTTCTGAAGGCAAAAAACATGAATTTTGGAACTCCTTGTCAGCTCAAGTCAGAAATACAATAGGCCATGTAATTATAATTGGAGATTTAAACGAAATCCTTGAACCAAGCGATAAATTGGGGGGGGGGGGGGAACCAACCGTCCATTGGGAGATTCATGCAAATCAAGGACTTGATCACAAGTCATAACCTCATTGACGCTCCGACTACAGGAATCAAATTTACTTGGAGGAAGAGGCAACAAGGAAATGACAATATTTTCGAAAAACTGGATCGAGCGCTGGTCAGCTATAGTCTATTACAATACTTCCCGAACCTAAGTACAAAAAACCATGCCTTTATCAAATCTGACCATACCCAAATAACACTTGACCTAATGGACAACCAGAAACCTAAGCTTCAGGAAGTCAGGCGAGTTGATCCTCCGTCGCTCCGGCGTAAAGTAACACTTGACCTAATGGACAACCAGACTTTGAAACCCTGGTCCGTGGTGCCTGGCGAGTTGATCCTCCGGGTTCCCACATGTTCAAACTGACCAAGAAACTTCAGGAAGTCAAAAGGAAAAGTAAAATCTGGAGTAAAGTAACATTTGGAAACATATTCCGACAAATAAACTTAGTAGAGCAAGAGTTACAAGATCTGCAGATCCGACTTTGTACCTCTTACAATCACACACTAGTTACCAAGATAAGAAGGTTATCTTTTAAACATGTTGCACTATTGAACTATCAACAAAAATATTGGGGACAAAGAGCGAAACGAACTCATATCAAGTCAGTAGATGCAAACACAAAATATTTTCACAGAATAGCTACGGGAAGAAGGAACAGAAACATTATTAAAAATATCCAAACCATGGCAGGCCTCAGCCTCACAAATGAAAAAGATATCCGTGAAGTCATTAAATATGATTTCATTGGCAGATTCACTCAACAACAAAGACAACGAACACCCAGTAATCTACTTAATCTCATAACAAATGAAGTAACAAGTGAGGACAATGAATGGCTGACAAGGCCAATCTCAAACTCTGAAATCAAGAACGCTGTGTTTAGTTTAGCAAACGACAAATCTCCTGGCCCGGATGGTTTCCCGGCCGGCTTCTACAAAAAATATTGGCACATAATTGAACCATCTGTGATCAAGGCGGTTAAAAGCTTCTTTCTTAGTGGGAGAATATTGAAACAAACAAATCATACCTTCATAGCATTAATACCTAAATGTGATAACCCCACAAAAACATCACAATATAGACCCATTAGCCTATGTTCAACAACTTATAAAATCATAGCAAAAATTCTGGCCGCACGACTGAAGAAAATCATACCGAAAATCATCAACCCCCTACAAAGCGCCTTCTCTTCGGGCCGAGCCATACAAGACAACATCCTCATAGCAAATGAAATTTTCCATTCCTTCTCAAAGAAAAAAGGGAATTTGGGATGGATGGCAGTAAAATTAGATATGGAAAAAGCCTTTGACCTTGTGGACTGGGAATTCCTGCTAACAGTAATGACTAAATTTGGGTTTTCTGATCGTTTTTTCGGGTGGATTAAAGAGTGTATAACCACGGTTACGTACTCGGTGCTGGTCAACAACGAACCTACTGACCTATTCACACCCCAGAGGGGTCTCCGGCAGGGTGATCCACTATCACCATACCTATTTTTGATACTTTCAGAAATTCTTGCCAGGGGGCTCCAATCTGAATCCACTAAACCAAAAAGTCACCTGGGAATCAAGATGACAAAAAGCGAAACTAAGATTCCGTACTTAGCATTTGCGGATGATATTGTCATTTTTGCTTCTGCTACTAAAACAGCATGTGACCAAATTAATAAGATTCTCACGGACTTCTCTTCACTATCAGGACAGAAAGTTAACAGGAACAAATCGAATTTTCAAACCTCCCCTAATACCACTGCAGCCCAAAAAACTACTATCCATAATGAACTTGAAATTGAGTACACAACAAACTTAGGAACCTACCTAGGCTGTCCTATTATTAGTGGCCGCACCACAAAAGAGGACTTTAAAGAGCTATTAAACACAACCAAGGCCCAATTGAACAAATGGAAGGCTAACTGTCTTTCGCAGACGGGTAGGTGTACACTAATCAAAACAACACTTTCAGCCAAACCACTGCACCTAATGCAATGCTTCTTGCTTCCTAAATCAGTACATGTGGAATTAGATAGGATTAACAGGAATTTTCTATGGAACAAAGAACCGTCACACAAACCGCTTATAAGCTGGTTTGAAATCTGTAAAACAAAAGAGAATGGGGGGTTGGGCCTCCGAAAATCAGAAGACATGAATCAAGCATTACAGCTGAAGCTACTTTGGAAAATCCTTGCAGAGCCTTGTAACCCATGGGTCTCCATAATAAACGAAAAATACCTAAAAGGACAAAGCATACTTAATTACCACAGAAAAAGCGGAACATCTTGGCAATGGACACAATTAACCAAACTACTACCATTATTAAAGGACGGAATCAAATGGTCAATTGGCAGTGGTGATTCCATCAATTTCTGGACGGATCACTGGTTCGGAGACACCCCCCTAATTAACACAATATCTGACACCCAACAAATAGACATAAACACTAAGATCCAACACTTTTTCACAGACACTAAGACTTGGGATGCGGGGAAGCTACGGGACGAAACTAAAGACATTATACCCAATGAAATAATTGATTCTATCCTCACAATTCCGATACCCAAGCACATTCATATCGACAGGCTGTACTGGAAATGGAGCCGCAATTGTTGGTTCTCTACTAGCTCAGCTATTGATATGATCGATGCTGGGAAACAACATCATAGATCTGATATGAGCTGGATCTGGCACATGGACGCACCATCTAAAGTTAAAACGTTTATTTGGAAAATCACCAAAAATGGAGTGCCCACCTCGGCTAGACTTGCCTCTCGTGGGTTTGGCATTCCGACTACTTGTCCACAATGTGACTCTCAATATGAAGACCTTACTCACCTTCTATGGTCCTGCCCGGTTTCGCAAAAAGTCGTCACTTGGATGGACCCAACTCAATTTTTTTCTATAAACACAACTTTTGCCCAAGGAACTCAACTTAACGACACTCTACAGCAAATCAGAAACAAAATAGGAATGGATCGTTTCACTAAGCTCGCCTTTACTTGGTGGAGCATATGGTACTTTCGAAACAAAGCACTTTTTGATAATGCCGATCCAGACCCAAGAAGTATTTTATCCTTCGCAAAAGAACAAATCTTCATGTGGAAATCGACAAAAAATCTAGAGGAAGGTGCGGAAGCCCAATGCACACCGAAACAACAACCAGCAACAAGGACGGATCCAAAACGGAAAAACGCTAAATGGGTCCCACCTAAAACCGGGAATCACAAGCTAAATTTTGATGGGGCTATGGGATCAACTGGTCTTGGTTCCTATGGTTTTGTAATCAGAAACTATAAAGGAGAACCAATATACTATGGAGTTGGGCCTTCTCCCTTCACCTCCGTCTCTAGCACTGAAGGTTTAGGGCATTGGAAGGGCTTACAGGCTGCCCGTATACTAAACATAACAAGACTAGAGATCGAAGGAGATAATCTTACGATCATTAACAGCCTTAAAGGCGTTGGACAGCCAACAGGTGACTCTGATATGATTGTCTCTGACAGTCTAGTCACGCTTGGCTTCTTCAATTTCATAGAGATTCGTCATGTCTACAGGGAAGCTAACCGTGTTGCGGACCGTTTATCGCACCTAAACGTTGACTTCCATAGCCATCTGGCACCTGACGACTCTAAGCTTCGTGATTTCATCCTTTCGGATGCTCTTGGCTCCTAGGTTTATCCTTTCAGCCAAATTCTTTTCGTTTAAAAAAAAAAAAAGATATAATATATTTAGTTTATGGTTCCTTGAATTGATGCACTTTATTTATCTTTCAATCTTTTGTACTAGCTTTTGTATAAAGTAATTATGACGAATTTGTTGATGATGTATTTACACACATCATTATTTATCTAGCAAGACTTTTATTTCTATTAATGAGTACGATCTATTCCTTATACTTTTTTGTATAAAATATTAATTTTTTTAATTTCGAATAATTTTTTTTTGAGCGATTTTCTATAAACTATAATGCATATAACACTTAGACACAATTTTTATTTGAGTTCAGTAGTATGTTAATCTTAAAAAAATTCCAATTTTTTATAATCAATTGTAAGTATGATGAAAGGACATTAAGAATAGAGCCACTTGAATTCTGACGTGTTTTCAACACATCGGAATTTAAAATAGTATAATATAAATCAATCAAATTTGATCAAAATTTATAATTTGTGATTATTAAGAAAGAACGTGCGCGTAACACATATGACTATAGTCACTTAGATTGTGATTAAAATGATACTACGTACAATATTAAGTTATAAACCATAATTGTACAAAATATCCATCCGGTAAAACTATTAGTACATAAATCCTAATATATTTGGCTCAATGTGAACTATCGTTAAATATTTTCTTTAAAAAAATTATATTATTTTATTTCATATAATTCTATCGTATTTATCATATATTTTCTTTTTTTTCAATAAAAACTTAATAAGAAATTTTTTCTTATATTAATTTTTTTCTATATAAGATAGAGTAATTAAAAGTATTAATTTATACCTCATGAACATGCATTCTTTAATTTTATAGGCGTAACTAAAGCAGTCGCTATTGTATAAATAAATATTGTATATTGTATAAATTCGCAACGTATAAAATATTTTAAAAATATGATAGAATTAAAATAGTAAACCCTTTATTATCTTTCCTTAATTTTCTTATTTAGGTTATTCTTTTGGGTTATCTCATCATTAAACTTATATTTACATACCCTTAAGGCCTTAAAGGTGTTCATAATAGGTTAAACGTGTATTTGGTTAAATGATATTTTAGTTCGGAAAAAAGTATGAACATAAACCAAAGTTACCAAACATAAAAAAAAAATGATAAATTACCTAAATTTGATTAACCAAAAATTTAATTAATCACCGCACGGTCTATTGATTAAAATCATTTTAGTTTTTTCTATTAGAACTTTAAGGTTGTTACTCTGTATTTATACCGATTTTTTTTATATAATGCATAATATCTCTATTTCCGATAAAGGAATCCCAATACACACAACCTTATGCTTGCCTTTTCTTTTACTGAATTTTATGAGGGGCATTTTGCGAAATAGCCACAAAAACCGTCCTATTTTGTGAAATAGCCGCGCGTTGGGACAATTTAGCGAAATAGCCACGCGCTCAACGCGCCTCCTACGCGCCTCTATCTTCTTTCTCTCCATCTGGTTTCCAGATCTGCACCGGCGGAGCCGGAGCCGGCCAGATCTGCATCGACCGAGCAGTTGGAAGGCGGAGCCGGATCCATGGCGATCGAGGAAGGTCGAGCGAGGGCGGATCTCAGATCTGAGCCGAGGTCGAGCGAGGCGGAGCGAGCAAGCGAGGGAGGGATGCGGTGGTGAGCGAGCGACGCCGGAGCGACGGAGCGAGGAAGGGTCGGCGTGCGCGATCTCTTCTTCGCAGAATCGGGAGGAAGAAGAAGATATTTTGATGAAATTACAAAAATTACCCTACAAATATGAGAAATTAAAAAAACTAGCTATATTTTATTATGTGATCCATAATTTATATTTTTGCTTTTATTTTTGCACAACAAAATGTTATATTTGCACAATATACAATTATATTTACACAATTTACGGTTATATTTGCACAATAAAATGTAAAATAAATTAAAAAAAAAAACTAAACTCGAGTCATATTTGCATAAAATAAGATCATGTTGAGAATAATTTCACAAGTCTCGATTGTCGTGCAACTCTTAAACCAGAGTCGTGCAACTCTTAAAACAGAGTCGTGCAACTCTCAAAACAGAGTCGTGCAACTCTTACAACAGAGTCGTGCAACTATTAAATCAGAGTCGTGCAAATCTTGCAAGAGAGTCGTGCAACTCTTAAAACAAGAGTCGTGCAACTCTTACAACAAGAGTCGTGCAACTCTTAAACAGAGTCGTGAAACTCTTAAAACAGAGTCGTGCAACTCTTACACCAGAGTCGTGCAACTCTTACACCAGAGTCGTGCAACTCTTACACCAGAGTCGTGCAACTATTAAAACAGAGTCGTGCAACTCTTAAACACTGTCATGCAACTCTTAAAACATAGTCGTGCACTCTTGCAACATAGTCGTGCAACTCTTCGAACATAGTCGTGCAACTATTAAATAAGAGTCGTGCAAATCTTGCAAGAGAGTCGTGCAACTCTTAAAACAAGAGTCGTGCAACTCTTACAACAAGAGTCGTGCAACTTTTAAAACAGAGTCGTGCAACTCTTAAAACAGAGTCGTGCAACTATTTAAACAGAGTCGTGCAACTCTTAAACATAGTCATGCAACTCTTAAAACATAGTCGTGCACTCTTGCAACATAGTCATGCAACTCTTCCAACATAGTCGTGCAACTATTAAATCAGAGTCGTGCAAATCTTGCAAGAGAGTCGTGCAACTTTTAAAACAAGAGTCGTGCAACTCGTACAACAAGAGTCGTGCAACTCTTAAAACAGAGTCGTGCAACTCTTACACCAGAGTCGTGCAACTATTAAAATAGAGTCGTGCAACTCTTAAACATAGTCATGCAACTCTTAAAACATAGTCGTGCACTCTTGCAACATAGTCGTGCAACTCTTCCAACACAGTCGTGCAACTCTTACAACAGAGTCGTGCAATTCTTAAAATAATATTGAGAGAAAATAAAATCATGTCGAGAACAATTTCACAAATCTCGATCGTTTTGCAAAAAATAACCTATTGTTGAGCAAAAATAAGAGTAAGTTGTGCAAATATGACCCCATTCTATTTTTTTAATATTTTTTTAAACATTTTATCGTGCAAATATAAGAGGACGTTGTGCAAATTTAATCATAAGTTGTGAAAATATGATGATAGTCTAGTTTTTATTTATTTTATTTTTCTAACTTTTTTTTTTTTCTACATGGATAACAATTTTTTTTTACTTTATAATATTATTCGTGCGCATTTTATTCTAATTTTGTGCACTTTTTATTCTATTTGTGTCAGCACTTTTTTCAAATAATTTTTTTTAAACATAATGGTATGTTGTGCTCATATAACACTTTGTTATGCAAATGGTATAATTTTATGTAGTGCAAATGTAATATTGGAGTAAAAATTTTACAATATAAAAATAATGGACAATTTTTGTAATTTCTCTAAATTATCCTAATTGATGGAACGCTGTTCATCGCCATCTCGGAGTCTCCCTCCGTCGCTCGCTCGGTCGCCACCGCCACCCTCCCTCCGTCGCTCGCTCGCCACCGCCTCCCTCCCTCGCTCGCTCGTTCCGACCTCCGCATCCACCTCGGCGCTGCCTCGCTCTCTCACTCGCTCCGGCTGCTCGCTCGCTCGACGTCTTCCATCTTTCTCATCTTCTCCTTATCGATTGCTGCCGCCGCCGCTCCTCCGGCGCATCTCCTCCTCCAATCCGAGGTCGAATTCAATTTCCGATTGAATTAGATCTGAAGTCGAGTGAAGTCCAGATCCAAATCTGAAGTCAAATAGCATCTCCGGTGGCGTTGTTGCTTTTGATGAAATCGACGCCGACAGTGGCGCATCTGGCCACTAATCGGTGGCGCCAGAGGAAGAGCAGGGGGAGGAAGAGCCACCGGTGGCGCATCTGGCCGGATCGAGAGCTCCATCGCCATGGGCGCGCGGGGAGAGAGAGATTGAAGTGACGGGATTGGGGGCGATTAGAAAAAAAAAATATTGAGAATTAGGTATATATAGGGGCCATTTTGCAAAATTGTCCAAACACGCGACCATTTCGCAAAAATTTCCAAATAATGTGCCTGTTTCGCAAATTTTTTCATTTTATGCCTACGTCATGCATTATATATTGTATTAATTATTAAGTCATAATTTAATATATAATATATATAGTCCAAATTCGCGTTATCTTAACCCAAATTGTAAAAAGATATAGTTTAGATATAATATATTTAGTTTATGGTTCCTTGAATTGATGCATTTTATTTATCTTTCTATCTTTTGTACTAGATTTTGTATGAAGTAATTATGACGAATTTGTTGATGATGTATTTTCACACATCATTATTTATCTAGCAAGACTTTTATTTCTATTAATGAGTACGATCTATTCCTTATACTTTTTTGTATAAAATATTAATTTTTTTAATTCCGAATAATTTTTTTTTGAGCGATTTTCTATAAACAATAATGCATATAACACTTAGACACAATTTTTATTTGAGTTCGGTAGTATGTTAATCTTAAAAAATTCCAATTTTTTATAATCAATTATAAGTATGATGAAAGGACATTAAGACTAGAGCCATTTGAATTCTGATGTGTTTTCAACACATCAGAATTTAAAATAGTATAATATAAATCAATCAAATTTGATCAAAATTTATAATTTGTGATTATTAAGAAAGAACGTGCGCGTAACACATATGACTATAGTCACTTAGATTGTGATTAAAATGATACTACGTACAATATTAAGTTATAAAACATAATTGTACAAAATATCCATCTGGTAAAACTATTAGTACATAAATCCTAATATATTGGGCTCAATGTGAACTATCATTAAATATTTTCTTTAAAAAAATTATATTAATTTATTTCATATAATTCTATCGTATTTATCATATATTTTATTTTTTTCAATAAAAACTTAATAAGAAAATTTTTCTTATATTAATTTTTTTCTATATAAGATAGAGTAATTAAAAGTATTAATTTATACCTCATGAACATGCATTCTTTAATTTTATAGGCATAATTTCTTTTGTGCGTAGATGAGATAATATTATAATATATCTAATATATAATGTAAATAAATTATGATAATATCTTTCAAAAACTATAATATATTTTACAAATCTCGTGTGTTACGCACGGGTACTATGCTAGTTTGTATCTAAACTACCATCCAAGCTCCGATTTCGTTAGTTGTAGGTGCAAAATATCCACAAATAACTGTAGGATTCTAGAATTGATGTGAAGTCCTCGTTGAGGGTTTCCATTCATTAGACAATGATATATATAGGTTACAAGGTATTTGAAGGTATTGGGCCTTTGGGCCCACTATACAATATAAGACCTATATAATCTATCAAACCCCCGCAATCGAAAGTGGAGGGTCCCGTACAGTGAGACTAGACCGAAAATCAAGGAACAACTGACGAGGTAAACCCTTGGTGAAGATATCAGCGTACTGATAGGAGGACGGGACGTGTAGAACACGAACATGTCCAAGAGCAACCTTGTCCCGGACGAAGTGGAGACCGATCTCAATATGCTTCGTGCGTTGATGCTGGACTGGGTTGATGGCCAGATAGACGGCGGAGACGTTATCGGTGTAGACTAGGGTGACCTTCTAAAGAGGGCAGCAGAGCTCAAGAAGGAGATTGCACAGCCATGAGCACTCGGAGACAACGTTGGTGACACCCCTGTAGTCAGCCTCGGCGCTAGAGCGAGAGACCACAGACTGTCTCTTCGCGAACCACGACACAAGGGTGTCGTTGAAGAAGACACAATAGCCATATGTGGAGCGATGAGTGTCAAGACAACCAGCCCAATCTGCATCTTTGTAAGCGACGAGGTCATGCCGAGAGGAAGGGGTGATTGTGGTGCCCAGCTCGAGGATACCGCTGATGTACCGGATGATCCGCTTCAAGGTCTGAAAGTGCGGTTCCTTGGGCGTATGCATGAACAGGCAGATCTGCTGAATGGCGTAATTGATATCTGGTCTGGTGAACGTAAGATACTGCAAAGCACCGGCGAGGCTCCTGTACAACGGCGGATCATCAAACAGGGGACCAGAGTGAGCACTGAGCTTGTTGGATGTATCGACAGGGGTGACTACCGGCTTGCAGTTACTCATCTTGGCTCGCTCAACAATCTCAGCAGCATACTTACTTTGAGAGAGAAACAGCCCAAACGCATGACGCTGAACAGCGACTCCCAAGATGTAAGACAAATGACCCAGATCTGGCATGGCGAACTCGACACTCAACTGCGAAATAATAGACGTCCGAAGAGCATCAGAAGAGGCGGTGAGGATGATGTCATCGACATATAGCAACAGAAAGGCCATGTCCGCGCCTCTGCGATAGATAAACAGAGACGAGTCGGAGCGGCTGCCAATAAAGCTCATGTGTAGCAGATGAGAGGCAAAGCGCTAGAACCAAGCCCGCGGAGCCTGTTTCAGACCATACAGAGAACGTTTCAGGAGACATACGTGCTTGAGACGATCAACATCATCAAACCCCGGCGGCTGAAACATGTAAACTGTCTCGTTTAGATGGCCATGCAGAAAATCGTTCTTAACATCTAACTAATGGATGGCCCAGTTGCGCGACAATGCTAAACTCAACACCGCTCGGATAGTGGCAGGCTTGACCACGGGGCTAAAAGTCTCATCACAATCAATACCTGCCTGCTGAGAACGACCGTTGACCACAAGACGGGCTTTGTAGCGCTCCAACGTCCCATCAGAGCGGAGCTTGTGCCGGAAGAGCCACATGCAACGAATGACGTTCACCTCAGGAGGGCGAGGGACCAGAACCCAAGTACCATTCGTGGTAAGGGCCCTGTATTCGTCGAGCATGGCCGCCTTCCAATTCGGGTCGAGGAGGGCTATTTTGTGGGAGGTTGGGATGGGGGAAAGGGAGGTCGGGCTGGAGGCAGGGGTTGGGAGTCGGGAAGGACAGAAGATGATGCAGCGGGGGGGGGGGGGTGGGTGGGGGGCTGCGGCCGCATCCAGGCCGCCGCCAGTGGCGAGGGTGGGGAGACGGGTAGAGAGAATTGATTGGTTGCGGCCACAGCAGGATGTTGCGGCCGCGACATCAGGCCATGCGGGATGGGTAAGGGGGAGGATGTAGGGGAAGGTATGGCGAGGCGATGTGTGGTGGTCATGGATACGATCTGACGGGGTCGGAAGACACCGAAGACGCTGCGGGTGTGCAGTCTGGTGGTAGGAGGTGGTGGTGGTGGTGGTGGAGGGGGAGAGGCAGGAGCACCGGGAGAGCTCTGGGAAGAAGAAAGTGAGGGAATGAAGACTCTGACTCAGACTGAGACCCCGGAGGTGTAGGAGAAGGGAGGGGAGGAGAAGAAAAGGGAAAGCGAGGCTCATCAAAAGTGACATGACCTGACACAATAAGCTTATGGGTCTTGACATCGAGGCAAAGGTAACCGTGATGATCAGACAGATAGCCTAGGAAGACACATGGAGTGGAGCGCGGGTGAAGCTTGTGAGGTGCGGTGGAGGACTGGTTTGGGAAGCACAAGCACCCTAAGGTACGGAGGTGATCATACCTAGGCAAGGTGCAATAAAGTGCCTGAAAGGGGAATGGATGCATGGAAGAGGAGAGAGCGCATCATGCTGGTAATGGTTCTGATGATTCGTTCAGCCTTGCCATTCTGCTGGGAAGTATACGGGCAAGACAAGCGATAGGAGATCCCATTTGTGGCGAAGAAAGAGTAAAAATCTTTGTTGTCAAATTCACGGCCATTGTCACATTGGAAACATTTGATAGATGTGTGAAACTGTGTTTTGATGTAGGCATGGAATTTGGCAAAGACAGGAAAGACTTGGGACTTGAAATGCAATGGGAAAACCCATAAGAAATGAGTGTATTCATCAAGAAACAAAAGGTATACTTGTGACCATCCTTTCTAGGCACATGAGAGGTCCAAATGTCACTATAAATAATATCAAAAGGAGCAAGGGTCGAGTTCATAGACCGTTGGAACGGTAGTCTGGCATGTTTGCCTAGTTGGCAGGAAGAGCATAAACTAGAGCGTGGGTCTTTAGTACAGGAGACAAGACTCTGAGAACGGGGGGCATCTAGAACGGTAGCATTGGGATGACCCAGGCGTGCATGCGAAAGGCTAGACGACGATGCCGAGAGGGCGACCGGGCACAACTGACTGGACGTAGGAGGTGGTGTGATAGGGTAGAGCTCCCCGGTGCTGTTATATCTCATGTGAGTAATCCCCGTAGTAAGATCGTTCACAGAGAAACCACCGGGATCAAACGTCAGAGAAGCGTTATTGTCAATGGTAAACCGGGCTACGAGCGAGGGACTGTAGAGCGAGCGTGAGTCGGTGAGCGACCCACGGGGATGTATGACTGCGAGCGCGAGTCGGTGAGCGACTGTAGAGCGGCGCTGCGAGCGAGGGAATCCGGGCTTGAGAGCGAGAGCGAGGGGGAGGCCGGTGATGGTGCTGGGCAGCGGTGTGGGGGAGAGGCCGGTGAGGCGAGGAGAGAGAGAGAGAGAGAGAGAGAGAGAGAGAGAGAGAGAGAGAGAGAGAGCGGCGGCGAGGAGACAACGTCGGCGACGGGAAGAGGAGTGGTGGGGCGGGAGGATCAAACTAGGGTTCCGTGAGAAAGAAAAGGATATGATACCATGTAGGATTCTAGAATTGATGTAAAATCCTCCATGAGGGTTTCCATTCATTAGACAATGATATATATAGGTTACAAGGTATTGGAAGGTATTGAGTCTTTAGGCCCACTATACACTATAAGACCTATGTAATCTATCAATAACCAAACCAACAAGAAGTTATATGATTTTTTCAAAAGATTAGTGATGAAAATCATTTCTACGAATGAACAACAATCATCCCAATATATTTCGTACCTAGCAGTGTCTGGGAGGTCTAGTAATATGCACTCTTTCCCAACAAAGTCAAGTGAGTCAATGGGGATTATAGACCCTAATCAATAATTTTTTTGGTATTTAAACCCTTATAGTGTTTTTATTGTAAAATAAACCTTTTTAATTTACAATACCATAACTGCCCCTAGTTATATAATTAAGTCATTTACTTTTTTCATTACAAAATTAAATTGTAGAAAAAATAAAAATAATAGAAGTAGAAGATATTGTAGTATCTCCATAAGCTGGCAATACCCGATCCGACCCGAGAAAACCGATCTGATTGATCCGACCCGAACCCGTCTGACACCCGAATAATTTTAAAAAAAAGTTTGGATCTGAGACCGACCGACCCGATTCGAGTGAAGCCCGAACCCGAAAGCAATCCGAACCCAGTAAGAGCCCGAACCCGATTATATCCAAATGGACCGACCCGAACTCAACCCGAAACCCAAAATTGCTCGACCCGAGCATATCTGAAACCCGAAATTACCCGAACCCGATTATACCCGACACCCGAAATAACCCAAACCCGATTATATTCGAAACCGAAAAAAATCTAAGCATTTTCCCCAACATACTCAAAACAACCTAAATATTTGATTACTTAATAATGGATGGTAATATTATCATGCATATATTATAATTAAATATAATTTTGTACTCCTTCCATTAAAAAAGTAACTTTTTAGCATTTTTTAAGACGCTCAAACTATATAAATATCAATTTTTTGGTTATTTTTATAATTTCGTAGTTATGAGTAATAAGTATGAAATTAATATTAAAAAAAATATTTTATATGATTTTGACTTTTTAAAATAATATTCTAAAAAGTGAGAAGATATTAGGACATAGTATATAAGAGGTCCCTTGTACATGTGGAGATTCATTCTTAATCAATCAAAGTGTTATTCTCTTCTAAACTCTCTCATTAGCTCTCAATGGCTCTCTCTCTCATTCACAGTTCATGGTCCTAACAATTGGTATCAGTTGCTTGAAGATCTTCGGCAATGGAGGAATGGCAGACTCGGATGCATCAATCAATGACTCGGATGGATCAGTCAATGACCCAGATTGAGGAATGGATGCGAGCCTTGTCGCAGAAAATAGATCGGCAATTCAATTTCGGAGAAGCTCCGATCTTGGCCATGTAGGACGACACCATGTGGCAGTCAATGGAAGAGAGGCGGCGCCAAAACGAAACTCAGTTGCAAAGCCTCCAGCAACTTGTCGCTTCACCGCAATGGGGGATCCAAGACTCGGCAAAACGTCAGACCGCCACCATCCGCAAGATCGACACCCTCACTGGAGGCGAGACAACAGAAACAGAAGAATTCGCAGACAAGAACCAAGAAACTGAATTCAACTTGAAGGAATCAAAGCAAGCACCAACGAGTCTTGATGAAAGGCTCGGAAGCGGCGGCGAGTGCAATCTTCCACGAATTGTCCAAAAAGATGATCGAGGCCAGCCAACAGTTCATCGAGAAAATCTGACAGAAAACTCGCAAGTTATCAACGACATTGATTTCTCCTATGAAATTGTAAAAGCCGGAGACCCAACAATCTTCTGGGGAATTAACATCGACTTTGAGCGTCCAACGCTTTTCAAGATATTCGGGACTGAGTTGGATGGCGGAGCGTCAAGCCAGAAACTCGTGGTCGAGCCGAAAGAACACTCAGAGGTAATCACCTATTTTGAAGATAGTTGTTGAAGTTGAATCAGATGAAATCGATGGAACTCAGGGAGTTTTCACTGCAAATCGTAAGAATTTGTTTGATGCGAGGATGAATTTGAGTGAATTTTTGGGAATTTCTAGTGCATACAAGGTGTTTGTGAAATTGCCTACCAAGAAGACTTGTGAAGTAGAATGGGTTGTTGTCTCAATTAGCTTGGTTAAAGCTAAAACTGCCTACCAAGTGTTTGATGGAATGTATAGGTCAGTAAGCATAGCCATTTTCGACCCTGGTGGTAGTTTTGATTTTCTGAATGGTGAGAATGGTGAAGGTAAATTATTCGACATGGTTTCGATTGATGTTGTTGGGTACAACTTGTCTACTTATGCATTGTTCAGCCTCCAATCCATCAAAGACTGGTTGATTTTGGTGCCTTTTGAATCTTTTGACAGAGGAAGGGTCGTTGTGATCCTTGTTGGTCTAGGAGGAGTGAGTGTAGCATCATATATAGGCAAGAGTTTGAGTATGGTTTTTTATCCGGGTGGAGCCTTGTCTGTTTCTTGTTGCCTAGGTGCTTGTATGCACCATGTTTGTTATTGTCTTGGAGAAGGAAGAAGATACATTTTCATTGTGAAGGCCTTGCTTGGGTGTACAGAGAAGCTATTCATGTTCAGTGTCTTTGTATGTATGAGATGTGATCTGAGCACAGAAATACATATTCTAGCAGTATTCCTAATCTTCCTGCAGACAATCAGGTTGTTTTGTTGGCAGTTGTGCGGAACTGATGCTGCAAGTGCAAGTATGGTGACAAGTGCTGCCATGGACACCCATGGATACCGATCGAGTTGGTTTGTATGCAGGGATTGGTTTTGGACTATAAGTCTACAAGTGTTGCCATGGAGTGTTTGGTGTTTGCCAAGAATGAAAGCTACTATCATTTTTTCTTCTGAGCCTGCAAATTCAGGAATAGACAGAAGTGTGAGGTTTGTATTTGATCCATGTATAATCGAATGGATGATCTATTTGGGGGAATTTTCAGTTGCCATTACATCAGCTCGTAAGGATGGAGAGCCGATGTCGTTACCGTGTATGGCTCAAGCTGTCATGGGGGAATCTTGTTACTATGGAGGTTGCTACAAAGCTCATGCTGTGCTTTATATTTTTGATGTTCCAGATTAATTGTTGTTGTCATCAGAAGGTTATTGTAGTGTGTACTTCATGGGATGTTGGGAGCTGTGTAGAGAGTTGTTATTGGGGTCAAGGTGAGCTGTTGGTTGTTGCTAAGTGCTGCTTCCATAAAGTCAGCCTACATGCTCGTGTTGGTCGTAGAAATTGTGCAAAGAGGATTGAACAATTTTAGTTCATGTGGACAGTGGCTGTCTCTCAATTTGGAGAACTACTGTGATAATTTGAAAGATAGCAAGTGGAGATGGATATACATTTAGGCTTCAATTGAAAGCTATAATAAGGCCTTACCAACTCCAAGATTATGAACTAGCTGCTACCAACCCTACAAAAGGAACGTGGAGAGCTCATTTTTTTTTTAGTGAATAATTGTTGTTGTCATAGTGGTCTACTTATTTTTCTTTGAATTAGACCTTGGGGCAAGGTGATGCCGCTCAATTATCGATGACGCCTGGTGACATTAAGGACAATATGAAGGTTCCATTTGATGGCCCTGTCACTCGTTCAAGGGCCAAGAAGATTCAAAATGCAACTAAGGCCTTTCTTGTCCGTCACCATGGAACGTTAGAGCAAGGGTTCAGGCCACCCTGGATCACTTGGCTCAAGGTTACACCACCAGCACAAGAAGTGAGCCTACGTCCACACACGGAGCTCATGAAGACTCGTCTGCACCCGCCATGATTCACCTGAACTCGGCATCACCAAGAAGCCACTCGGCCGAGTGGGCCACTGGTCTTGTCGAAGAGCATGGGCCGAGTCACACTTGTGTTGGGCCGGATTTAATTAATTTGTTATTTCATGCAATTAGATAAATAAGGTGGAATTTAATTATATCTCTTCTAGATATAATACTTGACCACCAAGTTATTAAATTTCTATCTCATTAGGATTTATTTATCTTATGTTATTTCATTTATCTTTAGATAGAATTGATCTATCCAAACCCCTTTCCTTTGCAAGGAAGGATTGGTTAGATCTCTCATAAGTTTACTATAAATTCATGTTATGCACTTTGATTTAATGAGATTGAAATAGAATTGAAGAAACCCTTTATAGATTAAGGGTTCTTCGATTATCAATCCCAAAACAACTATACGGTTCTAAAGTCTCTCGGTATTACAGTACTCATCATTGTCATCTCCATCCTTGACAATCACCATTCATCCGTGTTCTTCAACAAGCAAGCCCCACACCATTCTCGAACTCAAGCCGACGCATCAAGAACACCAGCACCTGCGCTTGGGAACACCGGACCAAGCTCCGCAGGCCTCGGCGCTCGGCGCTCGGGCCCTTCGGTGCTCTCGCGGCTCTCGCACTCGCGTTCGCTGCAGAGGCGCGCTCGCTTCCAGCGATCTCACCCACGGACTCCAGGCTCTCGCGCTCGACTTCGCAGGCTCTCGATCGCAACCCCTCGCCATCAGCAAACCGGCATCGTTCCGCGTTCACACGCCCTGAGGAGCCACCGCCCCTGCGTGTCCGGATCGTCCCAGCGAACCTTGCCCAGTCCTCGCGCACTCGCTATCTCCTCGCCTTTCTTGTTTATCGTTTACTGTTTGTTAATTAGTTCAAGTTAATTAAGTTCCTTCGTTGATAGTTTAGTTTTGTTAAGTTATAAAAACCCGTTGCTTTTAGTTAGTTTAGAATTAGTTTAATTTCCGTAGCTATTCATAGTCTAAATTTCTTAAGTTAAGATAATTGTTTTGTTTAGTTTATTAATTAGTTTAGTTAATTGTGTTAATCAGGAGATATCGGAAGAGCATTGCAAGATCTTAGCAAATATACGGCGTGGTTCTTGATCTGAAGCCCACAGGCGAAGGATCGGGTATCCCAAACATATCAATTTCTTGCTGGTCTTAATATCTCTATTAAAAATTCTTTATCTATCCATTCCATTAAAGATATTAACACTTTGACTCATAAAGCATAGCTTCTGTATGAGCAACAGCAGCAGCAGTTTCGGCAATAGAGGAATCGACTTGACCAGACCTCTCAAGGTCGCAGGTTTGTTCCCTTTAACCCTTCTAGTCAATCTAAGCCTTCTACTTCTAACCCTTCTATGCAGCAAAAGGGAGTTTCCAACTCACCTCAACAGGGTTATCAGGTTGAAACTAGAAGAGTTGCTGCACCATCTACAGATCGCAACAAAGACATCCGTTGCTTCACTTGTGGTGGTTCTGGGCATGTCTCTCGCAATTGCCCTCAGAAACGGAAGGTCCTTCTCAATGATTTGGGAGACCATTACTATGAGGAGGAGACTGCTGAGGACCTGGTAATTTCAAGTGAAGTGGAGGAGGACCAGTCGACTGAGCCTATTGAGGAGATCGATACTTCCCAGTACGACAACGTGCTTTGCATTATCAATCGACGGGTCCTACACATTCAGGAATCTCCCATGGCTGATAAAAGGGAGAACATTTTCCACGCAAGATGCTTGGTTCGCGAGGCTACCTTAAGCCTTATCATCGACGGTGGGAGTTGCTGCAATCTCATCAGTGAAAAGGTAGTGAATTTCCTACATTTATCTACTACTCCTCGGGCTACTCACTATGGTTTAAATGGCATTACTGATGATGGTTCTGATATATTGGTCACCAAACAATGTTTAGTTTCCCTTTCTATTGGAACATATCATGATAAAATATTATGTGATGTTGCTCGCATGGATTGTAGTCATATATTATTAGACCGTCCTTGGTTATATGATCGTTCTGTTCTTCATGATGGTCGTGCAAATACATATGCTTTCACCTATAACGGGAGGAGAGTTACTCTCCTACCCCTTTCGCCACACACTATTCTGAAGGACCAGGTTCGCAAAAAGCAACAAAAGGACGCCGAAAGAGAAGCTGAAAGAGTGGAGAAGCTCAAAGGAAGGCCGGCTGAACAAGCCGCACCTGCGGCCACGTATGTCGCGCCCGCTGCCCAGCATGCCGCGCCCGCGGCCTCAACAGCTGCGCCCGCCGCCGCCCTTGCAGCCCCCTTGACGACTTCTCCTCCCCATTCGACGTCATCTAAGCCCTCTTCTGCATCACTTCAGGGCTCTGTGGAACGTCGATCGTTGGTCTCTAACCCTCAGCAAGGGACCATCACATGGAATGCTCATCGACCTCATATTCTTCTGGTAATGAAACAGATATTACTTAATGTTGAATTGAGTCATATTCCTGCACCTATTGCTGCTCTTCTGCAGGATTATTTGGATGTGCTTCTAGCTGAACTACCCCAAGGCTTGCCTCCTATTAGAGGTATTGAGCACCAGATTGACTTTGTGCCTGGAGCAGCCTTGCCTAATCGCGCCGCCTATAGAGCTAGTCCTGAGGAAACAAAGGAGCTGCAACGCCAAGTCACAGAATTGATGGACAAGGGCTTTGTTCGTGAAAGCCTGTCTCCCTGTGCCGTGCCTGTCATTTTGGTTCCAAAGAAGGATGGCTCCTGGCGCATGTGTGTTGATTGCCGCGCAATCAACCAAATAACGGTTAAGTATCGCCACCCTATTCCTCGTTTAGATGATATGCTTGATGAACTTCATGGTGCTGCTATTTTTTCTAAAATTGACCTTAGAAGTGGATATCATCAAATTAGGATGAAACAGGGTGATGAATGGAAAACGGCTTTTAAAACTAAGTATGGCTTATATGAATGGTTAGTAATGCCTTTTGGTTTGACAAATGCACCTTCTACATTTATGAGGCTTATGAACCATGTGCTTAGAAGACACTTAGGAAAATTTTTCGTTGTCTATTTTGACGATATTTTAATCTATAGCAAGAATATGCATGATCATTTAAGTCACTTAAAATTGGTCTTTGATTGTCTTAGGAAAAAGAAATTATATGCCAATTTAAAGAAGTGTTCTTTTGCATCCGAGTCTACCATTTTTCTTGGTTTTGTAGTGACTGCATCTGGATTAAAGGTGGATGAGGAGAAGATTCGTGCTATTCAGGAGTGGGCTAGGCCGACTACACCCACCCATGTCCGCTCATTCTTGGGCCTTGCTGGCTTCTATCGACGTTTTGTCAAGGACTTCAGCTTGATTGCCGCCCCCCTACATGAGCTGACAAAGAAGGATGTGACATTTCGCTGGTCTGACTCACATCAAAAGGCTTTCGTCGCTCTCAAGGATCGCCTGACACACGCCCCAGTGCTGCAGTTACCTGACTTTGCTCAACCTTTTGAGCTAGAGTGTGACGCTTCTGGCACTGGCATTGGAGGGGTCCTGCTACAGAACAAGCGTCCCATCGCCTACTTTAGCGAAAAGTTGGGCACCGCTGAGCTCAACTATTCTACCTACGACAAGGAGCTATTTGCACTAGTTCGCTGCTTGCAGACTTGGCAACATTACCTCTGGCCTAAGGAGTTTGTGATTCATTCGGATCATGAAGCTCTGAAGTACCTCAAAGGACAAGCAGTGCTCAGCAGGCGACTTGCTCGATGAGTGGAGTTTATAGAGACCTTTTCCTATGTGGTTCACCACAAGAAGGGAAAGGATAATGTGGTAGATGACGCGCTATCACGCAGGTATGTCCTCTTAAACCATATGGATGCACATGTTTTGGGTTTTGCTTTGATAAAGGAACTGTATGCTTCTGATAGTTTCTTTAAAACTATATATGCTCAATGTGTGTCCAAAGGTGAAGTTGATTCATTTTTTATTGATAATGGGTATTTGTTTAAGATGGGCAAGCTTTGTATCCCATCTTCTTCTATTCGCCGATTGTTAACCCAAGAAATTCATGAATCTAGGGGACATGGAGGTTTCGAAAAAACTCTAGCTGGACTAAAGGAACACTACTTTTGGCCTAAAATGTCTAATTATGTGCTAAGATTTGTCAAAAGTTGTGTTACATGTGCTAAAGCCAAATCGAAATCCAATGCTAATGGTCTATACCAACCGTTGCCTATTGCTAATGCACCCTGGGAAGATGTTTCTATGGATTTTATTGTAGGATTGCCTAGAACTTCTAAGGGTCATGATTCCATATTTGTTGTTGTAGACAGATTTTCCAAAATGGCTCATTTTATACCGTGTCATAAAACTGATGATGCTATTCATGTTGCTCATTTATTCTTCAAAGATGTTGTTCGCTTACATGGATTGCCATTATCTATAGTTTCTGACCGTGATCCTAAATTCTTAAGTTCTTTTTGGAAAACTCTATGGTCTAAATTGGGTACAAAATTGTTATTTTCTACTTCTTGTCACCCACAAACTGATGGCCAAACTGAGGTCACAAATAGAACTCTTGGGGCTCTCCTTAGAGTCATGCTGCGAACTAACCTCCGGAGATGGGAAGACTGTCTACCATTTGTAGAGTTTGCATATAACAGGTCTAGGCACTCTGCAACAAAGATGACCCCCTTCGAGGTAGTATATGGCCGAAATCCATTAACTCCAGTGGACATGATGCCTCGGCCATATAAGGACAAGGAGAGCGTGGATGCAGCTAAGCAAGTGGACTTCATCAGAAGCTTGCATGAGCGTACCAAGGCGCAGCTGGAGAGGAAGAATGCGCAATACAAGGCCGCGAAGGACAAGCATCGCAAGGATGTGTAGTTCAACGTTGATGATCTAGTATGGCTGCATCTCAGGAAGGAAAGGTTTCCGCAACAACGGAAATCTAAGCTGGACCCCAGGGGAGATGGACCATTCAGAGTGGTTCAGAAGATGGGTCCTAATGCATACAAGCTGGATCTCCCTGCCGATAAATACAGCGTCCATTCTACATTCAACGTCGCCGATCTATCCTTGTTCGTGCCTGACGATGACTCTGACGACGATTTGAGGACAAATCGAAGTCAAGTGGAGGAGAATGATGCCGCTCAATTATCGATGACGCCTGATGACATTGAGGACAACATGAAGGTTCCATTTGATGGCCCTGTCACTCATTCAAGGGCCTAGAAGATTCAAAATGCAACTAAGGCCTTTCTTGTCCGTCACCATGGAACTTTAGAGCAAGGCTTCAGGCCACCCTGGATCACTTGGCTCAAGGTTACACCACCAGCACAAGAAGTGAGCCTACGTCCACACACGGAGCTCATGAAGACTCGTCTGCACCCTCCATGATTCACCTGAACTCGGCATCACCAAGAAGCCACTCGGCCGAGTGGGCCATTGGTCTTGTCGAAGAGCATGGGCCGAGTCACACTTGTGTTGGGCCGGATTTAATTAATTTGTTATTTCATGCAATTAGATAAATAAGGTGGAATTTAATTATATCTCTTCTAGATATAATACTTGACCACCAAGTTATTAAATTTCTATCTCATTAGGATTTATTTATCTTATGTTATTTCATTTATCTTTAGATAGAATTAATCTATCCAAACCCCTTTCCTTTGCAAGGAAAGATTGGTTAGATCTCTCATAAGTTTACTATAAATTCATGTTATGCACTTTGATTTAATGAGATTGAAATAGAATTGAAGAAACCCTTTATAGATTAAGGGTTCTTCGATTATCAATCCCAAAACAACTATACGGTTCTAAAGTCTCTCGGTATTACAGTACTCATCATCGTCATCTCCATCCTTGACAATCACCATGTAGAGATTTACTTTCCTAAGTGTAAATTTATGCTTGAACATTTATTGTAATATTTTGAATAGGTTGAATGAGGTATATGAGCTAAATTAGCTAAGGTATTTACTTGGAATATTGGGTTGGTCTATTTGGATTGAATTGAGACCGTATGGTTTTGATCTCCTAATGGCCCCCCAATTCCATTGGTGAAACCTTTGCCTAAGTAGCCCATTCCCACTCCGAAACCCTCAGCTCCTCTAAAGTGCATATTATATATAGTCTCATTTTGGAGACTTCACAGTGAGGCTCTCATTTAGGTTGCACGACTGCCGAGGCGGCTCTCTTGAAGCTTCCATGGCGATTCTGAGTTTCTATCTTTAGAACTCTTCGACGTCTTCCTCAGGAGCTTCCATGGCGATGATCTTCCGATCCGGGTCTTCAGAGTGACGAGCTGAAAGGGGGAGCTCTTCTTCTTCCTTTCTTTGTTTATTACTTTGAATGTTTAGAGCTTTTATGCTTAGGGTTTGAGTAGATCTCGTTGATTGTCCTCTGTAAACTTTCCTCCGTTTTAGTGGATTTAGGGCCTGACTCCTGAGGCCCCGCGGATGTAGGTCTTTGACCGAACCGCGTAAACAAATGGCTTGTTCGTTTTGATTGCGTTCCTTTGCTTGCTCGTATTTATAATTCCTGCGCTTCCGCTCACTCGAATCGATCGTTCTTAAACAACAATTGGTATCAGAGCCTCTTCGGGGTGAAGACGATCTATTTGTCGTTCAAAACTCCTTTCGATCTCTGAGTTTTTCGCTTCAAAACTTTATATTGTCATTTGTTACTCTTACTGAGTTTGTGCGAAATCTGATACGTCTCCTCTCTTTATAGGTCTAAAGGATCTATATATTTGAGTTTGTATCTCCTGGATTTCTTAATCATGCCTGAGTCTTTTGTTCGCATTAAACCCTACAATGGCACCACTGATTTCGCAATGTGGTAGGTAAAAATGAAAGCGGTGCTCATAAAGGAGAAGTGTTGGGCTGCTGTGGAAGAAAAATACCCAGCTACTTTCACTCAAGCAGAAAAGGAGGAAAAGGACCAACAAGCTCACAATGAGATTATGATCAGACTTGCTGATGAAGTAGCAAGACAAGTTATGACTCAAACGACTGCAAAAGGTCTCTGGAAGGCCTTAACTGACTTATATCTGGTAAAATCCTTGCCTAGCCGAATAAACCTGCTTTGTAGGTTATTCAACTTTAAGATGGATGTCTCTGTGGCTTTAAATGACAACCTTGATAGATTTCTCACTATGACTCAAGACTTGGAAAGGTGTGGTGATAAAATAGATGATACACATCAGGCTGTTTTGCTCTTAAATGCTTTACCCTCTCAATTTGACACATTTAAGGATGTTATTCAGTTTAATAGGGAAGATTTGAACAAAACTAAGCTTCTTGAGTCTATTATACATAAGAATGAGGTTATGAAAGTCTTTAAGTCTAAGCAGGAGACTAAAAATGAGGCTCTAATGGCCAGAACTAGGAACAGGAACCAAAATAAGAAAAATAATCACAAGAAAGAAGACACCAAAGATACTAAATCTGAAAAAACCTCTGAGAAGCCTGTCTTTGATAAGAAAAATGTCACCTGCAACTACTGCTCTAAAAGTGGACATTTTGAAAAAGATTGCTATAAGAGGAAAAAGGATGAGGCTAGAAAAGAAGCTGCTGCTAGAAATACTTCTGGTTTATCTGCTTTCTGTGAGGGTCAGTGCAGTCATGAATTGCTTGCTGTTATTAATCTTTGTGATGCTTCTGATGTTTGGCTTCTTGATTCTGGTTGCACTCTTCATGCTACTCATGATAAACATTGGTTTGATAAGCTTGATATTCATGATGAGGGGGAGGTTCTGTTAGGTGATCACCATGCATTACCTATTAAAGGAACTGGTACTGTACCCCTTAGAATGCATGATGGTGTTATTAGAATTTTGCAAAATGTTAAGTGGGTTCCTGGTTTGAAGAGAAATCTCATGTCTGAAAGTGTTTTTGATGATCAAAACTGTCATTCTCATACTTATGGTGGTGTTAAAACAGTGAGTAAAAATGGTAGGGTTCTAGTAAAAAGTATCAAGAAAAATGGCCTTTACCATGTGATTGCCAGTTTTGAATGCAATGTTGCCTCTCATGCTGTTTCTAACTCTCATGATGTCTCTAAATCCTCTGCTAAAACCATGTGTGCTAAAAATTCTGCTATTTGGCATAAGAGATTAGGGCATATAGGAAATCAGGGGATGCTACAGTTGTTTAATCATGGCATTTTGAAAGAAAAACCTGTTCCTATTGATAAATGTGAGCATTGTATTCTTGGTAAACATGCTAAGTCTGGGTTTAAATATTCTGCTTATACTGCTAAAACCCCTCTCGAATATGTCCACTCTGATCTCTGGGGGCCTAGTCAGGTTGAAACTGTTGGGGGTAAGAAATATTTCATGTCTCTAATAGATCACTTCAGTAGAAAGGTTTGGATCTATCTGTTGAAAGCTAAAGGTGAAGCAACTGGAATTTTTAAAACCTGGAAAGCTCTTGTTGAAAAAGAATCTGGTTTTTCTATTAAGTGTCTAAGAACTGACAATGGGCTAGAATTCTGCAATGCTGAGTTTGATTCTTTCTGTGCTGAACATGGTATTAAAAGGCACTTAACAATTCCTGGTACACCTGAACAAAATGGTATCGCAGAAAGAATGAATCGAACCTTACTTGAAAAGGCTAGATGTATGTTATTTTCTGCTGGTTTTAAACATTCTCTATGGGGAGAAGCTATTGTTACTGCTGCATATCTTATCAATAGAACCCCCTCATCTGTTATAGGCTTTAAGACTCCTTATGAGCTATGGTCCAACAAGAAACCTGATATTACTCATCTAAGACCGTTTGGTTGTACTGCTTTTGCTCATAAATCTGATGGAAAACTGAATCCTAGATCTCAAAAGTGTGTCATGCTTGGTTATTCTGATGAGTCTAAAGGCTATAAATTGTTGGTTATTCAGCCTGGAGCTTATAAAGTTATCATTAGCAGAAATGTTATATTTAAGGAGAATGAATTTCACTTCAAAGATATTTTAACCCATCTATCTGAGCATGATGACAGACAGGATTTATCTGAACCACCACCACTTGGAGGTGATGGGAACACCACACAATTTTATATTCCTTCTCAACATCAAACCGATGAAGAGGATGAATTTGACAGTAGCTCTTCTCCTGTCCTTGATACATCTGCTGCTCCTAGCAGCTCTGAGAGCAACACTGAGTTGCAAATTAATCCAGTTGGTGAGGGGGTAAGTAGTGGTGATACCACTGATTCTCTATCTTATTCTACCAACCCCTCTAACTCACCTTCCACCTCTGTGCATTCTTCATCTTCTGCTGTTTGTTCTGCTTCTACTTCTAATGTTCATGTTGATCTTGATGTGCATGATTTAAGTAATTATCAGCTCACCAGAGACAGATCACCTAGGACTATTAAGCCAAATCAGAAATACAACAGTAACTTGGTTGAATTTGCATGTGTTATGTCTGATGTTGTCTATGCTTATACCCCTGATACTTTTCATCAAGCCATTAAATGTAGTCAGTCTCAGTCTTGGATAACAGCTATGCAGGAAGAAATAGATTCAATGACTATTAATAAAACCTGGGTGCTTGTTAAGAAACCTGAAAAGGCTAGACTCATTGATTGCAAGTGGATTTACAAGTTGAAAGATGGGGTTAATCCTAGTGATCCTCCTAGGTTTAAAGCTAGACTTGTTGCTAAAGGTTACACCCAAAAAGAAGGGAAAGACTATAATGAGATTTTTGCACCAGTGGTTAAATATAAAACTCTTAGACTCTTGTTGGCTATGACTGCTGTTTATGATCTAGAACTTGAGCAAATGGATGTAAAAACGGCTTTCTTGCATGGTGATCTTAGAGAAACTATTTATATGAAACAACCACTTGGTTTTATCGATAAGGCTAATCCTAATCATGCTTGCTTGCTCAAGAAATCGATTTATGGCCTAAAACAATCTCCTAGGCAGTGGAACATCAAGTTTAATTCCTGCATGAGAAAGTTAGGTTTTCGTAGAAGCAAGTTTGATACATGTTTATATATGAAGGATGTGAAAACATGTCTGCCTATCTACATTCTGCTGTACGTTGATGATATTCTGCTTGCCTGCAAGTCCTTGGTTAAAATATCTGAAGTAAAGAAAGACTTGAAATCTTATTTTGATATGAAAGATCTTGGGGCTGCTAAGAAAATTCTAGGCATATCTATTCATAGAGTCAGATCAAAAAGGTTGCTCACTCTATCTCAATCTGATTACATCCTCAAGGTGCTTGAAAGGTTTAAAATGCTTAATATTAAGCCAACAACTATGCCCTTAGGAGGGCATCTAGACCTAACTAAAGTTAGGACTCCATTGTCTGCAGATGAGATTTCATACATGGAAAATGTGCCTTATGATGCAGCTGTAGGCTCTGTTATGTACTCTATGATATGCACTAGACCGGACCTATCTTTTGCTATTAGTGTTCTTAGCAGGTTTATGTCAAACCCAGCTGAGAAGCATTGGTCTGCCATGAAATACCTCTTGAAATACCGTGGTGGCACTTCAGATCTTGGCTTGGTTTATGGTTGCCACTCTCCTATTCAGGACTTGCTAGGGTATGTTGATGTAGACTTTGCTGGAAACAAAGACAACCGAAAATCCACAACGTCTTATGTGTACACTTGGGCTGGAAATTGCATCTCTTGGAAGTCTCAACAACAGCCCATAGTTGCTCTTTCTTCCACCGAAGCAGAATATATAGCAGCCACCGAGGCTTGCAAGGAAGCCATCTGGCTCCAAGGTCTCCTTAAGGAGATTCAATGCAGGTCTTATGTTTCTACTCTTCATATTGATAGCCAGAGTGCTCTATATCTTTGCAGGGATCCTATGTATCATGAACGCACTAAACACATTGATGTTGGATTCCATTTCATTCGTGAAAAGGTTGATAAGAATGTGATACAGGTGAAGAAGATCAATGGAGATGCCAACCCTGCTGATTATGGCACCAAGATCGTGACAGTGGATAAATTCTTGTTCTGTAGGAATTTCCTACAGATCAAGAACACCACTCACTGATCTGGCTATCTCCTAGGACCGAGGACGGACCCAGCTACCCTAAATCCATACCCAACTGAAACGTGTGTCTGCCTTTGGTAGACTTAGGAAATTAAGAGGGCATTTGTAGAGATTTACTTTCCTAAGTGTAAATTTATGCTTGAACATTTATTGTAATATTTTGAATAGGTTGAATGGGGTATATGAGCTAAATTAGCTAAGGTATTTACTTGGAATATTGGGTTGGTCTATTTGGATTGAATTGAGACCGTATGGTTTTGATCTCCTAATGGGCCCCCAATTCCATTGGTGAAACCTTTGCCTAAGTAGCCCATTCCCACTCCGAAACCCTCAGCTCCTCTAAAGTGCATATTATATATAGTCTCATTTTGGAGACTTCACAGTGAGGCTCTCATTTAGGTTGCACGACTGCCGAGGCGGCTCTCTTGAAGCTTCCATGGCGATTCTGAGTTTTTATCTTTAGAACTCTTCGACGTCTTCCTCAGGAGCTTCCATGGCGATGATCTTCTGATCCGGGTCTTCAGAGTGACGAGCTGAAAGGGGGAGCTCTTCTTCTTCCTTTCTTTGTTTATTACTTTGAATGTTTAGAGCTTTTATGCTTAGGGTTTGAGTAGATCTCGTTGATTGTCCTCTGTAAACTTTCCTCCGTTTTAGTGGATTTAGGGCCTGACTCCTGAGGCCCCGCGGATGTAGGTCTTTGACCGAACCGCGTAAACAAATGGCTTGTTCGTTTTGATTGCGTTCCTTTGCTTGCTCGTATTTATAATTCCTGCGCTTCTGCTCACTCGAATCGATCGTTCTTAAACAACACACCATTCATCCGTGTTCTTCAACAAGCAAGCCCCACACCATTCTCGAACTCAAGCCGACGCATCAAGAACACCAGCACCTGCGCTTGGGAACACCGGACCAAGCTCCGCAGGCCTCGGCGCTCGGCGCTCGGGCCCTTCGGTGCTCTCGCGGCTCTCGCACTCGCGTTCACTGCAGAGGCGCGCTCGCTTCCAGCGATCTCACCCACGGACTCCAGGCTCTCGCGCTCGACTTCGCAGGCTCTCGATTGCAACCCCTCGCCATCAGCAAACCGGCATCGTTCCGCGTTCACACGCCCTGAGGAGCCACCGCCCCTGCGTGTCCGGATCGTCCCAGCGAACCTTGCCCAGTCCTCGCGCACTCGCTATCTCCTCGCCTTTCTTGTTTATCGTTTACTGTTTGTTAATTAGTTCAAGTTAATTAAGTTCCTTCGTTGATAGTTTAGTTTTGTTAAGTTATAAAAACCTATTGCTTTTAGTTAGTTTAGAATTAGTTAATTTCCGTAGCTATTCATAGTCTAAATTTCTTAAGTTAAGATAATTGTTTTGTTTAGTTTATTAATTAGTTTAGTTAATTGTGTTAATCAGGAGATATCGGAAGAGCATTGCAAGATCTTAGCAAATATACGGCGTGGTTCTTGATCTGAAGCCCAAAGGCTAAGGATCGGGTATCCCAAACATATCACAAGGTCTTTGTAAGGGAGAGAGTAATGTTAGGACATAGTATATAAGAGGTCCCTTGTACATGTGCAGATTCATTCTTAATCAATCAAAGTGTTATTCTCTTCTAAACTCTCTCATTAGCTCTCAATGGCTCTCTCTTTCTCATTCACAGTTCATGGTCCTAACAGAAGACTTACATTTTTTTTAACGAATGTAGTATTGATTAAGAATTGATAAACATTAGCTTAATCTATATAGAAGGATAAATATCTCATAGGTAAAAAAATTGATTTGTTTTATCCAATATGATTCTTGCGGGTTCGATTTGACTGAACTGAATTCGACCAAAACTGTTGTGACCAAAACCTAATTCACCCAAACCCGCTTAGACCAAAACCCGATTCACCCGAACCCGTTTAGACCGATACCCGATTCACCCAAACTCGTTTAGACCGAAACCCGATTCGCCCAAACCAAATAGGACCCGAAATCCCGATTTTATCCGATAAACTAATGCCCGAATAAACCCGACCCGAACCCGATCAGACCCGAATTGTCATCACACCCGATATCAACCAGAGTCCGATATGACTCGAAACCGAATAACCCAACCCAAACCGGACCCGACTCGCCCGATTGCCACCTCATTGTCCATAACTACCATATCTTTTATTTGTTCAAACTTTTTCAAAAAGATTTAGGAAGCCATATTCACAAAACTCACGACCTAAAATTACCGTACGTTCTCCAATATGTGAGGTTATGTGAAACCTAAAATCCATGTCATATCACCATTAAAGGATGCCTAGGGTAATCGAATGTGTCAAGATTAGATAATTAATTTTATTGTAATGGTTGTTATATTGTCATTACAATAATTACAACCACAATAAGATATTAAAATTTCATATTGTAATACAATTAATTGTATTAATTATTACAATAAATATGATAGTTAAACGTATTGTAATTAGTTATGATTATTGTAATCTCGTATGTATATATTACAAACAAAGATAATTTCATTATTTACAATATGTCATATAATAAATTAATACATGCTCGTATCATATGAATGTAGAATTAAAAATATATTTTTATTATCTTTAAAGATTTTTTAAAATAGTTTCCAAATTTATTATTTAATTATATTAATTTTTAATTAAACTAAATCATTTAACGGTGAATAAGTAATAACATCAATAAAAAGGTCTATTTAATTAAAAGATTTAGTATATGATCTATTAACTACTAAAATTATTTAAAAGGGTCTTAATCCTCCTATTACCTCAAGTCGAAGTTTTAAAGATGAAATGATGTTTTCGAAAGTGTTTGTTAAAAATATATAAGACCAATACTGAAAAATCCTAAACAATCCAATAAAGAAAAGAGGGGAAGGGGCAAGAATAAAGGGTAGAAAAAAATTAAAGAAACGTTGCGAAACGACGGATAAGCTTCAAGGCGCCAACTTTTTAGAATTTCTATAATTTTCTCTGTAAAGGGAAATTAAGTGAAATGTTGGAGATTTCAAGGATGGTGTGTTATTTACTCTTTAAGAAATGTAACTTCACACTGTCAATAATCAACACCAACACTTCCACTACAACTAGAACAAAGAAATAAGGTTCACATTAATATTTCCCCTTAAATCAACTTGCATAATTTTTGCATTCAACTTGTAATGTTTACACCCGGTATAAATAAATCTCTCCTCTCAGACATCAAAAGCTTACAACTCTTTGATTTACAGGAAGCTTAACTCACCAAAGAAGGCCAAGGACAAGTAATTTAACTTACAAGAAGACATGGAATAAATAGCATCGATGCAATCCTTCCCTAGATACAGAATACAACAAGCCCTTTCTTTCCTTGAACTTCAGTCTTGCTCTCTTGCAACCAACAAGAGGTTTGAGATGAGTGCTGAGAAGTGAACCTTCCATTCTCCTACAGTCGCAAATGGCAGAAGCCCACTGAGCAGTGGCAGAATTAGGAGAGTAACGAGGTAGAATAGAACACGCCTTATCCAGTACGGAAATATCACACTTTGTTTCGTCGCTTGGCATGCTTTGATGGGCCCGTAAAGCATCATGAAGAAGAAAGATGTGAACATATTTGCGAAGAAATGCAATGAGCATAATAACTCCCAGTACATTAGCCAATGGTAACCACTGCCTCCCAAGGTGTCAATGCAAAACTTGCCTACTATACCACAGCCAAACCCGAGCAGTAGTAGTATGAAAGTCAGGGGCATTGTTTGTCTTGGAGTTGCAGAGCGTTGGACCATCAAATAAGCAATGGACAAAATCATCAGGAGACCAAACAACATCCTGCTAATTACTTGAACTTGACACCTCAAAGTCTGCAAGCCTGAACTGAACGATGACACTGGCTTAGGGATCCACCAGGAGTTGGACTCCTACAAAATAAAAGGTAAAGGATAATCAGTCACTCGTCAATGAGCCGTGAAAAACTAGGTAACTGAATTCTGTGGATCACATCTCTTATTTATCTTGCAGGATTCTCTCTTTGCAGGTAAGAAAATGCTTCTTGCCTCAAAGTCACATTTAGTAAATGGAGTATGGCTCCAAAATGCATCTTTTAACTTGTTTAAGAAGCCAATCTTGTTCATGAAAACAAGAAAACATACATGTCCATCTATTCACCTTCTTAAAACACAAATTAAAGGGTAAAAGGTGAGTGCATTTAGAAAGGTTCTTAAGATACCTTCACAAATATGAGTTCTTACAAATGACAAAGTGATCAATGACAAGACAACTACCAGCAGGAAATCCTTTAATCATTAAATAATCTATTTCATTGCATGATTCATGATTGAAGTTTCAGAAGCAATGCAGCAACAGTTCAAACAAAATGGAAAGTGAAATTTTACTAACCATGGAAGGAGTGCAGGATGAAGTTGCCTCAGTGATTCTTTTATATGAAAAGACATAAGCTCCATACGCAATGAGGGATGACATAATAAGCAAGCCAGCAACTAGACAGTCTATGCAATTCCTTAGCAGCTCGGCATGCCTCGTGTCTTCCATCTGAGTCTTGAATTTCTCAGCTTTAAAAGATGCCTTCGAGACCCCCATTGACAATTTATATCTCTCAAGAAAGTTTGAATCTGAATTGAGAGAAAGCTGAGCTTCTTTGAGCTGTAGTTTTTTCATCGCAAGACTTATCTCAAAAGCCTTAAGGTCATTTGAACGAACTTGCTCTGCAATAGATTTCTCATATATGCTAAGCATGGAACCACTGTCTGAGAAACTTTGCAAGTTCGAAGAACAAGACAGTTGTAGATGATCTGCGTTATGCAAGGACAGCTCCCGAGTCATACATACTTTCAGCTGGTTCTGTTGTATATCTTCAACATAACTTGATTTTTCAGCAGTGAAAACAGTGGGCAATGTTGACTCTGTTTGGCAATCATTGGCATCAGAGTCCTTTGAAAAACATTCAAATTTGTTTATGTGCGCGGCAGGAGTAATTTCTGAACAATTATCCTTAGAACTGATACAAGTCAGGTGATCTTGTAGATGCTCCCTTGATGAATTTTTGACCAATATAAGAGTGTTTAAAGTGCTTTCAAATGATTTCTCAAAATTCCTTGTGAAAGGCTCAAACTTGTTCCCGAAAACCTTGCAACCACAGGAAGAAAGGATATCCACATATTAACGTCTAGAAAGGCAAAGTGAAACATAAATCAAGTCTAACAGATACTCAGGATTATATGTGGCTTACATTGGCTAAAGATTCTCTCACAGCCAAAGTACAGATCTGCAAGTGAAGAATAATTCAAAAGATTAATGCCCAACATTCCAGCTTATTAAAAATGTCAAAAAACTGCAGATGGTATAACTGAGGTTGTTATTACCATCAACAGTTGCTTCACCTCTAATTAAGTCACTTTTACATCAATGCCCAAGTAGCAATACTTCATTGGTCCACGACTGAAAAGGTTATCAGCTGTTTCAGTGTGATATTCTTTCTTGCTGTATAAAGAAGCAATATTGAAGGTTGCACAACAAATTTTCAACCATAAAACTATCATATCTACCTGTGTCAATCATACCCAACAAGCTATGGTGGAAAAAACCAATGATTTTCAACTCTATATGGCAAGAATTTTGGAGAATTACCTTTGATAAATAATGCACCGGCACTTTTTCACAGGTTGCATCTGTCCTTTCTAGAACCTATAAAACAAGGAATATGCCTGGGGACTTAACTGGGAGTGAGAAGAGATTGGACATCATTATGAACAATGATATCAAGAACAAAAGATGGAATGACAGAAACAAAAATATTTCTTTGGGTAGCACTGTAGCAGTGATGAATGGTTGTAACAAGCTATATTACAGATTTACCCAACATAGCAATTAAGAAGAAAAGATAGCTGCAATAAATTGCAAGAACTAAAACCTTTTTCACATAATTTGCAAACTTGGTTTAAGCAACTAGACGTCTAACGAGATCTTTCCAGAAATACAACTTATCCACATTCCATACACAAAATTCAACCTGATTGTCGTATTGGAGACATTTCCTGCCATAGCTATAATAATAGCAATACTTATTCTTGCAGCATTAAAACCAGATGTACACTACATTCCTTTCCCCAGTAAGAAAACAGGCTTCCATTAATAGCAAGTCATGGACTGAAGTTAAAAAGATAGGCAAAACTAAGTTTATAGTTTGCACACCATATGCATGAGCCAACCACAAATTTGCGGAACTGAGAACCAACACCCTCAAACAGCATGAAATCAAAAACAGAATCCTAAAAGGTCAGTTTTTTTTAACCTAAACTAGAGGCTGCAACTATTATTTGACCAATCCAAAACCCAAATTCCTTTCAATTTATGATTCAGAACAAGCCCCGCCGATATGCAACCGAAAAGTCAAGCCACAAAGCGAAGAAGTTACAAATTCGGGAACCAATCAGATTAATAAATGAGAATTGATGATACCTGAGCCATAACGGCAGCAATGGACATCCCCAACGGAAAAGCCATCGAATCGACATCGCTAGCACTCTTCCGAACGAAAACCCTAGGGCTTCGCTGTCTTTTCGCAATTCGAAGCCCTCTCGAAAAGCTCTGCCCCGACACGGTTGAAGACGAAGAACAAGAAGAGGAATTACAGAGCGGGGCCAGTGCAACGGACGGACCTGAAACCTTCTTCCTGATCCTGGGAATTAATTTTGAACCGTTGATTTGGGATTTCACCGGGCCATCGGACGGTTGAGCAGCCTTGCCGAGTGAATTAGGGGAATCGAGGCTGCAACTGGATGCGGTGGCGTCCATCTGTGCAGCCGGTGAAGGTTATCCGTCGACGGCGGCAATGGCGATGGCGACGCCGTGATAGTGAACGGAGAGGAAGGGAGGGAGAAAAGGCCGTTGAGAAAGAAATGGCAAGGTGGGGAGAGAGAGAGGGCTTTGAAGTTGGGGAGCGTATAAATTTAATCAGGGTGGGGCATTCAAATTTGATAATTTCGCGTGGTAATTACCAAAGGCTGAAAATGAACGTAGTCTTGTGACTAATTAACTTAAAAAAAAATTAATTAACCCCTTTTAATTATATACGGACGTGCATGATTTGGGGTGTATATAGTCAACACGTTTTCTCATACCTTCCATAAAATAAAATCGTTTCGGCTATATACACCGCAAATCCACACGTTGTTAAGGACGTGCATGCACATTGAAAGAAACGTGCATGCACGTCCTTAAGGACGTGCAGATGAATTTGTAGCCACCCGAGTCCGGACATGCAATCACATTTTTATTTTTATTTTTTAAAAACGTGCTTGCACGTCCATAAGGACGTGCAATTCTGCACCACTACTAGAAGTTCCAACAGTTTGAATAATCGTCGTAAGTTCCAACAATAACCATGAATTCCAACGGTTTGAATATTTGGAATTTCCAACACTACATTTGTTGGAATCTCCTAATGCATCTACCGGTATAGATAATATTTTTAATTTAAATGATCTATGTGTTCCAACAGTTTTATTTGTTGGTGATTTCCAATCCATAGACCAGGTTGGAATGAATTCCAACGCCTTTTTTTCCAACCTAGTGCCTCCTTGTTGGAAATTTCAATAATTCGTAAAAATAGGTTGGAACTTCCATCCTAAATCACCGTTGATAATTCATGTGCTTCCAGTAGTATTTGCACGTCGTTAAGGACGTGCAACGCAAACCCTAGTTTGCTAGTCGACGTTCACAATGCCTCACTGTTATTTATTGAGTGAGGATATGGACAAGGCAACACTTAGGGCCCGTTCGGCAGGAGCTTGTAGGGGGGTTTGGGGTTTTTTTTATTAAAAACAACAATCCCATGACAGAGTTTGGCAGGGGCTTGTAGGGGGTTGGGAAATTAGGAGCTGGAGATTAATCGGGGCTTCCAAGAGTCTATAATCCAAACCCTGCCATGGAGGATTCCGGGGATTGTTCAAATCCACAACCCCATTTCTTCCCCCCATTACCCCTGGTCACACCATTCAAGATCGGCCTTCCCCTTTATAGAGCACCTCCTGGGGCGATCGCGCTTCTTGCGACTGGAGCACCTAGCAGTTCTTCTTCGTTCGATTTCCCATCGAAACCAGGTGAGTTTGCTCTCCTTCTTCACTCGAAAAAGCTTTCAATCTTCAATCTATAGTCGTTAGGGTTTCGATTGTTATTGTCGTCGCTATCATTCTTGCATTTGGAAGATTTCTTCATTTCATGATTTTGCAATCGTTAGGGTTTCGATTGTTCTTGTTGTTGCTGTCAATCTGCTATCGTTAGGGTTTCGATTTTGTCATTTCTTGATTTTGCTTGTTTGATTTCCTTAATTTCTGATTTTCGATTTTCATTTTCATGTTGAGAATTTTCTGATGTTCGTTTCCAGCTTGTTATCTGTGCAACCAGGGTTGGGACAATGAATTTGCTTCACTTTTCTCTGGTCTTATGTCTATCTGATGAAGTTCACTAGGATAAAAGTAGGATGGGGGAAACTGATCCTCTGTAATATTCCCCAACATACCTAGAGTAATTGCACATGGCAGTGTACATCTTGTATATGAATGAATCTGATATCAACCCATGAGACCAAAAGTACTCCGCCATTGAATTGAAATCTCTTGCAAACTCCAGTACTCTATTTCCTAGCTGTGAATATATGTTTTCCCCCCAAATTAGTCAGTAATTAGAGGAATGATAAATTAATGTCATTCTTTTTCCATTTACTGAAAAGTTTCTTGCCGATTTTGAGCACAGATTTAATTATAAATCTCTCCCTTTCTTTGTTTGTTCCCCAAGTGCAGGAGAATGTACATTGCATTTTTTTTAATTTCAGCTTACAGTCTATAGTTTCAGCATTTCATAAATTGGTTTCATTTTGTGATATTTTCATTGACATATTAGCTTAAATTGCTAGGATTTGGGATGTTAATCAATTAGTTTATGCCACTTACAACTTGCATTTTTTAGTTTTATGCACTTACCGCTTGTAATGGTAGCACTTACAGCTTGCATTTGTTAGTTTCATGCACTTAGAGCTTGCATTCTTACTTTCAGTTGTGTGCTTTTACCGTTGGGAGGAGTATAGATGAAATGGTTATGACTAAATAATTCTTGCTTTCATTTTGATTGACAATGTAGCAGAACAACAGGTTAGTTGATCTTGGTAGTTTGATATGGCCTCGAGCAGTAGAACATCATTTTGGAATGATGAGTTGACGAAGACGTTATTGGATACGTTGATTGCATATCAACTTGAATTTGGCCTAGATGAACCAATTAGATGGGTTCGGCTAGCATGCGAGTTCAAGAATGCTACTGGTAAGGAGTGTCGTCCCGAGACCCTTAAAAACAAGCATCGACAAATGAAGCTCTGGTGGAGGCTTTGGCAACATTTTAAAGATGGGGAGATACGTTTGGTTGGGATGCAGAAAAGGGATGCGTCGATGCATCTAATGAATGGTGGGATAAGAAAATTGGAGTATGTGTTATCATGTCCCTACTCTGTTGAAAATTTGCTAATCTATATGGCATCCACTACCTAGATAACTTGTGACAATTGTGTTTTTTCCCCTAGGAGAATGTACATTTCAAACAATTCCGACGAAAGGGTATCCCACCTGAGCTAGAAGAGTTGTTAGACAAAGTTTACGAGAGGAGAGCTGAAGCATTGCGCATCGGTGATGAGCCTGACTCTAATGACGACACATCCTTTAGTACAGAGGCCATCGACGACATCCTCGAACAAATGATTTGCGACAATCAAGAAGGGCGTTAGGAACTTTGAAGGGCTTGCATAATCTGTTGAATGTTGTTGTTCTTTTGGACCATTTTTTGCTCGGTGAATGTATTTTGGTCTTCCTCTATTACTATGTTTGAAGACCAGATTATTGCATTCACATGTTTGATGAAAATCATGAATGATAATTTTAATGACATGGTAAGACCTTATGATTCTCTGATCATAGTATGGTGATGTTGACTTTAGATGCACGAGTTGTTGAGTTTATTTTCTCCATTCTGCATCATTTTTAACTAATGTTAAGAGTTTTTGACATACCTAAGTTAGACATTAGATATGGTCTACTTTCTTCTCAGGTAATGTGCAAGTGCAAGCTTTGAATGGCCAATAAAATGGGAGAATTTGCAAGTATGCTCCTTCCTCGGCGACGAGCAATCAAGCGCCAAGGAGAGGCTTCCCATGGTGAACGTTGAATCTAAATTTGATTCGCTGTCAACGGCAGGTGGGGGACAACAAAAGGTAGGGGAAGACAAAACAAGTGGGGGCAAAGTTGTCATTTTATTCCTTTTTAAAGAAAATAACCTTTTACCAACCAAACACCTTACCGGGGTTATTTAAAAAAAAATCTCAACCTCTTCCATCCCCATAACCCACACAATAATCTCCACCCCATATAATCCCTTAAAAATAATCTCCACCCTGTTGTGAGCCTAATTTGCCATGTTTTATAGTTACTTTTATATCTTTTTGCATACATTTCATACATTTTGGGTTAAAATAATACAAAATATGTGTAGTTTATGTTTATTTGCAATATATGGAGGTCTACACAAGTTTTTGTTATATTTCACAGAAATCGGACGCACTTTGGAGCTTAAAGGAAAGTCACGAAGAAGCTAAGAATGGTGCAGCTGGAGAAAAGGCCATTTTTCGGTATTCATCATTCTGAGTCAAACTTTGATGTCTTCATGAAAGTTGTAGCCCTCGAAAAGAGCTTTCCAACGCATGGTCATATGCGTCAATCCGACAAACGAGGACTCGGGAAAGTGCATTTTAATAACAGAGCAGAAAGCTGAGAGATTTACTCGATATAGAGTACATTTACTCGATATCGACCAAAAGTGTCCGAGCAGTGCCTCGTCGAGGACAGGCCAGGTCGAGGAACTGAAGGCAAAGCTCCCCGACTCTAGAGAGTTACTCGATATCGACAAACGCCAGATCACAGATCCGAGCTAGTCCGAGGAAGAGCTACTCGACAACACCAGAAAGCCAACTCGACGAAGCATTTCTCCTCGATATCGTGAAGTTTCCTCGATATCGACAAGGCTAGAGCACCTTTCCGAGCCATGTCGAAGACCTGCTACCCAAGACGCCGAGCCAAGCTGAAGTCGACGTCCATGTTACTCGAGATCGAGTAAGTCTACTCGAGATCGAGGAAAGCTGTCCGGGAGCACGTTACGCGGTTTGAGTTGTCCTACTCGGATTGGGATTCCTTGGGGTCGAAGATTGCCAAGTTCTATCCGATTCTATCAAGATCCATCATGGAAGAGAAGATTTATCCACAAAGAAGATATTTTAATCTTTTAGATATAATTTCCTTTTTTAGATTTAATTATGTTATTCCATTTATTTATCTTTAAAGCTTTTAGATATAGATTTAGATATAGATAGATATTTCTATCCTTGAATAGCAAGGAGTATAAGGCTATAAATAAAGCCCATGGGGCTGATTTTAGGGATCATCCAATTCAAGATAGAGAAGTAGTTCACAGAGAAGTTTTAGGAGTTCGAAGGTTTTAGGGTTGGCATTCAACGAAAGTTGGATTGCCGGGATTGTAAAGGCTTTGAATTTAGTTTAATGCAAGTTTCTTTTCATACATCAATGTCTGAGGTTGCAATGAGGTGCGAGTAGTCCACCCACTTCTAGGGTTGGGGCGAGCCCGACGATAGCCCTGCGTGTTTGAGGTAAAGATCCGTTTTTTATCATGTTTTGAGCATCTACTACTTGTTATGTGTTTATTACCCATCTAATGGAGGTCCATGCTAACAACTTGGATTGTAAACATAAAATCAGTAGATACAATTAGGGTTTCTTGAAAGAGTTGTCTAATTGTTGGAAAAGGCGAAAACTTAGTCCTTCGATGCAAGTTATATGATTATCTGTTTTATTCTTGCCTTATGCATGCTTGGTTATCGTTGTTGCAAACCCCAATCTTGGAAGTCTTTTACATACAGTTTATTTCGAATCCAAAAGCATTTGTTTTTACTTTATTTCGTTTTACTTTCTGTCTTCCTCGATATCGACTAGCACTCCTCGATATCGAGTTACTGATTCTCGATCCAGATCGCTGTAGCTTCTGTGTGCAGGTGCTCGACAAGCCAGTCATCGACGTCGACAAGGTTTACTCGATATCGAGTAACCTTTGCTCGATATTGACCAAAACTGCCGGGAGCTGCTGCTGCGCTGTTCGACTTGTCCGATCTTCTGTCGACTAACCCTAGTCGAGATCGAAAACCTGTGGTCGACTTCTGTTTGTGAGATTTCACCGCTGCCTAGGATCCGCTGACACGCTTCCTCGTGGATCGATCCTGACTTCCCACTACTGCATCGGGAGGAAGTCTTGTAATCATTTGCAAGGGACGGAATCTGATTTGCTTTACTTTACTTATATTTTTATTGCAAGTCTCGATTTCCTCCTCTCAACACACCCCTTAAAAAATAACTCATTGCCAAACTCGCCCTTAATTGTCTAACAAGTCCTTTTTCATTCATCAAATCTAGTCTCCAAATTGGGGAAAGAAAAATTCTCTATCGATGAACCTAAACAACTTTGAGAAAATTTGTGCCGAATGCACAAATTTTCGCTCTAATTGGAGGAGTGTCCTAGTTTTTATAATAATTGGTGGAATGTCCATCCCTTTAAATTAAAATTAAAATTAAAATATATAAAAAAAATTGAAGTTTAAATCCCTAATCCCCAATCTGTGAATCTCCTCCCTCTCTGCTCTCTTCCTCATCGCTCCTCGCTCATCGCTCTGAACTCATCCACCATCAACAACGACACTTTTGCTCTCTCGTGCCTAAGGACGGCACCGGTGATGATGTCGCACTTGTTGCAGTCGGCCTCGGAGGAGAGATGCGCTTGCTGCCATCGGCCTCGAACAGAAGCCGATTGCAATCTTCGGTATCTGCGCCAAACCCTCGCTCTCCTCTCCTCCCATCCCCTGCCTCACGTCAATTCAATTCTCTTCCGATCCACCGCCACACTCGCCGATTGCAATCTTCGAGCTCTCTTTGGCACTCTCGCAGTCTCGCGCCTCATTCTGGTTCCTTCCATTGCAATAAGCCGCATGTATCTTTCGTTTGACTTGCTTATGTTCTAGACCAGTACTGTGATGTTTAATGTTAATTATGCTTCTAATTGTTATTATTGTTCTGATTGCTTCAGTGGTTCATATAACCAACAAACTTCAATTTGTTCCGATCCTTTGATTGTCAATAAATATTGTAGGGTGTCGTTTCTTTAGTGTTGTCAACATTAGGACTGAGATGGTGCGAGAGAACATATTTTTTTAGGGGATTATACTAGGAAACCACTGATTTCTAGGTGTGTTTGAGCCGGATGAACATCTTAATTTCTTGAATATCCTCTTCCTTTACTGTAATATGACAGATCCTGCGCAACTAACAATAAATTGGGGTGCCTGTGTGAAATGTTCATCTCATGGTTTTGTTTACATCTCGGATCACAAGTTTTCGGTTTCGACTTACAATGACACCGGAGAGGTATGATTAGACACCTGATGGTTTTGTTTTGTTAATTTCTTGTTCAATTAGACCATGTCAGCACAAAAATTAGACCATGTCAGCACCGATCTTATTTGTAAACTTTATCTTTTACAATATCTTTTATTAATCGCTCACATCTTCTGAAAACTTTAGAAAGTCATTAAATGTTGACATCTAGCTGTTGATGGGCAAAATCTTTATCTTTTATTAGAGGATTGTAGAAGTTTGAGCATGATCTTCTTTGTAAACTGTATGATTCATCAAAATTGTAAAGGTTGATATCTTTTGGAAACTTGTAAATGCTGACATCTTCTGGAAACTTGTAAATGCTGGCATCTTCTGGAAATAAATGATGACATCTTAACATATTTGAGGTGGAAAGCTGAACTTTTTTTTGGGTTATGTGAGAACATAGCAGGGTTTTGTACACTAGATGAATAGGTTTTGTGCTGACATGAGTTTTTAAATTATTAAATCATGTCAGCAATCTTAATTTGAAACTAGAGATGCATGCCTAGTATGCGGTATCGGTAGAAGTGGTATCAAGCATCCGGTGTTGGATTCTCTATTATGATACCTTTTCGGATAGGGAATCACGCCACGGTTCAAACTCATTGCTACGCCGTGACCTATGGTCTTTTTAGGCCATCAGAGATCAGTTCAGGTCTTAAAATTGAGATTCTATGTTTTTTTCGGCAATATCAGCAATTTTTGTTATTTTATTTTTATTGCTTAACAACTAGGGTTTGTTTTTCAATTTTCATATTTAATAACGTGTTTGTATCTTTACATTGAAGTGCCTTATAGGATTTGTGACTTATCTGGAGATATTAGCTAGTAGCTCTACAATGTTTAATGTGTTGTTACTGCTGCGTTTTAATGTGTGCTGACATGGTATCTGATTGTGTGTTGACATGGTCTCTTTTTGTGCAATTCAAGTATATGTACATGTTTTTTTTATTTCTAAATATGTGCTGACATGGGTCTCTTTTTGTGCAATTCAAGTAGATGTATAGTTTCTTTTTTATTTCTAGTAATTGTTCATCACTTCATCGGATAGTATGCTCAAATTATATGCATTTTGGGTTGTTTGGTGACAGGATCTTTCTTTAACAATGAAATGAATGTTTCTGGGAACTTAGGAATATTTAAAATGAAGCCTTTCCATTGTTTTCCTTTTTATAAGGTTGTTGTGTTAGTCTGCTGACACTGCAAACAGATTACATTGACCTATATCAGATTCATTGGCCTGGTCGGTTTGTTTGCTTTTCTTTGTTGTTGTGTTAGTCTGCTGACACTGCAAAAAGATTACATTGACCTATATCAGATTCTTTTCCCTCTTAATTGTGAGTGCTGATATGTGAACAATATATGATTAGATGTGCTTGAATGTGCTTGCGAAAATTCAGTAAGCTTAGATGTGCTTGAATGTAATTGCTGGATGTGTGTGGTTAGATGTGCTTATGAAAATTCAGTAAGCTTAGATGTGCTTGAATTTAATTGTTGGATGTGTGTGGTTACATTGAAATTGAATATTGAGGGACAAGTGCAATGTGTGTAGTTATATGATTAGTTTATGCTTGCTCTTGTACACAAATTGTTAGATTTTTTTACTACAGATTGTGCTTGCTTTTATATGATTAGTTCATTCTTTTATATGATTTATCACATTATTTGCTTAAAATTAAGAGGTACAAACAATGCTGCTGACATCTGGTGTTAGCAGTAATAATTTGCACAATAGATTGTTATTTGTGCACATCATAAAGTTATATTTGCAGAAGATAAACTTCTTATTTTTCAATAATTTTTTTAAATTCAGATTGCTTGTTTTTTAATTGGATTTGCGACTCCAGGTTGATTTGCGACTCTCAAACATGTTCTCATCCATTGTCTCTCATTTGTTTATCTATTTATTGGTCGCTGGCTTCTACGCACTAAATTGGTCGAAATCGATTTACTAATTCTTGTTGTTGTGTGAGAACATAGCAAAGATTTGTGATATGCTTTGCTAGTTATGCTATATTTATCCCATTCTCTTTATGAAGCATGAATTTCTTTGCTAGTTATGCTATGTTTTATATTGATTTGGCATTTATTGTTCACATGTTATTGCTCTTGCTAGAAGCTACTGATATATTGTAGAATTTGGTAACTATGCTGATTTGAAAATAGATAAACAAAAAGAAAAGATACGTGTGCTGACAGGAACTCTTTTTGTGTAATTCAAGTTGATGTGTAGTTTTTTTTTATTTCTAATTGTGTGCTGACATGGTCTCTTTTTGTGCAATTCAAGTTGATGTATAAGTTCTTTTTTATTTCTAATTGTGTGCTGAGATGGCCTCTTTTTGTGCAATTCAAGTTGATGTACATGTTATTTTTTTTGTTAGAATGTATAGGTTCTTTTTTATTTCTAATTGTGTGCTGAAATGATCGCTTTTTGTGCAATTCAAGTAGAGGTATAGGTTCTTTTTTATTTCTAATTGTGCTGACATGGTCTCTTGTGCAAATACAAAATGCTAAATTCGAATGTGTAATTAACTTGATTTGACATTTCTATAAAATTCATTTAGTACTTTAATCTTTGCTGGAGAATTATGCAAGAATGGTGAAGACGCTGCATTAAAGTGCACTTTCTTTAATTTTCCCTGTTATTTTTCGTAATATTCCTAATTGATGAGTGATCCTTTTGAGATTTAGACTTGCATAACTCTTTATTAGATTTATTGTTGGAGGAATATGATTTTTCACATTATTTGCTTAAAATTAAGAGGGAAAAACAATCTTGTTGACATTTGGTGTCAGCAGTAACAATTTGCACAACAGATTGTTATTTGTACACATCATAAAGTTATATTTGCACAACATAAACTTCTAATTTTTCGTTTTTTTAACGAACTTCCTCTTTTTTTTTTTTGGTTCTATGAGAACATAGTAAGGATTTGTGATCTGTTTTGCTAGTTATGCTATATTTATCCCATTCTCCATATGAAATATGAATTCCCTTGCTAGTTATGCTATGTTTTATATTTATTTGACATATATTGTTCACATGTTATTACTCATGCTAGAAGCTACTGATATATTGTATAATTTGTGTAACTATGCTGATTTGAACATAGATAAATAGAAAGAAAAGATACGTGTGTTGACATGATCTTTTTTTATTTTTTGCAATTCAAGTTGATGTATAGTTTTTTTTTATTTCTAATTATGTGCTGACATGATCTTTTTTTGTGCAATTCAAATTGATGTATAAGTTCTTTTTTTTTGGTTAGAATGTATATGTTCATTTTTATTTCTAATTGTGTGCTGACATGATCTCTTTTTGTGCAATTCAAGTTGATGTATATGTTCTTTTTTATTCCTAATTGTGTGTTGACACTGTCTCTTTTTGTGCAATTCAAGTTGATGTATATGCTCTTTTTTATTTCTAATTGTGTGCTGACATTGTCTATTTTTGTGCAATTCAAGTTGATGTATAAGTTCTTTTTTTTTGTTAGAATGTATATGTTCTTTTTTATTTTTAATTGTGTACTGACATGGCCTATTTTTGTGTAATTTAAGTAGATGTATATGTTCTTTTTTTTTGTCAGAATAACATAGATACAAATAAATAGAAACATAAATAAACAGAAAGAAATATGTGTGCTGACATGGTCTCTAATGGTGTGTTGACATGGGAAAACCTTTGGTTCTTTTATGAATTGATTTGATAATTTTTGGAGCATTTAAAGGAGTTTGTTGAACTGCACGCGTATAAGGTTTGGTTGTTTCTTCAAATTTCTTTGCGAATTAGAGCTTGTTCAGCTTCATGTATTTTATGTAGGGCGATATTTTTTCTTTGTGCATCAGTTTGTTGTAGGGTTATATTGTTTATCTGAATGTTTTGTTATAATATAAATAAAAGCCTTTTAGCTCAATGGTAGAGCGATGTGCTTATGCGCAAATACGTGGGTTCGAATCCCGCATAGGCTAAAGTTTATAATAGTAATTTAAAAAAATTTCTAATAAATATTCAATAATAAGATATATTAGTGCAATTTTAAAATATAATATAAATATTATATTTGCACAACAGAAAGTGTTGACACGAAAAAAAATATGTGCACAACATAATATTATATGTGCACAACATCAGGTTACATTTGCACAACAGTTGTGCTGACACGAAATAAAAATACTGATGCCCTACTCAATATACTGGCACAAAAAAAGTTTTGACACGAAAAAAGCATCTTTGTCGTCGGCGTCAACAACATCGATGTTGGCGTCAGCCAACATCGGAGATGTCGACGTCAGTGCTGACACAAAAATAAAAGTGCTGACTCGAAGAAAAAAAAAGTGTGATGACACGAAAAAAAGCATCCCCGACATTGGCGTCAGCATCATTGCATCCTCGACATCAGTGTTAACAACATCAGCATCTTCGATGTCGGCGTCAGCAATGTCAGCGTTAGTGCTGACACGAAAAAAAGCATCCCCGACATTGACATTAGCGATGTCAACATCAGTGCTAACATGGAAAAAAACATCTTCGACGTCGACGTCAGCAGCGTCGACAACATCGATGTCGGCGTCACCCGACATCTCCGATGTCAGCGTCAAGATCTCCGATGTTGACATCAGCAACATCAACGCCAGTGTCAGCATCTCCGATGACAGCGTCAGCAGTGTCAGTCTTTTCAATGCTGGACCAGCAAGAGACCAACGAAAAGCTTTCATCTTGACATATTCCAGAGTAGTACCTTCAGCAAGAGTATGGCACATATCAGAAAAATTTGTAATATGTTCAAGAGGGCATTCATTAAACCTTCCATAAAAAGCATTATTTTTAATTTCAGTAAGGAAGGCAGTGCGAATTTCAAAATTATTTTCAGGGATTAGAATAGCCGATTTAGGCACGACGAGAGTCGGGTGCATGTAATCCTCTACAGTGGTAGGGAATTGGGCAAGCTCAGCCTCTCCCTGCCTCGTCAGTTCAGCTTCATGCTCAGTGCGTGCTCTCTCAACGGCGAGAGTAGTATTTTTGGCTTCTAATTCTGCTTGAAGCCTCTCTATCAGCTGTGCTTGGGTTTCTGCGGCCGCCATGACTCTTTTCAATTTAGCGTGGATGTGTATAAGGCATTCCGGGTCGTCTAAGGCGTCAAACTCAGGCTGTTGACCAGAACGGTGCATACACTGCAAAATCAAAACTTAAAGGAAACACGAGATCTAACTACCTAAGGCACGAATGATTGCCTCCCTGGCAACGGCGCCAATTTTTTTGTAGGTGGAAATTGAGTTTAAAATATAGAAATATAAATCAAACAAGATCTTGCCCACGCAAATAATTACAAGACTTCCTCCCGATGTAGCAGTGAGAAGTCAGGATCGATCCTCGAGGAAGCTGGTCAGCGGATCTCAGGCAGCGGAGAAATCTCACGTCGATTTCGACTCAGGGGGTTTACTCGATATCGACCAACAGTAGTCGATATCGAACAAATCTAGTCGATTTTGGGCAGCTCTAGAAAGTCAGTCGATTTCGGCCAATCGTCCTCGATATCGACCTAGGGTAGTCGATATCGACTAGTTCTCCTCGAAATTGACCTCACCTGCAGGAACATAAATGAGCAGCGATCTTTCTGGAACGAGAAATCAGAAGTCGACATCGACCAAGGGTTGGTCGAAATCGAGCAGTAACAGTAACGAAATAAAAGACAAGTCTTTTCGGGATTCGAAATAAAATATGTAAAAGAAAACTTCCAAGATCGGGGTTTGCAACAACGATAACCAAACATTAAGGCAAGATAAATAACGATAATCATGCAAATCGCATCGAAGGAACAAGCTTTCGCCTTTTCCAACAATTAGATAACTCTTTCAAGAAACCCTAATTGTATCTACCGATTTTATGTTTATAACCCAAGTTGTTAACATGGATCTCTATTAGATAGGTAATAAACACACAAAAGGTAGTAGATGCTCAAAACATGATAAAGGTCAGATCTTTACCTCAAACACGCATGGCTATCGTCGGGCTCGCCCCAACCCTAGAAGTAGGTAGACTACTCGCTCTTCATTGCAATCGCAGACATCATTGATTGAAAAGAAACTTGCATTAATAAACTAAACAGAGTTTACAATCGATCGAAGCCAACTTGCTCTCGCTCCTTCACTCCTCTCAGTCTCCACTCTACTTCTCCTTCTCTAAGATTGAATTGTATGATTGAATGAATAAAAACCAGCCCTATATGCTTTATTTATAGGCTTCCAATCCTTGCTAATCAAGGAAGGAAATTCTATCTATGTCTCTATCTAACATAGAAGATATAATTCTACTTGGAAATAAATCTATCTAAATAAGTAAAACTAGATAAATCCTAGGGTGATTAAATGTTCAACCCTTAGGATAGATAAAAAGATAAAAATATCTAAATCTTCATGTGTTGGGAATCTTCTCTCGGAAATATCTCCATCAGATTCGGGATAGAACCTTAACAAGACCCGGACTAGCTCGAAATCGGCCACTGGGGTCAACTCGATATCGAGTAGCCTTACTCAATATCGACCAACATTTCTCGACTTCAGCTCAGCAACTCGATTCCGGCTCCTGGAGTGAACATCGACCAGCTTCAACTCGATATCGACTAAGTCAAGTCGATATCGAGTTCTTCCTTTCTTCTTCAGCTTCTCGGGTCGATTCTGGGTCTTCACTCGATTTTTGGCTTGGTCGACTTCGACCAGTTTTGGTCGACGTCGAGTAAAGTTGGCTTGTCCTTGTCTTCTCGAGCAGCTTCTTCTTCCTCGAGCTCAGGTGTGCCTCTTGGTCTTGGTCGACATCGAGTAATTTACTTGACATCGAGTAAAGTCTTGAACTCGAGTTGGCTTCTACTTCTGTTTCTCGACTGGGTTTTGCTTTCAGATCTAGTCGACTTCGAGGAGCTTCTGGTCGAAGTCGAGTAGAATCCCTCTTTTGGTTCGTCCCGGAATGGCTCCAAATTCTGTAATATGAAACCAAAACTTATGTAGACCTCTATTTCTTGCAAATATGCATATACTACACAAATTCGACATATTCCCAACCCGAAATATGCAAAGTATATAGAATAAGGAGCTAAAATGTGCATAAAAACATGGTTACTTTAGTGGAGATCAGTCGGCAACGTCGGCACCAACCGACTAGGGCCGGGAAGACATTGGATCGGACCGGGACCAGACCAAGGATTACGGTCTGGTCCACGGTCCAAGGATTTTTCAATTTCGGTTTTCGGTCCAAACCCGGGGCCAGACCGGAATTTCTGGTCCAGACCGGAATAGGACCGGGTTTAGTGTTTTTATATATAAAAAAAATTAGGGGTATTCTCTCAGCCTCTCTCCTCCGTCTCTCAGTAACACAACCTCTCTCCTCCGTCTCTGAGTAACGCCACCTCTTCTCTTCGGTCTTCAATCTTCATTTGAGGTTTCATTATCTTCTCTTCAGCCTTCAACCTTCATTAGAGATATAGTCTATCTCCCCAGTTCGTCACCGTCGTCGCCCTTCACCGTCGTCCATTGCCAGTTCGTCACCGCCCTCGCCCTTCGCCACCGCCCTTCCTCGTCCATCACCAATAGGCATCCGATCCCTGGATCTCCCCTCTTTTTTAGTCTATCTGGTCCCGATTTATACCTTTGTAATATCGATTTTAGTCTATCTCATCCCGATTTCAAATCTAGGGTTGGAGAAGTTTTTTCAATTTGTTTTTTAAAGTTTTCAGATCTAGGTTTCGATTTTAGGGATTTTCAATTTGGACTTTAGAAAATTAGTAAACGATCTGAATGAGTGAGCCTAAATCCAATTTTCAGATCTAGGTTTCAATTTGTACTTTATGGATTTTCAAATCTAAATTGTTTTTCTTCAAAAGGGATGAATAAATTAAGGATGAAACGATGAATGCAGGTGAATTAGGGTCGTGCACTTGTGCAGATTGCAAACTTTTTCTTCCCAGATTGCAAACGATGAATGCAGATGAATAAATCAAGGATTTGGTTAATTTTCCATTTTGTCAGATTGCATTTTTTTTTAAAATTCAAGTGCAAATAGGGCAGTAGAAAAGTACGGTCCAAATGGTCCAAACGGTTCGCGGACTGAAAAACCCTGGACCATATATCCCGGTCCGATCTGCAGTCCATGTCCCTAGAGTTTCCGGTCCCTCGGTCTTGGACCGGACCGGAATTTCCAGTCCGGTCCGATCCGATTCAGACTGGAAGCCCAGCCCTACAGCCGACATCTCCGATGTTAGCGTCAACATCTCAGATGTTGATGTCAGCAACGTCAACGTCGGTGTCAGCATCTCTAATGTCGGCATCAGCAATGTCAACGTCAGTCCCGCGGACACGAAAAAAAGCATCTTCAATGTAACGTCAACATCTTCGATGTCGGCGTCAGCCGACATCAACGTCAGTGCTGACAAGAAAAATGCCAATGGTGTTTGTAATGTTAGTGGAGACAGTGTCAGTAGTGTTAGTAATGTCAGTGTCAGCAACATCAACGTCGACAACGTCGACGTTAGCGGCATCGTCATTGTTAATGATCTAGTAATAATTAAGCTTTAACAACCTCTTAAGTTAATGGTAGAGTGATGTGCTTATGTGCAAATAAGATGTATTAATGTAATTTTAAAATACAAATGCATGTGCATATCCTTTCCATAAGGTTGTTTAAGCTTGTACAACGTAAAGTTATATTTGAATAACATAATATTATACGTGCACAACATCGTGTTATATTTGCACACTAGAAAGTGTTGACGTGTAAAATTTGTTTTTTAAAAAAATAGATAAAAAAAAATCTAGACACGCGAGAGGGGGGCTGGGGGGAGGCATTGAGGAAGGGGGGCTTTGTAACGACCCAGGATTATGATTTTCGAGTTACGTTTCGAGGGAAAAAACCCCTCGTTAGAATCTTGCGCTCGGAGTACATGTTGAAGGTTTAAAACCGAAGATTTGTAGTTTAAAGCAGGATTTCGCACCCAAATCCTGAAGGTCCGTTGGAGACCCCGGGGTATACCCCTGTACCTGTCCTAAGTCTACAATGCCGAAAACCTTTTTTTATGCAAATGACATAAGTTCTAAAAACGATACAACGGGCGCCACCGCAGAGCCGGGTCAAAACAGAGTATAAGTAGGGAGAAATCCCAAAAGCATGAATCTGGTGAAGTCAGGTTTAAAACACTCACTCTCCACCATATGAATGGACCCCGTCATAACAACACAAAATCAAGCAGTGTATCGGGTATCTGAAACTATACCACCAAGTCAGGCCAAGAGTCCGCCCGCGGGTCCTCTGACCGCGCTGAGGACATATAATACGCCTATACCTAGAATAAATGATGCTATGATGCTGTGCTGCAATTTAAATCACACAAGCATGCCGACAGTTTATATATATATGCAGAAAACGATTAAATGGATCCACATATAATGCCAAGTGGTGTATCCCAGATCTCCAACTACATCATACATGTTCGTACCACAACCGAGGTAGGACGCATGATCATGCCAAACCAGGTATAATCAACCATTCATGCCCATACCACAACCAAGGTAGGACGCTTGGTCGTGCCGCACCATAAATATATAAATCAATTAGACTCTAACAGGAAAACCCGATGATGCTGGGTTGTCCTATGACCCTAGAAAAGACTCTACGACTCACAGATAATGGTCGTTTTGTATTCAAATGCATACAGAATAAGAATTCTCATTCGTAAGTGCGAGTCCTAAGCATGATACTACATGGCATGCTTTTCTGCATATGCAACACCTACATATTATATGACACATCAGGCAGGAGGTACTGGTTACTGAATAAGCCCCGAAGGTACTTACCTGGCTAGAAGATCGACAAAGGAAAAATCCAGCACATAGTAGTCATGATCACAGAATATCACCTATGTACATGACGAGAATACATTGAGTATACATCTCTAGCCATTCTGAACACATATATCACACATTCATACAAGCAGATAATTAACAAACTCACATCAACCATACTTTTAGTTCACCACGATCAATCATCTCTTATCTCATACCATTCATCATAACTTGCCAACTCATCAGCTTAAAATAACCTTCATATCATACTTATACTTTCCATAGGGATATATACATATCATCGTCATCATAAGTATCGAAGATTTAATCTCTTCTAAAAATCACCACAATAGCATGCTATTAGTCATACATATCATACCGTTAGTCAAACGATCGTATTATCATGCTAGTTAGTCATCGAATAAGTCTTATTTCCAAGTTAGTTTCAAAACCGTTTCAAATCCCAGTTAAATAGTTAAGTATTCTGACCCTTGAAATTACTCGCAAAATCCTTTTTCAATTTATTATTTAGATTACTTTCCAACTTTGAAATTCTTTTCACACACACTCTCACGCTCACCCGACCACACGAATCGAACAACCAATGCAACAGGGATAAGGAAAGGGAAGAACGAAGCTCACCAAGGGTAGTTTGAGGCTTCGGAACTCTCGATCGGAGTTCTAGGCTTCGTCGGTGGCTCGTGATGGCTCGTCGGACCTGCGCCGGATATGGGTGAGTGTGATGAAGGAGCTTCGGGGTGATTTGGATCGGAAACGAATGAGAACGGCTTACCGAAGTGGCGAAGTGCACTCGAACAGGGGAATGAGCTTTGGTGGCAGTTCCGACGGCTCCAGGGTGGCGTCGGGGCAACGGTGGAGGTCGGAGGAGGTGGCTCGGGTTGCTACTCGGAGGAAGAAGCGTAGGTGGAGCTGTCGTTGTCACGTTGAGCTCGAGAGAGACTTGCTTGGCTCGACTGCCTTCTAAATAGAGGAAGCTTGGGCTTCCGGCCCTTCCCAACTCAGAACAAGACTCTACTAACACCGACAGAGAGGAAACGGAGGAAAGAAAGACGGGGCCTCGCCGGCGGATGCCTCACCCGATCACCCTCAATCTGACCGGCATCAAATTCCGACCAAAACCCAAGCAAACATGTTGTTGCAGGAGGATGGTCAAGTATGAAATAAATATAAAATAAAGTTCAGACTGACTTCCCTGTCTCAGCAAATAAATACAAGACTTCCTCCCGTTGTAGTAGAAGGTTGTCAGGATCGAATCCACGAGGAAGCACGTCAGCAGTTCTTAGGTAGCAACAGATTCTCACAGACAAGCAGCAGAAAGACAGAAATAAAAGCAGAAAAGACAAAGCAAAACAGAGACAAAAGCAAAGACAGAAAATAACGAAAGAAAGTAAAGAACAAAAGCAAACGAAAGTAAAGAACAAAGCAAGGCAGCAACTTTACTCGATCTCGACAAGCCTAGTCGAAATCGACAACAGTAAGTCAAAAATCGAAAACAGAAACTAAAAATCGCCGACAACAGAAGAAATCTCAACTCGACCTAGACAAGACTCTACTCGATGTCGACTAGGGTCCTACTCGAGATCGACAAGGCTCTCCTCTGTATCGACAAGAAAGACAGAAACTTTAAATTGCAAACTCGAACACAGAACTCAGATTTTTGACAGAAATAAATCAATATAATAAAAGACTTCCAAGGCCAGGGTATCAACACCACAACGATAACCATGCAAAGTAACACATAAAGGCATAAAAGATCATGCTTTCCATCAAACAACTTTCATTGTTAACAAATAGACATATAGAGGCTTTCGCATAAACCCTAATTTTTACTAACCCTTTTCACATAATTAATCTAAGTTTCATTAAGATCACTTTCGCTTCAATAATACAAACAAGGATCACCTTCAACTCTCACAAAAGAATCATGCTCATAGGGATAGAAGACGAATTGCATAAAAAGATCTGACCTTTACTGCATCTCCTCACATGGCCACCGTCGGGCTCACCCCAGCCTCAGAAGTGGGTGGACTACTCGCTCTTTATCATCAAGAAAGACATTAAATAACAAAAGAAACTAACTTGCATTGAATTAAATAAAAAAAGCTTACAACCCTCAAGACAAATCCGCTTTCGCCTTTCCACCTTGCTTGCTACAAACTCTCTCTCTCTACTCCTACCTACTTCTCTCCGAAATTGGAATTTGTGATGGAATGAATGAAAAACCAGCCCCTAGGGCTTTATTTATAGCCTTCTAACCCTTTCTAATCAAGGATAGAATATCTATATCTATATCTAAAACTATATCTAAAATGCTCAAGGATAAATAAAAGCAATAAGGAAATTAAATCTAAATATATCTAAATGTCTTAAAGTGGATAAATCTTCTTCTTCATGATGTAACTTGATAGAATCGGATAGAATTCTCGGCCTTCTCGACTTCCTTCGTGCCCAAGGAATCCCAACTCTACTCGGACTGCTCACGTCGACGCGATTCCAGAAGCTGTTCTACTCGACTTCGACAAGGGCTCGTCGATGTCGACTAGGCTTCGTCGTCGACTGGACTCCTCGGGTGACTCTGCTCGACAAGGCTCGGACAAGGCTTCTGGGCGTCGTCGACCTCGACAAGGCTCATCGACATCGAGTTGGGTCCTTCCTTTCCGCTTCCGCGAGTTGCTCCTTCCGCTGGAGCGAGTAGGCTTCTCTGTCAGCTTGGTGCATCCCGCTGGCAGCGAGATTTTCCGCGGCAGCGAGCGGCCCACTGCAGCGAGTCGAATCGCTGGCAGCGAGTGTTGTCTGGTCATCCTCGTCCTCGTCCTCGGCTTGTCGACTCCGGGTGTGGCGCCCGCTGGCAGCGGGGATTTCCGCGGCAGCGAAAGGCTCGCTGCAGTGAGTCGAGTCGCTGGCAGCGAGTGCCTCCTTGTCGGCCTCTGCTTGTCGACCAGCTCTTCTTCTCGTCAACTCCGGGCGTGGCGCTGAGGTGTCGTCGATCTCGACTAGTGGTCCTCGAGATCGAGTAGGGCTCCGGAGCTGGGTTGGTCTGGCTCCTAGTCGACAAGACCTGTGCTCGGACATGCTCGTCTAGATCGAGTAAGGCCTACTCGAGATCGAGTAGCCTGGGCTCTCAGCTTGATTCGACTGGTTCCGCTGCTTATTTGACTTTGGACTTCTGTAGTGGTTTTCCAAGCTTTTCTGACCTTCCTTAGAATTGCTGTAAAATGTCTCGAATTCTGCAAATTTCAACAGAAACTGGTGTAGATTCCATAATTTGGCAAATAAACACAAACTACATAGATTCTGTACTAGCTAACCCAAATGTATGCAAAGTATGCAGAAAACGATATTAAAGTTACTGTAAAATATGGCAAATTCAGCTCACAACAAACACCCCATACTTAAGCTTGCTTGTCCTCAAGCAATACTTTTATTTGTCATTCAGGGGAAGAAATAAAAAACTCTCAACATATCAGATTCATTCTTATATAACCCAACAATCAATTACCATCCTCGAAAAGGTACTAGTGTCACAAATCCATGCATGTGCAATTATATCAAAGCAACATCTACTCACAAAAAGAGGGTTATGCAAAAAAACATTCGCAAGTGACAGAGCATTGATAATCAAGAAGACTTCAATTTAAGCTCAAACAAGGAGTAGATTTGGTAAAAGACTAAAATGTGGGAAATTTCTGGCAATGTGGTGCTAATGATCCGGGGAAATGGAGTATTTCCAAACTTGAATTTCCACATTCCTTTTCATAAAATTCATCACCTTTCATAATGCTTTTATCAATAATAATGCTTTTACCTCTCTGACCTCAGCACTGCCTTCTCGCGAGTCGCGAACATGGGTGTTATGAATGTCCCCGGATACTTAGTGCTTTGGACTCCTCACAATGTGTCCCATCTCTCCAAACTATTATCTCAGAGAGCAGGGTCAATCTACCTTTATCTCCTGAGGTGATTGGATTTTCTTTCACTCATTAAATTTTCCATATTCCAAACAATTTCCTTCCAAACTCCAAATACAACACAAACACCATATGATAATCTCCATAATGTAACATCATTCTCAACATAATCCCCGGATAAGGTAAAGAATGGCAAATATTTAGGTCATGTGGAGCGATAATTGAAATAAGGCATATTATGGCTTTTGTGATGCATAAGCATAGGTAAGGCTAGGATTTCAAACAATGAGCATTATATGGAAATATAAAGTCCTCCATCATCTTATCATGCAACATGTCAAAAGCAACTTCAAATTTTACCTCCTTCTATGGTTTTCATAAAAATATGCACTTCATTATGACTTCCCTTTACTAGGCAATTTCATGCTATATCTCTGATGAATCTAATTTTGCATCGTCGAGTTCAATATAAGCTTCCATGACATTATTCAAAATTTTCAATGGGGGTCATCTTTCAAACTTTTAGAAATCATGCATATAAGCACATAGATAAATAATGCATTCCAAAATAGACATGTAGCAATCCAAAGAAATAAATTCTAAATATGCACAAATAATGTCAAATATGGCAAATATGCACAAAGTAAGCCCTTCCCCCACCCCATACTTAAACATTACAGTGTCCTCACTGTATAAAAACAAGGGTAAAGAAAGAAACTCACTAGACTGATGTGCAGGGCCTCTAAATTTCGAATGGAAGCACCTCTTGGGCTGAGTATGAATGTTGATATAGCTTGCCTCTATCCATGGACCTGAAAAGTGTAGAAGACATATACCCATAATAGCAAAACTAAAAGTGTTTCAAACCAAAAACAAAGTCTCAAAAAGTCCTAAAAAGTCTATGTACAACTCTAGATTTTATAGTCACTAGGCCGACTTTCCATTTAGCTCAAGGTGGCATTTGCAGGGCCCATGTAGCTTGGGCCTCAAATAAGACTCCATTCTTGTCCATTAGCTGTAATCCTTCAGAATGGATCTTGTTCACCACAAAAGGTCCCATCCGCTTCTTATTGAATTTGTTAGGGAACCAATGATCCTTTGATTTAGAGACATAGAGCTTGTCTCCAACTTCATACTCCTTGGGCTCATCATTGGATATCCTACATAAGCGCACATACCAAGGCAAACCTCTCCCATGTATAGATAGATCTTTAATGGAAATAGGAGAAGAGAGATCCATACCTTGGCTTACCTTTGCAGCGACGGAATCGGGGACCACAGTGTTTGGTCGATCTCGACTAGGGTTAGTCGATCTCGACGAGTCCGCAGGTTCTGGTGGTGGGCTGCTCGAGAATGCAGGAGCTGGTGAAGTCAAGGGCTTGTCGACATCGAGTGGCCTACTCGATGTCGAGTAGGGTTCTGCTCCTGGTGGCTGCAGCGTCGAGGAAGTAGGAGCTGGTAGAGCCTGGTGGTGGTCGATCTCGACAAGCCTAGTCGATGTCGAGTAGCCCTCAGCTTCTGTGTTGCTGCTCGATGACGTTGGTGCTGGTGGAGGCTTTTGTGTCTTGTCGAGATCGACTAGGGTCCTCGATGTTGAGGAGTCTTGGTCGATCTTGACCCCATACTTAGTTCCTGTCAAGGCATCCGAAAAATAATTAATCCATAACGACGTACCTTCATTTGTGTCGATTGGATTTTCTGCGTCCTCCTTTAGGATTGCCATGATCTCCTCCACCTGGGCCTCCATGTCCCTCTTTTCCAGCTCCTCAGGGGTCATATTTCTGACCTTGGGTTCCCCGCAGGTGATGTAGCCAGCTGAGATAGATTTCACCTCTTCCATTGGTCATGTATGCCTTTCAGTTTTACTAAAGGAATACTCAATTACCTCATCGCTGATGTTGAAGGTGAGCCCTCCTTTCCTTACGCTTATGTTGGCATCCACCGTCGCCAAGAAGGGTCGCCCTAGAATAATTGGACAAGCAGGATCTTCTTGCATATCAATAACTAAGAAATAAGCAGGGACAAAGAATTTACCTACTTGTACTGGCACATTGTCCACCATGCCTGTTGGAATGACCACCGTGTTGTTGGCCATATAAAGTCTAGCATCCACAGGCTCTAGGGCGCCTATCTTAATCTTGGACCAAATTGTTAAAGGCATTATACTCACACTAGCTCCAAGATCACACAAAGCATTAATTTTGTATGGACCAAATCCAATGGTTATACCAAACTTACCTGGATCCGGCCTCTTCTCCAGTATGTCCAAATGGCTGCATTCCTCTTAATTTCAGCCATTGATCGCTTTTTGCTCAGCATCTCCTTTAGGAACTTGACATAGGATGACATTTCATTGAGAGATTCTGTGAAGGGGATGGTGACGTTGAGTTTCTGAAGCATCTTGATGAAGCGCTGAAATTTCTTTTCTGCCGGGTCCTTTGGAGATTTTGTGGGGAAAGGCAGCCTCTTTTTCGGATTTGGAGCAGACGTCGGAGGGGCTGCAGCTTTGTCGACTTCGACTAGGTGTTCGTCGACATCGACTAGGTCCTTGTCGATCTCCACTAGATTGGGCGTTGTCGAGTTGCTGTTTAGTGCAGACGAAGGTTTTTGAAGTTTCTCCTCTACATCGACTAGGCCCTCCTCGATGTCGACTACAGTGTTGTCGATGTCGACTTGCTGTTCTTCGTCGTTCTGCTGCTTTCCGACCTCTGGCTCTTGCATTTGATGTCCGCTTCTGAGTTTTACAGCAGCGATGTGCCCAGTCTTTCCCTTAGGATTTGGTTCTGAAGACCCAGGGAGCGCACCCGACTGTCCGGGGATTCCTGCTGCCAGCTGACCAATCTGTGTATCAACCGATTTTCGCCATATATCAATCTCCCCAAGCCTAGAGTTTACCCCTTGCATCTGAGTGTAGACAGAGTTGAAGGAATGCCTTGTTTCTGAGTGATTCCTCCGTATTTCCTCCAGGACTGTCTGTATATCATCCTTTTTCTGGTCTCTTTCCGGATGTCCTGGAGCTCTATAGGGCGGGGGGTTCCTAGGGACACCTTGGTTCCATTGTGGTTGCTGAAACCTTTGGTCCCCTATGTAGCGATTGGGACCCCCTGCGTAAGCTACCTCCTCGTGGTGTTCTGCCATCCTGACTTGCTCTGTGTGTGGGCACTCAGAAGTGGTGTGCCGCTGCGATCCGCATTCAATGCAAGGCTGGTTGACAGAAAGATACTTTACTTGCTTTATGAGCTTCTTGTTCTGATCTCTGTAGTACTGTTCCCTTACATCCGGATCAATTTCTTTAGGAGGCTCATAGAGGGGCATGGAAGGTGCTGGCCTGGCGTATGGGTTCTCTTCATAAGTTGCAGTAGACCCATACTTGTTGTCGTAGTTGGTGAGCTTCTTCTGCACACCCCATGCGTCACTTGGCGGCATTGTCAGATACTCATAGCGAGTATAGTGGTTGATTCTGTCCTTAGTGACTTGATCAAGAGAGTTGAAGAAGATCTCCTGAATGACGTAGGGTGGCTGTCAATGAGTAGGGCAAGATCGCAGAAGTTCCTTGTAGCGCTCCCATGCTTTTGCCAGCGGTTCCCCTTTCTTCTGTTTGAAAGCGGTGATTTTCTAGCGGAGATGTGCAGTTTTGGTGAATGGGAAGAATTTGTTCAGAAACTCTTGCCCTACTTGGGCCCATGTTGTCAGTGATCTTGGTTTCAGCCCTTCAAGCCACTACAGTGCAGGTCCAGCCAACGACCAGCGGAAAGACTTCAATTTGACATATTCCAGAGTTGTACCTTCAGCATGAGTACGACACATGTCAGAAAAGTTCGTAATATGTTCAAGAGGACACTCATTAAATCTACCAAAAAAGGCATTATTTTTAAGCTCTATAAGAAATTGAGTGCGAATTTCAAAAGAGTTTTCAGGGATAAGAATCTCCGATTCAGGCACGACGAGGGTTGGATGCATATAATCCTCAGCAGTAGTTGGATATTGGGCAAGCTCAGCTTCTGCTTGCCTTGCGCGCTCAACTTCTTGTTCCCTTGCTGCCCTTTCATTGGCTATAGTGGTATCCTTTGCGGCTAGCTCCCTTGTAAGCTTGGCAATCAGCTGTTCTTGTGTTTCAGCGGCCGCCATGATCCTTTTGAGTTTAGAGTGGATGTGTAGGTAACGCTCTGGTTCGTCTAAGCTGTCAAACTCGGGTGGTAGACCAGAACGGCGCATACACCTGAAAATTAACTCAAAGAAAAAGTGAGATCTAACTACCTAAGGCGCGAATGATTGCTTCCACGGCAACGACGCCAATTTGTTGTTGCAGGAGGATGGTCAAGTATGAAATAAATATAAAATAAAGTTCAGACTGACTTCCCTGTCTCAGCAAATAAATACAAGACTTCCTCCCGTTGTAGTAGAAGGTTATCAGGATCGAATCCACGAGGAAGCACGTCAGCAGTTCTTAGGTAGCAACAGATTCTCACAGACAAGCAGCAGAAAGACAGAAATAAAAGCAGAAAAGACAAAGCAAAACAGAGACAAAAGCAAAGACAGAAAATAACGAAAGAAAGTAAAGAACAAAAGCAAACGAAAGTAAAGAACAAAGCAAGGCAGCAACTTTACTCGAGCTCGACAAGCCTAGTCGAAATCGACAACAGTAAGTCAAAAATCGAAAACAGAAACTAAAAATCGACGACAACAGAAGAAATCTCAACTCGACCTAGACAAGACTCTACTCGATGTCGACTAGGGTCCTACTCGAGATCGACAAGGCTCTCCTCTGTATCGACAAGAAAGACAGAAACTTTAAATTGCAAACTCGAACACAGAACTCAGATTTTTGACAGAAATAAATCAATATAATAAAAGACTTCCAAGGCCAGGGTATCAACACCACAACGATAACCATGCAAAGTAACACATAAAGGCATAAAAGATCATGCTTTCCATCAAACAACTTTCATTGTTAACAAATAGGCATATAGAGGCTTTCGCATAAACCCTAATTGTTACTAACCCTTTTCACATAATTAATCCAAGTTGCATTAAGATCACTTTCTCTTCAATAATACAAACAAGGATCACCTTCAACTCTCGCAAAAGAATCATATGCTCATAGGGATAGAAGACGAATTGCATAAAAAGATCTGACCTTTACTGCATCTCCTCACATGGCCACCGTCGGGCCCACCCCAGCCCCAGAAGTGGGTGGACTACTCGCTCTTCATCATCAAGAAAGACATTAAATAACAAAAGAAACTAACTTGCATTGAATTAAATAAAGAAAGCTTACAACCCTCAAGACAAATCCGCTTTCGCCTTTCCACCTTGCTTGCTATAAAAGCAATAAGGAAATTAAATCTAAATATATCTAAATGTCTTAAAGTGGATAAATCTTCTTCTTCATGATGTAACTTGATAGAATCGGATAGAATTATCGGCCTTCTCGACTTCCTTCGTGCTCAAGGAATCCCAACTCTACTCGGACTGCTCACGTCGACGCGATTCCAGAAGCTGTTCTACTCGACTTCGACAAGGGGCTCGTCGATGTCGACTAGGCTTCGTCGTCGACTGGACTCCTCGGGTGACTCTGATCGACAAGGCTCGGACAAGGCTCCTGGGCGTCTTCGACCTCGACAAGGCTCATCGACATCGAGTTGGGTCCTTCCTTTCCGCTTTCGCGAGTTGCCCCTTCCGCTGGAGCGAGTAGGCTTCTCCGTCGGCTTGGTGCATCCCGCTGGCAGCGAGATTTTCCGCGGCAGCGCGCGGCCTGCTGCAGCGAGTCGAATCGCTGGCAGCGAGTGTCGTCTGGTCATCCTCGTCCTCGTCCTCAGCTTGTCGACTCCGGGTGTGGCGCCCGCTGGCAGCGGGGATTTCCGCGGCAACGAGAGGCTCGCTGCAGCGAGTCGAGTCGCTGGCAGCGAGTGCCTCCTTGTCGGCCTCTGCTTGTCGACCAGCTCTTTTTCTCGTCAACTCCGGGTGTGGCGCTGAGGTGTCGTCGATCTCGACTAGTGGTCCTCGAGATCGAGTAGGGCTCTGGAGCTGGGTTGGTCTGGCTCCTAGTCGACAAGGCTTGTGCTCGGACATGCTCGTCTAGATCGAGTAAGGCCTACTCGAGATCGAGTAGCCTGGGCTCTCAGCTTGATTCGACTGGTTCCGCTGCTTATTTGACTTTGGACATCTGTAGTGGTTTTCCGAGCTTTTCTGACCTTCCTTAGAATTGCTGTAAAATGTCTCGAATTCTGCAAATTTCAACAGAAACTGGTGTAGATTCCATAATTTGGCAAATAAACATAAACTACATAGATTCTGTACTAGCTAACCCAAATGTATGCAAAGTATGCAGAAAACGATATTAAAGTTACTGTAAAATATGGCAAATTCAGCTCACAACAAAACATAGCAAAGCGCGAGCAAGGAGGAAGGAGAAAAGAGAGATTACCGAGAATCCGAAGTGCTCGCCGGAAACGTTCACCGGGGTTCGATTCGGCGTCGGCGATGGTGGAAGGGACTCCGACGGGCCTGGGGTGGATGAAGGGAGGTTAAATGAAGCTCTTTACGCAGCTATTGCGTCGGAAAACAGAGTCGGATGACTCACTGATCAAAACTGAAGAAAACAGGCGAGAAGGAGACTCGGCGGCGCGACTTCGACGGGGGCTCCGGGCTGCTCGTCTCGCCGGGTAGGTTGGGGAACTGCTTCTGGCTTGGACAGAGGGAGGAAAGAGGAGTTGTGAGGTGTTGTTACTGCTCGACAGGAAATGAACAGGGGAAGGAGATGCGATTTGGCGATGGTGGTGGTTGCTGGTGTTAGCGGTGGTGACTGCTTACTGCTCGGAACCGGAGGAGAAGAAAGAGGCTGATGGTGGCGTGGTTTGCTGTGGCTCAGTTCCTCGGCTTCGAAACAGGAGAGGCATAAGTGACGGTGGTGGCGTTCGGTGGTTTGAGGAAATCAGAAAAAGGGAGGTGTATTTTGGTGGGGATTGAAATGGAAGGAAGGGTTGTTGACTGGTGGATTTTACAATCAAAATGAGGAAGGGGGGAAGTCTGATTCCTAGACAGACTACAAGGTGGAAGCAACACAACAAAGGGAAAGGGCTCTTCTGAATCAAACAATGCATAGGGTGTGGGTACAACTGTATTGGCGTGGGTTGCTGGGCAAAGAGGGTTGTTTGACTCTTTTCTAAAAATGGTGAGGCATGAGAGAGAAAGAGAGGGGAGAGAGAGAGAGAGAGGAAAACAAAAAAGGAAGAAAAGAAAAGAAAGATTATAATGTGGTTCCACTCCAAATTTCAAATACCTCGAATATAAACCTTAAACTCGCTTACTCGACCTTATCCCGACACGTTTAAAATACTACTCAATTTTCCAAAATCCGAATTTAATAAATGGAATCCGAACATTATTTTTCAATTTCCGGTATATAAAAGCAGAGTAATATATTTTAAATTTTCAATTAATTAATGTTGGAACTTGTTTTGAAATATTTAGAATAAAACCAATAGCTCAATGACGGAAATTCCAAACCTCCAAAATCTTAGAATCGGAATGATTATAAATCACTATTTTAATAATTTAATATTATAAAATTTTCCGGTCTTTACATCATCCACCTCTAAAAACAAGTCTCGTCCCCGAGACTAAAATCACTCTAAAAACAAAGGGATGAAGTTTGAAATGGGTGAGTCCAAGGATCATGCCATTGATTCTGTAAGCATCTCATAGGGGCCCGTATGAGATCCTCACAGCACCCTTGACATGATCATAACATTTCCAATTGGTCGTAGCAAGTATGTGATATGGGCCCCTATCACACCCTTACTCCGACCTTTCGGTCACATCATAACTCGAAAAACAATCATAGCGTCTCCACTAGGTCTTAGCAAGCATTTTATATGCGCCCCTATAAAATGCTTGTATCCACTTCGTGAGGCGTTATAATATAAACCCGGGTGTGAAAATTTTCAAGAAGGGATTCCGCAATTGGAAAAGATTGGCCTCAAAATCGTTGAAATTCTCGGTAACGTTTATTCTTTAAAATTTCAAGTAATTTCTTTTCAAACCGCTCAACATCTTTAAATAAGACGTTTAACCAAGCAACTTTACACCAAAATAAGTAAAATCCTTTCGATCAAAATTTCGTCAAAATCTTCCAAAATCAAATCAGTTTCTCGTATAACAATCAATCAAATACATAAGCTCGGAGGTGGAATCATCCACCTCTAAGGGCTAATCCCATATTCTCTTCCTAGTTTCGAGAATTAAAACAAGTTATCAGTCTCAATTCAAGCAAGCTTCACAAGCCATAAGAAATGCATAACCAAATAACTAACCAATCTCCAATCAGTACATCATATGACAAGTTTCAAACATATGCCAACACAGTGCCACAATGTCACATCAACATCTCTACTTCCTACTGTGGGTCATAATACATATCTCAACCACATAACAAAATCATAATAAACGTCTCGACATCACATCAGAAGTCATAAAAGTATCACCTCATCATAGAGTCAACGAAACAAAATTCATTGTCAACACATCAACACAACAAAATCATGCCATTAAGATTCAGCAAAAGGGGAGGTCAAGCAGCATATCAATCATTGAATGTCAGCATACTCACCAGACATCATCTTAACTTATCACAACGCCATGTAGCGATCATTTAGTAATCAGACATCATTATCTCATATATAAATCATATTCATTTTGAAAGCCATATTCGTATTGTAACATATCCATAAGCATGCTTGCTAAACATATAATACAACATCATGTTTACTACCACATAATATAACATCATGCTTCCACCCCATAACATAATATCACACTTTCACATAATAACACATCATTATCTCGTATATCATATCACAACACATTCTAACATGCTCCTAAAACAACATAGAATAGCAGCAATATATCATGATAACATTTGTCACTACTAACTAGATTTCAATATTGCATAACAACATGTAATATCATTCTGTATCAGATTCATCATAGTTGCTATCTAACACCATGCCAACAAATATAAATAAATCACATAATAAAAAAAAATTCTCACGTCATACCAGTCAAAATAAAATACAATCCCCACTCGCCCATCTCCACTCTCAAGCCAAGACTAATCCTCTTCTAGACTCGTCAACGTCAACTCAGACAAAAATTTCCTAAAGAAATCCCAATTCATCCCGATGCTCAAATCTCGCCCCTCCTTTCGCCAAGCACGGTCACACCATCCACCTCTAAGAATCCAACTACTATTTCTAACTTCACACCCAAGTACCCTCTAACACCATGTCCTCAATATTCACGAGCCCTCTCTTACACTCCTCGTACCACCCGGAGCATCACAAGCATCCCCTAGGAGCTCATCAGAACCACCAACATTGCCTCCCATAAATCTCAAAGCTCACTCAGTCTTACCTAAGCCAACAATCCTCACATCAACTCTACCTCACACCACCCTCGAACATCCTAATGACTCAAACCCTTTCACTGCCCTCCGACCACTCTACAAGAGAATCTCACCCACATGTTAAAAAAGGAAGCAGTTATAAAAATTATAACACCTAAGGCATGCATCATTTTAGCTAGCATTTATAATAGCGTCGTTAATACATCCTCAAACATTAAAATCTTATCAAGAAGTCTCAATTTACTATCATGTTCAATATTTATATCAATCATCATATATAAACATCATCAGATTAGGCTAGCAAGTTTCATCAAAACCTTATCAAATAAACAATTCAAGTTTCTCAGCATTTGCATTTCACATTCTATAGGCAAGAAATTTAGATCATGCTTAACAACTCAGAGTATCAACACATCAAGACATCATCGCACATTCGAAATATAAAGCATCAAATCATATCATCATAGACAACAGACAATCAGACAACAGCCATCACCAAGTCAGCACATCAACACGTAAGTCCCATCGCCAGGTCAGTGTCATATCATCAACAAATTCAGAATGATTAGCAATTCGAATGGAGGACACTCTCGCCTACAAGTTCTATCGTACTCGGTAACCGCAATCCACAAAACGTGCTCGTCCTGCCAACATTGTTGATCCTGAGGCCCGTGGGTTATGGGCCCACGCTTCTTTTGCGCTGCTCCATCGCTAACTAACTTCTTGTTTCCTTTTTCATGCGGTCGCTCGTCCAAGCATCGTAGAGGAGTCTAAGTTAGCATAGATAGGGGAGTGACAGGGACGGAAAACCCAATGTTCACTTCGAAAATACAGATTAAGGCTCAAAAGATGACAAGACTGGAGACAAGACTCAGACCCGAGAATAGCAACGATGCCCTTATGAAAGTCTATTAGGTTATAATCGCGACAAGTAATTCGAATTCATCAAGGAGCATATCCATCGCACTAATTCACACTAACATGTACCTATCTCAAGGAGTACAACGTTTGTATACATTTTCAAAGGCACAATCGAGTACTACAAGATGCATGTGAGACAAGCTAGTAGCATATTATTCCACGAAACGGATAGGCTTAGCAAGTTCAAACAAGTTATGTGAAGCTAGTAATGATCATATAGGGTCCGAGATCATATGGAATTAATGAGAATGACAAGTGTTATGTATATGAACGAATGCACAAGCATGGTATACGTATCGACATGTGAGGTTAAGCATGGCAAGGTATATCATAATAGTGAGACTAAACGTCATACAGGAACACATAAGAGGGGCATAGTAATTATCACATCTCACACAATGATCATATAATAGGTTAAGAATGACATGTAATCATATGTCGAGATACATTTAGAAAGTATAGGTCCTACATGATGTTAGTGATACATGATGTGATACAAGCATAGTCATGAGTCAATTAAAGACTTCAACATAATATTCACGAAACATGAGGCACCATCAAAGATAACAAGAAAGGCATCATGGGCGACATATTATAATCATGCTAAGAAGGAACCATCATAGAGCGCATATATGGTACAATAGTCATCACATCATAGAACAAGTACAACACGTGATCCTTTAGTGAGTTATATTGGAAATCATAAGCCCTACGAGACACTACTAGCACATATCAAGCATGAATACAATCAAGGTAACTCGACTAAATTCATTCTAACATTCATGCATCATGCGTATGCGAAATCATGATATAGTGTGGTGTGTGATCATGCGAGGTGCCAAGTCATACATGTATGCAAGCACGAGAGGATATCATGGAGCAATAGGGGAACACTACCGAGCGACAACATATAAGCATGCTACGATTAACCATAATGGAAAGCAAATCAATCGTCGAATTCAACATCAATTAACTTGCATGAGTAAGACATGTTATGGTAATAGAAAGACGTAAGAACCACACTATCAGAAACCTACCTCGAGAGAGAATCAGCAATAATGCAGACAATATACAATTCACACGAGTCACCACCAAGGATCCTACATGATACTAAAGGTTCAACATAACATACGATACATGCATGCAACTAATCATGACGTCACATAAGAAATCAATTCAATCACAATCAATCCATATAGAAGCACGAGGAAGGTTTTACGATTTATACTACGAGTTTAAGCAACAGGGCAATATAGCTAGAACACGGGAACATGAGTTCAAATCAACACATACTGGGATAAAACATGCATTTATCAAGACTCATTTACACCAACATAATCCCAATTCAGTGCAAGTATCACACAACAGTATAAATTACAGAGTAAGCAACAATAATTACCCTGATGTATACATAACAAACGGGCATGCCATTGATTCCTGTCACAAAAGGGATAATAGGCATTGACACGTCATCATCCAACATGCTAAGATGATCATCTATCAACATTCATACAAAGAGGAATTGGTCACACTATCATGAACCTAATTCAAGAGGAGATAACGATCATGTAGGTTCATACCATTTGGTTCATCCTTCCAATCAATCATATGATCAATAGGCCAAGTAAACATGCTATAACAACATACAGTCATGATAGAAGACACGTCACAACACGAGACTTAAGTAATATAATCAATCACATATGTAATAGCATGAGCAGTCTGTACTAATGGTCATTCGCAAGGTATATGCAGGAGGCTATAAGATCATGTCATGCAATTCAGAGAGAGTCATCATTACAACCGGAGAGAGATCCCTAAAGGCAACCATTGACTTTTCCCAACCGCCTCATCACCCCTCTTTCCCATGGGACTTTGGTATGACTCTTCATGGCATGAAGACACTAGTTGATTATAATAAGAATAAGGAAAGACATCCCCATAAACACCTTACTTCTAACTCAAGTGACATCAAGAACTTCCAACACTTACTCAGACAGCTTAACATCCAACCATGATTCCCGACACAATGTGTTTACCAACCCAATTCCCCGTGGAAGACACTGGCATCCAGTAAAAAGCTAGATAGACCCGTCAATGGGTTAACAAACATAGTGGAAGGGGCTGTTTTACACAAGCTGGGTTTGACAATGTAGAAATAAAGGCACCCCCGCTATCTCGTTTGCACAGGTCAATTAATACACAACTCATTGTTAGGCATACCAAATCAGATCTCTAGCATAGCAAGCACTCAGCACAGAATCAGTTAATAACACTCACAATGATCCCATTTGAGTCTCCCAACCCATCTGTAAGGAACAAGCTGATATTTCGTCTACCGTTCCCAACTACACCCAATAGGGGTGGTCTAGCACCTTTACTACCCACTCGTGTCCCCGTTCGGTCGATTTTTCTCTTTTATTACAAGTCGAGTTCATTACTTAGTCCAATTTAGGTTAGGCATCTTAAGTTCATTTTGCCCCTTTAAAACACTTTCAAATCCTTTGAAATTCATGAGCGGTTTTCCAAAACATTCACTCGACCCTTGTGTACCCGAATTGCACAACCTCAGCTCTGATACCATCTTTGTAACGACCTAGAATTATGATTTCCGGGTTACGTTTCAAGGGATAAAACCCCTTGTTCAGATCTTGCAATCCAGGTACGGGTCGAGGTTTCAAACTCATTTAAGATTAGTAGAAGGAGGGATTTCGAACCCTAAAAGTCACGAAGGGTCGTTGGGTACCCTTAACCTGTCTTAAGACTATGTCGCGAAATTCAATTCAAATGAAAGTAAAGCGAAAGCAAAATTAAGATACAAAGTGTCACGGCAGAGCCGGGTCAAAACCAAAACATAAGCGAATTATTACCATTTACACTAAGTTAGAGAATTAGCCTGGTTCTTCAATTCGCCAAAAGGAAACCCCGTCATATAGACATCGAGTACTCAGAATCGGAAGAAAATACATTAAAAAAAGAACGGGGAAAGGAGTCAGATCGAGCCACTCATGCGGGACCGGCAGTCCTCGCTGAGGCCACATAGTATGTGCTATACCTAATAAAGATGGTCTAATGCAGTACGAAAGTCAAACACACTAGCATGCCTCTAAGTATAATAATGTGCAGAAATACTGTAAAGGGCCCAAGACAATGCCAAATGGCATATCCCTCTCCTACCTCCACCCCCTTCCGATAGGGCGGAGACTGGTCAGCTCGTGAATGCATTCCATCATAATCGAGCGGCACGCATGCCTAACCCGCTCCACAATAAAGCCCACATGCATCTCATAATATAAGGAAGTTCATGACTCGATTGACTCAGGGTACCCGATGAGGCTGGGCTACCCTATGACCCTAGCAAAGACTCTAGGACTATCACAGATAACAACCGTTCTGTTTCAAACACATAAAGTAAGCAGATGCTCATTCAATTAGTGCAACCTAAATATGATACTACATGTCATACTTTTATGCATATGCAACACCTAACATAAAATGCAACAACAGGCATGAATGTCTAACCTGAGTAAGCCCCTAGGGAACTTACCTGAAATGGCGAACAACAAAAGATAACGCAAGCAAGGGCCCAAATGCAAGTCCAAAGCAATCCAAAAGCAATGCACACCTATCATCAAGCCATTTCCATAAGCTACCGGACCAACATTCATACACACGATTCCCAAGTTCTCAATATACTAAAAACCAAACGGTGATAAAATTATTTTCCAAAACCTTTCCGCTACGATCAACATTAACCAAAAATCATTTACTTCCAATCAACCCCATTGATAAAATCGTACCAACCATATTTTCCAAACTCTTAAATCCCAAATTAAGTCAGCTCATATTCAAAATAATTTCTCAAATCATATTATAGAAATAATTCCGGCATTTTATTTCCAAAACCTTGACTTTAATGTTTCAAGCAACTTAAGACATTTGATAAACATTCCCAAAATAGGTCCATCTTTATAAACCCCATTTATAAATCAAAATCGACAAATCGCTTTAAAATTCCTAAAATCACATCTTTAAACAACATAAATGCATAGACCAAATAATATCATTTCTAAAAGCATTTCATAATATACAATAATTTTCGAAATATCTATATCACAATGTACATATTAACATAATAACATAATATCATAAACAACAAATAACAATTCAAAGAAACCTCCCAACAAGCCCAACCGAGAGCCGAAAATCAAGTTCAGAACAAAGAAGAGCCCAAAGTACACCCCGGCCCAAAGAAAAGAAGAAACCCAGCCCCAACCCGGATCTCTCTAAAAGCCTGAAGGCAACCGGACCAAAGAGAAGTAAATAAATAAAAAGATCCGAATGGAATCTGACCCACCCAGCAAACCCATCTCTCTCAACCCTGAAAACAGAACCCGGGTCAAATTAGGCCCAACAAAATTGAGAGGATGAGCCGTCTCCTTCCCAACTCAGAACAAGACTCTGCTAACACCGACGGAGAGGAAACAGAGGAAAGAAAGACGGGGCCTCGCCGGCGGCTGCCTCACCCGATCACCCTCAATCTGACCGACATCAAATTCCAACCAAAACCCAAGCAAACATAGCAAAGCGCGAGCAAGGAGGAAGGAGAAAAGAGAGATTACCGAGAATTCGAAGTGCTCGCCGGAAACGTTCGCCGGGGTTCGATTCGGCGTCAGAGATGGTGGAAGGGACTCCGACGGACCTGGGGTGGATGAAGGGAGGTTAAATGAAGCTCTTTACGCAGCTATTGCGTCGGAAAACAGAGTCGGATGACTCACTGATCAAAACCGAAGAAAACAGGCGAGAAGGAGACTCGGCGGCGTGACTTCGACGGGGGCTTCGGGCTGCTCGTCTCGCCGGGTAGGTTGGGGAACTGCTTCTGGCTTGGACAGAGGGAGGAAAGAGGAGCTGTGAGGTGTTGTTACTGCTCGACAAGAAATGAACAGGGGCAGGAGATGCGATTTGGCGATGGTGGTGGTTGCTGGTGTTAGTGGTGGTGGCTGCTTACTGCTCGGAACCGGAGGAGAAGGAAGAGGCTGATGGTGGCGTGGTTTGTTGTGGCTCAGTTCCTCGGCTTCGAAACAGGAGAGGCATAAGTGACGGTGGTGGCGTTCGGTGGTTTGAGGAAATCAGAAAAAGGGAGGTGTATTTTGGTGGGGATTGAAATGGAAGGAAGGGTTGTTGACTGGTGGATTTTACAATCAAAATGAGGAAGGGGGGAAGTCTGATTCCTAGACAGACTACAAGGTGGAAGCAACACAACAAAGGGAAGGGGCTCTTCTGAATCAAACAATGCATAGGGTGTGGGTACAACTGTATTGGCGTGGGTTGCTGGGCAAAGAGGGTTGTTTGACTCTTTTCTAAAAATGGTGAGGCATGAGAGAGAGAGAGAGGGGGGAGAGAGAGAGGAAAACAAAAAAGGAAGAAAAGAAAAGAAAGATTATAATATGGTTCCACTCCAAATTTCAAATACCTCGAATATAAACCTTAAACCCGCTTACTCGACCTTATCCCGACACGTTTATAATACTACACAATTTTCCAAAATCCGAATTTAATAAATGGAATCCGAACATTATTTTTCAATTTTCGGTATATAAAAGCAGAGTATAACATATTTTAAATTTTCAATTAATTAATGCTGGAACTTGTTTTGAAATATTTAGAATAAAACCAATAGCTCAATGACGGAAATTCCAAACCTCCAAAATCTTAGAATCGGAATGATTATAAATCACTATTTTAATAATTTAATAATATAAATTTTCCCGGTCTTTACAGCAGCGGAGCTCATGAAGGAGATTGCGCAACCAAGAGCACTCGGATACAACGTTGGCGACACCTTTGTACTCTGCCTCGGCGCTAGAGCGAGACACCACAGACTGTCGCTTCGCGGACCATGACACAACGGTGTCGTTGAGGAAGACACTGTAGCCAGATGTGGAGCGACGTGTGTCAGGATAACAACCCCAATCAGCATCAGTGTATGCGACGAGGTCAAGCCGAGAGGAAGGGGTGATTGTGGGGCCCAGCTTGAGGGTACCGCTGATGTACCGGATGATCCACTTCAAGGCCTGGAAGTGCGGCTCCCTGGACGCATGCATAAACAGGTAAATCTGCTGAACTACGCAAATGATGTCTGGCCTAGTGAACGTAAGATACTGCAACGCACCGGCGAGACTCCGATATAGTATCGGATCATCAAACAAAGGACCTGAGTGAGCACTAAGCTTGTTGGAGGTATCCACTGGAGTGGCAACCGGCTTGCAATTGCTCATCTTGGCCCGAGAAACAATCTCAGCAGCATACTTACTCTGAGAGAGAAATAACCCAGACGCATGACGCTGCACATCGACTCCCAAGAAGTAAGACAACGGACCCAGATCTGACATGGCAAACTCGGCGCTCAACTAGGCAATAATAGACGTCCGAAGAGCATCAGAAGAGGCGATGATGATGATGTCGTCGACATATAGCAACAGAAAGGCCATGTCTGAGCCTCTGCGATAGATAAACAGAGACGTATCTGAGCGGCTCCCAACAAAGCCCAAGCGAAGTAGATGAGAAGCAAAGCGCTGGAACTAAGCCCACGGGGCCTATTTCAGACCATACAGAGAGCGCTTCAGGAGACACACGTGCTTAGGACAATCAACATCAACGAACCCCGACGGCTGAAACATGTAGACTGTCTCATTCAGATGACCATGCAGAAAGGCATTCTTGACATCCAGTTGATGAATGGCCCAATGTCGCGACAACGCTAAGCTCAATACTACTCGGATAGTGGCAGGCTTGACCACGGGGCTGAACGTCTCATCACAATCAATACCTACCTGCTGAGATCGACGCTTGACCACAACACGAGCTTTGTAGCGCTCCAGCGACCCATCGGAGCGGAACTTATGGCGGAAGAGCCATATGCAGCGAATGACGTTCGCCTCAAGAGGGTGAGGAACTAGAACCCAAGTACCATTCCTTGTAAGGGCCCTGTATTCGTCGAGCATAGCCGCCTGCCAATTCGGGTCGAGGAGGGTTGTTTTGTGGGAGGTGAGGATGGGGGAAAGGGAGGGCGGGATTGAGGCGGGGGGGATTGGGAGCCGGGGAGGACGGAAAGGGATGCGGCGGGGGAGGGTTGCGGCCGCGGCCAGTGTCGTGGGTGGGGAGCTGGGGGGGGGGGGGCGGGGAATTGATGTGCGGCGGCCGCAACATCATGCTGCGGCCGCGGCATCGGGTCTGGCGGGGGGGGGGGGGGAGGGAAAGTCGAGAGGATGTAGGGAAAGTGGCGGTGGGTTGATGTGTGGTGTTCATGGAGACGATTTGACGAGGTCAGAAGACACCAGAGATGCTGCGGGTGTGTGGTCGGGAGGCATGATCTGGTGGTGGTGGTGTAGGGGGAGAGGCAGGAGCACCGGGAGAGCTTTCGGGAAGAAGAAAGTGAGGGAAAGAAGACTCAGACTAAGACGGAGACACATGAGGTGTAAAAGAGGGGAGGAGAGGAGAAGAAAAGGGAAAGCGAGACTCGTCAAATGTGACATGACGGGACATGAGGAGCTTATGAGTGTTGATATCAAGGCAAAGGTAACCACGATGATCAGACGGATAACCAAGGAAGACACAAGGAGTGGAGCACGGGTAAAGCTTGTGAGGGGCGGTGGAGGACTGACTTGGGAAGCACAAGCACCAAAGGTACGAAAGTGGTCATACCTAGGCAAGGTGCAATAAAGTGTCTGAGTTGGGGAGCGATGGTGTAGGGTAGTGGATGGGAGAATGTTGAGGAGATAGCATGTGGTGGATAAGGCGTGAGGCCAATAGGAAAGGGGAATGGATGCGTGGAAGAGGAGAGAGCGCATCATGTTGGTTATGGTTCTGATGATTCGTTCGGCCTTGCCATTCTACTGGGAAGTATAGGGGCAAGACAAGCGATATGAGATCCCATTTGTGGCGAAGAAAAAGTGAAAGTCTTTGTTGTCAAATTCACGGCCATTGTCACATTGAAAACATTTGATGGATGTGTGAAACTGAGTTTTGATGTAGGCATTGAATTTGGCAAAGACAGAATACACATGGGACTTGAAATGCAACGGGAAGACCCATAAGAAATGAGTGTAATCATCAAGAAGCAAAAGGTAGTACTTGTGAACCTCCTTGCTAGGCACAAGAGAGGTCCAAATGTCACTATGAATGATATCAAAAGGAGCAAAAGTGGAGTCCAAAGACCATTGGAACGGCAGTCGGACATGTTTTCCTAGCTGGTAGAAAGAGCATAAACTAGAGCGTTGGTCTTTAGGACAGGTGACATGCCTCTGAGAATGGAGGACATCTAGAATGGCAGCACTGGGATGGCCCAGGCGTGCATGCCACAGGCTGGACAATGATGTCGAGAGGGCGACTGGGCACGACTGACTGGACGTAGGAGGTAGTGTGATAGGGTAGAGCTCCCCGGTGCTGTTACATCTCATGCGAGTAACCCCCGAAGTAAGATCATTCACAGAGAAACCAAAAGGATCAAACACAAGAGAAACGTTATTGTCAGTAGTGAACCGACGGACAGAGATAAGGTTTTTGACGATATTTGGGGCAATGAGGACATTGTTAAGGTGTAGTGGGTGGGTTGGGGTCTGTAATTGGGCGTGGCCAATACCCGAAGTAGCAAGAGGACCACCATTGCCGACGATAATAGAGTGTGCAGGGCCTTGAAAGGAAATATAGGAGAGGTTACCTGAGGAGTTCGTCATATGGGAGGTGGCACCAGTGTCCATGTACCAAGAAGAGTCGGGAGATGTCGGCTGCATAGAGGAGAAGGCGTGATGTCCATCAGGCGGAACATAGCCTTTATCAAATGATGTCAGATAGGCCTGAGAACCGGCATGGCGAGGGGCAGGAGAGCCGAAGTGCATCCAATGAGGGTTGAAGGCAGGCACCGGGGACCATTGAGGGGCGGCGTTCTGAGGATGAGCGCCGCGAGTTGTCGTATGCCGCGACCGCTGCATGGAGCCGCGGCCACCGCGACCACAGCTAAAGTCGGGGGAGGTCAACATTTTTTTTTTTGGGAAAGGAAACGAGCAAGGGCGCTGGGCAGCGATGGAGCAGCGCTGCGAGTGAGGGAGAAGAAAAGCAAGGGCGAGAGAGATCCGGGCTCGAGAGCGAGAGCGAGGGGGAGGCCGGTGAGGGCGCTGGGCAGCGATGGAGCGACGCTACGAGCGAGAGAGAAGACCAGCGAGAGCGAGAGGGAGGCCGGTGAGGGAGGCTGGTCGGCGTGGGGGAGAGGCCGGTGAGGCGAGGAGAGAGAGAGAGAGAGCGGCGGCGAGGAGACGACGCCGGCGACGGGAAGAGGAGTGGTGGGGCGGGAGGATCAAACTAGGGTTCCATGAGGAAGAAAAGACTGTGATACAATGTAGGATTCTAGAATTGATGTAAAGTCCTCATCGAGGGTTTCATTCATTAGACAATGATATATATAGGTTACAAGGTATTGGGCTTTGGGCCCACTATACAATATAATACCTATGTAATCTATCAACAACGATGAAATAGGTGAGAGGGGATGGGCTCGGTTTGCAGGGTAAGGTGAGAGAGTGGGTGGGGGATTGTGTGTTGAATGGCTAATCAATACCCGGAAATAGATCCACAATATGCGAATTTCGAATCCCGTAATTAGTCTCCAAATGTTAGTTTCCCCGAATCTCGTTTTCTCGATCAATTAGATTTTTAAAATCGACCAGGATATCGCCATCCGATAATTATTTCGAATTTTTTCGAGGTAAAAGGACGGAAATTGTTCGTTAAATTTATATTCCGATCGGAATCCGCTAAACGAGTTTTAAAACCGACTTAATTTCATTTTTAATTCTCTTTTTCTGAAAAAATAGGATTTGAAAATCCCAGCCTTTGCAGGGTTGGGGGCAAAGGGAATGAACACTCCACCAATTTTTACAAATTTTTGGACACTCCCCTAATTAGAGAAATTTTTTTGGGTATTTTTCAAATTGCCCCAACAACTTTCAACCACCATTGTTGAACAATTGGGATCGAGACCCACCTTCGTTTTAGATCTAATGTTGAATGAGAAATACAAAATCCATATCTTGAAATTGAAAGGTTCAATCATGCAATGCATCACTTCTAGATCGGGGCGACGACAGAGGGAGTTGGGGTGAAGGAGTCGCTGCCTCTAGAGGCGGTGCCACTTGCCAGCGAAAGTGTCGAGGGGATGGGGAAGTAGAGGGGGAGGGTGTTAAGCCCGAGCTACTAGAGGGAGATGATTGGGTTTGCGGGTTTTCGGAGGGGGGCGATGGGGTCGGGGTGGCGGGGAGGGAGGAGTTGTGGAGGTGCTACTGCCTCTGGATGCGGGGATTGCTATTTCGGGTTGTCGGAGGGGGGACAAGAGGGTCAAGGCTGCGGCGGAGGGAGTGGTTGCCATGGTGATGGTGGTGATGGCAAGTAGGGGTGGGCATTTGTAATTAATTGCTAATTCAATTAATTGATAAGCAGTTAATTGCTATTTCAATTAGCAAAATATAATACCCGTATTTAACTGCAATTTCAATTCAAATACTCCAATTAATTGAAATTGAAATGCCCAGATCTTCCTCTCTATCCTCGCCCGTCGGAAACACATATCTCCCAAATGGTGTAGGTGGATCCTCTTAAATGAGCCACCCGCCGCAACAACAACCCCCGCCTCTCCCTCGACTCCTCTGCTAGCCCTACCAGCGCCTCCTCCGCCCCCACCGAACACCGCCACCTCGAAATCCCTTCCACACCTCCCGCTGAGGCCCGCCCATCCGCCTCATTCCTTCATTCTTTGTCCCTCCACATGCTCTCCTACTCCGCGTACTCCGCCGCCGTCCACTGGCTCTCTCTCATTCCCGCCTGTTGTGAGCCTAATTCGCCATGTTTTATAGTTACTTTTATATCGTTTTCTGCATGCATTTCATACATTTGGGCTAGAATAGCAGAGAATGTATGTAGTTTATGCTTATTTGCCAAATTATGGAATCTACACCAATTTTTGTTTAATTTCGCAGAAATCGAAGCAATTTACAGCAGTTCTGAGAAAGGAGGAAAAGCTCGAAGTCAACTACAAAAGTCCGAGGTCAAGGAGCAGCGGAACCGGGACAAATCAAGTTGGAAAGAAGGAAATCTACTTAACAACACATTGGTCGATATCGACTAAGCCTTGTCGATATCGAGTACATCAATCGATTTCCACCCAGAAAGAGCCAAAATCGACTAAGTCCAGAAAATTGGTCGATATCGAGTTGTTGTACTCGATATCGAGTTGCACCAGATCGAGCTGAAGACCCCGGAATCGACGAAGAAGCTGGAGCTGAAAGCTGCAAGTCGATATCGAGTACCTCAACTCGATATCGAGTAAACATAAGTCGATTTTCGCCTCTTGAGCCAGTATCGAGCAGCTGAAGTGAAGTCAGAAAAATGCCAGGTCGATATCGAGTGAAGCTACTCGATATCGAGTGGTGCCCAGAAGCCGATTCCGAGTGTACCCGGATCTTGTTAAGTTTCTATCCCGAATCCAATGGAGATATCCGCAAGGGCAAATTCTATCAAGATCTATCAAGTCCAAGGAGGATTTATCCACAATTAGATATAATTCCTTTTAGATTTATTTATTTATTTCCATGTTTTAGTCTTTAGATAAAAGATAGATAGATATAGATTTAGATATAGTTTTCTTTCCTAATTATCTAGGGATTGGAGCCTATAAATAAAGCCTTAGAGGCTGGATTTTATTCATTCAATTCAAGTTACAATTAGTTAAATAGAGAGAGAGATCAGAGAGAGAGCTTGTGGGGAGAGCAAGGTGGAAAGGCGAGAGCGGATTTGGTTGTTCGGTTGTAAGCTTTCTTTAGTTTAATTTAATGCAAAGTTATTTCCTTTTACTATTGATGTCTTTATTCATGATGAAGAGCGAGTAGTCACCCAACTTCTAGGGTCGGGGTGAGCCCGACGGTAACCATGTGAGGTGATGCGGAAAAGATACAAGCTTTTTATGCAATTCATCTTCTATTCCTATAAGCATGATTCTTTTGCGAAAGTTGAAGGTGATCCTTGTTTGTGTTATTGAAGCAAAAGTGATCTTAATACAACTTGGATTAATTATGTGAAAAGGGTTAGTAACAATTAGGGTTTATGTGAAATCCTCTATCTTCCTATTTGTTAATAACGAAAGTTATTTGATGAAAAGCATGATATTTTATGCCTTTATGTGTTATTTTACATGGTTATCGTTGTGGTGTTGAAACCATGATCTTGGAAGTCTTTAGTTTATTGATTTTATTTTATCAAAATCGTGTTCTGTGTTGTGAAAAGCTTCGAATTAAGTTTCTGTTGTTACTCGAAATCGGGCAGATTTGGTCGACATCGAGGAAATTTGGTCGATATGGAGTTGAATTTGTCGAGGTCGAGTTACTTTGCATGGTTTTGCTTTCTGTCAATCGATATTTAGCATTGTTGGTCGATTTTTCTACTCGATATCGAGTAACAGCACTCGATATCGACCAAAAGTTTTTTGCTTTCGTTTCTTTTATGCTTTTCTCTGTTCTTTGTGTCTGTCTGTTTGATTGTCTGCTGAGATCTAGAACTGAAAAGACGAGCGCTGACACGCTTCCTCGTGGATGATCCTGACTGCCTTCTACTACAACGGGAGGAAGTCTTGTATTTATTTGCTGAGACAGGGAGTCAGTCTGCTTTTATATTTATTTATATTTTCATACTTGACCATCCTCTTGCAACAACAAATTGGCGCTGTTGCCGGGGAAGCTATCATTCGCGCCTTAAATAGTTAGATCTCACTTTTTCTTTAAGTTTTGATTTTACAGTGTATGCACCGTTATAGTCAATAACCTGAGTTTGACGCCTTAGACGACCCGGAACACCTTATACACATCCACTCTAAATTGAAAAGAGCCATGGTGGCCGCAGAAACACAAGAACTGCTAATACAGAGGCTTAGGGCGAAATAGAAGCCAACAATGCTACTCTCACCGCTGAGAGAGCACGCACTGAGCAGGAAGCTGAGCGAAGGAGGCAAGTAGAAGCTAAGCTTGTCCAATACCCTACCACTACAGAGGATTACATGCACCCGACTCTCGTCGTGCCTGAATCGACCATTCTAATCCCTAAAAATAATTATGAAATTCGCACTGCTTTCCTAATTGAGATTAAAAATAATGCCTTCTATGGAAGATTTAATGAATGCCCTCTTGAACATATTACCAATTTTTATGATATGTGCCACACTCTTGCTTACTACTCTGGAATATATCAAGATAAAGGCTTTCCGTTGTTCTCTTACTGGTCCAACATTGAAGTGGCTTGAAGGTCTCCCTCCACGATCCCTCACAACATGGGCTGAGGTAAAGCAGGAATTTCTCAACAAATTCTTTCCTCCTGCCAAGACAGCGCTCCTCCGCCAGAAGATTACAACTTTCAAACAGAAGCCTGGGGAGCTGCTAGCAAAAGCCTGTGACCGATACAAGGATCTACTGCAATCCTGCCCTACACATAGGCAGCCACCCTATATCGTTCAGGAGATCTTCTTCAATTCTCTTGATCTGGCCGCTAAGGATAGGATCAACCAGTATACTTATTACGAGTATCTGACGATGCCACCAGCTGACGCATGGGCTACCCTCGACAAGCTTACCAACTTCAACAATAAGTATGGGGCTTCGACAAACTATGAAGAGAATGCATATGCCAGGCCAGCCCCATCCATGCCCCTCTATGAACCTTTTAAGGAGATTGACCCAGATGCCAAGGAGCAGTACTACATAGATCAGAATCGCAAGCTCCTTAAGCAAGTCATGTATCTTTCTGTCAACCATCCCTGCATCGAATGTGGCTCCCAGCGGCACGCCACTATTGAGTGCCCACACACGGAGCAAGTCAGGATGACAGAAACCCACGAGGAGGTAGCTTACGCAGGGGGTCCCAATCGCTATATGGGGGACCAAAGGTTCTATCAACCACAATGGAACCAAGGTGCCCCTAGGAACCCCCCGCCATACCGAGCTCCAGGACATCCGGAAAGGGACCAGAGGAAGGATGATCTACCGCTCATCCTTGACGAGATGCGCCGGAATCAAGGGACCATCAACAATAAGCTTTAGAACATCAATACAAGATTTGGAGAGCGGGATATCTGGAAGGGGAACATAGAGACCCAGATGGGTCAATTCGCGGCACAAATTCCACGACCTACCGGGCAACTCCCTGGGCAAACAGAACCAAATCCCAAGGGGAAGACCGGACACGTCGCAGCTATAAAGCTGAGGAGCGGGCGATAGATGCAAACAACCGATTAGAACACAAAGGAGAAGGATGACGCAGATAACTCGACATCGAGCAAGCCAGTCGACATCGACCAAAACTTACTCGACGTCGACAAAACTCTCCTCGATATCGACCCGAATGTTGTGCCCAACCCAAACTCAACTACTGTACTCGATGTCGACCAACATCAACTCGATGTCGACCAGCCTGTACTCGACGTCGACCAGTCTCTAGCACCTCCGCCGAAGAAAAAGTTGCCTTTCCCAACGAAATCTCCAAAGGATTCAGCAGAGAAGAAGTTTCAGCGCTTCATCAAGATGCTTCAGAGGCTTAATGTCACCATACCATTCACAGAAGCTCTTAATGAAATGTCATCCTATGTCAAATTCCTTAAGGAGATCCTAAGCAAAAAGCGGTCAATGGCTGAGATCGCAGAGTAGTGCAGCCAAATGGACATACTTGAGAAAAGGCAAGATCCAAGTAAGTTTGCTATAACCATTGGATTTGGTCAATATAAATTTAATGCATTATGTGATCTTGGAGCCAGTGTGAGTATAATGCCTCTATCAATATGGTCCAAGATTAAGATAGATGCCCTAGAGCCTGTGGATGCTAAGCTTTATATGGCAAACAACACGGTGGTCATCCCAACAGGCATGGTGGACAATGTGCCAGTGCAAGTAGGTAAGTTCTTCGTCCTTGCTGATTTCGTAGTTATTGATATGGCGGAGGACCCTGCTTGTCCAATTATTCTAGGAAGACCCTTCTTGGTGACGGTGGATGCCAATATAAGCGTAAGGAAGGGAGTGCTCACTTTCAACATCAGCGATGAGGTAATTGAGTATCCCTTTAATAAAACTAAAAGGCATACAGGCCCCATGGAAAAGCTAAAGTCTATATCAGCTGGTTACATTACTTGCGGGGAGCCTAAGGTAAGAAATATGACTCCCGAAGAGCTAGAAAAGAGGGATATGGAAGAACAGGTGCAAGAGATCATGACCATCTTGAACGAAGAAGCAGATAATCCAATTGATATAGACCCAGGTAAGTCGATTTGGACTAACTATTTTTCAGATGCTTTGCCAGGTCTTAAGTATGGGGTCAATATCGACCAGGAGAAATCGACAGAGCCACTGAACCTCTCGATATCGAGTGCACCAGGTCAATATCGACCAGTCCATACCGAGCTGAGTCCACCAGAAATCGAGATAGCTGGAATCGACATAGACAACTCGATATTAACCAAGCTTGGTCGATATCGACCAACTGAAGCCGACTCGATTTCTTCCCCGGAGCAGAAGCCAGCCGATATTGAGCCAGGTAACTCAATATTGACCAACCCTGGTTGATATCGACCGCCCCAAATCGACAAATCTTCCTCGTTTTCGACTGAGATTCCACCAGAAGAACAACAGAACTCGATATCGAGTGACCCTACTTGATATCGACCAGACCCTCAGGAGCTTCCGATATCTGATTCTGCGAAGTTAAGCCAATTTATGGATCCTTCTTCTCCTATTTCCATTAATGATCTATCTATACATGGGAGAGGTTTGCCTTGGTATGTGCGCTTATGTAGGATTTCCAACGATGAGCCCAAAGAGTATGAAGTTGGTGACAAAGTCTATGTTGCCAAATCAAAGGATAATTGGTTTTCCAACAAATTCAACAAGAAGAAAATGGGGCCCTTCACGGTGAACAAGATCCATTCAGGAGGATTGCGGCTGATGGACAAGAATGGAGTCCTATTTGAAGCCCAAGCTACATGGGCCCTGCAAATGCCACCTTGAGATTCATGGAGGAAGTTGACTTAGCGACTATAAAGTCTAGAACTTGTAAATAGACATTTATTTTTTGGATTTTTGGACATTGTTGCTTTTGGACATTATTTTCTATTGTGGGTATTTCTCTTCCAATTTTTTTTCCAGGTTCATGGGGGTAGAAGCAAGCTAAAATCGGACAGGGCCTTACAACATTTGCACTCAATTTTTGACATCCTGTACACCTGTCTAGTGAGTTTCTTTCTTTACCCTTATTTTTTATACAGTGAGGACACTGTAATGTTTAAGTATGGGGTGAGGGAAGGGCTTACTTTGTGCATATTTGATTTATTTGACATTATTTGTGCATTATTTCTTGAATTGCTTATACATGGCTATTTTGGAATTCATTATTGATATATGTGTGCTTACATGTGCTTATATATGCATGTTTTCCAATGTTTGAAAAAAAAGACCCCCATTGAATTTTTTTTATTAGTGTCATGGAAGCTTTAATTGAACTCGGCGATGCAAAATTGGATTCATTAGAGATATAGCATGAAATTGCCTAGTAAAGGGAAATCACAATGAAGTGCATATTTTTATTGAAAACCATGAAAGGAGGTAAAATTTGATGTTGCTTTTGACATGTTGCATAATAAGAGGATGGAGGACTTTATATTTCCATATAATGCTCATATTGTTATATCCTAGCCTTACCTATGCTTATGCATCACAAAACCCATAATATGCCTTATTTCATACATTGCTCCACATATTCTAAATATTGCCATTCTTTACCTTATTTCCATCTGGGGATTATGTTGAGAATGGTGTTACATTATGGAGATTACTATATGGTTGTTGTGTTGCTATTATTATTGGAGTATGGTGGGAAATTGTTTGAAATATATGGAAACGTTAATGAGTGAAAGAAAATCCGATCACCTCAAGAGATAAAGGTAGATCGACCCTGCTCGCAGAGATAATAGTTTGGCGAGATGGGACACACAGGTAAGGAGTCCAAAGCACTAAGTATCCGGGGCCATTCATGACACCCATGTTTGCGACTCGCGAGAAGGCAGTGCTGAGGTTAGAGAGGTAAAAGCATTATAATTGAAAAAAGCAATGAGCAGTGAGAGAAAGGTGATGAATCTTATGAAGAAGGAATGTGGTAAAGAAAGTTTGAAACTAGATAGTACATAATCTATCTAGTTTATGCTTATTTGCCAAATTATGGAATCTACACCAGTTTCTGTTTAATTTCGCAGAAATTGAAGCAATTTACAGCAGTTCTGAGAAAGGAGGAAAAGCTCGAAGTCAACTACAAAAATCCGAGGTCAAGGAGCAGCGGAACTAGGACAAATCAAGATGGAAAGAAGGAAATCTACTCGATAATACATTGGTCGATATCGGCTAAGCCTTGTCGATATCGAGCACATCAGTCGATTTCCACCCAGAAAGAGCCAAAATCGACTAAGTCCAGAAAATTGGTCGATATCGAGTTGTTGTACTCGATATCGACGAAGAAGCTGGAGCTGAAAGCTGCCAGTCGATATCGAGTACCTCAACTCGATATCGAGTTAACATAAGTCGATTTTCGCCTTTGGTGCCAGTATCGAGCAGCTGAAGTGAAGTCGAAAAAATGTCGGGTCGATATCGAGTGAAGCTACTCGATATCGATTTGTGCCCAGAAGCTGTTGTATGAGGAAATCGAGACTTGCAATTCAAAATATAAGTAAAGTAAAGAAAACCAGATTCCGTCCCTTGCAAATGATTACAAGACCTCATCCTGATGTAGCAGCGGGAAGTCAGGATCGATCCTCGAGGAAGCATGTCAGCGGATCTCACGTAGCGGAAAGATCTCAGCGAAGTCGACCAGAAGATTCCTTGATATCGAGTAAAGTACTCGATATCGACTAACATGTCGAGTAAAACAGAAAGCAAAATGAAACAGAAAACAAAAACCAACAGAAAGTACTCGATCTCGACAAAATCAACTCGACATCGACAAGATTTCCTAGATGTCGACTAAAACTCCCCGATGTCGAGTAACAACATAAACTTAAATTGTAACTTTTCCGAACACAGAACACAAATTTCGACGAAATAAATCAATAAACTTAAAGACTTCCAGGATCAGGGTTTCAACACCACAACGATAACCATGCAAAATAACACATAAAGGCATAAACAAGGATCACCTTCACATAATTAACCCAAGTTATATTAAGATCATGCTTTTCATAGACTTCCAGGATCAAACTTCCAGGATCATGCTTTTCATCAAATAACTTTCGTTATTAACAAATAGGAATATAAAGGCTTTCGCATAAACCCTAATTGTTACTAACCCTTTTCACATAATTAACCCATTTCGCTTCAATAACACAAACAAGGATCACCTTCAACTTTCGGAAAAGAATCATGCTCATAGGGATAGAAGACGAATTGCATAACAAGATCAAATCTTTACCGCATCACCTCACATGGCTACCGTCGGGCTCACCCCGACCCTAGAAGTGAGTGGACTACTCGCTCTTCATAATCAATAAACTATATCTAATGTGGATAAAATATCTTCTCTCTTGAATTGATGGCACTTGATAGATCTTGATAGAATTTCATCTCGAAAATATCACCATTGGACTTTGGATAGAAACTTAACAAGATCCGGATAGCTCGACGTCGGTCACTGGGATTTCCTCGATATCGACCTGGCACTTTCTCGTCTTCCGCTCAGCAACTCGATTCTGGTTTCTGTACGGCACATCGACTTGACTTTTTCTCGATATCGAGAAGATTTCCTCGATATCGACCAAGGCATGGTCCGTCTTTAGCTTCTTCGTCGATCTCAGATCCAGGACGTGAAAATCAACTACGTTTTCCTCGACATCGAGTAAAATGTTCAGCTCCCAGCTTCCTTGTCGACTCTGGGATCTTCAGCTCGATTTGGCTTACTCGATTTTGACCAATTTGGTCGATGTCGAGTAAATGTGACAGCTCTCAGCTTTCTGCTATGTTCTTGAAACACACTTTCCCGAGTCCTCGTTCGTCGGATTGATGCATATGACCATGCATTGGAAAGCGCTTTTCGAGGGCTACAACTCCAATGAAGACATCAAAGCTTGATTCAGAATGATGAATGGCGAAAAGTTGCGTTTTATCCAGCTGCACCATCCTTAGCTTCTTCATGACTTTCCTTTAAGCTCCAAAATGCGTCCGATTTCTGCGAAATATAACAAAAACTTTCTAGACCTCCATAATTGGCAAATAAACATATACTACACATATTTTGTATTATTCTAAACCAAATGCATGAAATGCATGCAGAAATCGATATAAAAGTAAGTGTAAAACATGGAAAATTAGGCTCACAATAAACACCACATACTTAAGTTTGCTTGTCCTCAAACAATACTTTTAATTGTCATTCAGGGGAAGAAATCAAAACTCTCAACATCATAGATTCATTCTCATATGACCCTGCAATCAATTACCATCCTCGAAAAGGTATTATTGTCACAAATCCATGCATGTGCAATTAAAAAGCAACATCTACTCACAAAAGGAGGGTTATGCAAAACATTCATTTGTGACAAAACATTAATAATCAAGAGGACTTTAATTTAAGATCAAATAAGGAGTAGATTGGTAAAAGGCTAAAGGTGGGCAATTTTTGGCAATGTAGTGCTAATGTTCAGGGGAAATGGAGTATTTCCAAACTTTCTTAACCACATCCCTTCTTCATAAGATTCATCACCTTTCATAATGCTTATTGCTTTTTTCAATATTATGCTTTTACCTCTCTAACCTCAGCACCGCCTTCTCGCGAGTCACAAACATGGGTGTCATGAATGGCCCCGGATACTTAGTGCTTTGGACTTCTCACCTGTGTGTCCCATTTCGCCGAACTATTATCTCAGCGAGCAGGGTCGATCTACCTTTATCTCTTGAGGTGACCGGATTTTTTCTCACTCATTAAATTTTCCATAAATTTCAATTTCCTGCCAAGCTCCATATATGATGTATAACAACACAACAAACATATAATAATCTCCATAATGTAACATCATTCTCAACATAATCTCCGGATAGGAAAGAAGGTAAAGAATGGGCATATTTAGATCATGTGGAGCAATAATTTGAAATAAGGCATAATATGACTTTTGTGATTTATAAGCATATGTAAGGCTAGGATATAACAATATGAGAATTATATGGAAATATAAAGTCCTCCATCCTTTTATCATGCAACATGTCAAAAGCAGCCTCAAATTTTACCTCCTTTCATGGTTTTCATCAAAATATGCACTTCATTGTGACTTCCCTTTACTAGGCAATTTCATGCTATATTTCTAATGAATCTAATTTTGCATCGTCGAGTTCAATTTAAGCTTCCATGACACTTATTCAAAAAAATTTCAATGGGGCTCATTTTTTTCAAACTTTGGAAAACATGCATGTAAGCATATAAATATATAATGAATTCCAAAATAGCCATGTATAAGGAATTCAAGAGATAAACTTTAGAAATGCTCGAAAATGCACACATAATGTCAAATATGTCAAATATGCACAAAGTAAGCTCTTCCCCCACCCCATACTTAAACATTACAGTGTCCTCACTGTATAAAAAATAAGGGTAAAGAAAGAAACTCACTAGACAGGTGTGCAGGGCTTCAAAATATCGAGTGAAAATGCTGCTGGGCCTAGTCCGAATTTAGCTTGCTTCTATCCCCATGGACCTGAAAAAATGTAGAAGAAAAATACCCACAATAGAAAAACTAAAAGTTCAAAACCAAAAACAAACAAAAGCAACAATGTCCAAAAGTCCCAAAAATAAATGTCTATTTACAAGCTCTAGATTTTATAGTCACTAGGCCGACTTCTCCATTAAGCTTAGGGTGCCATTTGCAGGGCCCATGTAGCTTGGGCTTCAAACATGACTCCATTCTTGTCCATCAGCTGCAGTCCGCCTGAATGGATCTTGTTCACCATGAAGGGCCTCATCTTCTTCTTGTTGAATTTGTTAGGAAACCAATGATCTTTTGATTTGGCAACATAGACTTTGTCACCAACTTCATACTTATTGGGCTCATCATTGGAAATCCTGCATAATCGCACATACCAAGGCAAACCTCTCCCATGTATAGATAGATCTTTAATGGAAATAAGAGAAGAAGGATCCATACCTTGGCTTACCTTCGCAGAATCGGATTCGGGGACCTCATATTCTACTCGACATCGAGCAGATTTACTCGACATCGAGGAGCTTCCTTCTTCTGGTGGGCTGCTGGTCTGGGAAGGAGAAGTCAAAGAAGAAATGGTTTGGTCGATGTCGACCAATTTGGTCGATGTCGAGGAGTTGTGCTCGTCTTCCAGTGGATTGCTCGTCGAGGGAGGAGAAGTCGAGGACGTAGGTGTTTGGTCGATGTCAACCAATTTGGTCGATGTCGACCAAACTACTCAATGTCGAGGAATTCTGGTCGAGTTCGACCCCATACTTGCATCATGTCAAGGCATCCGAGAAATAATTAGTCGACGTCGACTTACCTTGGTCGATGTCAAGGAGATCATCTGTGTCGTCGTGTAGGATGGCCATGATCTTCTCCACTTGGGCTTCCATATCCCTCTTTTCCAGCTCTTCGGGAGTCATATTTCTTACCTTAGGCTCCCCGCAACTAATGTAACCAGCTGATATAGATTTTACCTTTTCCTTGGGACCTGTGTGCCTTCCAGTTTTATGAAAAGAATACTCTATTACCTCATCGCTGATGTTGATAGTGAGTACTCCCTTTCTTACGCTTATGTTGGCATCCACCGTCGCCAAGAAGGGTCTTCCTATAATAATTGGACAAGCAGGGTCCTCCGCCATATCAATAACTAGAAAATCAGCAGGGACAAAGAACTTACCTACTTGCACTGGCACATTGTCTACCATGCCTGTTGGGATGACCACTGTGTTATTTGCCATATAAAGCTTAGCATCCACAGGCTCTAGGGCACCTATCTTAATCTTGGACCATATTGTTAAAGGCATTATACTCACACTGGCTCCAAGATCACATAAATCATTAAATTTATATTGACCAAATCCAATAGTTATAGCAAACTTACCTGGATCTGGCCTTTTCTCAAGAACGTCCATCTGGCTGCACTCATCTGTGATCTCAGCCATTGACCGCTTTTTTGCTTAGGATCTCCTTGAGGAACATGACATATGATGGCATTTCATTAAGAGCTTCTGTGAAGGGTATGGTGACATTGAGCCTCTGAAGCATCTTGATGAAGCGCGGAAATTTCTTCTCTGCTGGATCCTTTGGAGATTTTGTCGGAAAAAGCAGCTTTTTCTTCGTCGGAGCCTGAACAGATGTCGAAGGTGTTGCAGTGTCCTTGATGTTGACTGGATTCTTCTCGACATCGACAGGATTTTCGTCGATATCGACCAAATTCCTCGATGTCGATTTGCTGTGTTGTGCAGACGAATCGTGACCAAATTCTTCCTCGACATCGAGTTGCCTTTCCTCGACATTGACCAAGTTCTGGTCGATATCGACTTTCTATTCGTCGATATCGATTTGCTGTTCAGCTCTGTCCTGCTTCTTTCCGACCTATGGCTCGCGTAGTTGGTGCCCGCTCCTGAGTTTTACGGCTGCGATGTGTCCGGTCTTCCCCTTGGGATTTGGTTCTGAAGATCCAGGGAGCGTGCCTAACTGTCTGGGGATGCCTGCTGCTAGCTGGCCAATCTGTGTCTCCATTGATTTCCGTCATATATCAATCTCCCCAAGCCTAGAGTTGACACCTTGTATCTGAGTGTAGATTGAGTTGAAGGACTACTTGATGTCTGAATGGTTCCTCCGCATTTCCTCTAGGATGGTCTGTAGTTCATCCCTCTTCTGGTGCCTTTCCGGATGTCCTAGAGCTCTCTATGGTGGGGGGTTCTAGGAGCACCTTTGTTCCATTGTGGTTGCTGAAACCTTTGGTCCTCCATATAGCGATTGGGACCCCCTGCGTAAGCTACCTCTTCGTGGTTTTCTGTCATCCTGACTTGCTTTGTGTGTGGGCACTCAATAGTGGTGTACCGTTGTGATCCGCATTCAATGCAGGGTTGGTTGACAGAAAGATACTTGACTTGCTTGAGGAGCTTGCGATTTTGATCCCTATAGTACTGCTCCCTGACATATGGGTCAATCTCCTTAGAAGGTTCGTAGAGGGGCATGGATGTGGCTGGCCTGACGTAGGCATCTTCATCATAATTTGTTGGAGCCCCATACTTGTTATCGTAGTTGGTCAGCTTGTCAAGGGCAGCCAATACGTCAGCTGGCGGCATTGTCAGATACTCATAATGAGTATACGTGTTGATCCTATCCTTAGAAGCCAGTTCAAGAGAATTGAAGAAGATCTCCTGAACGATGCAGGGTTGCTGTCCATGAGTAGGGCAGGATCGCAGTAGATCCTTATATCGTTCCCATGCCTTTGCTAGCGGCTCCCTAGGTTTCTATTTGTAAGATGTAATCTTCTGGCGAAGGAGCGCGGTTTTCGCAGGAGGAAAGAATTTATTGAGAAATTCCTGCCTCACTTCAGCCCATGTAGTGAGGGATCGTGGACGGAGACATTCAAGCCACTTCAATGCTGGACCAGCCAAAGACCAACGAAAAGCCTTCATCACACTATAAAAAAAAAATTAAATTAGCCTCGGAAAAATGCCTTGGCAAAAGGCCTTTCTATGTTGGCAACTAGGACTATATCTAATGTAGATAAAATATCTTCTCTCTTGACATGATGACACTTGATCGATCTTGATAGAATTTCATCTCGAAAATATCATCATTGGACTTTGGATAGAAACTTAACAAGAATCGGATAGCTCGACGTCGGTCACTGGGATTTCCTCGATATCGACCCGGCACTTTCTCGTCTTCCGCTCAGCAACTTGATTTTGGTTTTTGGATGGCACATCGACTTAACTTTTTCTCGATATCGAGAAGATTTCCTCGATATCGACCAAGGCTTGGCCCGTCTTCAGCTTCTTCATCGATCTCAGCTCCAGGACGTGAAAATCGACTATGTTTTCCTCGACATCGAGTAAAATGTTCAGCTCCCAGCTTCCTTGTCGACTCTGGGGTCTTCAGCTCGATTTGGCTTACTCGATTTCGACCAATTTGGTTGATGTCGAGTAAATGTGGCAGCTCTTAGCTTTCTGCTCTGTGCTTGAAACGCACTTTCCCAAGTCCTCGTTCGTCGGATTGATGCATATGACCATGCGTTGGAAAGCTCTTTTCGAGGGATACAACTCCCATGAATATATCAATGCTTGATTCAGAATGATTAATGGCGAAAAATTGCGTTTTCTCCAGCTGCACCATCCTTAGCTTCTTCATGACTTTCCTTTAAGCTCCAAAATGCGTCCGATTTTTGCGAAATATAACAGAACTTGTGTAGACCTCCATAATTGGCAAATAAACATATACTACACATATTTTGTTATTATTCTAACCCAAATGCATCAAATGCATGCAGAAATCGATATAAAAGTAAGTGTAAAACATGGCAAATTAGGCTCACAACAGAAGCTGATTCCTAGTGTACCCGAATCTTGTTAAGTTTCTATCCCGAATCCAATGGAGATATCCGCAAGGGCAAATTCTATCAAGATCTATCAAGTCCAAGGAGGATTTATCCACAATTAGATATAATTCCTTTTAGATTTATTTATTTATTTCCATGTTTTAATCTTTAGATAAAAGATAGATAGATATAGATTTAGATATAATTTTCTTTCCTAATTATCTAGGGATTGGAGCATATAAATAAAGCCTTAGGGGCTAGATTTTATTCATTCAATTCAAGTTACAATTAGTTACATAGAGAGAGAGTAGAGAGAGAGCTTGTGGCGAGAGCAAAGTGGAAAGGCGAGAGCGGATTTGGCTTGTTCGGTTGTAAGCTTTCTTTAGTTTAATTTAATGCAAAGTTATTTCCTTTTACTATTGATGTCTTTATTGATGATGAAGAGCTAGTAGTCACCCAACTTCTAGGGTCAGGTTGAGCCCGACGGTAGCCATGTGAGGTGATGCGGAAAAGGTACAAGCTTCTAATGCAATTCATCTTCTATCCCTATGAGCATGATTCTTTTGCGAAAGCTGAAGGTGATCGTTATTTGCGTTATTGAAGCGAAAGTGATATTAATACAACTTGGATTAATTATGTGAAAAGGGTTAGTAACAATTAGGGTTTATGCGAAATCCTCTATCTTCCTATTTGTTAATAACGAAAGTTATTTGATGAAAAGCATGATCTTTTATGCCTTTATGTGTTATTTTACATGGTTATCGTTGTGGTGTTGAAACCCTGATCTTGGAAGTCTTTAGTTTATTGATTTTATTTCATCAAAATTGTATTCTGTGTTGCGAAAAGCTTCGAATTAAGTTTCTGTTGTTACTCGAAATCGGGCAGATTTGGTCGACATAGAGGAAATTTGGTCGATGTGGAGTTGAATTTGTCGAGGTCGAGTTACTTTGCTTGGTTTTGCTTTCTGTCAGTCGATATTTAGCATCGTTGGTCGATTTTTCTACTCGATATCGAGTAACAACACTCGATATCGACCAAAAGTTTTTTGCTTTCGTTTCTTTTATGCTTTTCTCTATTATTTCTGTCAATTTGTTTGATTGTCTGCTGAGATCTAGAACTGAAAAGACGGGCGCTGACACACTTCCTCGTGGATCGATCTTGACTACCTTCTACTACAACGGGAGGAAGTCTTCTATTTATTTGTTGAGACAAGGAGTCAGTCTGCTTTTATATTTATTTATATTTTCATACTTGACCATCCTCATGCAACAACACCGCCCAGTCCATCCACTCCCGCCGCCAGCTTCTCTAGATCCTCTCTCTCTCCTCCATCTTCTGCTTCTCTGTCGTCTGCGACAATGCCTCCCTCCGCTACATCCCGGTCACCTTCAACCAGGCCATCGGCCCCACCACTTCTTTCTTCAACACTAATTGGGGGAAGAGGATGTAGTTAAATCATCGGTGCGGTTTCGGGGAAATGAAATTGATATGTTGTAGACTTGAGATCGGTTGTTGCTGTTGATGTCCATGGCGGATGTGAGCATATCTGGACAATTGGGGAACGGCGATGGAGAGATCCAGAGAGGGTACTGGGGAGAGAGAGGGGGTGTGGGGAGAGAGAAAAGGCGATATGGAGAGAGAGTAGTGAAAATCTGATTTTTTTTTTTTAATAATTGCATCAATTAATCAATTAATTGGTGCAATTAATTGTAATTGCTTTGAATTTGAGGAAAAAAAGCTCATTATCTCAAAACAATTAACCATAAAATTTACCAATTTTTTAATTTTTTAAAACAGTTTTTCAATTACAAATAATTATGCCCACCCCTATTGCCAAGTATTGGTACGTAGCAGACTAGTAGGCGATTGGATTCCTCAAATCACTAGTAAATTAAAAAGGACTAATAACTAATTTAACTAAATTATCTTATCAATAGCCATTTTTTCATCTTGTCTAAAGCTCTTATGTTATTTATTAGGCCAAATTACAGAAAATCACCCGTTAAATATTGGACTTTTCATCTAACCACCCGTTAAATTGAAAATTACAGTAAACCACTCTATTATATAGCTCCCGTCATCAATTCACCACCCATTCGCTTATGTCGTATGCTCACCGTTACGTTGAGGCAAAAAGACGAACTTGTCCCTATCTTCTCCCTTATGTGTATAAACCTAAACCTCGTGTATTCATATCCCATGGAAACCAGTTGAATCTGTCAAGTGAAATCAAGTGATTTATCAAGTGAAATCAGACATTCAAGATAATTTCTCAACTCAAAAACTTGATTTTGTAGTTCTTCTTGAGGTTTCAGCGGGTTAAAAAGTGTTTTAGGGTTTCGATTTTGTACCATGGTTGTTTATAGCATTCAATTTTGGGTATTTAGGGTTTCGATTTTGGGCGTTTAGGGTTCGATTTTTGTCATTTAGGGTGCATATGGTTTCTGATTACACACTAATTGATTTTTTTTTACTTGATTTTTTGACACGGTAATGGAAGTTGGGAAAAATAAATGCAGTCGATGGACTAGTCTCATGAAGCAAGTAGAAAAGGTAACCGAGGAATTCAAATGTGTACATTCATTAGAAGATGGACTGCTGTAGCAAAAAACAATATGTTGATACGATGCAAATGTGGAGTTTAAGGTTTGTACTATACTTCTATGACAGATGAGAATACCGGTAGAAGATTCATAAGATGTAGCAATCATAAGGTGCGTGAGTGTTAATATCTTTTATGGGTTTCTTCAGGTACATGGATTTTAAATGTTGTGTTTTTCTTATGTGATTTTAGGTAGGAGGATGTGGATATTGGGAATGGTATGATCCTCCAGTGTGCACTACATCGAAGCAATTTATTCCTTTGATAAGAGAAGAGGTACTGCGATTGAATAATACATTAGAGGTGAAGGAGACTGTTCTTACAACATACGAGAATGAGATTAGAAGGCTTCTACAAGAGGTCTTACAACTAAAAAGTGTTCAATCACATGATGTCGATGCAAGACGATCATGCCTAGCTGCCCTTAAAGTCATGTGTGTTGTTGGATTCATTTTATGGGTGATGGGGTTTGGTGTAAAATATTTTTGTACTTATTAGAATCAAGGGATTAATGTGGTTGTATTTATAAAAGATGGGATTATTATAATTCAGGGGATTAATGTGTGGTTGTATCTACGAGGCTATGAAATATGGGGTTTGGGGGCAAGTGTTTTACTAATTAGAAGTATCAGATTAATGCAGTTCTATTTTGAAGAGATGTAATAAGTATATTCTATCACAGATGGTGTTTGAGGCAAGTGCTATACATATGGTTCATGCAAATTGTAGCAGGGCATTCAAATGAAGCATCAATGGGAAAGCTAAAACAATTCGTCGAGGGAAAGATAAAGCAATCTGTTAGGGAAAGCTAAATCAACTTGGATATATAGTGTTGCACATGTTGGCAGGCTGTTTAATAATACAAAAATACACTTGGATAGTTAACCAAGGCTTAAACATAAGTTTATCCAACTTAACAAGTGCCAAAATGAAGCATGCGTTACGTTCAAAGTGCTACATTTGATCAAAATACATAGCATCCAATATTTATCTTTAGTCTATGGTCGCCAAGGAGCTTTAACCATGTCCTGGCCAACTCACTTTGAAGTTATTGTACAAGTGTCTCACACATACTCTAGTCTCTGCCACAAGGGCAATTAGACTCAAAGCTTGTTGCAAACTTTACACAAAAATATAATATTATAACAAGCCTGAATCAATTTTTTTCAATCATAAACTAAAACTGAAAACTTGGTTATAAATGCAGAAATGTCACCTTCTGCCTATCTGAGATGAATGTGAATGTGCCTCCTCCTAGATCTTGCATTAAGAGCTCCAAAAACCAACACCAAGTTTCCTTTCTTTCTGCCTCAACAACTGCATAGGCAATTGGAAATATATTTTCATTCTCATCATTCCCAACTACACACAATATCTGCCATGTATATGCACCTTTTAAATGACATCCATCCAAGCCAATTATAGGTCTACAACCCAATAAAAATCCCTTCTTACATGCATCTAGACAAACATACAGTCTTTGAAATAATGGTTTTTCTAGCTCACCATTATAGACCTTCACAAACACTGAGCTTCTAGGATTACACTTCATAACAGTCAAAGCATAATCCCAAACCCTTCCATATAGTTTCCATGCATCCCCTTGAGTCATCAAATAGGCTCTTAATCTTGCTCTTCATGCTTGCATATAATCCACTTCGACATTATAATCCCTCAAAATCGTGCTCATAAATGCCTACAGATTCTAGTGGGGATCTTCCTTATAATGCTCTATATACTTCTCAGCCAACCAAACAGATGTCACTTTACTGTTGTGATGCCTCCATCCACAATCATGAGTAGGATTAAATGTCAACAACTGAAATGTACCATCACTAACCATTCTTCTAGCACATGCCTTAAAACCACATAAATTTTGCTTACACGCACACTTTTTCCTTGAATGTTTCATAATGCAATCACACTTAAATTTGCAATAAGCAGAAACTTTGTAACTATGTTTATGCAGAAAATAATAATCTCCACCGCTCTCAATAGAAAGTTGTTTAAATGCTTTTTTTAAAGACATCCCGAGAGGAAAATTTCATACCAACCTTCAAAGAAATGGGTTTCTTATAGAATCAACTAAAGGATTAAACTCTGGATACCTTATGTGTGTTTTACCTTCTGATCCACTTAAGCTTCTCAATTCATCTGATTCATCACTGTTTATAGTCTCTTCAATCGGAGATACTTCGTCGTCATCATCCACTAATATCCTCCCTACATCATCTTGCACATCTTCATCAACATAAGCATAAAAAGTATCGTCATCTTCAACATCACCTTCATTTGCATAATGTTCCCCTAAATATGATCTTAAAAGAAAATCCCCACTAGCTTCATCTTCTTCTACCTCTGGATCTAAAGACATCTTCCCACCACCCTTAGGAATCACTATAGGCTTGGGGCATTGAGTTGGGCTACCATGTACAATATTCATTTCTTATTCAATATCGGGGGCAAAGAAAAATAAATGTAATATAAGTCAAACACACACCAAGAAAGGAAATACAGTGCTATATCCTTCTATTAAAATAATTGAAATAAATGCACCATACATACACATGTCATACACTAATTTAGGGACCACGTTAGCAAACAAACACCATAAACTCACCAAAAGATTCTTGAACAGTGAGAAATATTTCATGGACATAAATTGAAAAAAAGAGCATGTACCCAGCAGGTGATGTAGGAGGAAATCAAATTGAAAATACAAAAGATAAATTCAAACCGAGTTCTAGCCTGCCCAAATAAATTCAAAACTTCCTCCCGTATGCAAAAGCCTCTTAGGGACATGTGAAGGTGTGGTATTCTCTTGATCCTCATGATGAATAGGGACCTGCCAAAAACCAGAGTAGCCATCCAGGTAGCAAAAGTAATCATGTTCAGCTAAGCATTCAAGTACCTGGTCAATGAAGGGGAGTGGAAAATGATCCTTTCTTGTGGCAGTGTTGAGCTTTATGTAGTTTATGCACATCCGCCAGCTGGTTGTGATTCGTTTGGGTACGAGCTCTCCCTTCTCGTTCTCCACAATGGTTATTCCACCCTTCTTGGAAACCACATGGACTGGGCTCACCCACTTGCTGTCGAAGATAGGGTAGATCGATGATTCATCCATCCAGCATTCGCAGGATCTCCTTTTTCACCAACTCCTTCATGTTGGGGTTGAGCTTCCGCTGATGCTCAATGGTTTCCCTGTGATCATCCTCTAAGAGTATTCTGTGCATACAAGTAGCTGGTGAAATACCTTTAATGTCCTCTAAGGAGTATCCAATAGCCTTCCTATGGGTATAGAGGACTTCCAGTAGCTTTTCTACTTCTTGTGGGGTTAGTGAAGCATTCATAATCACAAGAAAAGTAGAGTCAAAACTAAGAAATTCACACCTAAGGGTGTTTGCTAAAGGCTTCAACACCGGAGAAGGGCCCTCTGGAATCAAGATGGGCTCTACTTATTCCGTCTTCATGATTTCTCCTAGGTAATCCGTCTCAATCCTCATAGCAAAAGCATCCAAATCAGCTACAAGAGTTAGAGTCGATCAAGCATACATCAACCCCAACGCTGAATCGGATACAAGGATGTACTATTGCAGAAAACCAGTTGAGTCAGAAACCTCAAATGAAAAATCAGTACATACCTGGGCTGAGGAGGCAGTCGAAATCGGGCGAAGGTTTGAGTCGAAGTCGACTGTAATGGTCGATATCGACCTCTGTCCTCGGAATTTGGTGGCCTAACTCGATTTTGAAAGAGGGATTGGTCGAAATCAAGGAGTTTGGGTCGATATCGACCCAAGCTTGGTAGAAATCGACTGCTGGTGTACCTGTTGAGAGAAAAGAAATCGATATCGGGTTACTGTGGTTGATATCATCTGAGTTAAGAATACTTACCTGTTCTTGAGAGGAGGTCGAAATCGACTGGGGAGGGCACTCGATATCGAGTACTGTAGTTGATATCGATTGATTCTGCTCGAAATCGAGTGGATCGTTTAGCCCCGTCGAGAGTGCGTCATCAAAAACTTCCTCCTCGCTTGAGTATATAGCATGCAGTTCCTTTTCAAGCTTAGCCTCAGCCTTTGTTAGGGATTCTTCTTGTGTCAACGCCCTTCTTGTAGGTTCAATGCAGGAGATAACGTTGAATTTAGAATATATAGCTTTAATCTCCATTACCTCTTCCATGTTGGGGTTGAAAGAATACTCAATGATTTCATCCCCTATTGTAAAGGTGAGAAGTCCCCTTCTCACGCTTATATTGACATATGCAGTGGCTAGGAATGGTCTTCCAAGGATGATGGGGCAAGTAGGGTCTTTCGCCATCTCTATCACTAGAAAGTCTGTAGGAACAAAGAATTTTCCAACTTTAACAGGAACATCATCAACTATACCTGTAGGGATTACCACTGTATTGTTTTTCATGTATAGCTTGGCATTCACAGGCTCTAGTGCTTCAATCTTGACCTTTGACCAAATAGGGAGGGGCATGATGCTTACGCTTGCCCCCAAATCACAGAGTGCTTTGAAGCGGTGCTGGCCAAGTCGCAAGGTGATTGCAAACTTACCTGGGTCAGGTCTCTTCTCCGGAAAATCCATTTTCTTGCATTCATTGGCGATTTATGTCATAGATTGCTTATTGCTGAGGATCTCCTTGAGGAACTTGACATAGGAAGGAATCTCATGAAGAGCTTCTGTAAAAGGAATAGTAACATTTAGTCATTGAAGCAATTTCACGAAACGCTTAAAATTACCTGCAGTGGGGTCCTTTAGTGCCTTGGAAGGGAATAGGAGCGTCTTCTTTGATTTTGGAACCAAAAAAGCTTTCGGAGGCAATGCAGAGGAGTCGATTTTGACTGTAGGGGACTCAATATCGACCGGTGGGCACTCGATATTGACTGGTGGAGTTGAGTTTGCTGGTGATGTCGGGTCGAAATCAAGTGCAGGGGACTCGATATCGACCATTGTTTGGTCGATATTGACCTGTGGTTGGTCAAAATCGACCGATTGTCTGTTGTTGTTGCTCGCTTCTCCAATCTTTGGTTCATGCAGTTTGTGACCGCTCCTTAGTTGTACTGCAGTGACATGCCCGTTCTGCCCTTAAGGATTTGGATCAGTACGCCCAGGGAACTATCCGGACGGGCATGGAATCTGTGTTGCTAGTTGACTCATTTGGGTCTCCATGTTCCCCTTCCAGATGTCCATCTCTCCAAATCTTGAGGTGAGGTTTTGGAGTTGAGATTAGATGGTGTCATTGGCTTGCTTGTTTTCCGCTTGATTTCTTCTTAACTCATCAAGGACGAGTTGTAGATCGTCCTTTCGCTGATCCCTTTCTGAATGTCCTAGAGCTCGGTATGGTGAGGGGTTCCTAAGGGTACCTTGGTTCTGCTGAGGTTGATAGAACTGTTGGTCCCCCATATAACGATTAGGACCCCCTGCGTAAACTGTTTCTTCGCGCATCTCGGCTAGCTGTACTTGCTCCGTATGTGGGCACTCAGGGGTGGTGTGCCGTTGTGAACCACATTCAATGCAAGGTTGGTTAACAGAAAGAAATTTAACTTGTTTAAGGAGCTTATGGTTTTGATCTTTATAGAATTGCTCCTTGACGTCGGGATCAATCTCTCTAGAAGGCTCATATAAAGGCATGGATGGGGCTGGCCTCGCATATGTGTTGTCGTAAGCCACATGAGCCCCATAGGTGTTGTCGAAGTTGGCTAGACTTTCGATGGATGCCCAAGCCTCCGTTGGTGTTTGCGTGAGGTACTTATATTGAGTGTATTGGTTGATCCGCTCCTTGCTGGGTAAGTCAAGAGAATCATAAAAAATCTCCTGAATTACATAGGGTGGCTGCCCATGAGTAGGGCAAGATCCCAATAGCTCTTTGTACCGATCCCATGCTCGCGCTAGTGGTTCCCTATGCTTTTGTTTGAAAGTCATGATCTTTTGGCATAGGAGCGCTATGTTTACTAGGAATGGACTTCGCTCGGAATGTACTTTTGGTCGATATTGACCAGGTTAGGTCGAAATCGACTTGTCTTCCTTTTGTCCCCGTGTCTGCACGTTGTATCGAGTCTGACTCTGTAATTTCGACTGGGCTATAGTCGATATCGACCAAGTATGGTCGAAATCGACCACTCTTCGGTTCCTCCTTTTGTGCTCAGTTTTTCTCGATGTCAGACCCTCTTCCTTCGATTTTTGAACTTCTTCAGTAGACATCAAGTGCATTTCCAGTGCTTCTTGGTTTTGCTCCGAATTGGTTCCAAATTTTGCAATATTAAACAGAAACTTGTATAGACCTTTATTTCTCGCAAATAAGCATAAACTGCACAGATTTGCTATATTCCCATCCCAGAATATATAAAATGATAGAATATGGAGTTGAAATAGGTATAAAAACATGGCATAAAACATGGACATCAGCAGGATTCTTTTTTTTAGCTACAAAATGACTTACAAAAAGAGAACATTTTCAAAGGAGCACCTACTGTCAAGTACTCATGGGATACTAACCATAAACTTCTTTGTCATATATATAATCCCACCTAGTTCTCCCAAAACCCAGTGTTGCAAGACGATGACATATATATAATTCAACCCATTCACCAAAAACCCTAATTTTCTTTTAAAATTCAATCAAGAAATAGATATTAATCGTAACCTTCTTTCTCATATGCAATTGGGTGTCTTCACTTCTCCCTTGGTCGAAACGCTATCGAAATCGCAAGTTCACCACTCTCAATTGCACAAACCCCTGGTTCCCTGAGCAGAAATCCCCAAATTGCATCACCACAATAATCACGAACAATTAGATGAAGGCCTAAGGGCATTTATGTCTTTCTCCATATCAAACTCCAAACCAACACCAAAAGGGAGGGGTAATTTTGTCTTTTTGCTTCTAGCATTAGACGGCACAAGCGAATGGGTGGTGAATTGACGATGGGACCTATATAATGGGTGGTTTACTGTAATTTCCAATTTAACATGTGGTTTAGACCTGTCAAAACATAACCCGACCCGAAAACCTGGAATTTTTTAAGTCAAGGCCCGAAAATTTTGACACGAAATTTTTTTTTCGACCCGAACCCGAAAAATCGGAAATTTTTCGGGTAATTTGGGTTTCGACCCGGTGACCCGATTGACCCGATTTACCCGATTGACTCGGTGACCCGACTGACCCGGTTGATTTATAATTTAATATAATTAATTTTTTATATATAATTAAAATTTATCGCAAAATTATCAAATCATGATTTTTTTAATTTTAAAAAGAAAAAATTGACAAACCCGAAATCGACCCGAAACCCGGTCAAACCCGGGTTTTAGTCAACCCGAAATACCCGGAACCCGTTTTACCCGAGACCCGAAGTGACCCGACCCGAATGACCCGTTTGACAGGTCTAATGTGATTAAATGAAAAGTCCAATATTTAAAGGGCGGTTTTATGTAATTTGGCCTATTTATTATTCAGCTATAAGAAACAACGAAACCACTATTGAGAAGATAAAATTTGCAAATTTTCACAAAGGGGTCAAAAATAATTTCAACCTCTCTTATTCTCTCCTCTTGCTCCCTTTTGATGTGCGCCTATTTTTCCATGTTTCGCATTAACTTTTATATCGATTTATGCATGTATTTCATATTATTGGGTTAGAATTATACAGAATCTATGTAGTTTATGCTTATTTGCCAATTATGGAGGTCTACACTAGTTTCTATTTAATTTCGCAAAAATTGAGACACTTTACAAGCAATTCGGAGGAAGGAAGAAAACCATGGAAGAGCTCGAGGTCAACAACAGAAAGTCCAAGATCGAGTAGGAGCTGAAGCATAATGTTGTGAGCCTAAATTGCCATGTTTTACATTGACTTTTATATTAGTTTCTGTATACATTTCATACATTTGGGTTAGAATAGTACATAATCTATGTAGTTTATGCTTATTTGCGAAATTATGGAGTCTACAGTAGTTTTTGTTTAATTTCGAAGAAATCGGACGCACTTTGGAGCTTAAAGGAAAGTCATGAAGAAGCTAAGGAGGGTGCAGCTGGAGGAAAGCCCAATTTTCGCCATTCATCATTCTGAATCAAGTTCTATTGTCTTCATGAAAGTTGTACCCCTCGAAAAGAGCTTTCCAACGGATACTCATGTGCGTCAATCAGACGAATGAGGACTTAGGAAAGTACGTTTCAAGAACAGAGCAGAATGTTGAGAGCTGATAATTCTACTCGACATCGACTACAACTGGTCGAAGTCGAGTACACTAGGAGCCAAAAAGTCACACGGAGTCGAGCAGAGCACTCGAGGAGCCCAGAGCTACTCGACGTCGAGTGCTACAGTACTTGAAGTCGAGTACACACGTCGAGTCCAGAAGCTGCCCTAGCTCGAGTGCAACCCCGATGAGAAGACCCTACTCGATGTCGAGTAACCTGGTTGACGTCGAGTAGCCCAGTGAGCAGTCCGAGTCCGAGACCGAGTGGAATCCGAGTTGATTAACTTGCTTCTACACCAAGGCACGTGAATTCTATCAACATCAAGTGAAGATCTATCAAGTCAAGAAGGATCTATCCACATTAGTCCTAGTTTCCTTATAGATTAATTTCATTTATCATTAATGTTTTATCTTATACTTTTAGGTAGAAAGTTTTTAGATATAGATATATGTTCCTTCCTAGATTAGCTACATGGAACACTATAAATAAGGCTTTAGGGGCTGGATTTTAAAAGCATTCAATCATCAAATCATCCAAGACAAGCCATTAGTTACATATCGAGAGAAAAAGAGAGAGTGAAAGCTAAGAGTAGTTGGAGAAAGCGAGAGCGGGATTTGGCTTCATTCGGTTGTAAGCTCTATCTTAGTTTATTTAATGCAATTTAGGGTCGATGTGAGCCCGACGGTAGCCATGTAAGGTAATGCGAAAAGGTACAATCTTTTGATGCGATTTCGTCTTCTATCCCTATGAATATGATTCTTTTGCGAAAGTTAAAGGTGATATGTGTTTGTGTTATTGAAGCGAAAGTGATCTTAATACAACTTGGATTAATTATGTGAAAAAGGGTTAGTAACAAAAGGGTTAGTAACAATTAGGGTTAATAACGACAGTTATTTGATGAAAAGGCATGATCTTTTATACCTTATGCATTATTTTATATGGTTATCGTTGTGGTGTTGAAACCCTGATCTTGGAAGTATTTTAGTTTATTGATTTTATTCCCACCTATTTCGTGTTTGCATTCGTTTTATTTCGAATTTAAAAATTCGGTTTTCGGTTCTGTTTTTACTCGAGATCGACGACACTGGTCGATTTCGGGTGCTACAGTGGTCGACATCGAGTACACTCCTCGACATCGACTAGACTTTTGCTTTCATTTTTCGTTTCTGTTTTGCATCTAGTCGACGGCGTGGTCGAGATCGAGTAAACTACTCGATATCGAGTACTCTTTTGGTCGAGTTCGTGTTGATTTAAGGAACTGGAAAGGCGGGCGCTGACACGCTTCCTCGTGGATGGATCCTGACTACCTTCTACAACAACGGGAGGAAGTCTTGTGTTTATTTGCTGAGACAGAGAGTCAGTTTGATTTCATATTTTATATTTATTTTCATACTTGACCATCCTTCTGCAACAACACAGAACACACCGAGCAGAAAACAAGGAAGAAGCTACTCGATAGGACTAGTCGACGTCGACCGCTCTGGTCGATGTTGAGTAAAATCTGGTTGAAATTCACTCCTCGAGCACCATTCGAGCACAACACCACTCAAGAGACCAGAAACTACTCGACTTCGAGTACTTGTCGAGTGCAAATCCGAGCCCACATCGAGCACAATCCGAGGAGTAGAAGAATTCTACTTGACGTCGAGTCCTTTACTCGATGTCGAGTACACCCTGGCACCAGTCCGAGTCGGAGTCGAGTGAAGATTCGGATATGGGATTACTTACCTACCAAGACACGATATTCTATCAAGTTGAAGGCTGATTTATCCACTTTAGTAATTCCCCTATTTACTTTAGGGAATTTTATTTGTTTTATTTCATATATTTTTCAAAGTTATATCTTATGAAAGAGGATAGTTAGATATAAATATAGATAGAATTGTTCTCTCATTGATTAACAAGGACTTGAGCACAATAAATAAGGGCCTAGGAGTTGGTTCTTAGGCATTCTATTCTACAACACAATTTACATTCGAAGGTATGAGTTTGAGAGAGAGTTTGGCCGAGTGAAGTTGTAAGAAGCGAGAGCGGAATTGGTTTCGGTTGGTTGTAAGCTCTCTATTTTCGATTTAATGCAAGTTAGTTCCTTTACAATTTTGATGATTAAGAGCGAGTAGTCACCCAAATTCTAGGGTCGGGGTGAGCCTAACGGTAGCCATGTAAGGTAATGCATCAAAGGTACAATCTTTATTGCGATTCCATCTTCTCTCCCTAATTTACATGATTCTTCTGCGATAGTCGAAGGTGATCCTTATTTCTGTTATTGAAGCGAAAGTGGTCTTAATGCAAACTTGGATTATATATGTGAAAAGGGTTAGTAACAATTAGGGTTTATGCGAAAGCCTCTATCTTCTTAATTGTTAATGACGAAAGTTATTTGATTGAAAATGCATGATCTTTTATACCTTTAGCATTGTTTTTATATGGTTATCATTGTGGCGTTGAAACCTCGATTTTGGAAGCTTTTAGTTTATTGAATTCGAATTCTATCAATTTTGTTTTCTTCTGTCTTTATTTCTACAGCAAAAGTTATGATTTTCTGCACAGAGACACTCAAGATCGACTACCTTTTATTCGACGTCGAGTACTGCATAGTCGACGTCGAGTACTTCCTACTCGACATCGTCTTGTTTTCTGTCTTCTGTTGTGTAGCTGCAGGTGAAGTCGACGGCAGTGGTCGATATCGAGTACTGTACTCGACATCGAGTACTCTTCTGGTCGATTTTGAGAGCATCTTGGAACGAGAAAGGTGAGCGCTGACACGCTTCCTCGTGGATACAATCCTGAATACCCTACCACTACAACGGGAGGGTTTCTTGTATTTTATTTGCTTGGAGAGGGAGTTGGGTTCGTTCTTTATATTTGATATTTATTTCGTTACTTGATTTCCCTCGACAACATCTTTCCTTCTTCCATTCTCTCCAATGGCGGATCTAATTGCCCACCGCCACTAACAACACCACCAACCCTTCTCAACCACTTTGTAAGCCACCAAAATCTCAATCCCACAAGGGGACGGCTAAATCCAACCATCGTAAGAACCACCAATTTCTAGACGAAGGCCTTCTTGATCGCTCGCGAGGGTCGAAGATGAAATACATAAGCAGGGAGACCTAAGGAGGAATGACGCCGACGGAAACAAGGTGAGAGAGGGTCTTGGTGAGGAGCAAGACCCAATCGACAAGGCGACATACGTCCTTCGAGCAGGAGCAAGACTAGATCGATGGGTGGAGGATGTCACCTTGTACGGCACCCTACATCCCTCTCGCTTGCAGTTTCAATTGTCCATTTGATTTCTTAAATATAACTACTTGCACTTATTCATTCATTAGATTAACGTGACTAAGGATGAATTGCAACCTTCTACAATATGTCATGGATTAGGTATAATTTTACTACTGATGGAAGAGTTTGGAGTTTTGAAAATCAAATTAGTTTATTCACTTAAGTCCACTTTAGATCCTTTCTTTCCCTTATAAGTTGTAGAATCAAATAATTAAGGGTGTGATTGGGTGTTGTGTCTATAGGGTGCATGGGATGGGAAAATGGCTTTGGGAAACGCACCCGGGTGTTTGGGTGTGTGGATGCGTGGGATGGGAGGGGTGGAATTTGGGGGATTCATGGGAGGGGTGGAATTTGGGGGATTCATGGGATGGAAGGGGATCCATTTTCGATCCTCCTTGGAGGAGGTGGGCTGGATGGGGAAGGGTAGATGCATTTTTTTGGCCTCTCTCAAATCCCCCATATGCACTATGATTAATTTTATTCTGGTCAATTTTTCCAGTTCGTTGCTAGCATTTTCTGACCATACTCTCTCCTCTCTCCCATTTCGCACTAGCACAAGCACAAACCCTAACTTTTCGTTCCCTCGCCGACTGCCACCGCACACCGCCCCCTTCGCTGAGCGATTGGTGGTTTCCTTCCTTTGAACCCGTCGACATCACGGTGATGGCTACATCCCTGCATTTCCATGGCGTCACCACTCCCAATCAATCATCATCATCCTCCCTCTACACTCCTTCACCAAGAACCTCAATCTCGGAGCTTCGCTAGCTTTTACGGTCGCCAACGATGGTGTCACGCGGGGGAGGTCTCTCGTCGTTTGTTATCGTCTCCACATCTTTAAGTCGACAGGGGCGGAGATGGAGCAGCGCGTGGATTATAGCGGCAGAGTTGAGGATAGCAAAATATTCTCCATTGTGATGAAGTTCGGAGGCTCCTCGTTGGCTTTTGCCATCACGATGAGAGAGGGGAGGAGGATGCGTGATAGACTCTATTTTAGTTATATATTTGCATATTATATTATGTTATATTCATGCCTATTTTACATACTTTACAGTTAATTTGTATTATTTGATTTTCGGAAACTACACTAGTATTTTTATGTATTTCAGGTATTTACGGGCTTGATCGTATGAAATTGGAGGTTGATCATAGCTTATGGGATTATTTTGCAAATCAAGAGGCAAGATGGGCCGGGCTCAAATCACATCAACGTGTTCAATTGCTTTCGGATCATGCAAGGAAGGAGGAGCCCGCATAAAGTGCTACTCCATACAGAGTATTATTTTTGTTTATCTCTTTAGATAGATTAGTTAGATAGATTAAGTTAGATCAACCTCCAATTTGAGCTCGGGGTTGTCTTCCTTGATTCTTATGATGATCAACCGAGGTTTTCTTTCCACAAAGAGTCGTACGTACCAAGGTCCCACGAGATATAGGGGTGATGAGTTAGTTGGGGAAGGTCAATGGTTGCCCTTAGGGATCTCTGTCCAGTTGTAATGGTTGAACTGCATGACATGATTTTGTAACCTCCTGCATGTACCTTGCAAATGCTCAATTGTAAAATGTTGCTCAGGTTATTATATCTTTGATTAGTTACATTGATCAAGTCTTGTGTTATGCCTCACTCTCTATTGTGATTACGTTGTCATAGCATGCCTACTTGACTTATTGTATTAATTGTACTAATGATTGATTGGAAGTATAAACCACATGATATGAACCTAAATGATAATTGTTTTCTCCTGTGTTAGGCCCATGATAGCGTGATAAACTCTTCTTCGTGTGAATGCTTGTAAATGATCTCTTTAGCATACTAGCTGATGATGCATTGATGCTTATTACTCGTTTTATGACAAGAATCTACAACATGCCCATCTATTCTGTATTCGTCAGATGGTTGTTTTGCACTTTATATTGTGGTGTGATTAGTGCGTTGGATGGGGAGTATGTGGTATAATTGAGTCTTGATGAATGCATGCTTTAGTGTTTATGACTTCATGATGGCCATTGTGTGAGTTCAAGTTACACATTTTACGTCTCTATCATCCCAGCATGTCTTACTCAGTATGTTGCATCGCTATACTAGTGCATGAATGTAAATGTCATGTGTTAGGAAGCCACATGATTAATGTTCTCCCTGTAAATAGGTTCATGATAGTGTGATTGTTCAGTTCTAGTGTCATGATAGAGTGAGTTCCATACTTGATGAATATGTGTTATAACTTGATGTCAACATGCCTTATATGATACGTAATTCCCAGTACATGTTAAGATGATGATCCTTAATGTAAATTCGTGGTTGTATGACATTCTGTACCCATGCTTTCCCCATTGATTAGGTCCCATGTTGCACCTTGCTTCCTTTCCTGATTATATGTCGCCTTTGCATGTCTAATTGACTTGTTGTATTGGTCGTACTAACGACTGATTTGAAGCATGAATTGCATGATAAGTGTCTGTATATAGTTATTGACTTCCCCTATATTAGGCCCATGATAGTGTGCTACACTTCCCTTGTATGAATGTCGTAAGATGATTTTCCCTGCATGATTAGTCGATGTTACCCGTGGTTTGTTGACTAAATTAGTAGTTCAATTGTGATCATGCTATTTGACGTGATGTCTTGGTAAATGCATACCTTATTCAAATGGTTGTTGAGCCTTTAGTATCATGTAGGACCATTGGTTGTAACTTGTGCGAATTTATGCCTTGCTTGCATTATTGCTGATTCCCTCTCGAGCTAGGTCCCTCATAGTGTGATCCTTCCCTTTTTCTATCACCTTGAAATATCTTACTCATGAAAATTAGATTGATGTTGAATTCGATGATCGATTGCTTTCTGTGATGGTTTATCCTAGCATGCTTACATGTTATCACTCGGTAGTGTTTCCCTATTACCTTATGAATTCCTCTATTGCTGGCGTAGATGTATGACTTGGCACCTCGCATGATCATACACCACGTTATATCATTTCGCATATGCATGATGCATGAATGTTAGAATGAATTTAGTCGAGTTACCTTGATTGTGGTCATGATTCGATATGTTTTAGTAGTATCATGTAGGGCTTATGATTTCCAATATGACTCGCTAAATGATTACATGTTGTACCTCTTATATGATGAGATAACTATTGTACCTTTATATGTGTCCTATGATGATTCCTTCCTAGCATGATTATAATCTATTGCCCATGATGTCTTTCCTGTTACTTTTGATGATGCCTCATGTTTCGTGAACATCCTGTTGAACCCCCTTTTAATGACTCTTGACTATGCTTGTATCACATTATGTGTCGCTAGTATCATGTAGGACATGTGCTTTCTAAATGTATCTCGTCGTATGATTACATGCCATGCTTGACCTCTTATATGACCCGCGTGTTTGGATGAGATAGTTACTAGGTTTCTCCTATATGATCTCGTATGACGCCTAATCTGGTTGTTATGTTACACCTCGCTATGCCATATTTGACCTCACCTATTGATGCGTACACCATGCTTGTGCATTCGTTCATATACACCATACTCGTCATCGTCGTTAAATCCCACATGATCTCGAACCCTGCATGATCATTCTTGATTCTGCATAACTTGCTTAAGTTGCTAGGCATATCTGCTTTCATGGAATAATAGACTACTATCTTGTCTCACATGCATCAGTATAGGAATCGATCATGTCGTTGAAAATGAATACGAATGTTACTCCCCTGATATAGGTACATGTTAGGGTGGATTAGTGTGATTGATATGCTCCATAATGAATTCGTGTTTGCTTGTCGCGATTATAACTTAATGGACTTCCATAAGGGCATCGTTGCTATTTTCAGGTCGGAGTTTCGTCTCTAGTTGTCATCTTTAGGGTTGGTCTGTGTTTGTTCCGAAAGGAACATTGGGTTGTCCGCTCTTGTCCCTCCCCTATCTTCGCTAACTTGAACTCCTACGCGACACGTTGGACGAGCGACCGCATGAAAGAGAAAATGGGAAGTCGAATAGCGATAGAGCAACGCCGCGAAGGCGTGGGTCCATAACCCACGGGCCTCAGGATCAACGATTTCAGCAGGACAAGCACGTTTTGAGGATGACGATTACTGAGTACGATATGAACTACGAGCAAGAGTGTCCTTCGTTTAAATTGCCAATCCTTCTAAATTAGTTGATGGCGATATTGCACTAACCTGACGATGAAGTTTACGTGTTGATGTGCTTACTTGGTAATGAATGTTGCCTGAGGGTCTAGTGATTATGATTATATGATTCAATGCCTTGCAGTTCTTACATAATATGATGTCTTGATGTGTTGCTACTCTATATTGCTAAGCATGATCTGAACTCTTGTGCCTATAAAAGTATGAACTGCGAATGCTGAGGAACCTGGTATGGAACGATACTACATGTAGATATGCAATATTGAAATCTAGTGAAAGTGACAAATGCTATCATGATATATTGATGATTTGCTAACCTGTTATGTTGTTGTAGAAGCATGTTAGGATGTGTTGCGACAGGATATATGGGATGATGATGTGTTATTATATGAAAGCATGATGTTGTGTTATATAGTTAAGCATGATTATTGATACGTTAAATGATGAACATGACTTAATGGTGCCTGGTTATTAAATGACCGTCATTCGATATTGTGATTAGTTGATGTGATGTCTTTGATAGCATGTTGACATGTTGGTGATTTATATACTACTTGATCTTCCTTTTCTGAATCCTAATAGCATGATCTTGATGTGTTGATATGTTGACATGGTAAATCTTCTATGACTGGTTCTACTTGTAGTACGATGTTATGCGATTGTGAGAGTTGATGTGTATTGACATACTAACCCCGTGACACCTAGCCCATTGATGTCTTGACATGTGTGATTGCATGATAAGTTATGAGAATTCGATCATGCACTTGTGATGTCTTCAGTATGATGTAGATATGCCTTATGGCTCGTGGTATGATGTTGAAATTTTGTTATTGCTTTTGACATGTTTTGAAGGGATGGTATGATTTATGTTATGAGTTGATGAGTTGAGTTACTTTTGTTCATGTTGAGTTGAGAATGATGATTGATTTGATTTGGGAACTAGGAAGAGAATATGGGATTAGTCCTTAGAGGTGGATGATTCCACCTCTTGTGATATGAAATTGCTTGACTAACGTCGGATTTGAAGATTTTGAACGGATTTGAAAAAGACTAACTTAGATTTTAAAAGAATAAGCGCTATCGAGAATTTCAATGATTTCGAGATTAATCTTTCCATTTACAAAACTCTTTTGAACTTTTCGGGACTGGATTTACATTATGACGCCCCACGAAGTGGATACAAGCATTTATAGGGGCACTTATAGATTTCTTGATAAGACCTAGTGGACGCTATGATTCTTTTTGAGTTATAATATAACTGAGAAATCGGGGTAAGGATATGATAGGGGCCCATATCACATTCTTGCTACGATCGCTTAGGGATATTATGATCACGACGAAGATACTGTGAAGATTTCATAGGGGCACCTACGAGGTACTTACGGGATCAATGGTATGATCCTTGGACTCACCAATTTCAAACTTCATCTCCTATTTTAAAATGATTTTAGCCTCAGGGACGAGACTTGTTTTTAGAGGTGGATGATGTAAAGGCTCGGATTTTCAAATCATAATTTTTCGGAAAAAGGAAAATAAAAATGAATTTAAATTGGATTTAAAACTCGTTTAGCGGATTCTGATTGGAATATAAAATTTGACGATATCCTTGCCGATTTTTAAAAAAAATCTAATTAATCGAGAAAACAAGATTCAAAGAAACTAACTGTCAGGAACTAATTTCGGGGTTCGAAATTCGCGTATTTGTGATTTATTTCCGGGTATTGGTTTTAACCATTCCCACACTCTAATGTCTCTATCCCTCACCCACTCCCATCACTCACCTTACCCTTCAAATTCAATCCACCCCTCCCCCGGTCATTCATTCATTCAATCATCACCATACCTCCACCTGCTCTCCTCCACGGGTTCGCCACCATCGTCACCTTCACCCCCGTTACCGATCACCACCGCCGAGCACCTCCGTCCTCCTTTCTCCAAGGCCACAGCAGCTGAGCTCCACCACCCCGACGTCCCCAAGCGCCCTACAGCAACCCCGGTGCTCCCAGCGCCACCACCGAGCCACCAAGGCTTCGTCGCCTCCGTTTGAGCGCAAACCAATCTTCCGGTAAGCCGTTCTCCTTCGTTTCCGATCCAAATCACCCCCGAGCTCTTCCATCACACTCACCCATATCCAGCGCAGGTCCGAAGAGCCATCAAGAGCCACCGACAAAGCCCATAACTCCGATCGAGCGCTCCGAAGTCGCGAACATGTCGGTGAGCTTCCAAGCCTCATTTCAATTCTCGTTCGATTTCGTTCCTCATTTAGATGTTTAGAATAGTTGGGGGGGTGAGCGAGAGCTGAGTGTGGGCAGTCGGGCGAGCTCGAGAGCTCCGGCGATCTCGAGAGCGAGGCCGTGAGCGTGAGAGGCGAGGCTGACTGAGCTGCGAGGGTCGGCTTGAGCGTGTGCGAGAGGGCGAGCAGCGAACACGAGGAGAGAGGTGCGAGGGTCCGAGCTGGGTGAGTCCGGACGAGCCACGGTTGGGTGCGCGACCAAGACGTCGCCGGCGGGGTCGAGCTCCATCAACCAAGCGCGGGCTTCTGAAGGAGGAAGAAGAAGATGACATGGCTCATGTGGGGGCCCCTCCTTTTACTAACATTATATATAAATATGATTATTATTGAACCAGTTGGGAGTTTATAATTATGGGTTCGGTTCGGTTCGGCTCGGTTGGATTTAAATGGGTTCGGTTCGGTTCGGCTGGATTTAAATGGGTTCGGTTCGGTTCGGTTCGGTTGGATTTAAATGGTTTCGGTTCGGGTTAAAAGCGTTGGTTCGGTTCGGGTTTATTCATTATACAATTATTTATTTAATTTATTAATTAATTGTCTAACCAATTCCCGATAATTGATTATTTTAGAAATCGATTTATGTGTCGATATTTAAAGAGGCTCGGTTTTAAAGTATATAAATTGAATTATTAAGTAACGGTTGAAAGCTAATTAAGTCCCTAGAATGGTGATTTTAATTAAAGTAAAGTATGCCGGGATTATTTAATCGGATTTTTGGAAGTAGTTTTAAAGATTAAATATTTTATGAATTAGAAATGGTTAAGTATAATTTTGAAGTAATTGTTTTGACTAACAACTGGACTAGCGAGTGAGATTTTATGGATTGAAGTATGATTGAGCCCGTTATGAAAATGACAATGGAATAAGATGATATAAGATGTTGAGATAAGTTGAGATAAAGGATGCTGATGATGCTATGATTAATGGATTGATGAGCATGTTATGTAGTGGTAAATGGATCTCGTTGTGTGCAGTTTACTTATGCATATTTATTAATAATTGCTAGGTGATCTGTAACCTGCTTGCTTATATCTTGCTGGTTTTCATCTTGCTGGTCTGCTACTCCAGGTAAGTTCTTTGAACTTACTCATGATGGGCGCTCTATGCACTGGGTGTTATATAGTAGGCTAGTGTCCATGCACCATATGACTTAGAATCATGCCTAGGAGCTAAAATGAAAATCATATGATTGCTATATGTCCTTGCAAGAGAACGGCCGTTATCTGTGATAGTCCTAGAGTCTTTGCTAGGGTCATAGGGTAGCCCAGCCTCATCGGGTACCCCGAGTCAATCGAGTCTATATGAACATGATATGATAGCCCAGCACCATCGGGCAAGCGATGAGATGATATGATATGATGATGCCGTGGTTTGTGCACCACCACGAGGAAATTGCTATGCTATAGCACCGAACTGGCCAGTCTCCGCCCTATCGGAAGGGGGTGGAGGTACGAGAGGGACATGCCATTTGGCATTCTGTGTGGATCCATTTATCGCTTTCTGCATTATATTAATCTGTCAGTATATATATATATATGTGATTTAATTTACGTATGGCATTACGCATTTCATCTTATGAATAGGGTGCTTATTATATGCCTCTCAGAGTGTGTTTACATACGCGCATGAGTGACCTGATGATTGACCCAGATCCCCCTCATTTTTTTTAGATCCAGGTAACCGTTAGCCGCTATCGTTGCTTATGTGGATGCTTGGTGGGTTCAGACTTTTGGCGTTAGATCGAGAGGTTAAGAGACCACCACACTTCCTCTCTTTTATACTCCTTTTTCGGATTGTATTTAAACTCAACCTTATTTTTTTCTTTCGCTCGATTTCACGATTAGACTAAGGCCGGTATTTGATCCCCAATGGATCCGCGATCTTTAAGGGTTCGAAATCCCTTCTTTTAGTACAAATATTTTGTTTTAAAACTCAACCCGTACCTGGATTGCAAGATCCGAACAAGGGGTTTTATCCCTTGAAACGTAACCCGGAAATCATAATTCTGGGTCGTTATAGATGTAGCCATCACCGTGATGTTGACGGGTTCAAAGGAAGGAAACCACCAATCGCTCAGCGAAGGGGGCGGTGTGCGGTGGCAGTCGGCGAGGGAACGAAAAGTTAGGGTTTGTGCTTGTGCCAATGCGAAATGGGAGAGAGGAGAGAGTATGGTCAGAAAATGCCAGCAACGAACTGGAAAAATTGACCAGAATAAAATTAATCATAGTGCATATGGGGGATTTGAGAGAGGCCAAAAAAATGCATCTACCCTTCCCCATCCAGCCCACCTCCTCCAAGGAGGATCGAAAATGGATCCCCTTCCATCCCATGAATCCCCCAAATTCCACCCCTCCCATCCCACGCATCCACACACCCAAACACCCGGGTGCGTTTCCCAAAGCCATTTTCCCATCCCATGCACCCTATAGACACAACACCCAATCACACCCTTAATTATTTGATTCTACAATTTATAAGGGAAAGAAAGGATCTAAAGTGGATCTAAAGTGGACTTAAGTGAATAAACTAATTTGATTTTCAAAACTCCAAACTCTTCCATCAGTAGTAAAATTATACCTAATCCATGACATATTGTAGAAGGTTGCAATTCATCCTTAGTCACGTTAATGTAATGAATGAATAAGTGCAAGTAGTTATATTTAAGGAAATCAAATGGACAATTGAAACTGCAAGCGAGAGGGATGTAGGGTGCCGTACAAGGTGACATCCTCCACCCATCGATCTAGTCTTGCTCCTGCTCGAAGGACGTATGTCGCCTTGTCGATTGGGTCTTGCTCCTCACCAAGACCCTCTCTCACCTTGTTTCCGTCGGCGTCATTCCTCCTTAGGTCTCCCTGCTTATGTATTTCATCTTCGACCCTCGCGAGCGATCAAGAAGGCCTTCGTCTAGAAATTGGTGGTTCTTACGATGGTTGGATTTAGCCGTCCCCTTGTGGGATTGAGATTTTGGTGGCTTACAAAGTGGTTGAGAAGGGTTGGTGGTGTTGTTAGCGGCGGTGGGCAATTAGATCCGCCATTGGAGAGAATGGAAGAAGGAAAGATGTTGTCGAGGGAAATCAAGTAACGAAATAAATATCAAATATAAAGAACGAACCCAACTCCCTCTCCAAGCAAATAAAATACAAGAAACGGGGCATACACTAGTATACTCTATATACACGAACACAGTGTGTGCATGTCTATACTTATATATGCACACTGTTTTTTTGAGAACCTATATGCACACTGTTACATATATATATATATATATATATATATATATATATATATATATATATATATATATATATAGTATGGATCAAATGTTAACAAGCCTTACGGTGTTAAATTTTAACAAATCTGAGGCGTTGATTGAGTGAAAATAAAAGGCTGAGATTTTTCCGTAATTTTTATTAATTTAAAATAAAAATGAAAAAATACACCCCATAACTCTACAAAATCGCGTGTATCACAATCTCAACCCTAACCACAATCCATCATCTTCAAAAGGGGAACACCGTCTCTTCTATCGCCCTCCTCGTCTCTCCTCCTCGCCTCGCCGCAACCCCGATGGCCTTCCTCACTCGGATTCAAGATGGTGGCCAGCACCGGCCTCCCTCCTCGACTCTCAATTTGAGGAAGCCGATGGAACCGCCGCCGAAATCAATTTCAAAATAAATTTGTGGAAGCCAATGGAATTGCACATCTTCCTCGATGAAACGCCGGAGCCAGAGCCGTTGCGGAACAATCGCATATCTCCGAAAACCGCCACTGCTGCAACCATCTTTCTCGATGAAACGCCGGAGCCCTAGGTGGCGACCTGTGACGGTGACGATGATGATGAAACGCCGCATCGCCGTCTTTTGCTCCGCCGCTGCTGCAATGGCTCCGCCGCCGCTGCTGCAATGGCTCCGCACCCTAGGTAGCACCGCCGATGCAATGGCTCCGCCGCCCCGCCCCGTCTTCGACTCCGCTGCACTGGTTGATATCTTCCCCTATATTCAAGTCATCTCTCTCTTCTTTTCTTTCTTTTTTTCCTTTTTTTTGTTGAATCAACATTTTTGTCTTTGTATTCGACAACTTCATAGTTTCTATTTGGTGACAATAAGCAATTATTCGGTGGAATTCATATGATTGTTCTATTAATCTGATGTTCAGAGTCACTATTTGACAAGTTCGTAGTTTCTATTCGATACTAATAAGGAATTATTCGGTGATAGGAAGGAATTATTCATATGTACGTGGTTAATTATATGTGGTTAATTAGAGGTGGAAATGAAGAATTACATTTATATATTCTTTTAACCTAGCGAATAATTACTACCAACTTGGCGAATAATTACTATCACCCTAGCGAATAGTTGAAAAATTGACCAATCTTTTTGCTATTATTGATATCTTATTTTTATAGACGAATAATAACCATCAATTTAGCAAATAATTACTATTATCCTAACGAATATTTTCATCGAACACACAGTGAAAGCAAAATCTCCTCATTCACAAAAAAAAATGTTACCTAAAAAAAATCAACGCACGCGCTTCCTCTACAGAAAGTTGGCTATAAAAGTGGTGGGACCTACTCTTTTTTATTTAAATAAAAAGAAAAAATCTCAATTAATCTCACCCATCAATTTTTAATCAATCAAAGGCCTAGATCTGTTAAGATTCAACTTCTTTGTGCGATATTGATTATGTTATTGATGTTATCTTGATTCGCGACCTTGATAATATTGATTTCTTGCTAGGATTTAATACTTTCGTATTTGTGTTATTTCCATAGTAGCACACATAAGATTGTGGATTCCGTGTTTAAAGCATGATTATGTAGGGAGTTGACATATATCTTAAATATTGATTTACCGTGTGTAATTGGTGTTATTTATATGCTCAAGTTCTTGAGACTATTTGCTATCTCTTTGTTAAATCTTGACCGTGTTAAGGTTGCATTGAGGTGTAAGGGATTAATTGGACTCGTAGGACTTTTAATCTATTTAAACCAAGACGAGAGGAATTCGTAGGAAAAGATAATAACTTGAAAATGATTTGATGATCAATAAAACCAACCAAAGTCGAGAACTTGTAGGTGGAAACGCTTTTCTTCTATCATTTATTTGCTTTTGTCAATATTACTTTATTTTATTTTCATTCTTAAAAATCTTATCTTTTTATATTGATAAATACACAATATTTAGAAATACTTGATTCTCTTGGGTTCGACCCCTTACTTACATACTACACTAGGTTGTTCGTTTGGGAGTTATCTTTGGCGAGGTAAATCAACGACTTTCCCTCCGTCAATGCGCTATAGACTATTGCTATGGAGGAGGAGGAGGAGGCCAGCGAAGTCGGGGAAGGTGACGTAGATTGGGGAGGATGAGGCTGTTGGGGAAGAAGGGTTTATGATGGAGAGGGATGACACGTGGAGGAATATTATGGAGGGCATTTTTATCATCTTAGGTGGGTTAGTGGGGGCAATTTAGGCTTTTTCCGTTTCTCCATCCTCCAAAAAATCAAAATACAACCAAACATAAAACGGATAAATTTCCAAAAAATAATCTTCATATCGTCCATCCCCAAAATCCATCCCTATCCATTCCAACCCCAAAATCCATCCCCATCCACTAAAATCTATCCCATTACCAAACACACCCTAAATCAGCTTATGGATTCCAGTTTTTAAATTTTATCATCAATCTTAAATTGTGGTGTGCAATTCAAAGGACAAGTGGTCTGATTGACGAAAGCTAGAGGATGGTGATTTTTTTTATTAAGTAAAGATTTCAGATCATGCCTGATTCTTGAGATGTCGACGAATCAACAGGCGGAAACCGTCCAAACATACATTAAGAACAAAAAACATGCGCTATGAAGCAAGGATAAATAACTCTACAATAAGACGACCTAAGAAGAACTACTCCCAACAGTTGCGGACGATGACGAAGAACGAAGCCAACCACCACCGAATAGTAGCACCGTCGGTCAGTGCAGACGAAACTCCAAGGATGCTCCTTCCCAAAAATTACGCGGGACGGGACCGAGACGGGATTCACTAGTTTTTTTTCAATCCCGCGCAGGCCTTATCTTTCACAGGACGAGACGGGACCGGGATGGGACGGGCCCTGTCCCACAAATAAAAAACATTTAAAAAAAAATAAAACTCCTATATATTTTGCGTTTTTATAAGGCGTAACATGTATAGATTTATAATATTTTCATATTTTACGATTTTCCTTATATATACACATATATTATACATATAATTACACATTTACACATAATATTAAAAAAATATACGATATATATATAGAGAGGTTGGGTCCTGTGTTAACATCCCTTATGGTGTTAAATGTTAACAGATCTAGGCCTTTGATTGATTAAAAATTGATGGGTGAGATTAATTGAGATTTTTTCTTTTTATTTAAATAAAAAAGAGTAGGTCCCACCACTTTTATAGCCAACTTTCTGTAGAGGAAGCGCGTGCGTTGATTTTTTTTAGGTAACATTTTTTTTTGTGGATGAGGAGATTTTGCTTTCACTGTGTGTTCGATGAAAATATTGGTTAGGATAATAGTAATTATTTGCTAAATTGATGGTTATTATTCGTCTATAAAAATGAGATATCAATAATAGCAAAAAGATTGGTCAATTTTTCAACTATTCGCTAGGATGATAGTAATTATTCGCCAAGTTGGTAGTAATTATTCGCTAGGTTAAAAGAATATATAAATGTAATTCTTCATTTCCACCTCTAATTAACCACATATAATTAACCACGTACATATGAATAATTCCTTCCTATCACCGAATAATTCCTTATTAGTACCGAATAGAAACTACGAACTTGTCAAATAGTGACTCTGAACATGAGATTAATAGAACAATCATATGAATTCCACCGAATAATTGCTTATTGTCACCGAATAGAAACTATGAAGTTGTCGAATACAAAGACAAAAATGTTGATTCAACAAAAAAAAGGAAAAAAAGAAAGAAAAGAAGAGAGAGATGACTTGAAGATAGGGGAAGATATCAACCAGTGCAGCGGAGTCGAAGACGGGGCGGGGCGGCGGAGCCATTGCATCGGCGGTGCTACCTAGGGTGCGGAGCCATTGCAGCAGCGGCGGCGGAGCCATTGCAGCAGCGGCGGAGCGGAAGACGGCGACGCGGCGTTTCATCATCATCGTCACCGTCACAGGTCGCCACCTAGGGCTCCGGCGTTTCATCGAGAAAGATGGTTGCAGCAGTGGCGGTTTCCGGCGATATGCGATTGTTCCGCAACGGCTCTGGCTCCGGCGTTTCATCGAGGAAGATGGTTGCAGCGGTGGCGTTTTCCGACGATGTGCAATTCCATTGGCTTCGACAAATTTATTTTGAAATTGATTTCGGCGGCGGTTCCATCGGCTTCCTCAAATTGAGAGTCGAGGAGGGAGGCCGGTGCTGGCCACCATCTTGAATCCGAGCGAGGAAGGCCGTCGGGGTTGCGGCGAGGCGAGGAGGAGAGACGAGGAGGGCGATAGAAGAGACGGTGTTCCCCTTTTGAAGATGATGGATTGTGGTTAGGGTTGAGATTGTGATACACGCGATTTTGTAGAGTTATGGGGTGTATTTTTTCATTTTTATTTTAAATTAATAAAAATTACGGAAAAATCTCAGCCTTTTATTTTCACTCAATCAACGCCTCAGATTTGTTAACATTTAACACCGTAAGGCTTGTTAACATTTGATCATATATATATATATATATATATATATATGTAACAGTGTGCATATAGGTTCTCAAAAAAACAGTGTGCATATATAAGTATAGACATGCACACACTGTGTTCGTGTATATAGAGTATACTAGTGTATGCCCCGTCCCCTGCACGTGAATATGTTAACACAATATTATAAAATTATATTTATTATCTATAAAAAATCCTATTATAAATATGAAAATAAATAAATAAATAAATATGAATTACATTATGATAATTAAACTAATAACTTGAAATATAAGATTAAATTAATCTAGATCTAAATAACTCATTCTCCTAAAAAACTATAGATATAAATGAAATAACTATGAAAAAATTATATAAATAATTCTTTCCACAAAAAATAATCGATATATAAATAAATAATTAACATCTATCAAATATTTGCTATTATGTATCTATTAATATTTTTAGTAATTATGATCACTATTCTAAAAAAACCCTTCAAGGCTGCCTAGACCCTCGCCTAAACTACCCCTTACCTCACCCATCCGCCAAGGCCTTCAAGGTCATCAAGACCCGCCTAAACCCCAAAGACCTGCCATAAAATTCATCTATATGGCAATTAGGTGAACCTAATTTCTTTTTTAGGTCCCGTCCATATGTTGTAATTTATATATAAACCGTCTATTAGATAGATTATTTACAATCCAGATGGACACTTATATGGCAATTTGTATATCTGTATATGCCAAATTTATTATTATTATTATTGCGTTTAATTATATTGATATAGTTATTTCTTTATATTATATTTACTCTTTTATAAGATATTCTATTTATTCAATTATATGAGTTAATGGTAAAATAAAATAATTACTTTTAATTATATAAATTAGAACTATCCTATTATTTTTTATTAGATTTCCTTTTTGACGGAATAAAGTTTTGCGAGATGCACTCACGCGCCGCCACGTAAGCAGATGCACTCAAACGCCGCCACGCAAGCAACAATGCATCGGTTTTAGTATATGTATATAGATAGACAGTGTGCATATAGACACACATTGTGTTCATATATTGAATATATACATTACACTATGTATATAGATAGACAGTGTGCATATAGACACACATTGTGTTCATATATTGAATATATACATTACACTATTACAGTGGCATATGTATATAACTGTGTATATATATTTATTTATATATTGTATACTTTATATAAATAAATAAATAAATAAATAAATATAATATACGGGATGGGACAGGATTTGTGGGATAAGGAATCCTCGTCCCGCGTCGCGTCCCGCATAATTTTTACGGGACGGGATTCAATATTTTTTTTTCAAATCCCACCAAGATCGGGACGGGTCCGGGACGAGACCAGGAAGGACCCGAGATTTGTGGGATTTGTGCCCATCCCTACCAAATATAGAGTCGCCCTGAAAGCACCACCTCGACCTCAGCCAGTCCCCACTCAAGACTTCACGCCCCCAACCAAGCAGAAGACCTCCTAGAAAAGCCGAAAGTAGAGTAACACACAGCTCGTGCAAAAAGCCAAAACGGATTCAGCCAACCGAAATTTGGTCAAGCCCTTTCAGACAAATTTTTAATTATTCTCTAAAATTAAAAAGTATTTATGTGCAATTAATCTGAATTATCTTGTCAATAGACGTTTTAACGTCTTGTTAATAGTCTCACTCACTATTATTAGAGTAGACTGCATGAAACAACCCTTAAATATACAAAATTGCCTATGATCACTTCTTAGATGCGAAATTGCAGGAAACCGTGTACCCATTATATGGTAGATGTTAGCAAAATACCACCCACTCTTTTCATTATGTTAAGTTAATGTTAAAATATGCAAGATTACATTTGTACCCTTGACTTTTATTATTTTATTTCATAGGAAAAAGAAAACATAATCCGCCATTATTTAAAAAAATATTCAAATTAATACACAATATTTTAAAGAGTTTCAAAAAGAATGAACAATAATGTCATTTTTATAGATTTTTTTGAATTAAAATTTCATTTATTGATTTTTGTTTGTTCTTAATGTTTAGTTTTAATTTTGAATATCTATATATCTATATCTATATAATATCTTAATTTACAATATTTTTGATGATGTGTCAACACCTCCTTAATTTAAGGTTTTTTTATATAATTACAATTTTCTCTTATTATTTCTTTTTCTTTTTCTCTTCATCTCTTTCATACATTTATATTTTTCCCCTTTTATTTTTTTTACCAATTTACTAACCATTAGGCATCGCAATTCAGAAGGAAGCACATACGAGTATGAGGAATGAAGATGGTGTTAAGTTGAGACCAAGGAGATTTGTTGGTTTATGGGTGGGACAAGGGTAAAGACACTTGTGTGGATGTGGTTGGGGCTTCACCGTTCACAACTAGAGCCAATGATTCCTTTGTAACCGGCAAGGCAGTCTCTCAAGCCACTAAAAGAAAGGAGAAGAAGTACGCGGATATTTGTGCTGCTAAGGGGTATTATTTCATGGCATTTGCGTTCTCTACTTTTGGAGAACTGGGGGGTGATACTATTGGTTTTATGAAGCGGATTCAATTGGTGATTTCATATTTCATAGAGTTGGTTTTACTTTTCAAAAAGGGGTTGGAGCTCAATTTGTTACGAGACTTCCGACTAACTTTATGCAAATCTTTTTTCATCATAATAAAGTAATAATAATAATAATAATAATAATAATCTATATCAATATAATATCTTAATTTAAAAACCTTTTTGATGAAGCCTACTTTATGATAAATATTTTTTACCATTTTCTTATAGATTTCAAGTCTACTTTCATTATGTTATCCTAACTTTTATTAATATTTTATAATGATAAAATGGTACCCAATATACGATTTTTATGGGCCATTAGCAAAAGTAAGCCCCCCCCCCCCCCCCCGCCCTTCCCAAATTTGCAAATATAGCAAATTGTCCAATTTATTTGCAAAAATAACAGGTACAAAAACCCTCAATTGTAAGTTGCACATGGGGAAAGGAGAGCAGAAGGGAAAAAAAAAGAAGAAGGAGGAGAAGGAAGAAGGAGATGTGGAGGGCTGAGGCTGAGGGCCCCGGGTTGGAGGGCGGCGGTCATAGTGGCTCTAGGAGGCTGGTGCGGCAGCCCTCCTAAAAGCTTGAATGGTGGCGAAACTCTTGGCGGCTTTCTGAACGGTGGCGATTAACTGGTAGATTTTTTATTCGTGAGAGTTGGCACAAGAAATTCATATATCGGCACATAAATAAAAGTTAGTGGCACGATGACCGTATTGAGTGGTATGTAGTTGACTTTCATTGTAAAGGTCGAATATATTTTAATATTATTTTATTATTAATTAAATATATTATATTTTATCCGATATAGAAAGTGGGGGGAACCCCGTCCTCAAGCGATTTATTTCATTAAAATCTTTAGAAACGAGGTCTGGCATCATACTAAACGGATTTTCATATGAATTTGTGTCCCGCTTTCACGCTCGAAGATTTGGAAATATAGTTGGAATTTTAGCATTTTATTTCGGGTTCGAGTTTTCGATTTTATTTTTGTGCTTGTCGAGATTGGATTGAGTGAACGGGTAACATAATTTATTCTGGGGATTTGAAATTTGAGGATAGGGACCACATTATTTTCTTTCTTTTCTCCTCTCTCTCTCTCTAGTTGCCCTCTCCAACTTACTTAATCTTGTCCTCTTGCTCAACACACAAACACCCACCAACACCCATGTCGATTTGGTCCCCCACACTCTCCCCCTTGTGCCCCAAGACAACCCTAATCTTTCCCCATTTAAACCACCAGCCACAGTGAGGATCCAATTCCTTCTCTTCCCTTCTCATCCCAAGAACAAACCCAAAGGAAATGCCTCTTGCTTCCTCCTCCTCGCCGACCTCCATTCCCCTCGTTTTCCGAGTGAAATCAGCCACCCTCTACACCAAAGTACACTTCACCTTCCTTTCTCCTCGTCGACACCGATCCAGAGCCACCAACTCCTTGTCGACGTCGTCGTCGATTGCCGACGCTTAGCACCTCCCCTATTATCGCATGAAGGAAGTCTAAGAAGAGGGAGCTCTCCACCGACCTCGAGCCCCCAAAAACCACAACATCACCTTCCTCCGTTTCCCATAGAAGGTCGAAGAAGAAGAAAAAGGAGCCAAGCGAGCCGTCAGAGCCCCAATCGCAAGCCATCTCCCCTGTTTCGTTCGTTCACGGTCGATTTTGATTCTGTTTTGTTTTCCGATTCGAACCCCAATGAAAATGCACCTTTGCTTACTTCTTTCTTCGTTAGAGGCTTTTCCGACGTCAATCAACCTCCGACGAAGCTCAATCGACTCCCATGGACGTTTTCCGACGAAAATTCGAATCCTCGGTGAGCTCTGTTTCCTCTTCTTCCTTGACTGCGTTTGGGCCATTTTCTATGGGTTGTGGTCGGAATTTGTTTTCGGTCAGATGGGGTAAGTCTGGGTTGGAAAGGAGTCGCCGATGAGCCCTTTTCTTCTTCCTTCCCTTTCGTTCCGATCGTCACTTTACCAAGCTCTATTCGTTTAGTCAGGAAGAGGGCGGGTTCAGGGAAACCGGGTTCATCCCTTTTCTTTTCTTGGAAACCGGTCGGGTTGGGGGTATTTCTCTCGGTTCATTAATCTCAGCTGATGGGTTTTGGATTTTTGGGCTGAGTTCATGGATCTGAGTCATGGGCCTTTTCCTCCTTCTTTGGGTTTGGGCTTGGGCTAAAACATTGTTAAGTTATTGATTTTAATTATTTTATGCTATTACATGTTATATATTGTCAGATTTTATATATTATGTTAATTTTAGGAATGTTATTATTGTTATATTATTTATAAAAGTATATTTCTGAAATTATTAGTATATTATAAAATGTCTTAAAAGAGACATTATTTGGAATATGCATTTAGTGATGGTTTAATTTGTGATTTATGGAAATTTGAAATGAATTATGGGTTTTGATTTATAAATATGGTTGTGAAAATAAAATTATTGTGGTGACTAAATGTCGGACTTTGTTGCATAATGATTTTGAAATAAAATGCCGGAATTATTTCTATAATATGATTTTGAGAGATTGGTGTTAAGGTTTAAATGTTTAATGTCGAGATTTGGTTAAGTACGATTTTTAAAAGAATTGTTCGATTTTATTAGTTGACTTAACTTGAGATTTAAGAGATTGGAAAACTTTGGAAAAATGTTTTACTTGATTAAATCGGGGAATTTATCGTTGAATCTTGTTTTAGAACTATGTGAATTTTAAATAAGATATGAAAGGATGTATGATGATGCGAGATGAGATGATGGATGAGATATTATATGTTGAGATGAGATGAATATGAAATGATGTATGATATATAATGAGATAAGACGGAATGATTGGAAATGAGATATGTGTGTGTGTGATAGTTAGGGGTGCCTTGTGCGACTTAGATAGACTTATGCATATTTGTATATTTGTTAGGTGATTGTTGCTTGTTGGAAACCGCTTGCGTTATCTTTTGTTGTTCGGCATTTCCAGGGAAGTATCCTACGGGACTTACTCAGCAACCTGGACCTCCTACTTGATGTGTCATATACTATGTAGGTGTTGCATATGCATAACAGCATGTCATATAGTATCATGCTTAGGACTTGCACTTATGAATGAGCATCCCTATTCTTTATGCATTTGAAAAGAGCACGACCGTTATCTATGAGTCCTAGAGTCTTTTGCTAGGGTCATAGGGTAGCCAGCCCTATCGGGCTTGCCCTGAGTCAGTATTGTCGTTACATGAGTATGATAGCCTAGCACCATCAGCCATGAGTATGATATGATGATATGATATGATGATGTCGTGGTTTGTGCACCACCACGAAGAAATGGGTACCGTACCAGTCGGTCCGCTCATGAAAAAGAGGGCGGAGTAGGAGAGGGATATGCCACTTGGCATTCTTTGGACGCCTTTATAGTCTTTCTGCACTTATATTTATATATCCTGATAAGCATGACTTGCGTGTTTAAATCCTGTACTACATTAGACCATCATTTATCTAGGTATAGGGATGTTATATGGCATCAGCGCGGTCTTAAGGACCTACAGGAGAAGACTGGGCCTGACTTCGTGGATGGTGTTAGGTACTTGCTCCTTGCTTGCTCCATGCTTCTATGATGGGAAATCTCTGTGGGCGAAATCGAGGAACCGATCTAATTCACTAACTTGGCTAAGTGGTAATCAATTATACTTATGGTTTTGGTTTTGACCCGGCTCCCCCGTGGCAAGTTTTAATTTACTTTTGTTTTCGTTCCGCTTTCCTTAAACGAATTTCCGCGACTTAAACCTGATGAAAGGTTAAGGGTACCCAACGACCCTACGATTCTTTTGGGATTCGAAATCCACGCTTTCTTACTAATGTTTAAAGAGGTTTGAAACCTCGACCCATACCTGGATTGTAAGATCCGAACGAAGGTATCCGACCTTCCAAACGTAACCCGGGTATTTATATCTGGGCCGTTACAAAGTTGGTATGAGAGCCAAGGTTGTGCGATTCGGGTTCGCAAGGGTCGAGTGTATATTTTGGAAAACCGCCCATGAATTTCAAAGGATTTGAAAGTGTTTTAAAGGGGCAAAATGAACTTAATATGCCTAACTCAATTGGACTAAATGTGAAGTCGGCTTATTAAATATGATGGATCAAACCAAGGGGATCAAGTGGGTAGAAAAGGCGCTAGACTATCCATATTTTTTGTAGTTGGGAACGGGTAGGCGAAATGTAGCTTATTCTTTACAGATGGGCCTAGAAGTCTCCAAGGAATTGCACCGAAGTGGTTGGAGTGGCGAGTTAGGTAGAGATTGTGAGGTTTTTGCCCCTCTGGTAAGTCGCTCCTCGAAGAGCGACATTAGATAGCTTGATTTGCTTTGTTTACTAATTGGATATGAGAACGATTTCCCTCAAATGAGATCATTATAATTGGTATTGACTGATAGTCTGATTCTATGTTGAGTGCTTGTTATGCTAAAGATCTTATTAGTATGTCCTAACAATGAAATGTGTATTGAGTGATCTTTGCAAACGAGATAGCGGGAGTACCCTTATTTCTAAATTTTTCAAGCACAACTTGTGTGGAACAGCCCCTTCCACAATGTTAACCCCTTAATGCCCCTATCGAGTCCTTCTCCCGGATATCGGTGTCCTCCGCAGAAAAGAGGGTTGGTAAACACATTGTCTTCAGGAATCATGGCTGGATATGAGGGTTGTTGAGAGAGTATTGGAAGGTGGCTCTTGATGTAATTCCGAATTAGAGAGTAAGATGTTTCTGGGACTGTCTTTCTCGATTCTTATTACGATCAACAAGTGTCTTCTTACCACAAAGAGTCCTACCAGAGTCCCACGGGAAAGAGAGGTGATGAGTCAGTGGGAGAAGCCAATAATTGCTCTTAGAGATCTCTGTCCAATTGTAATGGTGACTCTCTTTGAATTGTATGACATGATTTTGAAATCTCCGGCAAGTACCTTGCGAATGACCATTAGTAAAAAGCTGCTCATTTTGTTGCATCTATGATTAGTCACATTGTTTAGATCTCGTGTTGTGCCTCGTTTTTTGTCATGATTATATCTTTTCGTAGCATCTCTACTTGATCTAATGTATTGATAGTGCTAATGATTGATTGGAAGCATGAAACACATGGTGCGAATCTATATGGTTGTTGCTTTTCCTTGAATTAGGTGCATGCATGATAGTGTGATCAGCTCCTCTTTGTATGAATGCTTATAAATAATCTCTTTAGCATGCTAGCTGATAACGCCTCGATGCTTATCGTTCCTTTTGTGCCAAGAATCTATAGCATGCCCGTCTATTGGTATTCATCAGTATGACTATTGTCGATTATTCTACAATTGATATTGGTGTGTATTACTTGCGTTGAGTAGAGAATATGTTGGTATAATTGAGTCTTGATAAATGCATGTTTTACCCTAGTATGTGGTGATTTGAACTCATGTCCCTGTATTCTAGTCATATTGCCCCGTTACTTAGACTTGTATTATACATCATTACACTTTCCCCATGCTTCTATATCATTGGAACATGATTGAATTGATTTCTTTCATATCGTTGTGATTAGGTGCATGCATGTATCATATGTTATGTTGAACCTTTAGCATCATGTATGACCCTTGGTGATGACTTGTGCGAATTTATACCTTGCCTATATTATTGCTGATTTTCTCTCGAGCTAGGTCCCTGATAGTGTGGTTCTTTCCTCTTTCTATCCTCTTAAAATGCTTACTCATCCTGATTAGATTGATGTTGAATTCAATGATCGACTTTATTTTTGTGATGGTTAATCCTAGTATGCTTACATGTTATTGCTCGATGATATTCCCATAATACTCTATGATATATTTTCGTGCTTGCATGAACGTATGACTTGACAGTAGACATCCCGCATGATCACACACCACGCTATATCATGATTTCGCATGCGCATGACACATGAATGTTAGAATGAATTTGGTCGAATTGCCTTGATTGTATTCTTGTTTTTTTTTATATATGTGCTAGTAGTATCATGTAGGGCTTATGCTTTCCAATATGACTCGCTAAATGATTATGATATAATGTGATAGTTATTGTACCGTTTTATGTTCCCTACGACAGTTCATTCCTAGCATGATTATGATATATCGCCGTGATGTTCTATTCGTTCCTCTGTGGTGATCCCTCTTGTTTTCATGGACATTATGATGAACTCCTCTAAATGACTCTTAACTATGCCCATGCCTTATCATGTATCGCTAGCATGGTGTAGGATCTATGTTTTCTAAATGTATCTCGTCGTATGATTATATGCCGTCCTTAACCTCTTATACGATCATTGTTGTCAGATGGGGTAGTTACTATGTTGCTCTTATGTGTCCTCGTATGACGCTTAGTTTGATTGTTATGATATACCTCCCCATGCTATATTGACCTCACATGTTGATGCATATACCATGCTTATACATTCGTTCATATCCATGATACTTGTTATTCTCATTAAGTCCCCCATGACCTCGAACCCTGCATGGCCATTACTGGCTCCACATAACTTCCTTGAAATTGCTAGGCATATCTGCTTCCCGGAAATAAAAGACTATTAGCTTGTCTCACATGCATCCGCATAGGATTTGATTGTGTCTTTTGGAATGAATGTGTATCAAGTTCTCCTTGAGATAGGTACATGTTAGTGTGGATTGGTGTGATTGCTATGCTCTATGATGAATTTGTGTTGCTTGTCGTGATTATAACCTAATGGACTTCCATAAGGGCATCGTCGCTATTCTCAGGTCGGAGTCTTGTCTCTTGCTTGTCGTCTTTAGTGTTGGTCCGTGTTTGCCTCCAAAAGGAACCTTGGGTTGTCCGCCCTTATCGCTTCCTTATCTCCACTAACTTGAGCTCCTACGTGATACATTGGTCAAGCAACCGCATGGAAGAGGGAATGGAAAGTTGGATAGCGATAGAGCAGTGCAGCAGAAGCGTGGTTTCATAACTGATAGATTACATATATTTACATATTGTATAGTGGGCCTTTTGGCTCAGACCCAATCTTACTTGTAATATATATATATATATATATATATATATATATATATATATATATATATATATATATATATATATATATATATATATATATATATATATATATATATATATATATATATTTACATCAATCATACGATTCTACATGGTATCACAACCTTTTCTTCCTTACGGAACCCTAATTTGATCCTCCCGTCGCACCTCTCCTCTTACCGCCGCCGGCCTCGTACCGTCTCCGCTGCCCTCCCTCTTTTCCGCCACCACCCTACCCTACTTCCACCGCTCATGTCTCTCTCGGCATCATGGCCGACAACCCCATGCCTACATTCCCCCCCCCCCCTCCCTCACTATCTCTGGCATCAATAATTGCATCCCTCTTTCCATCTCCTGCCACTTCCGAAGCCCTACCACCGCCTACTCGCCTCCTACCTTTGGTCGCGTTCCCGAGATCTCCCCGCCGCAAGGCTGCGTGCGTGTTGAAAGGAGGAAATCGAGATTTGCAATTAAAATATAAATAAATCAAAGCACACCAGATTCTTTCCCGTGCAAATAATTACAAGACTCCCTCCCGATGTAGTAGTGGGAAGTCAGGATCGATCCACGAGGAAGCGTGTTAGCGGATCCTAGGCAGCGAAAAATCTCACAAGTGGTGATCGACCACAGTGGTACTCGACCTCGACCAAGGGTTAGTCAACAGGGATCAAGCACAGTCGAATCCGAGCAACAGAAAGATGATGGTGGTGGTTGACGTCGACTAGGCTTACTCGACGTCGAGTACGGTCTGGTCGACTTCGGGTTCCTGCAGAGACAGAAGCAACAACAATCTTGCTCGATCGAGAAATCAGTGGTCGACGTCGACCAAGGGGTGGTCGTAGTCGAGTAGGAACAGTAAAATAATAAACAAATCTCGCGGAATTCAGAATAAAATATGTAAAAGAACTTCCAAGATTGGGGTTTGCAACAATGATAACCAAACATGCATAAGGCAAGATAAATAATGATAATCATGCAATTCGCATCGAAGGATCAAGCTTTTGCCTTTTCCTACAATTAGAAAACTCTTTCAAGAAACCCTAATTGTATCTACCGATTTTATGTTTGCAATCCAAGGTGTTAGCATGGATCTCCATTACATGGGTAATAAACACATAACAAGTAGTAGATGTTCAAAACATGATAAAGGTCGGATCTTTACCTCAAACACGCATGGCTATCGTCGGGCTCGCCCCAACCCTAGAAGTGGATTGACTACTAGCTCTTCATCGCAATCGCATACATCATTGATGGAAAATAAACTACTTGCATTAAATTAAACCAAACAGAGCTTACAACCAAAGGAAGCCAATTCCGCTCTCGCTTCACAAACTCCTTTTGGCCTCCACTCTCTCTCTCTCTCTCTCTCTTCTCCTTCTCTAGAATTGAATTGTGTGATGGAATGCATAAAAATCAGCCCTATAGGCTTTATTTATAGGCTTCCAATCCTTGCTAATCAAGGAAGAAAATCTCTATCTATATCTAAAGATAAAACTTAAATAAAAGGGAACATTTATCTAAAAGGTAAATAACTAAATATCTTCAAGTGGATAAATCCTTCTCTTTCATAGATAGATCTTGATAGAATTGGATGAAATCAGCCTTGCTTCGTGCCCAAGTTGTCCACATATGCTCGGAATGGCCCAACAGTCTCGCGGCCCAAAGATGCGTAGTCGACTTCGACCAAGCCTGGTCGACTTTGAGTAGGTCGTACTCGACTTCGAGTAATCTTCAGCTTGTCGATCTGGTTCTCTTCGTCGAGCTTGGGTCAGGTTCAATTCTGGTCGACGTCGAGTAGGGTGTACTCGACGTAGAGTACGGCTCGTGCTCGAGTTGCCTTCTTCTTCTGTCCTCGATCAAGTATGCTTCAACCGTAGTCGACTTCGAGTAGCCTTAGTCGACTTCGAGTAGCCTTAGTCGACTTCGAGTAGATCCCATCTTTCAGCATTCTGCTATGTTTTTGAAACGCACTTTCCCGAGTCCTCGTTCTTCGGATTGAAACATATGAGCATGCGTTGGAAAGCTCTTTTCGAGGGCAACAACTCTCATGAAGACATCAAAGCTTGATTCAGAATGATGGATGTCGAAATATGGTCTTTTCTCCAGCTACACAATACTTATCTTCTCCATGAGTTTCCTTTAAGCTCCAAAGTGCGTCTGATTTCTGCGAAATTAAACAGAAACTAGTGTAGAATCCATAATTTGGCAAATAAGCATAAACTACATAGATTCTGTACTATTCTAACCCAGATGCATGAAATGAATACAGAAATCGATATAAAAGTCAATATAAAACATGGCATAAAACATGGACATCGGTGCGCGTCATAAGCGGTGGTCGCGGAATATACAGCGGTCGTGGCCAGAGCATCTCCAGCAGCCGCAACTCTCAGCCACACCCGCAGCATACGTGGACTGTTGGCCCTCGATGGTCCCCGGTGCCTAGCTTCAACCCTCATTGGATGCAATCCGGCTTTCCTTCCCCTCGACATGCCGGTCCTCAGGCCTATATGACATCATCTGATCAAAGCTATGTTCCGCCTGATGGGCATCACGCCTTCTCCTCTATGCAGCCTGACAAGAGGGTTTCTCGACCAAATAAATTTGTATTCAAGACCCCGCTATAGGATAGTGGAGTCAGGTTCATCCTCAGGAGAGAAGTCAGCGGTTCTAGGTTTTGTGTGTTTTGGGGTTCAGGGATAGCGGAAAAAGGTGAAGAGGTTGCTGTCGACGTCGACTAAGACTTGATCGATGTCGAGGGAATGGTAGGAGAAGAGGTGGTCGGTGTCGGGTAAATTTGCAGGATAAAAATAATAAAATAAAACAAATAAATATGCAAACTTCCAAGGTTAGGGATCACCACAACAATAAACATATGTGCATATCATAAATCACATAAAGATGCATGTTTTATATCAAAGAATCGACTTTCGCAAATTCCAACAATTTAGGTGATAGAGGCTATCGCATAAAAACCTAATTTGTTTCTACCTTTTCTTAATTAGTATTAACCAACTTGCGCAAGAAAACCCTAATTACTATCCAATTCATAATAAAATCATTTTCGCTTCAATATCATGAATAAGGAATTTCCTCAACTCTCGCAAAGGATTAAGCACATAGGTAGATGATGAGAAAGACATATAAATTCATGGATTTATAAATCAAACACACATCTATGTTGGGATCACCCCAACCCTAGAAGAAGGAAATTAGAAACAAAACATAATAAAAGAAATTAACTTTAACATAAAATAAAATAAAACTTAGAACCGTTCTTCTCCTTCATTCTCCTTCTCTCTCGCCTCCTCCTCCTCTCTCTCTCTCTCCTCTCTCCTTCTCCTCTCTCCTCTCTCGCCTTCTCTCTCTCTCTCTCTCTCTCTCTCTCTCTCTCTCTCTCTTCCTCTTCTCTCTCTCCTCTCTCCTTGCGCCCTAAGACGACTTGACTTGAATTGAATGAAAATCATCCCCCTAAGGCTTTATTTATAAGCTTCATTCCCTCTCTAATTAGGAAAGAAAACTATATCTATATCTATCCATCTATTTATTTAAGATTAAACAATGGAATAAATAATTAAATCAACTAGGAATTATATCTAATGTGGATAAAATATATTCTCTCTTGACTTGATGGCACTTGATAAATCTTGATAGAATTTCATCTCGAAAATATCACCATTGGACTTAGGATAGAAACTTAACAAGATCCCCGGACTGCTCGGCGTCGGCCACTGGGTCAACTCGATATCGAGTAGCAATTTCTCGTCTTTCGCTCAGCAACTCGATTCCGGCCTCCAGAACGCATGTCGACTTGACTTTTACTCGATATCGAGTAAATTTCCTCGACATCGAGTAAGGCTTGCTCCGTCTTCAGCTTCTTCGCCGATCTCGGCTCCTGGACGTGAAAATCGACTTGGTGTTTACTCGATATCGACCAAACTTGTCGATATCGACTAACCTGCTCCAGCTCCCAGCTTCACTTGTCGATTTCTGGGGTCTTTACTCGATCTGGGTTACTCGATATCGAGTAAAACAACTCGATATCGACTAAGTCTCTCGGCTTTCTGCTCTGTTCTTGAAATGCACTTTCCTCAGTCCTCGTTCGTCGGATTGACGCATATGACCATGTGTTGGAAAGCTCTTTTCGAGGGCTACAACTCTTTTGAAGACATCAAAGCTTGATTCATAACAAAGAATGGTGAAAAATGGTCTTTTCTCCAGCTGCACCATTCTTAGCTTCTCCATGAGTTTCCTTTAAGCTCCAAAGTGCGTCCGATTTCTGCGAAATATAACAAAAAATTGTGTAAACCTCCATATATTGCAAATAAGTGTAAACTACACAGATTCTGTATTATTCTAACCCAATATGCATGAAATGCATGCAGAAATCGATATAAAAGTAACTATAAAACATGGCGAATTATGCTCACATCACAGCCGATATCTCCCGACTCTTCTTGGTACATGGACACTGGTTCCACCTCCCACATGACGAACTCCTCAGGTAACCTCTCTTCTATTTCCTTTAAAGGTCCTGCACACTCTATTATCATCGGCAATAGTGGTTGCCTTGCTACTTCGGGGATTAGCCAAGCCAAATTACAGACCCCCGCCCACTCACTACACCTTAACAATGTCCTCATTGCCCCAAAGATTGTCAAAAACCTTATCTCTGTCCGTCGGTTCACTACTGAAAATAACGTTTCTCTTGCGTTTGATCCCTTTGGTTTCTTTGTGACCGATCTTACTACAGGGGTTACTCGCTTGAGATGTAACAATACCAAGGAGCTCTACCCTGTCACACCACCTTCTACATCCAGTCAGTCGTGCCCGGTCACCCTCTCGGCATCGTCGTCCAGCCTGTGGCATGCACGCCTGGGCCATCGCAGTGCTGCCATTCTAGATGTCCTCCGTTCTCAGAGTCTTATCCACTATAATAAAGAGCTACGCTCTAGTTTATGCTCTTCCTATCAGTTAGGCAAACATGCAAGAATGTCGTTCCAATGGTCTTTGAACTCTACCCTTGCACCTTTTGATATCATTCATAGTGACATTTGGACCTCTCCAGTACCTAGCAAGGATGGTCACAAGTACTACCTTTTATTTCTTGATGATTACACTCATTTTTTGTGGGTTTTTCCATTACAATTCAAGTCCCAAGTGTTTCCTATTTTTGTCAAGTTCCATGCCTACATTAAAACACAGTTTCACACATCAATCAAATGTTTCCAATGTGACAATGGCCGTGAATTTGATAACAAGGATTTTCACTCTTTCTTCACCACAAATGGCATCTCATATCGGTTGTCTTGCCCGTATACATCTCAGCAAAATGCAAGGCCGAGAGAATAATTCGAACAATAACCAACATGATGCGTTCTCTCCTCTTTCACGCATCCATTCCCCTTACTTATTGGCCCCATGCCTTATCAACGACATGTTATCTTCTCAACATCCTCCCTTCTACTACCCTCCAGCATCGCTCACCCACTCAGGTGTTATATTGTACCCTGCCTAGGTATGATCACCTTCGTACCTTTGGGTGCTTGTATTTCCCAAATCAGTCCTCCACCGCCCCACACAAACTTCACCCGCGCTCCACCCATGTGTGTTCCTCGGGTACCCGTTTGATCATCGCGGTTACCTTTGCCTCAATATTCAGAGCCATAGGCTTATCCTGTCACGCCATGTCACATTTGATGAGTCCCGCTTTCCCTTCTCTTCTCCTCCTCCACCCTCTCTCACACCTACTGCCTCCCAGTCTGAGTCGAAGTCTCCCTTCCCGCACTTCCTCCTTCCCCAGCGCTCTCCCGGTGCTACTGTCTCTCCCCCTACACCGCCCCTACCACCTCCTCCCCCACATACCACCAGACCTCACACCCGTAGCATCTCCAGTATCTTCAGACCGAACCAGATTGTATCCATGCATGCCTCCCATAGCCCCGACAAAACCCCGCCTCAAACTAACCAAAACACCCTCCCACATCGCCCATTGTCGCGGCCGCCGCATGTTGTTGTGCCCGCGGCACACCCCCTTGCCGCGACCATTGCCTCATCTGCTTTGCTGCGGCCGCAGCCCCATTCCGCGTCCGCTGCAACAGCCCACCTCGCCTCCACTTTCGCCGAGGCACCTCATGCCTCCACCCTGACCTCGCTTTCCTCCATCCCCACTTCCCAGAAAACAGCCCTCCTCGACCCGAATTGATAGGCGGCCATCCTCAATGAATACAGGGCCCTTACACGGAATAATACTTGGGTTTTAGTTCCTCGCCCCTCTGAGGCGAACGTCATTCGCTGCATGTGGCTCTTCCGTCACAAGTTTCGCTCTGATGGGACGTTGGAACGTTACAAAGCTCGTCTTGTGGTTAATGGTCGCGCTCAATAGGCAGGTATTGATTGTGATGAGACAATCAGCCCCGTGGTCAAACCTGCCACTATCCGCGTGGTGCTGAGCTTAGCGTTATCGCAACATTGGGCAATTCATCAACCGGATGTCAAGAACGCCTTTCTGCATGGCCATCTGAATGAGACAGTTTATATGTTTCAGCCGCCAGGGTTCGTTGATCATGGTCGTCCTAAACACGTTTGTCTCCTGAAGCGCTCTCTGTATGGTCTAAAACAGGCACCACGGGCGTGGTTCCAGTGCTTTGCTTCTCATCTGCTCCGCTTGGGCTTCGTTGGCAGCCGCTCCAATTCTTCTCTCTTTATCTATCGCAGAGGCACGGACATGGCTTTTCTGCTACTTTATGTCGATGACATCATTCTCACAGCCTCGTCTGATGCACTTCGGACATCCATCATTGCCCAGTTGAGCTCTGAGTTCGCCATGTCTGATCTTGGGCCGTTGACTTATTTCTTGGGGATCTCCGTGCAGCGTCATGCGTCTGGGTTCTTTCTCTCTCAGAGTAAGTATGCTGCAGAAATTGTTGATCGGGCCAAGATGAGCAACTTCAAGCCTGTTGCCACCCTTGTTGATTCCTCCAACAAGCTTAGTGCCCACTCTGGTCCTCTGTTTGATGATCCAACTTTGTATCGGAGTCTTTTCGGGGCATTGCAGTATATTACTTTTATTCAGCCAGACATCAGCTATATCGTTCAGCATATCTGCCTATTTATGCATGCGCCTAGGGAGCCGCACTTTCAGGCCTTGAAGCGGATCATTCGGTATATCAGTGGTACACTAGATATGGGCACCACGATCTCCCCTTTCTTTCGGCATCACCTCATCGCTTACACAGATGCGGATTGGGGTGGTTGTCCTGACACACATCGCTCCACGTCTGGTTACTGTGTTTTCCACAACGAAACTCTTGTGTCCTAGTCAGCGAAGCGTCAATTTGTGGTGTCTTACTCTAGCGTAGAGGCTGAGTACAAGGGTGTCGCCAATGTTGTTTCCGAGTGCTCTTGGCTGCGCAATCTCCTGTTTGAGCTCCGCTGCCCTCTTCAGAAGGCCACCCTGGTCTACACGGACAACGTCTTTGCTGTCTATCTCGCCAGCAACCCGGTCCAACATTAGCGCACGAAGCACATTGAGCTCGATCTCCATTTTGTTCGGGACAAGGTTGCTCTTGGACATGTTCGTGTTCTGCATGTCCCATCCTCCTATCAGTACGCTGATATCTTCACCAAGGGTTTACCTCGTCAGTTATTCCTCGATTTTCAGTCCAATCTCACTGTTCGGGACCCTCCACTTTCGACTGCGGGGGTTCGATAGATCACATATATTTACATATTGTATAGTGGGCCTTTTGGCTCAGGCCCAATCTTACTTGTAATCTATATATATATGAACATGATGAGGAATGAAACCCTAAGGTGGATTTTACATCAATCATACGATTCTATAATAACCCATGGGCCTCAGGATCAATGATGTCGATGGAACAAGCACATTTCATTGATGGCGGGTACTGTATACGATATTTACCTGCGGGTAAGAGTGTCCTCCGTTTGAAGTGCTAATCCTTGTAAATTAGATGATGACGATATTGCACTGACCTAATAATGAGAGTTACATGTTGATGTGCTGACTTGGTAATGACCGTTGCCTGATTGTTTGTTGTCTATGATGATATGAATTGATGCCTTATAGTTCTAATGTGACATGATGTCTTAATACAATGATACTCTGAGTTACTAAGCATGATGTTTTACAATGATTATTGCCTGATTATTTGTTATTTGATAAGGTTATGATGAAACTTGGTAATGATTGTTGCCTGATTGTTTGTTATTTGATAAGGTTATGATAAAACTTGCTAGCTTGACTTGATTTTGTGCATACATAATGTTTTGCAATGATTATTCAGCATGACGGTAAATCGAGACTTATTGATGCTGTTGTAATGTTTAATGATGAACTAATGATGTTATTGTTATAAATGCTAGTTGATATGATGTAGTCCTTATGTGTAATAATGTTCATGATTGCTTCTTTTTTGAACATGTGGGTGAGATTCTCTTAAAGAATGGTCGGAGAGTGATGAAAGAACTTGAGTGGTTAGGATGATCGATGGTATTATGAGGTAAGTCGCAAGAGAGGGATGTTGGCTTAGGTAAGACCGCGTGAGTTTTTGGATTTATAAGGGGCAATGCTTGGTGGTTCCGATGAGCTTTCTGGGTGAATCTTAGGTGAGGGTATGGTTAGGATAGGAAGACTAGGCGGTGATCGATGAATTTTTCTAGAGGAGGTGTGGTTAGCAGGGCATGATGCTTGTGATATATTGGGAAGTGTAGGAACTATAAGAAATGGTTTTTAAGAGTATTGATGATAGAATATGATAGAGCACTCGGAAGCGAAGTTGGAGATGGGGTTTGGGTTCTTAGAGGTGGGTTGCTAGCGAGAGTGATTATGAGATGAGGGGTAAGATGGGAATATTGAAATGAATATGGACTTCTTTTAGAGGATATTATCTGAGTTGATGTTGGTAAGTCTAGATAAGGATTGGTCATGGCTTGAGAGTGGAGGCGGGCAGACGAGTGGGGATTGTGTTTTTTTTATTGGTGATGATGTGAGGATCTTCAGGATTATGTGAATTATTAATATGTAATGGCATGAAGTTAGATAATAACCATGGTAAACCTGATATGGAATGATATTACATGTTGATATGCAATACTGAAAATCTAATTGGTAATGACAAGTGTTACCATGATATATCGATGCACTGTTGCCTTGTTATGTTGTCTTAGAAGCATGTTATGATGTATTCTGATATGATGCATGAATTATGAGATAATGATGTGTTATTGTGTGAAAGCATGATGTTATATTATGTGGTAGTAAACATGATGTTGTATATTATATGGTTGGCAAGCATGATTATGGATATGTTAAATGATGAATATGACTTGGAGTATGAATATGATTTGTATATATGAGATAATAGTGGTTGATTACTAAATGATCGTTATATGGCATTGTGAAAAGGAAGATGATGTCTAGTGAATATGCTGACACTCGATGATTGATATACTGCTTGACCTGCCCCTTTCCTGAATCTTAACATCATGACTTTGTTGTGTTGATGTGTTGACAATGGGTTTTGTTCGTTGAATTTATGATGAGGAGATACTTTTATGACTTTTGGTTTGATGTCGAGACGTTGTTATGATTGTTGGTATGTGTTGAGATGCGTATTATGACCTTTAGTGTGATGTGGAGATGCTTGATGAGACCTTGTGACACTGTGTTAGTTGTTGTGAGTTCAATCTGTCATGTTTTACAGTAACTTTTATATCGTTTTCTGCATACATTTCATGCATTTGGGCTAAGATAATACAGAATCTGTGTAGTTTATGCTTATTTGCCAAATTATGGAATCTACACCAGTTTCTGTTTAATTTCGCAGAATTCGAGACAAATTACAGCAGTTTTGAGAAAGGTTGGAAAATCTCGGAAATCAACTACAGAAGTCCAAGGTCAAGAAGCAGCGGAACCAGTCGAATCAAGCTGGGAGCCCAGCTTTACTCGATATAGAGTACACTTACTCGATCTCGACAAAGACTATCCGAGCACATCTGGTCGAGTAAGCACTGATCGAGGAACTGAGAGCCAGATCAACCCGACTCCGGACCCTTACTCGATATCGAGTATGCTAGTCGAGATCGACAAACCCTGATCCCATGTCCGGAGTCGAGGAGTTGTGCCAAGTCGAGAAGCCGAGGACCCGGAGACGCCGAGCACACTTTACTCGATCTCGAAAAAAGTTGTCGATATCGAAAAGGTCTTCACCACTAGTCCGAGCCAATACCGAGGAGAAGTTCCTCGACAACACCAGGCCACACAGAAGTCGACATCATTACTCGATCTCGAGGAATCTCCTCGATCTCGAGGACCACCACAGCGCTAGTCCGAGCCAGAGTCGGGGAAGAGTCTTTGACCAAGACCAGCCGAGCCATAGTCGACGACCAAGCTACTCGATCTCGAGGAGATCTTCTGAAGACGCGTTACGCGGTTTGATGTCCTACTCGGATTGGGATTGCTTGCAGCCGAAGAATGCCGAGATCTATCAACATCTATCTATGGAGAGAAGATCTATCAACACATGGAAGACTTACCGATTTTAGATATGATTTTCCTTATAGATTTAATTTCTTAATTGCATTTATTTATCATTAAGCTTTTAGATATAGATTTAGATAAAGATAGAGATATTCTTTCCTAGAATAGCAAGGAGTAGAAGGCTATAAATAAAGTCTTAGGGGCTGGTTTTTCATAATTCAATTTCAGAGAGAACAAGTAAGTAGTAGAGAGAGAGAGAGAGTTTGTGGCGAGCAAGGTGGAAAGGCAAAAGCGGATTTGTCTTGTTTGGTTGTAAGCTTTCTTTATTTAATTCAATGCAAGTTAGTTTCTTTTATTATTCGATAAGTTTCTTGGCGATGAAGAGCGAGTAGTCCACCCACTTCTGGGGCTAGGGTGAGCCCAACGGTGGCCATGTGAGGTGACGCGGTAAATGTACAATCTTTTTATGCAATTCGTCTTCTATCCCTTTGAGCATGATTCTTTTGCGAGAGTTGAAGGTGATCCTTGTTTGTATTATTGAAGCGAAAGTGATCTTAATGCAACTTGGGTTAATTATGTGAAAAGGGTTAGTAACAATTAGGGTTTATGCGAAAGCCTCTATATACCTATTTGTTAATAACAAAAGTTCTTTTGATGGAAAGCATGATCTTTTATGCCTTTATGTGTAACTTTTGCATGGTTATCGTTGTGGTGTTGATACCCTGGCTTTGGAAGTTCTTTATATATTGAGTTAATTTCTGTCGAAATCTTCGATTCTGTCTTCGAAGTTGCAATTTACAGTTTCTGTTCTTTTAGTCGATCTAGAGTAATTGTTGTCGAGATCGAGTTGGCTGTCTGTCGATCTCGAGTAGGGCTTTGTCTAGATCGAGTACAGTGTTTGAGTTTCTGCTTCTGTTATCGATTTTGAGTTTCTGTCGTCGATGTCTGTTGTCGATCTCGAGTACTGCTTTGTCGAGATCGAGTAAGTCTGTGTCTTTGCTTTCGTTCTTGCTTTTGTTTTTTATGTCTGTCTTTGTTTCTGTCTTTTTGTTTGCTTTTTTGTGAGATCTACAACTACTTGGGATACGCTGACACGCTTCCTCGAGGATCGATCCTGACTTCCCACTACTGCATAGGGAGGAGGTCTTGTAATTATTTGTTGGGGCACGAATCTGGTTTGATTTATTTCATTATATTTTGAACTTCATTTCCTTCATACAACAAATTGACGCCGTTGCCGGGGAAGCTATCATTCGCGCCTTAGGTAGTCAGATCTTACTTTTTCTTTGAGTTACTTACAAGTGTATGCGCCGTTCTGGTCAACCACATGAGTTTGACGGCTTAGATGAACCAGAATGCCTTCTACACATCAGAGCTAAACTGCAAAGAGCCATGGCGGCCGCAGAAATTTAGGAACAGCTGATTGCGAGGCTTACAAGGGAACTGGCCGCTAAAGATGCTGTTATCGCCGCTGAGAAAGAAGGAAGGGAACAAGCAGAAGCTGAGCTTGCCCTATACCCAACCACTGCAGAGGACTATATGCACCGACTCTCGTCGTGCCTGAATCGGCCATTCTAATTCCTGAAAACAACTATGAAATTCGCATTGAATTCCTTATTGAAATTAAAAATCATGCTTTTCATGGTAGATTTAATGAATGCCCTCTGCGTCATATTACCAACTTTACTGACATGTGTCGTACTCTTGCTGAAGGTACCACCTTGGAGTACGTCCTGATGAAAGCTTTCCGTTGGTCTCTGGCTGGTCCTGCATTGAAGTGGCTGGAGGGACTGAAACCACGATCCCTCACGACATGGGCTCAAGTAAAGCAGGAATTTCTGAATAAATTCTTTCCTTCTGCTAAGACAGTGCTCCTTCGCCAGAAGTTCACATCTTTCAAACAGTAGCCTAGGGAGCCGCTGGCAAAGGCTTGGGAACGCTATAAGAATCTACTACGATCCTGTCCTACACATGGACAGCAACCCTGCATAGTTCAAGAGATCTTCTTCAATTCTCTGGACTTGGCTGCGAAGGACAGAATCAACACATACACCCACTATGAGTATCTGACAATGCCGCTTGCTGACGCATGGGCTGCTCTCGACAAGCTGACCAATTATGACAACAAGTATGGGACTCCAGTTAACTATGAGGAGAACCCCTACGCCAGGCCACCACCATCCATGCCCCTCTATGAGCCCCCTAAAGAGATTGATCCAGATGTAAGAGAGCAGTACTACAGAGATCAGAATAAGAAGCTCCTCAAACAAGTAAAGTATCTTTCTGTCAACCAGCCCTGTATTGAACGCGGATCACAGAGGCACACCACTACTGAGTGCCTAGACACAGAGCAAGTCAGGCTGGCAGAATACCATGAAGAGCTCCAGGACATCCGGAAAGGGACCAGAAAATGGATGATCTGCAGACAATCCTTGACGAGATGCGGAAGAACCATTCAAACACAAGGCAGTCCTTGAACTCAATCTACACTCAGATACAAGGTGTCAACTCTAGGCTTGGGGAAATCGATGTCTGGAGAAAGTCAATGGAAACACAGATGAGCCAGCTAGCAGCAGAAATCCCCCAAGAGTCAGGAACCCTCCCAGGATCTTCAAAACCAAATCCCAAGGGGAATACTAGACACATCGCTGTTGTGAAACTCAGAAGCAGCCATCAACTACAAAAGCCAGAGGTCGGAAAGCAGCGGAGCAGAGAAGTTGAGAAACAACTTGAGATCGACCAGCAGAAAGTGGACATCGACCAGCACTTAGTCGATCTCGAGGAACAAATGGGAAATCCTTCTTCTGCACTACACAACAACTCGAAATCGACTATAGTAGTCAATATCGAGGAAGATCAAGTCGAGATCGAGAAGACTACTACACCTCCGACATCTGTTCTGGCTCCGAATCAGAAAAAGAAGCTGCCCTTCCCAACAAAATCTCCAAAGGACCCAGCTGAGAAGAAATTTCAGTGCTTCATCAAGATGCTTGAGAAACTCAACGTCACCATTCCCTTCACAGAAGCTCTTAATGAAATGCCATCCTACGTCAAGTTCCTAAAAGAGACTCTGAGCAAAAAGCGATCAATGGCGGAAATTACAAAAGAGTGCAGCCATTTGGACATACTTGAGAAGAGGCCAGATCCATGTAAGTTTGCTATAACCATTGGATTTGGTCAATATAAATTTAATACTTTATGTGATCTTGGAGCCAGTGTGAGTATAATGCCTTTAACAATTTGGTCCAAGATTAAGATAGGTGCCCTAGAGCCTGTGAATGTTAAGTTGTATATGGCCAACAACACTGTGGTCATTCCAACAGGCATGGTGGACAATGTGCCGGTGCAAGTAGGTAAGTTTTTCGTCCCTGCTGATTTCTTAGTTATTGATATGGCGGAAAACCCTGCTTGTCCCATTATTCTAGGAAGGCCCTTCTTTGCGACAATGGATACCAACATAAGCGTACGGAAGGGAGTGCTCACTTTCAACATCAGCGAGGAGGTAATTGAGTATTCCTTTAATAAAACTGAAAGGCATACAGGTCCAATGGAAGAGGTAAAATCCATATCAGCTGGTTACATCACTTGTGGGGAGCCTAAAGTAAGAAATATGACTCCTGAAGAGCTGGAAAAGAGGAATATGGAAGCCCAGGTGGAGAAGATCATGGCCATCCTGAATGAGGAAACAGAGAATCCACTCGACACAAACCAAGGTACGTCATTATGGACTAACTATTTATCGGATGCCTTGACAGGATGCAAGTATGGGGTCATAATCAAACAAGATTCCTCAATATCGAGGACTCTAGTCGATCTCGACCAAAACCAGGAGCCTCCACCAGCACCAGCGTCGTCGAGCAGCCAGACTGAAGCACCAGACTCCTCGAGATTGAGTACTTTACTCGAGATCGACCACCACCTCGCTGCCTCGACTTCGCCTTCCTCGACGCTGACTCCACCAGACGGACAAGACTTGTCGAGATCGACCAAGTTGGTCGAGATCGAGCAAGCCCCACCTTCCTCGACTCCAGCAACCACGAGCAGCAATAGTCCACCACCAGAACCTGAAAGTTACTCGAGATCGAGTACTCCTACTCGAGATCGACCAAACACCGTGGTCCCCAATTCCGTTTCTGCGAAGGTAAGCCAGGGTATGGATCTTTCTTCTCCTATTTCCATTAAAGATCTATCTATACATGGGAGAGGTTTGCCTTGGTATGTGCGCTTATGTAGGATTTCCAATGATGAGCCCAAAGAGTATGAAGTTGGAGACAAGCTCTATGTCTCTAAATCAAAGGATCATTGGTTTCCCAACAAATTCAACAAGAATAGGATGAGACCTTTCGTGGTGGACAAGATCCATTTTGGAGGATTACAGCTGATGGACAAGAATGGAGTCCTATTTAAATCCCAAGCTACATGGGCCCTGCAAATGCCACCTTGAGCCTAATAGAGAAGTCGGCCTAGCGACTATAAAATCTAGAGCTTGTACATAGACATTTTTTGGACTTTTGAGACTTTGTTGCTTTTGTTTGTTTGTTTTTGGAACTTTTAGTTTTTCTATTGTGGGTATATGTCTTCTACACTTTTCAGGTCCATGGATAGAGGCAAGCTATATTCAGACTCGGCCCAGGCATTCTTTCATTCGATATTTTGCAGTCCTGCACACTTGTCTTGTGAGTTCCTTTCTTTACCCTTGTTTTTATAAAGTGAGGACACTGTAATGTTTAAGTATGGGGTGGGAGAAGGGCTTACTTTGTGCATATTTGATCATATTTGACATTAGTTGTGCATTATTTCTTGAATTGCCTATACATGGCTATTTTGGAATTATTATTGATTTATGTGCTTACATGCATGTTTTCCAAAGTTTGAAAAAAAAATGATCCCCATTGAAATTTTTGAATAATGTCATGGAAGCTATATTGAACTCGACGATGCAAAATTGGATTCATTGGAGATATAGCATAAAATTGCCTAGTAAAGAGAAGTCACAATGAAGTGCATTATTTTCTTGAAAACCATGAAAGGAGGTAAATTTTGATATTGTTTTTGACATGTTGCATAATAAGATGATGGAGGACTTTATATTTCCATATAATGCTCATCATTTATATCCTAGCCTTACCTATGCTTATGCATAACAAAAGCCACATTATGCCTTATTTCATACATTGCTCCACATGATCTAAGTATTGCCATTCTTTACCTTATTTCCATCTGGGGATTATGTTGAGAATGATGTTACATTATGGAGATTATTATATGGTTGTTGTGTTATGTTTATCATTATTGGAGTTTGGTCGGAAAGTGTTTGAAAAATATGGAAAATTTAATGAGTGAGAAAAAATCCAATCACCTCAGGAGATAAAGGTAGATTGACCCTGCTTGCTGAGATAATAGTTTGGCGAGATGGGACACATTGTGGGGAGTCCAAAGCACTAAGTATCCGGGGCCATTCATGACACCCATGTTTGTGACTCGCGAGAAGGCAGTGCTGAGGTTAGAGAGGTAAAAACATTATTATTGAGAAAAAGCATTACGAAAGGTGATGAATCTTATGAGAAAGAATGTGGTATGAAATTCAATTTGGAAATACTCCATTTCCCCGGATCATTAGCACCACATTGCCAAGAATTGCCCACCTTTAGCCTTTTACCTATCTACTCCTTATTTGAGCTTAAATTAAAGTCCTCTTGATTATTAATGCTTTGTCACTTATGAATATTTTGCATAACCCTCCTTTTGTGAGTAGATGTTGCTTTTATTTGCACATGCATGGATCTGTGACACTAGTACCTTTTCGAGGATGGTAATTGATTGCAGGGTTATATAAGAATGAATCTAAAATGTTGAGAGTTTTGATTTCTTCCCCTGAATGACAATTAAAAGTATTGCTTGAGGACAAGCAAGCTTAAGTATGGGGTGTTTGTTGTGAGCTAAATCTGCCATGTTTTACAGTAACTTTTATATCGATTTCTGCATACATTTCATGCATTTGGGCTATGATAATACAGAATCTATGTAGTTTATGCTTATTTGACAAATTATGGAATCTACACCAGTTTCTGTTTAATTTCGCAGAATTCGAGACAAATCACAGCAGTTCTGAGAAAGGTCGGAAAAGCTCGGAAATCAACTACAGAAGTCCAAGGTCAAGAAGCAGCGGAACCAGTCGAATCAAGATGGGAGCCCAGCGTTACTTGATCTAGAGTACACTTACTCTATCTCAACAAAGACTATCCGAGCACATCTGGTCGAGTAAGCACTGATCGAGGAACTGAGAGCTAGATCAACCCGACTCCGGACCCTTACTCGATCTCGAGTATACTAGTCGAGATCGACAAACCCTGATGCCATGTCCGGAGTCAAGGAGTTGTGCCAAGTCGAGAAGCCGAGGACCCGGAGACGCCAAGCACACTTTACTCGATCTCGACAAAAGTTGTTGATATCGACAAGGTCTTCACCACTAGTCCGAGCCAATACCGAGGAGAAGTTCCTTGACAACACCAGGCCACACAGAAGTCGACATCGTTACTCGATCTCGAGGACCACCACAGCGCTAGTCCGAGCCAGAGTCGGGGAAGAGTCTTCGACCAAGACCAGCCGAGCCATAGTCGACGACCAAGCTACTCGATCTCGAGTAAACCCTACTCGATCTCGAGGAGATCTTCTGAAGACCCGTTACGCGGTTTGATGTCCTACTCGGATTGGGATTGCTTGCAGCCGAAGAATGTCGAGATCTATCAACATCTATCTATGGAGAGAAGATCTATCAACACATGGAAGACTTACCTATTTTAGATATAATGTTCCTTATAGATTTAATTTCTTAATTGCATTTATTTATCATTAAGCTTTTAGATATAGATTTAGATAAAGATAGAGATATTCTATCCTTGAATAGCAAGGAGTAGAAGGCTATAAATAAAGCCTTAGGGGCTGGTTTTTCATAATTTAATTTCAGAGAGAACAAGTAGTAGAGAGAGAGAGAGTTTGTGGCGAGCAAGGTGGAAAGGCAAAAGCGGATTTGTCTTGTTTGGTTATAAGCTTTCTTTATTTAATTCAATGCAAGTTAGTTTCTTTTGTTATTTGATGATTTTCTTGTCGATGAAGAGCAAGTAGTCCACCCACTTCTGGGGCTGGGGTGAGCCCAACGGTGGCCATGTGAGGTGACGCGTTAAAGGTACAATCTTTTTATGCAATTCGTCTTCTATCCCTATGAGCATGATTCTTTTGCGAGAGTTAAAAGTAATCCTTGTTTGTATTATTGAAGCGAAAGTGATCTTAATGCAACTTGGGTTAATTATGTGAAAAGGGTTAGTAACAATTAGGGTTTATGCGAAAGCCTCTATATGCCTATTTGTTAATAACAAAAGTTATTTTGATGGAAAGCATGATCTTTTATGCCTTTATGTGTTACTTTGCATGGTTATCGTTGTGGTGTTGATACCCTGGCTTTGGAAGTTCTTTATATATTGAGTTAATTTCTGTCAAAATCTGCGATTCTGTGTTTGAAGTTGCAATTTACAGTTTCTGTTCTTTTAGTCGATCTAGAGTAATTGTTGTCGAGATCGAGTTGGTTGTTTGTCGATCTCGAGTAGGGCTTTGTCTAGATCGAGTACAGTGTTTGAGTTTCTGCTTCTGTTGTCGATTTTGAGTTTCTGTCGTCGCTGCCTGTTGTCGATCTCGAGTACTGCTTTGTCGAGATCGAGTAAGTCTGTGTCTTTGCTTTCGTTCTTGCTTTCGTTTTTTACTTGTCTCTTTGTTTCTGTCTTTTTGTTTGCTTTTCAGTGAGATCTACAGCTACCTGAGATACGCTGACACGCTTCCTCGAGGATCGATCCTGACTTCCCACTACTGCATAGGGAGGAGGTCTTGTAACTATTTGCTGGGGCAGGAATCTTGTTTGATTTATTTCATTATATTTTGAACATGATTTCCTTCATACAACATTAGTATGTGCTTTTAGACTTGCCTTATGATGTCTTGGTTGGAGACTGGTATGTTTATGCGATTATGTACTTCTTGGCTTATGGTTCCCATTGAGTTAAGATTGATAGATTGTTTTTATTCTAGAAACTAGGAAGAGAATATGGGATTAGCCCTTAGAGGCGGATGCTTCCACCTCCTAGCTTCTAAATTGGATTGATTGATATGCGAGAAACTGATTTGGTTTTCGGGAGTTTTGACGAAATCTTGATTTGAAAGGATTTGATTTGTTTTTGGTGTACAATTGCTTGGTTAAAAGTCAGTTTGAAGATTTTGAGTGGTTCTGAAAAGGACCAATTTGGATTTCAAAATAATAAACGCTATTAAAAATGATGATTTTACCCCTAAGGTTATAAGGGTTGGATTGTTGGAGGGTTTCGTGTTAAATGGGCTCTATTCTTCAATATTTATCCATATTGTCGTCTATCCGCCGCTTCCCTTCATCTTCCCCTCGGGGTTCGCTCAATCGCCTCTTCTTTCCTTCCCTCCAGGCTCAAGCGTTTACGAGAGGGTTTCTCGACCAAATAAATATGTAGTCAATACCCCGCTATAGGACAGTGGAGTAAGGTCCATCCTCAGGAGAGAAGTCAACGGTTCTAGGTTTAGTTGGTTTCGGGGTTCAAGGATAGTTAGAGAAAGTGGTGAGGGTGTTGTTGATGTCGACTAAGACGTGGTTGATGTCGAGGGATGGAGGGGGAATGGTGGTTGGTGTCGAGTGGCTGCGCAAAAACTTTAATATAACCAAAAATAGAATAATAAAAGAGCAAACTTCCAAGGTTAGGGATCACCATAATAAAAGAGCAAACTTCAATATAATGTTTTTACCTCTCTAACCTTAACACCGACTTCTCGCGAGTCGTAAACATTGGTGTCATGAATGACCCTGGATACTTAGTGCTTCGAACTACACACCTTGGTGTCCCATCCTGTGGAACTATTATCTCAACGTAGGCAGGGTCGATCTACCTTTATCTCTTGAGGTGACCGGATTTTTTTTCTCTCATTAAATTTTCCATAATATGATGATTCTCCTGCCAAACTCCAAATATAATAACAACACAAACACCATATAATAATCTCCAATAGTAACTTTCATTCTTAACATAATCCCCGGATAGGGAAATAAGGTAAAGAATAGGTAATGTATGGCATATGTGGAGCAATAATGATATAAAGATATGTAATAATATGGCTTTTGTGATGCATTTAGGCATAGGTATGGTTGGGATTATAAATATGAGCATATATGGAAAATATAAAATCTTTCATCCTCTTATTGTGCAATATGTCAAAAGCCACTTCAAATTTACCTCCTTTCATGGTTTTCAAGAAAATAACGCATTTCATTGTGAATTCCCTTTACTAGGCAATTTCATGCTATATCTCTAAAGAATCTAATTTTGCATCGTCGAGTTCAATTATAACTTCCATGGCACTAATCAAATTTTTTTTCAATGGGGGTGATAAAAATAAACTTTGGATAATAACATGTATATATGCACATAGATTGATAATATGAATTCCAAAATAGCCATGTATAAGCAATTCAAGAAAATAAACTTCAAATATGCACACATAATGTCAAATAAAGTCAAATATGCATGAAGTAAGCCATTCCCCCACCCCATACTTAAACATTACAGTATCTTCACTGTATAAAAACAACGGTAAAGAAAGAAACTCACTAGACATGTGTGCAGAACGTCGGAAACGAGTGTTGAAGAAGCTACAGAAGTAGTCGATATCGAGTACAGTTGAACCTCAGGATGGCCATTCTTCGACCACATGCTCCGTTAAAGCTCAAGGTGGCAACTGCAGTGCCCATGTGGTCTGGCCTTCAAACAAGACTCCATTTTTATCCATTAGTTGTAGTCCTTCGGAATGGATCTTGTTCACCGTGAAATGTCCCATCTTTTCGTTGTTGAATTTTTTGGGAAACCAATGGTCCTTTGATTTGGAGACATAGACTTTGTCTCCTACTTCATACTCCTTAGGCTCATCATTGGAAACCCTGCATAATCGCACATACCAAGGCAAACCTCTTCCATTTATAGATAAATCTCATCGACTAAGACTTGGTCGATGTCGAGGGAATGGCAGGAGAAGAGGTGGTTGATGTCGGGTAACTTTGTAGGATAAAAATAATGAAACAAAATAAATAAAGATGCAAACTTCCAAGGTTAGGGGTCACCACAACAATAAACATATGTATAGATCATGAATCACATAAAAGAGCATGCTTTATATCAAATAACTTTCGTCATTAACAAATAGGAATATAGAGGCTTTCGCATAAACCCTATGTGTTACTACCTTTTCTTAATTAGGATTATTATGCTCTCGTGAATAAACCCTAATTACTATCCAAATTCATAATAAGACCGTTTTCACTTCAATATCACAAATAAGGAATTTGCTCAACTCTCGCAAAGGATTAAGCACATTGGTAGATGATGATAAAGATATACAAATTCATGGATTTATAAATCAAACACACATATCTATATTGGGATCACCCCAACCCTAGAAGAGGGAATTTAGAAACAAAACATAATGAAAGAAACTAACTTTAACAATAAACTCAAACTAAAAACTTACAAAACCTTCCAAAGTTCCTCCTCCTCTCCCCTCTCTCGCCTCCTCTCTCCTTGCACCCGAAGACGGCTTTGCTTGAATGTGTGAAAATCAGTCCCCTAGGGCCTTATTTATAGTGTTCAATCCCCGCTATTCTAGGAAGGAACAATCTATCTCTATCTTAAACTATCTATCTAAAAGCTTAAGATAAAACTTGGAAATAACCAAATAAATCTCTAAAGGAAATATCTAATTGTGGATAAATCCTCCTTTGTCTTAATAGATCTTCATGTGGATGGATAGAATTCCACATATCTTCACTTGTAAGTAATCACTTAGGCTCAAACTCCACTCGATCTCTACTCGGATTGCTTCTGGATAGTACTCGACTTCGAGTAAAGTACTCGACGTCGAGTAGAACTTTTCTCCTCGTGATGTGCTCGAGCTCGGCTACATGGTGGACTCGACATGGGTACTCGACGTCGACTAACCTACTCGACGTCGAGTAGATTTCTTCCTCTCGAGTGTGGCTCTGCTCGTGCTTGACTTGCTGAATTCGACTGGATGTACTCGACATCGACTAAAGTACTCGACGTCGAGTAGAATTGTCAGCTTTCAGCATTCTGCTCCGTTCTTGAAACACACTTTCCCGAGTCCTCATTAGTCCGATTGAGGCATATGAGTATGCGTTGGAAAGATCTTCTCAAGGGATACAACTCTCATGAAGACGTCATAAGTTGATTCAGAATGATGAATGGCGAAAAATGAGCTTTTCTCCAGCTGCACCATCCTTAGCTTCTTCATAACTTTCCTTTAAGCTCCAAAGTGCGTCCGATTTCTGCGAAATTACACAGAACTTGTGTAGACCTCCATAATTTGCAAATAAACATAAACTACACAGATTCTATATTATTCTAACCCAAATGTATGAAATGCATGCAAAAATCGATATAAAAGTAAGTGTAAAACATGGCAAATTAGGCTCACAACAAGCGGCGCCTGTGAACAATAGCACCACCAGCACCACGCGAACAACATCAAGCGGCAGAGAAGTCCAAGAAAGTGGGTCGTAGTTTTGTTTTTTCGTTTTTGTTGGTTGTTTCTATTTTGTTCCTAGGCAAGGTTTATCCCTTGTCTTTTTTTCCACCAAAAAAAGAAGTTATGATTGATTAGAAATTTGTAAAGGCTTGAAATCGATAGTTGATTTTAGATCTATATTTTAATATTTGTCATTCAGCTTGAAATTGAAGGATTTTTAGATTTATATTTATCATTCATCTTTCAGAGTGACATATATTGATGTGTTAAAGCAGTAATTTGAATTTAAGTTTAGCTAGGAACCGAGCTCGAACGAGCCCGGATGACGAGCTCGAATGAGCTTAAGCTCGTTCGTTCGACATGTTCGAGCCTTAACGAGCCGAGCTCGAGTTTTACCCTGGGCTCACGAGCCGAGCTTGAGCGACAAAAAAATCTCGAACATGTCAAACTCGGCTCCACGCGAACAAAACTACGGCTCGGCTCGTTTCCCGTTCGAGCCAAGCTTGAACATGTCAAGCTTGGCTCGTTCGACTCGAATACCACCCCTACTTATGAGGTGCTTATGAGATCAATAGCATGATCATCAGACTCACCGATTTCAAACTTCTTCCCATTGCTTTAGAATGATTTTAGTCTCGGGGACGAGACTTGTTTTTAGATGTGGATGAATGTAAAGGTCGAATATATTTTAATATTATTTTATTATTAATTAAATATATTATATTTTATCCGATTTAGAAAGTGGGGGAAAACCGGTCCTCGAGCGATTTATTTCATTAAAATCTTTCGAAACGAGTTCCGGCATCATTCAAAACGGATTTTCATACGAATTTGTGTCCCGCTTTCACGCTCGGAGATTTTGGAAATATGGTTGGGATTTTAGCATTTTATTTCGAGTCCGAGTTTTCGATTTTATTTTTGTGCTTGTCGATATTGGATTGAGTGAACGGATTACATAATTTATTCCGGGTATTTGAAATTTGAGGGTTGAGACCACATTATTTTCTTTCATTTCTCCTCTCTCTCTCTAGTTGCCCTCTCCAACTTACTCAATCTTGTTCTCTTGCTCAGCACACACACACCCACCAACACCCATGTCGATTTGGTCCCCCACACCCTCCCCCTTGTGCCCCAAGACAACCCTAATCTTTCCCTATTTAAACCATCAGCCTCACCGAGGACCCAATTCCTTCTCTTCCCTTCTCATCCCAAGAACAAACCCAAAGGAAATGCCTCTTTCTTCCTCCTCCTCACCGAACTCCATTCCTCTCATTTTCTGACTGAAATCAGCCACCCTCTCCACCAAAGTACACTCCACCTTCCTTTCTCCTCGTCGACACCAATCCAGAGCCACCCCCTCCTTGTCGCCGTCGTCGTCGATTGTCGATGCTTAGCACCTCCCCTATTGTCGCATGAAGGAAGCCGAAGAAGAGGGAGCCCTCCACCGAGCTCGAGCCCCCAGAAATCACACCATCAGCTTCCTCTGTTTCCCCTAGAAGGTCGAAGAAGACGAAGAACAAGGAGACAAGCCAGCCGTCGGAGCCCCAATCGCGAGCCATCTCCCCTGTTTCGTTCGTTCACGTCGGTTTTGATTCCGTTTTGTTTTCCGATTCGAAAACCAATTAAAATGCACCTTTACTTACTCCTTTCTTCGTCCTAGGCTGTTTCGGCATCGATCCACCTCCAATGAAGCGCAATCGACTCCCATGGACGTTTTTCAGCAAAAATTCGAATCCTCGGTGAGCTCCGTTTCCTCTTCTTCCTTGACTGCGTTTGGATCGTTTTCTATGGGCTGTGTTCGGAAATTGTTTTCGGTCAGATGGGGTAAGTCTAGGTCAGAAAGGAGGCAACGTCGAACCTTTTTCTTCTTCCTTCTCTTCCATTCCGATCATCACTTTACCAAGCTCTGTTCGTTTAGTCAGGAAGAGGGCGGGTTCAAGGAAACCGGGTCATGGGCCTTTTCCTCCTTCTTTGGGTTTGGGCTTGGGCTTGGGCTGAGAGATTGTTAAGTTATTGATTTTAAATTTTTAATGCTATTACATGTTATATATTGTTATGTTTTATATATTATGTTAATGTTAGGTATGTTATTATTGTTGTTATATTATTTATAAAAGTATATTTCTGAAATTATTAGTATATTATAAAATGGATTAAAAGAGACATTATTTGAAATATGTATTTAGTGATGGTTTAATTTGTGATTTATGGAAATTTGAAATGAATTATGGGTTTTGATTTATAAATATGGTTGTGAAAATAAAATTATTGTGGTGACTAAATGTCGAACTTTTTTATATAATGATGTTGAAATAAAATGCCGGAATTATTTCTATAATATGATTTTGAGAGATTGGTTTTAAGTTTTAAATGTCTAATGTCGAGATTAGGCTAAGTACGATTTTTAAAGAATTGTTTGATTTTATGAGTTGACTTAACTTGAGATTTAAGAGTTTGGAAAACCTTGGGAAAATGTTTTACTTGATTAAATCGGGGAATTTATCGTTGAATCTTGTTTTAGAACTATGTGAATTTTAAATAAGATATGAAATGATATATGATGATGCGAGATGAGATGATGGATGAGATATTATATGTTGAGATGAGATGAATATGAAATGGTATATGATATATGATGAGATAAGACGGAATGATTAGAAATGAGATATGTGTGTGTGTGTGATAGTTAGGGGCGCCTTGTGCGACTTAGATAGACTTATGCATATTTGTATATTTGTTAGGTGATTGTTGCTTGTTGGAAACCGCTTGCGTTATCTTTTGTTGTTCGGCATTTCCAGGGAAGTATCCTACGGGACTTACTCAGCAACCTGGACCTCCTGCCTAATGTGTCATATAGTATGTAGGTGTTGCATATGCATAACAACATGTCATGTAGTATCATGCTTAGGACTTGCACTTATGAATGTGAATCCCTATTCTTTATGCGTTTGAAAAGAGAACAACCGTTATATGTGAGTCCTAGAGTCTTTTGCTAGGGTAATAGGGTAGCCAGCCCTATCGGGCTTGCCTTGAGTCAGTATTGTCGTTACATGAGTATGATAGCTAAGCACCATCGGGCATGAGTATGATATGATGATATGATATGATGATGTCGTGGTTTGTGCACCACCACGAGGAAATGGGTACCTAATGGAGGGAAAACCTGTCCTTGATCCGCCAAAGAAAACTCAAACCTATAGCAAGTATAGCAATAAGCAAGAGGTCGATCCACAGGAAAAGTTATAATTCCAGTTTGATTTAAGTGTCAATCAAACTAACCAATTTAGGGGGGTTTTGTTTGTGAAAGTTCCGCCTTTTATCAAAGCGGAGTAAAGAAAGCAAAGTAAAGGAATTTGTTTTAGACAATTAGAAATTTAGAAGAAGTAATTCTACCTATAATTTTTCACTTTATTTGGTTGAAGCGATCCTTGTAACTTCTTCTCGTCCTATTAAGTTTCCTATGAATGCCCTTGTCCCGACCTAATATAGTTACTAGTTCAATCAGTCCTAGAAACCCTTATCAATCGAACAATCCCTAAAGAAAGATTTAACCCAATTGATAGCTTTAAGTTCAAAGATTAACCAAGGTATTTGCAGTCCCTACAGAGGGATTTAACAACACATTCAACTTCCTACTCATTCAATTAGTTCAATCAGCCCTAAAGAAACAAGTTTGCCACTTAGGTTAAGGTTTACAATCAGGAATCTACAAAACCTTAGAAATTGAATTGATTCTAACTATTTGCGCGACCTAGATAGAATAAAACAGTAGACAATCAAGCACAAAGAAGTTGAAGCATTCAAATATAGGAAACAAGGAACGAGAATTAGAAACTCACAATCAATCCAAATAAAGTTTCAAATTGCAGGCAGAATATATGAGTTTAGTTCCTCATGGAAGACATTGCTCAAAGTGTGCTCAAAAGTAAACTAAAATTGGCCTTATAAAGATCCAAAGTCGGCCACCAAAACAACTAGAATAAAAACTAGGGTTTTCTTAAATTAAAACGCGGCGTTTACGCACAGACGCCAAATGTTGCGGCCGCGGCATGGATGTTGCGGTCGCGGCATCAACAACTCTCCCATATCCCGCTGTAGCGGCCCTGGCTGCCACTACAACAGAAGTCACTTTTAGCGAAGAATTTTTTCATCGTTGAAAAGTGATATTTCGTCATTAAACATATTTAGCGAGAAAATATGCTTCCTTTTTAAATGGTCGTTGAAACATCGTCACAAAAGAGTCTAGTGTGGAAAAATAAAATCGTTGCAAACAAAACATTTGGCGACTGTCAATATTCGTCGTTGTAACTCGTTAGCGACTAATAAATTTATCGTAATAGGTAATTGTATTTGTCGCGAAAGAAGTCAAAGGATTACATATTAGTCATTAAAGGTACATGGCGAGAAACTTTAATTCCTCGCAATATTGTATATTTTCTCGTTAATAATGATCCCACTACAACAGAAATGATTCAAAAATTAATGTTGAATGTATTTGATGACAAATACAATTTCATCACTAAAATGTTTTTTTCTCGTTAATAGTGACATCAAATTATGTCGATTTTATTGGCGACTAAAATTTTCATCGCAAAAAACAACATACATTTTGTCGCAAAAATAGATCAAGAATTTGAGAATAGTCGCTGAATATATATGACGATAAAAGTGATTTCCTCGCTAAAATATTTATTTCCTCACCAACGGTAAGTACTCATTATAGCTTTTTAAATATAAAAAATTATATAATAAACATTTTGCAACAAATTCATATTTGTTGGTGTAGATAGTTTTGGTGAGGAAATTGTTTTTAATCACAATAACTGTTTTTAGCGCGAAAATAAAATAACATCTCCGTTCAATCAAAATCTTTACTCAATATATTTTATTTCTTTATTCAATTCTTTCAAATCCAATTTAATTAAAAAAAAATACAAGCTCCATTCAATAGAGATCAACAATTAAAAATCAGAAATGCTACAAATATCATAACTATACACTCAAATCAATAACATAACTATACACTCCATTCATTCTTTCATTTGGATAAAGCTACAAGCTCCATTCATTCATTCATCAAGTACGAACAATCAATAACATAACTATACACAATCTGGATAAAAACTCAGTGCTTGGGGATAAGGATAGCAGAAGCTCTCGGTTGACCTCAGTAGATGCTCGGTGAATTCCAATGAGGAGATCGGTGACCGGGTCGAGGAACTCAGGGGCGAAGAGAGTAGGGAGTATGCATAAGAGAAGAAGGAGAGGGAGGTGAAGAATTATGGTTGGATTGATGACATAAAATAACTTAATGAGATTTATATACAAGAGTAGTATACCTAGTCGCTTCGATGGCCGTCGAAGACCCCGAAGTAATGCACCGTGGCGTTCTTTCCGAAGTGGTCACCCTGTCGGACGAGGACCAAAGCAGAGAAAGAACCAATTGGACAACAACCGGAGCCCCGCCGCCCCGAACGGGGTTGATTTGAGCGTCGGAGTAGGGTGGGAGGTAGATTCGATCTGAATCTCCACCCCACGCTGAACCCTAGCCCCGAATTAGTGCCGCGCAACCCTGTTTTGAGCCCTAATTTCGAGTGTCCAATGTTCTCTAGAGGTCGCCTGTTTGCACAGACCGGTGAGAGCCCGAGAAAGTGTTCTTGATCTGCAGTTGATGCAGTTCGACAACGATGATACTTAGTTCACCGATTTTGCTCCGATTGATGAGGCTTTACAGGTGAGACTAGGTAATTTGAAGGGTTGGGAGTTCTAGTTGTTCCTCCAATATGTTGTTCCCTGCGAGGTCGCTCTCACCGATCTGACTGATTTGGAAGATGGAGTTGTTGGAGGGTGAATGGATGGATAGGGAGGGAGATCTGGTTGGAATGGAATGATGAAAATGAAAAGCGGCAGAGAAGAGAAGAACGGGGAGGGAGACCCAATATAAACAGATTTTCGAAACCCTAAACACTTTCAATTTAATTTTCAATCATATCTAGCCCGCTTCAATTTGATTTTCATTTTTTTTTCATTGCTTCCCGCCTTCCCCGCCTCTACTTATTTCTAAAGTATTCTACTTTTTTTTATTCATTTTTTTGATGTTTTAATTTTTCATCTAAAAATAAAATTCAATTTCCATCTTTTTTATTATTTTTTCTTGTTCTATATAACCAATAACATGAACTTTTGAATTCTTTATTAGTTAAATTAGTACCGTTCCTATATCATGGTGCAATTTTTTAAAATAAATTAATATTATAAAATTTAAATAAAGGATTAGAAAAAGTTAGTATAAAAAAATTAGAGTTAATCAAGTAAAAATTTTAGAAAAATTTGTTATTAAAGTATCTTAGAATTCTTTATTAAAATCATAATATCATTAAAAAAATTCTTCTCGTTTAAACTACTATATAGATATATTGATTAGAAAATAAATAATATGTTAATAAAAAATTAATAACTGATTAAAAAACTAATATAACTATATCTATATGTTTTGAATTAATCCAATTAGTTGCTCAACAAGAGAAAAAAAATTAATATCTTCATAACTTTATGTAAAAGATGTAAATAAGGATGATTGGATAAAAATAAATATAATTGTACCTACATAAATACTTTTTCCAATATTTTTAAGTTTTTGAATAAACAAATCATTCCATATAGTAAAACAAATTGCATGTAATCCTCATGAAATTGAAATTAAAAAAAAATTATCATTTCAAATTTAATGATAAGTTTATTTAATTCTTGATCCATACTAGAAATATTCTATATAAGATAATAAATCAGCATAATGTGACATATATAAGAAATATATTGATAAATTTTAACATAAAGAATAGTTACTTTCAAAATAAGGAATATTTTCATTCTATGAGATGATTTTTTGTAGGTGAAACATTATTATTTAAAAAAATGAAATGTAACATAATTAATTATATAGAGATTGTTTCAACTTTTATACAATTAACTAGTTCAGTATCCGCGCAATGTGCGGTTTTTTAATTTAAATAAATTTGATATTAAAACCTGTTTATTCAATCGATTAATTTCTTCAAACATTTCTTCATTCGTAATTAACATTAAGGAGAGAATTGATATAATATTATATATAAAAAAGATATAAAATAAATGGACGAATACAAATTAAGAAGAGAATTGATATAATATATCTATATTTAACAAAATTGGGTAAAATCTTGTAAAATATATTCATTTCTAATGAAATTGGATAAAGTTATGGGGCGATTTGCAAAATAGTCACAAAATGAGGTCTAATTTGCGAAATGGCCACATTTTGGGACAATTTTGAGAAATGGCTTAAATATAAACCCCCTCCCCCTACGCGCGCTCTCTCTCCCAGTCTCTCCTACGCGCTCTCTCTCCGGAGATTACGCGCTCTCTCTTCGACGATTCCTGAATTCAGCTCTTCCGTCCATCTCCGTCCATCTCCGACGCATCGCCGCGCCGTCCCCAGCCACTTCCTTCTCTATTGCTGCCGGAGATCTCCTCTGAGATTGTCGAGATCGACCTTCGCTGGATTTGAGAATCCGAAGCGAGCGAGCGGAGCGAGCGGTGGCGGTGTGCAGATCCGGCCGAGACCTGGAGCATCGGAGATCTCGGCCACTTCCTTCTCTATTGCCGCCGGAGATCTCCTGGATCTGCTGCAGAACGAGAGATCTATGGCGGAAAACTTCGGCTTCTTGCAATCGAGGGCGGCCGGATCTGAAGCAAGGCCGAGGGCGACCGATCTATCTCTCTCCTCCTCTCTCATATCTCCGGCGTCGTTCCTCGGATCTCTGGTCTCCAGGTCCCTCGTCTTATGAAGATCCGGCTCCCATCGAGTAATCGAAGAAGAGGAGGAGGAAGATCCGACTCAGGAGCAAGAATCGAAGAAGAGGAGGAATCGAAGAGGAGGAGGAAGAAGATCCGCCATTGTTGATCTGTTGATTCCTCGTTGTTCTCGGTTCCCGCTTCTCAATTCAGACTCGGTGAGTTTCATTTTACAATTTGTTGATCTGACTTTGTTCATCTTTACTAGAGATTATTCTGATGCAAGTTGAGCTTATTTGTGTGAAGGAGATTTTATCTCTGTCCTTTTCTATTTCATTAGATAAGAGCTTGCTCACCTTGATCTTAATCGAGAAGGATGATTTGTACAATGAGTTGCACTGTGAGACAATCAAAGAGAGGAGCCACTGAGAAGGATGATTTGTTCTCACTACTTGATAGAGATTGGAATAAGGTTTTAAAAACTTTACTTTTAATATTTGTAGGCAAGTGGTTCCATGGATTTGGATGTGACATCTCCAAAACAGCTCAACTGAAGGTTGTTCCTGAAGCAGATGTCTGTAGACTTGTGCACCAGCAAGAGAAGCATATTGTACCGGGTGCAAAATGTATGACTTCCACTTTCTTTCCTCATCCTTTCAACATTAGTAGAAACATGAGTTTGCAAAACTTGCATAGCCATCTGGTCTGAATTTTATCGGAACAAGGGCCTTAACATTTCCTGTACCTTAGTAACTAGTATCAGATCAGTATGAATGCTTGGAAGTATTAGGAACTGACAGTGAAAACTTGGCCCGTCAGTTACGTAGTCCAGAATGAATACTTGTTTAACCCAACTGAACTGACCCAAAAGGCACTGCATGAACAGCAGTAAATCTGGAACTATGTTTGCTTGTGGTTCTAATATTGTCCCATAAGGATGTGCACTTATTATGAGTTAATTTCACCTAACTGTGTGGATCAATACCATTTTGTGCAGGTGTCTCCAATCTAACTTTCGGTGGGTTACAATCAGTATCAGCTGAGGCTACATCTATGGAGGGTAGGCAGAACAAGAAATCAAAATGGGATAAGGTGCTGTTGCATTATGTTCTTTTTAGCTTAGTAAAGGACATATGAACTTGTCCATAATGATTTCATCCGTTATATTTGGATGGTGACCGGAGGACTGCATTAACGGGTGGACAGACTCAAGCTGCTGCAGCAGCACATGAAACAGTGTTGTCGACTGCTAATGTTCGATCAGGATATACTACTTCTAGTTCTATGTGAGTTTTGTGTGCTTTTGAATCATCATCGTTTTATTATTTTGTGAAGCCTATTAGCTCAAATCGGTAGAGCATTGTGTACAAACACAAAGATACGAGTTCAAATCCCGTATAGGCTATCGTATTGTTGGTTGTGTAAACTTTGGTTGAAGCATTGAGCCACTTGAGTTGGAGGCAAATAGAATGAAAAGTGTTTCTTGGAGGTGCTGACACAAATAAAATACAGTTGTGCAAATCTAAAATACAGTTGTGCAAATCTAAACTAAAGTTGTGCAACTCTAAACTAAAGTTGTGCAACTCTAAAATACGGTTGTGCAACTCTAAAAAATGTGCTGACATGGAGAAAAAAAAAAGTGCTGACACGGAAAAAATATATACCGAACTACAAAGTTATTACTTAGGAAGATGACTCAATTGTAACTAATATCAGTGTCAACACTATTTGTACCTAATATAAGTGTCAGCACTAATTGTAACTAATATCAGTGTCAGCACTAATTTTCACCACTAGTTGTGCAAAAATAAAGTATTGATGAGCAAAAATAAGAGCATGTTGTGCAATAATTTATTGAGAAAGTATGAAATTATATTGAGAGAAAATAAAATCATATTGAGAACAAATTCACAAGTCTCGATTGTTGTGCAAAAAATAACCTATTGTTGAGCAAAAATAAGATGATGTTGTGCAATAATTTATTGAGAAAGTATGAAATTATATTGAGAGGAAATAATATCATGTTGAGAATAATTTCACAAGGCTCGATTGTTGTGCAAAAAAAACCTATTGTTGAGCAAAAATAAGATGACGTTGAGCAAAATTTTACCAATCCCCCATGTTGTGCACTTATTGTCTATTTATGAGCAAAAATAAGATCATGTTGTGGAATAATCTATTAAAAAAATATAAAATTATATTTACAAAAAAAATAAGATTATGTGGAAACACAATTTCACAAGTCTCGATTGTTGTGCAAAAATAAAAAATTGAGGAGCAAAACCAAGAGCATGTTATGCAATAATTTATTGAGAAAGTATGAAATTATATTGAGAGAAAATAAGATCATGTTGAGAACAAATTCACAAGTCTCGATTGTTGTGCAAAAATAACCTATAGTTGAGCAAAAATAAGATGATGTTGTGCAATAATTTATTGAGAAAGTATGAAATTATATTGAGAGAAAATAAAATCATGTTGAGAACAATTTCACAAGTCTCGATTGTTGTGCAAAAATAACCTATAGTTGAGCAAAAATAAGATGACGTTGAGCAAAATTTCACCAATCCTCCATGTTGTGCAATTATTGTTTATTTATGAGCAAAAATAAGATCATGTTGTACAATAATCTATTAAAAAAGTATAAAATTATATTTTAAAAAAGTAAGATCATGTTGAGACACAATTTCACAAGTCTCAAATGTTGTGCAAAAATAAAGTATTGATGAGCAAAAATAAGAGCATGTTGTGCAATCATTTATTGAGAAAATATGAAATTATATTGAGAGAAAATAAAATCATGTTAAGAACAAATTCACAAGTCTCAATTGTTGTGCAAAAATAACCTATAGTTGAGCAAAAATAAGATGACGTTGAGCAAAATTTTACCAATCCCCCATGTTGTGCACTTAATGTCTATTTATGAGAAAAAAATAAGATCATGTTGTGGAATAATCTATTAAAAAAATATAAAATTATATTCACAAAAAGTAAAATCATGTTGAGACACAATTTCACAAGTCTCAAATGTTGTGCAAAAATAACGTATTGATGAGCAAAAATAGGAGCATGTTGTGCAATAATTTATTGAGAAAGAATGAAATTATATTGAGAGAAAATAAGATCATGTTGAGAACAAATTCACAAGTCTCGATTGTTGTGCAAAAATAATCTGTAGTTGAGCAAAAATAAGATGACGTTGAGCAAAATTTCACCAATCCCCCCATATTGTGCAATTATTGTCTATTTATGAGCAAAAATAAGATCATGTTGTGCAATAATCTATTAAAAAAGTATAAAATTATGTTTACAAAAAGTAAGATCATGTTGAGACACAATTTCACAAGTCTCAAATGTTGTGCAAAAATAAAGTATTGATAAGCAAAAATAAGATGATTGTTGAGCAAAATTTCACCAATCCCCCATGTTGTGCAATTTTACTCTATTGGGTAGCAAAAATAAGACCGTGTTGTGCAATAACTATTAAAAAAGTATAAAATTATATGTACAAAAAATAAGATTATATGGAGACACAATTTCACAAGTCTCGATTGTTGTGCAAAAATAAAGAATTGTTGAGCAAAAATAAGAGCATTTTGTGCAAAATTTCACCAATCTCCCATGTTGTGCAATTATTGTCTATTGATGAGCAAAAATAAGACCATGTTGAGAACAAATTCACAAGTCTCGATTGTTGTGCAAAAATAACCTATTGTTGAGCAAAAATAAGATGATGTTGTGCAATAATTTATTGAGAAAGTATGAAATTATATTGAGAGAAAATAAAATCATGTTGAGCACAATTTCACAAGAGAGTCGTGCAACTCTTAAAACAGAGTCGTGCAACTCTTACAAGAGAGTCGTGTAACTCTTAAAACAAGAGTCGTGCAACTCTTACAACAGAGTCGTGCAACTCTTACAACAGCGTCGTGCAACTCTATAAATATAAAATATTATTCTTGCACCGTCATTTTATTATTATTCCAATATTTTTGCGCACAAATTAATATTATTCCAGAAAATAGTGCAGAAATAAATACTATATGTGCATTTTATAATATGAGAAAATAAGTATAAAAACGATGTCAGCACTAAAAATACACATAAAAACGATGTCAGCACTAAATATTTTTGGAAATTACTGAAAATGTAAATTTTAGCCTATGCGGGATTCGAACCCACGTATTTGCGCATAAAGCACATCACTCTACCATTGAGCTAAAAGACTTTTAAAACTCAATAAGTGCTAGACTATAGAAACAAACTCATGAGCTTTCTACCTACTCTTATTCACGACTTGTTATACTTGTCAATAAGTGCTACTCATGAGCTAAAAAGCTTTTAAAAGGCTTTTTGTACTCGGGGTATAAAATTACTTGTAAGGCTTCATTAACAGCAACCACGTTATTTCTCTGAACTGACACCATGTAAGGCTTCACAAGATGCAAGTGGCCAGCCTTAATTATAAAGCAGAAGTAATAAATGAGAACATCATTGACAAATTGCACTGTGATGAATCAAACCATCGTTAATGCCAATAGCAGAGGAGAAAATGGATTGATATAAAACCTTTCTCATTATATCAACTACACGTGTATGGTCCACACGAAGAGCAAGCACGTTAAGAACATCATTGATGAGATTTGGATGCTCTTGTAGGTAGAAGTGTACAGACTTCTAGTAGAGCTCAACATTTGCAACTTTTACAATAATATCCTTGAACTGCATATGTTCCCATGCTTCTGGAGAATGATTCATCATAGTTGCAGCATTGTCAAACTCATCATACTGTATGTCCAAATATGTAAGCTCTTTCCAGTGTTGCTGCTCATCACAAGCCCTTATAAGCTTGGGGATGTTGAGGCGGGTTGCGAACAACTTAATATGTTCCATGAGCTTCTCAGGCCGGTACCTTGCGTAAAGAACTCCAAGTTCAGTAAAGATACCCATATGTGCACACTCCAAGTTCAGTTAAAGCAGCACCTATTCTGATAGTACTCACTGACTTCCTCCAGATCATCGACCTAGTAATTTGAACATGAATAAAAATTCACGAACAGAAAGAAGCAGAATACTAATACCAAGTGATACTCTAGCAATCACAAGATGGAAATAATAAACAACAAGATATACAAGAAAAGAAATAGTGTAGGGATTTTTTTCTTTTAGCAAGCAGGCAAAGGATGGAAAATAAATAACCTAAAGATTACCTGAATGATGACATTGAGCCCACAAATTTGGGCCAAGCGGAACTCCTCAGCATCAACACAAGCGAAGCAAACTTCCTTCCAGGTCTTCGAGTTGTTTGCTTTGCGAGCTACATCAACATCACCTTGGAATTGTTTCAGTTTCACAAGAGTGATGGCTAGCTTCGCCCAGTTAGAAATAAAGGCAAATATGATTTTTGAAGCCTCATATAATGCCTCATCATACAATTTATCACCAACATTTTGGAGGTTGGCAACATTTGGCATTAGTATAAATTCTTCAATGTCACCAAGTCTATCAATTTTCGCATATGCATAGATAAGCTCACTGCCAACCTTGGGTTCTTTGACCTTTTGCCTAACCATAAGAAGGTACCTCACTAAATCCTGGTACACATCAGCTTCCTTTATGGCACGGATGACCTCTAAGAACTGTGTAGTATTGTCTGCACGAATGAATGACTCAATAGCATCACTGACTAGCCTAGCAAATTCTTCGTCGGTCCTCCATACTGTTTTGTCCTCTGCAGTCAAATTGAGAGATAGATCAAGTTTTAACATGTTCAATTTGATAAGAACAGAAGCTCGTCAATAGTGCATAATTGATCAAAACCTTTGATCACATCTGGCATTGGCAGCTTGAACAACCCTTCACCATCTGTCATTAGAGGCATGTACTCGGCTTCTGCTTGTACACACACAGCTGCAAATAACTCACAGCAGCCACAACTACATTTTAAGCTTATATAAACGAGTCAAAATAATCAACCTACGAAACATTGGTAAATTCTGGAATTGATGCTTTATCATCAATTTTAAGCTTCATTTTTTTTGAGCTGTTATATAGTAGACTTAAATCAAAACGCAATATTCAGTCTCCTAATTCACCTACACAGCTAGTGTAATACAATTGTAGAACCTACACAACTATCAATTGTACATGATAGATGATGACAGATGATGAAATGAAGACCGGCAATACGAATTCAACATCAAATGGATGGCAGATTCTTCATCAATCATTGAATTCTCACAAATCATAATCATCAAATTCTCACAAATCACAATCATCAAATTCCAATTCTATCAGTACAATCTCAATTTCAGCAAACTAAAAAATTCAGGTCGAAATAACAGGAGCAACATCTCACAAAAACATAAAATCCTCAAATTCTCATTCAACTATACAACCCGAGCAACCTTCAACGACAACCTCTAATCAACAAGAACAAACAACAACAAAACCATTCATTTTTATCCACCCCAAATCCCTAACTCTAGAAGCAAATCAATCAATTCCTAAAATCCCCCCAAAAGCATTGAATTCCAGTTATCATGGATTCCAATCAACAAGAACAGAAAAAATTTGCATAGACGGAATACCTCAGCGGCGAGAGGAATACCTGAAAGTGCTGGCTGGAGGCAACGTGCGAGAGCGACGAGGACTAGAGGCTACGAGCGAGGGCGAGTTTAGAGGCAGCGAGCGAAGATAGACGACAAGGAAGAGGCGGTGAGAGGGAGGGAAGAGATGAGCGACGACGTCGTCCTTGTCGAGTACAGAAGAGGAGGAGCGTGCGGCAGCGACGGACAGGAGGAGGGGAGGAAGATGGAGGTCCGGCGAAAAGGAGGAGACTCGCCGCCATCGGAGCCGGATCCGCCGGAGAGAGAGAGAGAACAGATCGAGAGGGCGAGAGGATTTGGGAGAGAGAAAAAAAATGTCCGTACAATCCGAGAATAAGTATATATAGCGGCTATTTTGCTAAATTGTCCAAACCCGTGGCTATTTTGTAAATACGTCCAAATAAAGTGCATGTTTTGCAAAAATTTTCTAAAGTTATTGATAACGTTATTTAATTAGTATGACCATGTAATATATTGATAAAGTTATTATCTTCTAAAAATATGTTCATATATAGTGAAAATAGACAAAATCTTATCTTATATAATAGTCTTTAAAATTAGTTAATATCTTCTAATAATATATCCATATTTAGTTAATATCTTCTAAAAATAAAAATAAATCCATATCTAATCAAATTGGGTCAAATTTTATCTTATGCATATAGATATATTGATTAAATAGAGTTAGAATAAAATTTAATCTTATACAGATTATTTCAAAAATTTGTGATATAAGGTTGAATATTTATACAAATATATTCAATTTCATCTAAGAAGATAGAATGTTTACCTAATATATTAATTTAACTAAATTGATATTATTGGACTTGGATCCACTAACGGTGCTATATATAAATATATTTTATATATTAGATAGTTATCGGACATGGATCCACTAACGGTGCTATATAAATATATTTTATAAAAAAAATAATTGGATACGTTGCATATCGTAATAAATATAATTTAAAATAAGACGACTCAACTTTAATCTAAATATAAGGTTATATTGGATAGATTATTTGATCTAAAAAGATAAGTTTTCTACCAAACTATATTGACTTATTAATTGATTTTATCAAGAATATGACATGTAAGCAAAAATAATCTCATTTCAATCCAGAAAATTTCATGGACGCGAAATCACAAGATCTCTTCTTTAGTATTTTATATAGATAGATATATTGTTCATATATTTTTAGAGTTTTATAATTGCCATGAACAAACCTAAAAATAATGCCTCCCTTAAATATATACGTAGTACTACTATTCTATAGATTTTGATCGGATTAAACACTTTTCAACTGAATTTGATAACAAGCCGATTGTTCATCTAAATTCTAAAGTCCAAACCATTTTCTGTCATAAACCCTTTTACGGTCATACTGTGGATTTTTTTAACTGTATAGTAGTATTATTTTTTAAGTCTTTGCTGTCATCAGCCCGACCGTCTTTATCTGTCATTAACCTCTTCCCCCTATCTCGTTTCTCCGTTTCCACCCACTCCGGACGCTTCAGCCTGCAGCAGCTCACCACCATCGGCAACTCTCCATGGACCGGTAAAACCACTTCCATCGCCTCCGTCACTCTTCCCTCTACCTCGCTCTCAGATCTCTTCCCCTTCACCCTCACTTGAACCCTAATCACCAGCCCATATCATCGCCTCTCTCCGCCGTCGACAACAGCACCTCCGCCTTCGCCTCTGCTCCTTCTCCGGCGTCGACCATGAGCTCTTCCCCTCGACCACGACTGATTCGCTTTTGCAGTCGGCCTCTACTTCAAATCTGGAGAGGTAAATGCAGATTGAACTCTTCCCCTCGTCTTCCCATCAAAGTGTTGTCCATTGTTAGATGAATTTCATAAAATTTGAGTTTTAGTTGGTGGAAGGGTTGATTTGTGTTGACAGAGTGTTGCTGAATTCATTGTTCTTTTTCATATGTTGGTTGATTGATTGTTGTTGCCCTAATCTGAAATTGAAGATTAAATGAGTGTTTGTTTAATTTGATCTTACCACCCATGATTAATTGATGGTTGTACTGCTGAAATTGATGAATTCGTTGTTCTCTCCTTTGTTCAATTGGGTTGAACTGTTGAATTTGATCTTTCGTTTGAACACTAAGTTGATCTTACTTTCATCTACCCTTTTGTAGAATGCTTGGAATTTTGATAAAATACTCTAAGGCTGTCTTTGTATCTATTTGAAGTTTCTATTTGTGATTTGGGTAGATGATTTGGTGGCCTTTATATAGTAGACATGTAACTATTTTTCCATTCCATTCTTGAAATGATTATCTCCAATCTTACCTAGGCTCCCCTCTTCATCACCCCCTATTGGAGTTGTTAAATTGGCCTCAATTATACCTGCAATCTCTACAAATTCAGTTTATGCAGCTAATTTGACTGCCCGTCCAAGAAGTATTACTTCCAGCAGCAATAGGCACAACACTAATTAATGTTCATCTAGGAGTGGTATTGAATCCAATGACCAACCTTCCAAGTTCCAAGGTTTAGTAAGCCTATATATTATTCTTTTGAACAATAAGTGGTTCCTTTTTGTCTTGTAAAAACCAAGTTACGAGCTTGTACATACTTTGTCTTCTTTGATGCCTATGGTTCTTCAAAAGAGGAACCGGGCCATTTTCCATTGTACTTATTCTTTAATATTTTAATACATATGTTGTTCTTCTGCATAACATGTTATATAAAAAGGAATGCTTGCCTTGTGCTCTTAAAAGCTCTGATATATCAGATTAACCTTGTTTGGAAAAAGATTGAAAGCTAGCATCAATTAAAGCATACGTTCGTTGTCATATTGGCAGTCACTTAAAGACATTTTTGTGTTGTAGAAATATCACTTTATGCTTTAAATTTTTTAATATATCAGCTATATAGGTCAAATTAATATACTTGGAGATCTGTTGATTTTTTCCTCTTTTTTCCCTTGCTTTTGCTAGGACTTCTTATATTCGTCTTTCCACATTAAATTGCATTCATATTCTCAACTCCTGTATGTTTGGTGTTGGCAATTCCTGATCTGTCAAATGAACATCCACATTCTGTTTTGGTTGAACCCAAGTCAATGGAAACAGTTTCACCATTTCAAAGTAGAATTCTAGTCAAAGGATTGTTTGTAGACAGAGGAGGGGGTTCTCCTAGATTAGTCAAATCAGTTTATTCTAAAAAATAACTCATCTGAAACTTGATTAAGAAAGCAAGGTAATTGGAATCTCTTTTTTTTCATCATATTGCTTTATTAAAAAATATTCTATCTTGTCACTAAGACTTCATACTGTTTTCCTATCATATGAACTCTTAGAATGCATTCCCAGTAGCCGCTAGAGCACTTGGAGCTGGAGCAATAGCTGATTAAACTCTTGGTGCATAAAGAAAATGGGTACTTGGCAATTGTGCTGGTAAGTTTTTTTCAGTCTTGTGACATGCTGAGAATTGCCTTTTTTTTTTCATTTGAGGTCTTCAACATGACAAAAAAAACATCCACATAAACATGGATTTAGCATCTTGATTCTTTTCGTGGGTAATCAACAAATAATATGAAGATTTTATTTTGCAATCCCCCCTGCCTAGTTAAAATTAGCACTGTTTAGAATTTTTTAGTATTGTTTTTTCTGTGTTTTGAACATATTATACATACAAAATAGTACGTTGAACTAGCAGCAACAACTACTTAAGCTTAGACCATCCTAAATCAAAGAAACATTGTCATATTAAAAAAATTTCTTACTCGAGAAAATTAAGAAGGATCGGAACAGCGCAAGCAAGTATTTATTTCAGGTCAATTTTCATATTTATTTAAGCCTATTAGCTCAAATGGTAGAGCGATGTGCTAAAGCATAAAGATGCGGGTTCAAATCCCGCATAGGCTACTACAATAATTTAGTTTCTTACGCGATGTGTATTAGGAGTTAGGACAAAAAAAAACATCAATAAGTATAAAGAAAATGATGTTTTGATGTATTTAGACATCATTTCTTATATGAAAACTTATTTTAATATTATATATATGCACAAAAAAATCATAAATAATTGATGTTTATTTGATGTATTAACATCAGTATTTAAAATATAAACAAAGTCTAGGTGATGTACGAAGTATTTAAACTTTTCTCGCCAATGAAATTGGGTCATTATTCTGTCTAATTTCCAATGTTCTAAAAGGCGCTAGGCGGCCGCTAGGCGGCGGGTGGCCGCCTAGCGGCTAGGCGGGTGTCTAGGCGGCGCCTAGGCGGACTTAGAACAAACTTGATTATTTTCTTATATTTTGACGAATAACACTTGTAAATAATTCATATAATGTAATAATAATCCATAATATCACTCATAAACCCAAATTTGTAGTAGTTAACTAACACTAAATTAAATAAACGCAAAAGGACAAGTCTGACTAACAACTCTAAACCTCCTAAAATCCAAAACTATAAGTTCGACTGAAAAGCAAATGCATCCCGACATGGGGGATAAAAAACCCTAAGTCAACTAATCATATACTTAGAAGCTCAAATTGAATAATCGTTGGACTAGGCGGTGCCAAAGGCGAGCTCAGGCGGCGCCTAGGCGGGCCCAGACGGGCCCAGGCGGGACCAGGCGGGCCCAGGCGGTGCCTAGGCGGGACTAGGTGGTTCCTGGACGAATTTCTGCCTAAAGGTCCGCCTAGGCTTAAAAATTCCTAGGTCCTGTCCCGCCTAGCGCCTAGACGGCGCCCAGGCGGCGCCTAGGCGCGATTTTTAGAACACTGCTAATTTCACATAAACAAACAACGATAAAAATAATATTCCCTCACTAAATGATATGTTTAGTATGAAAATGATATTTCATCGTTAAATGGTTATTTCAACAAATTTGACATAATTTCTCCACATATGACGACAAATTTGGAATTTGTCACGATTTTCCCCTGTACAAGTAGTGACGAAAGTGATATCTCCTTCCTAAATAGTTGTTTCAACGACAACAATATTTCTCATAAAAGATGAACATATGGCGAGGAATTTAAAATTTTCTCGTTAATAACTTTGAGCCATGTTCTCGATTTTTAACAAAGGAATATCGATGAAAATGAAATTTCCTCGCCAACTAATACGTTTAGCGACAAATTATTTCCTCAGAAAACACATACTTTTAGCGAGAAATTACAATTTTTGCCGCAAATACAGTTGGCGGATTTTACATAATTCCTACCTAACATATAGCGACAAAAATTTAAATTCCTCGACGAATGTATTTTTTAGTGATGAATTCATTCCTCGCCAAAAGCTCCAAATTCGTCGCTATTTCCCTTATGGTATAGGCGACCATATTATGATAACAATTAACGACGAACCGAAAAATTTGTCGTTGAATGTCACTTTTAGCGAGGAATGTAGGTTTCTCTATAAAGTTCATGTCCCTTTTTACGAGGAACATATATGTTCGTCGCCAAATGCCACATTTACCGAGGAAAAAAAATTTAACATTAAAACTTTTTTCGCTAATAATCCTTTCTGTTGTAGTGTGCGGCCGCAGTATGCATGCTACGGCCGCGGCATATTGTCTTTCCGGAATGGACTTGTGGGTATTACCCATAGGTCCCCGGTTCGAACCCCGGAATGGCCGCTCTTTATTTACCTATTCAAGCGGCATATTGTCTTTCACGGAAAATCTGTTTCGAATTTGCTCTTCTTGTCAACAGGAAAGTTGTAGCTCTTTGAAAGAGAATTCCAACGCATGGTCATAATAGTCAATCCGACAACCGAGGCCTCCAGGAAGTGCAAAACAAGTTCAGCATGTCTGGCGACAATTTCTGCAGACTTGTTCTTCGTTTAGGTTCGCTTCTTCTTCTCAGGACCTCTTGAGATCTTCATGTAAGCTTCTCCGATCAACTAGACATTCTCATCTAATGCGTTAACAACGCATGTCTCATCGTCGGATCCACGATTACCTGAAATAATCAATAAAAATGTGTAGATTCCGACTCTACTAACAAAGAGAGCAAATATGCAAATTGTACTTAATCCATCCATGAAATGCATCTTAACTAAGCTAAATGCAACCTATTATGCCTACCTAAATGCATGCTATCAAACTCCCCCACACTTAACCTTTGCTTGTCCTCAAGCAATGATAGAATGAACATGAATCAACGCATCCCGCAGGAAATCCCTTCAAGTTTCAACCTCATCAAAAAGCAACATCATATCCGGTGAAAACATAAACCAAGCAAACAAACGTCATATCATGTATTCTAGTGATCAAAGCTTAGAAGTAGACATCATCCAACCTCACCAAAAATATGTGTTTCACTCATGTGTTTAGGCTTTAAGGTACAACTCTCAACTCAATCCAAAATGCACTAAGCTCATAGACATTGACCACCATATCACCAAATATCTACCGAAATGTCATTAATTGCGGGACACAATAAAGACAACTAAATAAAATGTGACACTTTTTTTCTTTTCTTTTGTTTTCTTTCCTTCTCTTTTTTTTTTTCTTTTTTTTTTCTTGTCTTGGTGCTTTCCTTACGCGAGGTGCAAACATGAGTGTCATGAATAGCCCCGGTCTATCAACACCTCAACCTACTAATATGAAGTCCATTTGAACATCTTTTGACGCAAGCTACAAACATGGGTGTCATGAATGAACCTGGTTACTCAATGATCAAGCTTTCTTTCCTAGTGGATAGTTTTCAACACCTTTTTGCGCGAATCATACCCATGGGTATCATGCATAGATCCAGTTACTAAGTGCATCAACCATTGCCACCTTATTCAATAAATATGCACAAATTCAAACAAAAGACTCAAAATATAAACATAAACTCCACAAGCAACAAAATGTGAATCGGTCTTTAAAAATAGATACTGCAGTCAATGCCAAGAGGTAGCAACACAAGGAGAGTAGTTCACACAATTGAGAGAAAGAATTCAAATAAGGCCAAATATTCTCACATGGTCATGTTTTTAGGACTTCAATCATACTTTAGCTCAATCATACATGCTCAATTATATTTGTTAACTCATGTTCCACAAAAATCAAATAAAGACAAAACCAAAACATCCAGAACTCCATGGGATTTTTATGAACATGCTTGGAATTTAAATTAGAGGACAAACTAAGCCAGATGGATATTTGAATAACACATAACATATGTATGCAATGCATGATTATTTTTGGATTTTTCGATTTTTTTAATACGAAAATAAACAAAAATTAATAAAAATGATTACAGAAATTAAACATGATGCAGAAATTTAAATATGATCTCCTATATGCATCTATATATAGAATTCCTCTCACCCACACTTAAATTTTTCATTGTCCTCAATAAAACAATAAAGACAACAAAAGTAAATCAAATATAATCAGGATGAAGGAAAAGAAAAAGGAAAAAGAAAGAAAGACTTACCTCGGGTTGCCTCCCGAGAAACGCCTTGTTTCATGTCGTTGGCTCGACGTAATGTTGAAGCTCAAGACACTAATCAGACATAGTCAAAGCCCTCATCAACCTGTCAAACTCTTGTGCACAACTAACAAACAAACATGCACTGCATACAAATAAATTGAAACTAAATATTAATACATTTAAGAACTGTTTCAACTTATTGTATTCATGAGCTTGACAACCCACAGAGGGTATATAATACCACCAATTGAGTTCTATTGGTTGCTTGTCAAAGTAGCAGTCAAATGGATCAACGTATCCACCAATATTCTCTCTAGTGCAGGAGACAACCTTTACTTGCTCTGTAGCCTCAGCAGTAGGCTCTAGATCAGATTCATCAACGGGGGAGCTAGGGGTGATCTCGTCAGATGGAGTGTGGTCTTCCTCTACCTTCTCAATGTGATTTTCCACCATGACCTCAAGAGGTGCAACAGAGGTCTCAACGATTTGAGATACTGGAAGAAGTGACTCGTTCTGCGCACATTGATGATCCATGCAGCAGAAAAATTCCCACATCTCCGAGAGTCCCATATCTAATAAACCTCCATCACTCATGCGCTCAGCAAGACTCCGTGTCTCAGAAGTCATGTCATCAAAGATGCATAGAAACACTTCCCTTATACTAGCTTGATATCCCCATGAATAAACATCGTTAATGTACTCCTGCAATCTGATGAAGTATTGATGAAAACTCTCTCCGTCTAACTGCAATAACCTCACCTTCAACATATGTTAGTAGCACGAGTGCAAACCGTGTAAGTGGTCCACACCAAAAATCAGCACCAAAAACACACAAGAATCAATAAATTTCCTCGGCAACGGCGCTAAATTTGACGGAGGGAAAACCTATCGTTGATCCGCCAAAGAAAACTCAAACCTATAGCAACTATAGCAATAAGTAAGATGTCGATCCATAGGGAAAGTTATAATTCCAGTTTGATTTAAGTGTCAATCAAAGTAACCAATTTAGGGGGTTTTGGTTTGTGAAAGTTCCGCCTTTTATCAAAGCGGAGTAAAGAAAGCAAAGTAAAGGAATTTTTTTTAGACAATTAGGAGAAGTAATTCTACCTACAATTTTCCACTTTATTTGGTTGAAGCGATCCTTATAACTTCTTCTCGTCCTATTAAGTTTCCTATGAATGCCCTTGTCCCGACTTAATATAGTTACTAGTCCAATCAGTCCTAGAAACCCTTATCAATCGAACAGTCCCTAAAGAAAGATTTAACCCAATTGATAGCTTTAAGTTCAAAGATTAACCAAGGTATTTGAAGTCCTTAAAGAGGGATTTAACAACACATTCAACTTCCTATTCATTCAATTAGTTCAATCAGCCCTAAAGGAACAAGTTTGCCACTTAGGTTAAGGTTCACAATCAGGAATCTACAAAACCTTAGCAATGGAATTGATTCTAACTAGTTGCGCGGGCTAGATAGAATAAAACAATAGACAATCAAGCACAAAGAAGTTGAAGCATTCAAATATAGGAAACAAGGAACGAGAATTAGAAACTCACAATCAATCCAAATAAAGTTTCAAATTGCAGACAGAATATATGAGTTTAGTTCCTGATGGAAGACATCGCTCAAAATCTCTAAAGTGTGTGATGAAAGAATAGAGTAGAAGTGCTCGAAAATAAACTAAAATTGGCCTTATAAAGATCCAAAGTCGGCCACCAAAACAACTAGAATAAAAACTAGGGTTTTCTTAAATTAAAACGCGGCGTTTACGCGCTGACGTCAAATGCTGCGGCCGCGGCATCAACAACTCTCCCATATCCCGCTGCAGCGACTCTGGCGGCGGCCGCGACATGCATGCTGCGGCCGCGGCATATTGTCTTTCATGGAAGATTTGTTTCGAATTTGCTCTTCTTGTCAACAGGAAAGTTGTAGCTCTTTGAAAGATCTTTCCAACGCATGGTCATAATAGTCAATCGGACAACCGAGGCCTCCAAAAAGTGCAAAACAAGTTCAGCATGTCTGGCGACAACTTCTGCAGACTTGTTCTTCGTTTAGGTCCGCTTCTTCTTCTCAGGACCTCTTGAGATCTTCATGTAAGCTTCTACAATCAACTACACATTCTCATCTAATGTGTTAACAACTCCTGTCTCATAATCGGATCCACGATTACCTAAAATAATCAATAAAAGTGTGTAGATTCCGACTCCACTAACATAGAGAGCAAATATGCAAATTGTACTTAATCCATCCATGAAATGCATCTTAACTAAGATAAATGCAACCTATTATGCCAACCTAAATGCATGATATCGGTACCGTACCGGCCGGGTCCGCTCATGAAAAAGAGGGCGGAGTTGGAGAGGGATATGCCACTTGGCATTCTTTGGGCGCCTTTACAGTCTTTCTGCACTTATATTTATATATCCTGATAAGCATGACTTCCGTGTTTAAATCCTGTACTGCATTAGACCATCATTTATCTAGGTAAAGGCATGTTATATGGCATCGGTGCGGTCTTTAGGGCCCGCAGGCGAATACTGGGCCTGGCTCTGCCGTGGCAAGTTGTACTTTACTTTCGTTTTCGTTCCGCTTTCCTTAAACGAATTTTCGCGACTTAGACCTTAGGACAGGTTAAGGGTACCCAACGGCCCTACGATGGTTTTGGGGTTCGAAAGCCCCACTTTCTTACTAATGTTTAAAGAGGTTTGAAACCACGACCCGTACCTAGATTGCAAGATCCGAACGAAGGTATCCGACCTTCGAAACGGAACCCGGGTATTTATATCTGGGTCGTTACAGTCATGATAGACGTTAAGATAACTATTATATTCGGACTTGGGTTTATCTGTTAGAGTCAAGAGTTGGCACGAGATATAATTATACTGGCACATAAATAGACGTTAGTGGCATGAATAACGTATTGACTGGCACATAAGTCATATTTATCTCTATGTCCAGAAAATAATCTCACTTCGAAATAGTTTTTTTTGTCATAAACATATATAAAGTGGGCGTCTATAGATAGGTAAAAATAAAATAAGTTCGAAAACAAATTTATTTTTTAATTTTAACAAATGGAAATGGTTGAAAATTAGTTTGAAATGTCGAAACAAATCCCCCCTCCCCCCCCCCCCAACCTACAACTTGTACAAATGGTAGCAATTTTATTTACAAAAATAGCTCCTATGCAATTTTTCACATAGCAATGTTATTTTTGCCAACTTTCACTTTTTTTGGTATATATATGAAAATTTGCCATTTTATAATATTAATTTGTTAGGTTATTAAAATTTTACTTATTAAAAATTACGCCATGGCGCGGGAATTGTACTAGTTCAATTTAAAACACCTTGTATTTATCACATCATTTTTTTCAAAACCTTATGGTTACTATATGAAATTTGCCAAAGCATATATACCACACAAAATTTATAAGAATTTATGGTTACCGAAACAAATTTTCCTAAATTTTGTAAGCAATGAAAGAAATTATAACAGAATTACAACCTTCTAACATAGCTCCATCCTAGAGCGTCCTTGGAAATTGAGCCCTTATAGTAGAACACTAAATTGATCTTAAGATTTTTCTTTTCTGATTCAATTCATCATATTTGTAGGGAAGCTAATACTGTTGTAAATAAGATTGTACATGTTCATCTCGCCTACAAAATCTCGGCCGATGGAGGTTTGAAGGAAGATTCAGAACTTCGTGAGATCAATCTTCCTCCAAAACATGTAGCTCTGGATCTTTTTTTTTTGGTCATGAAGGATGTTGACCCTTTTTTTGTCATAAAGGAAAGCTAATGCATGCTAGCTTAAAGAAAATTCTCATTTAGGAGGGTTTTGGCACTTATTCAAGTGGAATACATGTGAACTTCTCATCTCTAAAATCACAATGAAGCATCTCTATAGCATTTGACTTCTTACTCATCAAATCTTTTGCCCAAATATTCATGTACATAGGACTTCTTTGTTATCTTTCATGGTACCTATCTTGAGACCTTCAACGATGATGTCACATAGATCATTGTTCTCAATTTTGATTTTACAAAGATCTCCGTCTTGTTCTTCTACTAATTGAATTGACATCTCTTGAACAAGGGTGATCACATAATAAAGATACCTTAATTACTTTCTACAAATTAAAGAACTCATCTTTCTTGCAAATACTATCGTAATTTAAAATATCTCCTAATGTTCAAACATAGTAATTACAATATTAGATAGCTAGCTTCAATAAAATTAGGCTAGTTTTCGGCAAAATATCGATATTAGATTGTCGAAACATTATTACGGTGATTCCTAACTTGAAAGATATTTCTCATACATGTTTTCCTTGGTGTTAGTATTTGACGGAGGGAAAACCTTTCGTTGATCCTGTCAAAGTAAACTCAAACCTATAACTAGTATAGCAATAAGCAAGAGGTTGATCCCACAGGGAAATTACTATTCAAGTGTGATTTAGATGCCAATTAAGTAACCAAAGAGGGGGGTTTTTGAGTGTGAAAGTTCCGCCTTTTATCAAAGCAGATTGAAGCAAACAAAAGTAAATAGATGTATTTCAGACAATTAGGAGAAGCAATCCTACCTACAATTATTCACTTTATTTGGTTGAAGCGATCCTTGTAACTTCTTCTCGTCCTATTAAGTTTCCTATGAATGCCCTTGTCCCGAACTAATATAGTTACTAGTCCAATCAGTCCTGGCAACCCTTATCAATCGAACAGTCCCTAAAGAAGGATTTAACCCAATTGATAGCTTTAATTCCAGAGATTAGCCAAGGTATTTGCAGTCCCTAAAGAGAGATTTAACAACACATCCAACTTCCTACTCATTCAATTAGTTCAATCAGCCCTAAAGGAACAAGTTTGCTACTTAGGTTAAGGTTCGCAATCAAGAATCTACAAAACCTTAGCAATTGAATTGATCTAACTAGTTGGCCAGACAAGATAGAACAAAACAATAAACAATCAAGCACAAAGAAGTTGAAGCATTCAAATATAGGAAACAAGGAACGAGAATTAGAAACTCACAATCAATCCAAATAAAGCTTCAAATTGCAGGCAGAATAGATGAGTTTAGTTTGTCATGGAAGACATCGCTCAAATCTCTAAAGTGTCTGATGAACGTAACAATAGAATAGAAGTGCTGGAAAAATAACTAAATTTGGCCTTATATATGATCCCAGGTCGGCCATGAAACAATAAATAAGATCTAGGGTTTTTATTATTTAAAACGTAGCGCACAGCGCTGACGCCCAGATGCTGCGGGCGCACCATATGCAATTTTCCTTCTCCCACTGCGACGGTACTGGCGGCGGCCACGGCATACATGCTGCGGCCGCTGCATCGGTCTTTCCCGGAAAATCCTTCTCGGATTTTCTCTTCTTCTCAACAGAAAAGTTGTAGCTCTCTGAAAGAGCTTTCCAACGCATGGTCATAAAAGTCAATCGGACAACCGAGGCCTCCACAAAGTGCAAAACAAGTTCAGCATGTCTGGCGACAACTTCTGCAGACTTATTCTTCGTTTAGGCTCGCTTCTTCTTCTCAGGATCTCTTGAGATCTTCATGTAAGCTTCTTCGATCAACTAGACATTCTCATCCAATGCATTATCAACTCAGGTCTCCTCCTCGGATCCACTATTACCTGAAATAATCAATAAAAGCGTGTAGATTCCGACTCCGACAACATAGATAACTAATATGCAAATCGTGCTTAATCCATCAATGAAATGCATCTTAACTAAGCTAAATACAACATATTATGCCTACCTAAATGCATGCTATCAAACTCCCCCACGCTTAACTTTTGCTTGTCCTCAAGCAATGATATAATGAACATGAATCAACGCATCCCACGGGAAATCCCTTCAAGTTTCAACATCATCAAAAAGCAACATCATAGCAGGTGAAAACATAAATCAAGCAAACAAACATCATAGCATGTATTTCAGTTATCAAAGCTTAGAAGTAGACATTATCCAACCTCACCAGAAATATGTGTTTCACTCATGTGTTTAGGTTTTAAGATACAACTCTCAACTCAAACCAATCATGCACTAAGTTCATAGACATTGACCACCATATCACCAATTCTCTACCGAAATGTCATTACTTGCGGGACACAATAAAGAAGATAAAATGCGACACTCTTTTTTTTTTTCTTTTTTTTTCTTTTCTATTTTCTTTTTCTTTTTCTTTTTCTTGTCTTGGTGTTTTCCTTACGCGAAGCGCAAACATGGGTGTCATGAATGGCCCCGGTCTATCAGCACCTCAACCTATTAATATGAAGTTCACTTGAACATCTTTTGACGCAAGTCATGAATGAACCTGGTTACTCAATGATTCAAGCTTCTTTCCCAGTGGATAGTTTTCAACACCTTTTTGCGCGAATCATACCCATGGGTGTCATGTATAGATCCGGTTACTAAGTGCATCAACCATTGCCACCTTATTCACTAAATATTTACCAATTCAAACAAAAGACTCAAAATATAACATAAACTCCGCAAGCAATCAAACATGTGCATCGGTCCTTAAAAATAGATATTGCAGTCAATGCCAAGAGGTAGCGACACTAGGAGAGTAATTCACACAATTGAGCAAAAGAATTCAAATAAGGCCAAACATTCTCACATGGCATGTTTTGAGGACTTCAATCATACTTTAGCTCAATCATACATGCTCAATTATATTTGTTAGCTCATGTTCCACAAAAATCAAATACAGACAATAATCAAAACATCAAGAACTCCATGGGATTTATATGATCATGCTTGAAATTTAAATTAGAGGACAAACTAAGCTAGATGGGTATTTGAATAACACAGATGTATACAATGCATGCTTATTTTTTGATTTTTGGATTTTTTTTTTAAATACGAAAATTAAAAATTAAATAAACTAAACAGAAATTACAGAAACTTAAACATGATGCAGAAAATTAAATATGATCTCCTATATGCATCTATATATATAGAATTCCTCTCCCCCACACTTAAAGTTTTCATTGTCCTCAATGAAACAATAAAGACAAGAAAAGTAAATCAAATATAATCAGGGTGAAGGAAAAGAAAAAGGAAAAAGAAAGCAAAACTTACCTCGGGTTGCCTCCCGAGAAGCACCTTTGTTTCAAGTCTTTGGCTCGACGTACTGGCCGTTGATTGGCCTAGGTTCCTCCACCAGGGTCACCAACACCTGTCATCTCATTGAAAAATGTGGGAACCCTTGAAAGGTATAGCTTTTTGTCCAGGCTGACATCCATGACCCTCAGCTTCTCTCCTTGAGCTATGCCTGGGGGTTGTCCTGAAATCACAAAAGGTTTCAATTTGTTAGGAGGCTCAAATTTCCATAAACTATTTTCCTTAGGTGTCTCTAATAAATAACGAAAATTATTGTTGCGATCAATATTGTTAGCAATAGGCATATCTAAATAATTTTCAAGAGAAAGCTTAGAATGATTAAAGAGAGAGAATTCTATCTTTCTTCGATCAAACTCCATAGTCAATAGACCCTCACAATAATCAATTTTCGTTTTCGCAGTTTTTAGGAATGGTCTTCCAAGTATAATGGGTATTTCAGGGGATCCCTGCTCCATATCTAAAACAAATAAATCAACAGGGAAAAACAAATCATCCACCATAACCAAAACATCTTCAACAACGCCTCTTGGCCTGATTTGTGATCGATCAACAAGTTGCATTGTAACCCCAGTCTCAGTCAGAGCACCCAAACCCAAAGACATGTACACGTTATAGGAAATAACATTAATTGAGGCTCCTAGATCTAGCATGGCTTGTTTGAATCTAGTATTCCCAATTGCACATGGAATTGTAAACATACATGGATCTCCACATTTTCAGGCAATTTCCTTTGCAACATAGCAGAGACATTTTCATTCAAGCTTACCTTTTCCTTCTTTTTCAGTCTTTGCTTCTTCTTGATGGTGCACAATTCCTTCAAAAATTTAGCATATCTAGGAATGTTCTTAATTAATTTGAGTAAAGGAATATTTACCTCACATTTGCTAAACGTCTCAAAGATCTCCCTATCGTTCTCATACCTTTGTGTATCCTTTAGGGCTTCCAGAAAAGGTGGAACCGGCTTTGGAGTCTCCATAGGTAAGGAAGAAGAAGGATGAGAGGAATGAGGAGGAAGAGGAGAAGAAGAAGAAGGGGAGAAAGACGGAAAATGCGTACCTGGAACCGACGGATCGGCGAGCTCACTGGCGGCGGACGCCGCATTATGTTGCGGGCACAGCATGTTTGATTGGCCGCGGGTGCCGCAAGGTTGCTGCGGGCGCCGCACCGTGTTGCCTGCGTCTTCTTCGTTCATTACTTCCCTATCTTCGTCCATGATTCCCTCATCATCCTTTTGAGGTGTGACAATCAGTTCCTTGCCACTTTTAAGCATTATTGCACTGACATTCTCCCTAGGATTCTCAATCGTTTACGATGGGAGCTTTCCTGAGTCATTTGCCTCTTTTGCGCTTAGCAGTTGAATGATTTGACTCATCTAGTCCTCCAAGTTCTTAGATCGTTCACCTTGGTCTAAGACTGCCTGTGCGAGGGTCTTGGTGCACGTCTCTAAGTTCTTTGTGCATTCAGCCCGGTTCATGACGAATTGTGTGAGGGCTTGTAATGCTTTTCCATCAGGTGCACTTGCCTGAGGTTGTCCTCCCTGACGAAGGTCATACTGTTGTTGTGGTCTCATCTGATGCCCTAACTGCTGATTGAAAGGCTCTTGATAGTTGCCATAACCATAGCCCTGCTGATAGCCTCCATTGTAGTTATTATTGTTGAAGTGCCCAGGATTACCAAAGTTGCCTTGCCTGTGCCTTTGTGGAGAAAATTTCCCAATTGCATTCAACTCAACACTAGGTTCTTGCCAAGTTGAGTACATATCCATAGGATGGGATGGATCGCTGTAGGATTCACATGCTTTCAACCGCTCAGATGCTCTATCAACTACTAGCTTCTTGATCATCTCTTTCATCTCTGCCATATCAATCTGTAATGCAGCCACTGGGGCATTAATAGCAAGTACACCTCTAGCACGAGTGCTCTTGTTGAACTGTTTAGAGCCCTCAGAGAGCTCCTTAAACACTTCCCAAGCTGCAGGAGGCGTCTTATTCAGCATGTTTCCCCCACAACAAGAATTCACCATTTTGTGCTCATCATCAGTAATCCCATTGAAGAGAAATAAGAACAAATCCTTCTGAGAGAAGCCATGGCATGGGCAGCTAGCGCAGAGTTTCTTGAAGCGCTCAAAGTACTCATGTATCGACTCCGTCGCGTACCGCTCAATGCTGCTGATGGACCTTTTCAAGGCATTAAGCTTTGTTGCAGGGAAGTACATCTCCAGGAAGACTCTCTTCATCTCCGCCCAAGTAGTAATAGATCCCGGTGGTAGATAGAAGAACCACTCCCTCGCATCATCCTTCAAAGAGAAGGGAAAAGCTCTCAGCTTGATTTGATCCTCGGTAACGTTCTCAGGTTTCATTCCAACAACCACAGTATGGAACTCAGACAGATGCTTGTGGGGGTCCTCCCCACTCAACCCATGGAACTTGGGTATAAGATGAACTACCCCTGATTTCAGCTCAAAGTTGACTCTTTCCCCTAGCGCAGGGAATTAGATTGCCAGGGGTTGTTGTGCCACATCAGGAGCGGAAAGCTCCTTAAGAGTGCGGTTTGCATCGTTAGCCATCTCTGCAATGTTTTCTACAGAAAAGAATTAGTAGCACAGGTATGGACCATATAAGTGGTCCACACCAAAAATCAGCACCAAAAACACACAAGAATCAATAAATTTCCCCGGCAACGGTGCCATATTTGACGGAGGGAAAACTTGCCGTTGATCCCGTCAAAGTAAAATCAAACCTATAACTAGTATAGCAATAAGCAAGAGGTCGATCCCACAGGGAAATTACTATTCAAGTGTGATTTAGATGCCAATTATGTAACCAAAGAGAGGGGTTTTTGAGTGTGAAAGTTCCGCCTTTTATCAAAGCAGATTGAAGCAAACAAAAGTAAATAATTGTATTTCAGACAATTAGGAGAAGCAATTCTACCTACAATTTTCCACTTTATTTGGTTGAAGCGATCCTTGTAACTTCTTCTCGTCCTATTAAGTTTTCTATGAATGCCCTTGTCCCGACCTAATATAGTTACTAGTCCAATCAGTTCTGGCAACCCTTATCAATCGAACAATCCCTAAAGAAGGATTTAACCCAATTGATAGCTTTAAGTCCAGAGATTAGCCAAGGTATTTGCAGTCCCTAAAGAGAGATTTAACAACACATCCAACTTCCTACTCATTCAATTAGTTCAATCAGCCCTAAAGGAACAAGTTTGCTACTTAGGTTAAGGTTCTCAATCAGGAATCTACAAAACCTTAGCAATTGAATTGATCTAACTAGTTGGCCAGACAAGATAGAACAAAACAATAAACAATCAAGCACAAAGAAGTTGAAGCATTCAAATATAGGAAACAAGGAACAAGAATTAGAAACTCACAATCAATCCAAATAAAGCTTCAAATTGCAGGCAGAATAGATGAGTTTAGTTCGTCATGGAAGACATCGCTCAAATCTCTAAAGTGTCTGATAAACGTAACAATGGAATAGAAGTGCTGGAAAAATAACTAAATTTGGCCTTATATATGATCCCAAGTTGGCCATGAAACAATAAATAAGATCTAGGGTTTTTATTATTTAAAACGCAGCGCACAACGCTGACGCCCAGATGCTGCGGGTGCAGCATATGCAATTTTCCTTCTCCCGCTGCGGCGGTACTGGCGGCGGCCGCGGCATACATGTTGCGGCCGCTGCATCGGTCTTTCCCGAAAAATCCGTATCGAATGCTCTTCTTCTCAACAGGAAAGTTGTAGCTTCTGAAAGAGTTTTCCAACGCATGATCATAATAGTCAATCGGACAACCGAGGACTCCACAAAGTGCAAAACAAGTTCAGCTTGTCTGGCGACAACTTCTGCGAACTTGTTCTTCGTTTAGGCTCGCTTCTTCTTCTCAGGACCTCTTGAGATCTTCATGTAAGCTTCTTCGATCAAATAGACATTCTCATCCAATGCGTTATCAACTTAGGTCTCCTCCTCGGATCCACCATTACCTGAAATAATCAATAAAAGCGTGTAGATTCCGACTCCGACAACATAGAGAACTAATATGCAAATCGTGCTTAATCCATCAATGAAATGCATCTTAACTAAGCTAAATGCAACTTATTATGGCTACCTAAATGCATGCTATCAGTATTTTTCATTTTTCATATTAGTGAATCTCTCAAATTTATTTGTCATTTTTTGCTTAGTAAAACTGGTTCGAAACTTGGAATTGGTATTCACGTAGTTCTTCTGTTGTGAAACTTATATACTATAAAAGAATCCATATTCTTAAAGGGTTGATATATTTAGATCAAACCAAATTTTATTTATATTCAAACTCAAAAAATGCACAACTGCGAAATCACTTACTTTATAAAGCAACTTTTAGGATAAAGATGTTCCTTTATGACCAATAGATAAACAAAACTTTGATTCTATTATATTGCTACATTTCAACAAGCACTGAGTTCTTAATGGGTTATTTTACCATCAATCAAACAAGGAAAATGAAAAAAGGTACTTTATGAGAGATATGAAAGCATCAAACTTACTTTGAATATCAACTTGTTGGTGCACACCAGTTTTCCTTTCAAGAATAAGAAATCAAAAACGAATTAAAATCGAAACTAATTGTAAATGTACGTGGCTACCTCTTAGATTCATATACGGTTAACATGAATGAGACTCTACCATGCACTTGGAGCTAGCCTTGAACAACACAAGGGATTGCCAGTCTAACTCTGAGGAGAGCTAATGGGAGGGGGTAAATACAACGCAACTTTCTCTACCAATGTGAGGAGCGTTGAATCAAGATAAACTCTTAAAATTGTGATATAAAAGGGGGCTATATTAGCGTTTTCTCAAAAAAAAAAATCGATGAAAAACCATATAATGGTTGCTCAAACGATTTAAAGTACAAAATTTTAAATTTTTATATATGCTTAATATCTCACCCTCAAAAGTCAAATATATAATGCGCCAACAGGACATAAAAAAGAATCAATAATGTGGTTCTAGTTGCAAGTGTTAGTTTTGGTTTATTTTAAAAGAAGAATCTACTTTATTAATCTATATAAACAACTCCTTGCACTTCTTTTTTTCACAACATAGAAAGGATCCATCAATCAATCGAACTGCTTGAATTTTGCAGCTTCTCTTGCTTTTGGATCAATAAGATTAATCCTGTTCTACTGCGACTACCTCTAGATATGTCAAACACTGAAGTCACAACAGACAACGCTATAGTCGGACAAGTCATCCTCTTCCACTCCTTAACAAGCTGGAGGGCTTACTTTGAGTCCTCAAAATCCTCCAACAAATTGGTAACCAATACAAAAAATCTTGAATTATGCTATTTATATGATTGATTTTATGCATTCCTTCCGCCTTTGTTATTGTTGTTGTTGTTGATCTACTGACTCTTTTGTTGTGTTGTTAAACTTTTCCCCATTTGAGAGAAGATCGTGATAGATTTCACGGCGGAATGGTGCGGACCATGCAAGCTAATGGAACCAACCATGGATGAGCTAGCAGCTAAGCACACAGACGTAGATTTCGTCAAGATTGATGTTGATGAGTTTTGGGTAATTCATCCCCATCTCTTTTCTTATAACATGCTTCTCATATTTAGAAAAAAAATATCAATGATATATGCTCTTTTAGGTATATATGCCTTATTAAGAATTAATCTAGTTTAAGATTAAAGTATAGATGAAATTCTTGATGAAAATTTATGAATAGATTAAATTTTTAGTCTATGTGGATATGTTAAATGAATCAAATCTATTTGATAAGACATTCTGCATAACTTTTTCTTAAGTTCTTTTTTTTTAAGTTTTGAAAATATTTCCCAAAATGCTTTGAAAATTTTTCTAACATACCATTAATTGATCTAAAACATACATATTAGGGACGAAGCTAGATTCTCCTTAGCTCCTGGTGTAATCTTGATTTAGCATGTAATTATTTTGAGCATAAAGAAGTTTTAAAAATAAATATTTTTTATGCTTCATACACTTTTATTGATATGTTTATTAACTTTTTACATGAAATTTTATGTTTTAGAAAATAGAAAAAATATTTTCTTAAATAGTCGATTATTTAGTTATCAATAATTTTTCAAGTGCGATTTTTCATGATAAAAATGTATATCAATATAAGTGTATGGAAACATAAAAACATAATTCTTAAAATTTCTTCCAATGTTAATTCATGTCCAAAATAAATAAATGTTACACAAAGGATTACACTCGATGTAATAGAAGATCTTATCTACGTAGGGATACATAGTCACGCTAAAATGTTGTGAACTAATCCTGCTAAAATATTATACGAGGGATTACACATATAGTCTATTTTCTCAAATTTCTAATGATTGAGGTAGATACATGCAAGATCATGGTAGAATACAAGCACTAATGGTATGTACATATGCGATTTGAGTAGGATGTAGCAAGGCAATTTGAGGTACAAGCAATGCCAACGTTCTTGTTTGTCAAGGAAGGCCATGAAGTTGATCGAGTTGTGGGTGTCAACAAGGGAGATCTCCAAAACAAGGTTGAGATGCACAAGCTTCATACAAATACTAATGTCTATTACAACTAATATATTGTAGCATTATATAGTGACTAGTGTGTGCTTTTTTCCCTCTTTTAAGATCTTTTGGAATATGTGACTAGCTATGTTTGAGTGGGTATATCGACTATCTAATGTTCTTGTAATATTGATATAATCTTGAATAAAATTTTATCTTGTGGTTTTATACTCCATTATTCTTTAAGTACGGGGCTTTAAGTACGAGGCTGTTTGTTTGGCGGTGTTTCATACCGTTTGGAGAAATTTCGAATAACGGTGGTGTCTTCTTGTTTTTTGGTGTCAAAGTGCTTCTAGTCCTTGGAAGCGAGGCGCCTCTCCTGCCTCTCCTGTGCAAGCAGCGGACTAGTCCGGCGGTAGCCACCATGGCCCTTTACTGCTGTGTGGCTGTTGGTCTCCCTTGGTATATGCAAGGTTAATTAATTGTGTCTTGTACGCCAAGATCATTAAAAAAACATTATGTGCCCATGTATATATATACCCCTCCATTTATCGAGTCATGAAACCCTTGTCTTGCAAGGTACTAACTTTTTTACGCAACTTGTTTGGGTTATTGGAGGTTGTGCTTTATGGTGTTACTTGGCGTCCTTCGACTTGGTTTTTGGCGCAACATCCAGAGTTGGGACTAGCTGGAGTCCGGTGGTGTGTTCATGGCAACTTCGATTCCGGAACACATTTCCTTGGAGCTCGTCTTCACTGCCCACATGTATGTGTGTCTTGATGTACCGTTGGCCTACGGTTCTATTTGATGATGCTTGGCTTTGTTCTTCGTTTGTTGCCTCAAATATGCAGTATTTGGTTTGCTCAGTTTCTGCTTCTCAGTATAGTGCATATAGTCTGGTTGTTAGTTGTGCCTTTTTGTTCATTTATGTTTTTGGTTTGGGTTGTACCATGACGTTTAGACCATCTGTAGATTGGTCGGTCTCTCAAGGATTCAAGGGCCAGACATACCCGACATCTCGAAAGGCCGACAAAGTCGGCAGAGAGCGAATCATCTAAACTTACAACGTAATAAACAGAACAAGGTGCAGTATAAACGAAGGAAAGCACACCAAATACAATCGAACAAGCGAATCTAACCCAGATAAGTTGGGGACAACATAGACTAAGAGTCGACGCCAAGCACCATCAAATAGTGACACCACTAGACAACGGTACATCAGGAGTCCCTGTGGGCAGTGAAGACGAACCTCCAAGAAAATTCCTGAATCGCGAAGTCACCTCGGTACAAACCGCCTCGACCCCAACCAGACCCGATACCGGACACCAGATCCCCAGCTCAGAAGAAGAGCGCCAAGAACAACTTGACTCGCAGGCGAGAACCTTCTTCTATGAAGCACCAAGAAACTCTTTCGGGATTTTATTGAAGTGTTTTCAAAATTTAATCAATCCCTTTCGGGATTTAATTTCACCCTTATCGGTGGGTTTATTTGAATGAATAAAAAAAATCCAACCAAAAAATGATCAAATTTATTTAAAAGATTCACTTCTGTTTTTTTTAATTGCCATTTGGAAATTGGGGCAAATCCCAAATGAGCACAATATAGTGCACGCGACCAAACTCCAACAACCATTAGTTGTAGGAGCAAGGCAACGCGTGAAGGGTTGCCGAACTAGAGCAGGCGATGACGGCAAGCTCGTAGGGAGGACAGCGAGCAGCATTGACAACCGCTAGAAGTCAGGAGCCTGACATGGATGAGACCACGAACGAGCGGAGGAGAGGGAGGTTAGAAGGAGTCCGACTAGCAGCGATGGCTAGAACACGCATGAAAACCCAATTGGCAACCAAAACAAAGAATTCGGAGGATGCAAACCCAAGAACAACCACAAAAATAGGTCGATAGGGATTGAGGAGGGCGGTTTCAAAATTTAGGGTTAAAACGGGGCTAAGGACCACGACGGAACGCGGACCAAGGAAACCTTAGCACGACGAGGGTAGTGTAAGGAATCGGGATGGTGGCCGGAGGGTGACGGTGGTGGCCATAGGTGACGATGGTGACAGGCTTGTGGGGTTGTTGTATTGAGGGTAAGAGAGTTTCTCTCTAAAAAAAATGAAAAAGAATACTCTCTTTAATTATTTAATCAAGAATAAATCCTTATAAAGAATTCTAGAGAAACATGTGAACCTTGATTCAATCCTCATTTCTTATTAATCCTTCCTTGGCCAAATCAGCCTCACCACCGACGTTTTGATGGTCGGTTTTATACCATGTTTCCCTCCTAAATCCTACCACCGCCGATTTCCGCCCTTGTCTAAGCCATTCCAAAGTTGTGCGCGTAGCGGATTCGGTGGCACCGTCCCTGTTTTATCGTCATCATCCTCCAATCCGTCACCCCCGCGAACGTGTGTTCCTCTCATGGTGTCCGGGGTGGTGTGTCGGGACACACAAATTGGGATTGAGCTTTTGTAGTTCACCATAGGGTTGGACGGTAGTAAAAAAAATTACCGTACCAACAATACTTTGGTATCAAGTAGTCGGTAACCAGCTAAATCGGTAGCCGAAATCTCGGTACTAATAGAAGTCGGTACATGTAAAGGCTCGGATTTTTAAATCCTAATTTTTTGGGGAAAAGGAAAATCAAAATGAATTTAGAAGTCGAATTTAACGAAAAACTCGCTAAATTGGATTTTAGAACTCATAAAGCGGATTTCCGACTTGAATAAAATTTTGAGAACTAACATGGCAAAATCTTTCCTCGGAATTTCAAAAAGCTAACTAATCGAGAGAGCGGAAACTGGGAAAACTAACATCGGACCAAACGTCGAAAATTCAACCTAGCGCTTCCGGGACCACAAGTTCTCGTCTTTTCTCCCATCCTTATCCAAAATCCAGCCATGGTCCCCTTGGAATTTAGATTTAAATTTAAAATGAAAGAAAATTGATTGTCTTTTTCCCTCTTTCCCCGTCTAACCCAACACCCACAAATTACTTTCCCATTTCCCTTCCTTAGACCCCCTTGAATTGGGAACAAGACAAAGGCCCTTCCTTGTCCCTTTGACCATCCGAACTCATCCCCAATTGCCCGTCAAATCCCTATCAAATCAGATTTCTTATTCACTTTCCACTCCCCACACAAACCAAGCACCAAACACACCCTAAGGCTCTTTCTTGTCCCTTTGCCGAGAGCAACAGCTCCAAAGAGAACCCTTTTTTTTTTTGCTCAACCCATCGCCACCCCCAGCCACCTACTCTGCCGCTAGTAGCCGCCACCTGAGCACCTCCAGGCGCAGCCAGCAGCCACTAGAGCCTCCTCCTTGCTCCTCCATTTCTAAAGAAGAAGCCAAGCACCTTACCTCCGCCTCCTTCGATTCCAGCTTCTCCGAGCACCATCCCATCACCTCTCTCGATGCCAGAAGCAGCAGAAGCTCCTCCTGGAGCAGTCGTCGCCGCCGCCGCCACCGCCTCCCTCCCTCCTCTGTTTTCCCGACCCCGAGCGGTAAGGCTTCGTTTCTTCTTCTGTTGCCTTGAAATCCTATAAAATCGCACCTTGAGACATTTTCATTCGATCTAGGTCGAGGAACGCAGCCCTGAGTCTCCGGCGAGCTCAATCGCGCACTGACGAGATTTTCCGGCGAGTCGACGCCCTTGGTGAGCACCCCTAGCCACTCTTTAACACCTTTTGCTCGAGTTTCTGTGTGATTTTGTCCCATTCTCGTTGGATCTAATCGAACTGACCGAAGAGTGAGAGAGAGAGAGAGAGAGAGCGAGCGGGATCGTCCGAGAGCGAACAACGAGAACGCAAGAGAGAGAGAAAGAGTGGCGATGGCGCGAGTGTGATGGAACGAGCGTGAGTAAGTCGGTGCGAGACAGGATCGACGAGGTCGAGGGCAAGGAGCTGAGCGCTGGCGACTTCCTTCGGGCGAGCGGGGGCAGAAAGCAGGAACGCTTGGAGAAGGAAGAAGACCTCGACGTGGGACCCACCTCAACCTCACCTGCCTAGTCAGCGTGGGTCCCCCCCTCCTTTTTTTTTAAACCTTGCTTACGGATTCAAATGAAAGGGAAGAATGAAGAGTACTTTTGGGCCTAATTCTTTGGGCCGGAAAATTCTGGGTTTTAAAAAGGAAATTTAATTGGGCCTAATTTACTAAAAGGTGTTCGATTTTGAAGTAATCAAAGGGGTGAACTCGGTTTTGGCATTTCATAAAATAAAAGGGGTGGGTTTGTAATTTTTATAAAATAAGGACAGTTTGTTAATTCCATAAAGAGTTGATTTGATTAAAAGAAAATGGTATTTGAAATATTATATAATATTATGAGCGATTAAAATATAAGATATTATTTTAAGATTAAGATGTAAAATGTGATTTTGAGATTAAAGATACGGTGATTTAAAAATATGATATTATGAGACTTGGATTTTTGAAAAAAGAATTTGACGAACATTTTCCAAGGTCGAAATTTATAACTATTTGACTCAGACTTCTAAACGGTTTTCGGAACTAATTTGGGAATTATATGATCGGTGACTAACCAGCATGATGATATGATTGATTGATTGATTGATTGATATCATGTTTTGTGTGGACTAATGGCATGATTAGTTGACTAATAGCTTGATGAAATGTTAAGATTTCATATCGTTCGACTTATGCCTTATGAGCTAAGATTAATATGATGGACTGTGGAGATATATGAGTATTATTGCGAATATATGAATGTGATTGAACAGAATGAGGGGAATGATGTGGTCTTATGGAATGTGGCAACATGATGAGTGGTTGAACTTGATGAGATGATGATTATGATGTGGTTATACTTATTGAATGACGTGTGTTTATGTGATTGAATGGCCAGATATAGACTTACATATGTGTTCTAATATTTATCTAGGTGATAAATTTTGATTATGATTGGTGTATGTCGGATCTTCTATTACGTTGTTCTGCATAGCCAGGTGAGTTCCTATATGAGCTCACTCAGATTCGAAAAAGGGATCTCCCTGCTTGTAGCCATGTGCATACTAGGTGCTTGCATTCATAATAAAGGATGCCATGTAGTATCCTGCTAGGATTGTACTCATGATTGAGCATTCGTTTACTCATTGCTTTTGTAAACGGAACGGCCGTTATCTGTGAAGTAACTAGAGTCTTTCCTAGGGTTATAGGATGGCCCAGTCTCATCGGGTCCCGTCTTGAGTCAATCTAGTCATGGAACTTCCTGTCTGCGGGCTTTATTTTATTGTCGATACGGGTTGGGCATGCGTACCGCCCGATTATTATAGAATGCATTCACGAGCTGGCCAATCTCCGCCCTATCGGAAGGGGGTGGAGGTAGGAGAGGGATATATGATGTGACCCTAATCTGCCATGTTTTATTGTTACTTTTATATCGATTTTTGCATGCATTTCATACATTTGGGTTAGAATAATACATAATTTGTGTAGTTTATGTTTATTTGTAATATATGGAGGTCTACACAAGTTTTTGTTATATTTCGCAGAAATCGGATGCACTTTGGATCTTAAAGGAAACTCATGGAGAAGCTAAGAATGGTGCAGCTGGAGAAAAATCCATTTTTCACCATTCTTCATTCTGAATCAAGCTTTGATGTCTTAATGAGAGTTGTAGCCCTCGAAAAGAGCTTTCCAACGCATGGTCATATGCGTTAATCCGACGAACGAGGACTCGGGAAAGTGCGTTTCAAGAATAGAGCAGAAGGCTGAGAGATCTACTCGATATCGAGGACCTTTACTCGATATCGACCAAACCCAGATCGAGTAGAGAACCCAGAAATCGACAAGTGAAGCTGGGGAGCTGGAGCAGGTTAGTCGATATCGACAAGAATTGGTCGATATCGAGTAAGCACACAAGTCGATTTCCATGTCCAGAACCGAGATCGACGAAGCTGAGCACTGGGAGCCGAGCAGAAGTTAGTCGATATCGAGTAACTTTACTCGATATCGAGGACAACCCAAGTCGACATGTGTTCTGTTGGCCGACATGGAGTTGCTGAGCACAAGACGAAGAAAATGCTAGTCGATATCGAGGACTCCTACTCGATATCGAGGACATCACGGCGGCGGATTCTGAGCTTAACCAACTTCTTGTTAAGTTTCTATCCCGAAGCCGATGGTGATATTTTCGAGACCAAATTCTATCAAGAGCTATCAAGTTCAAGGAAGATTTATCCACATTAGATATTTTCCTTATTTAATTATTAGATTTATTTCCTTTATTTATCAAGTTTTTATCTTAAGTAAGTAGATAGATAGATATAGATATAGATATAGATAAAGTTTCTTTCCTAGATTAGCTTGGAATGAAGCCTATAAATAAAGCCCTAGGGGCTGATTTTCATTCATTCAAGCAAAGTCATCTTAGGACGCAAGGAGAGAGGCGAGAGAGGAGAGAGAGAGAGAGAGAGAGGGGGGGGGGGGGGGAGGAGGAGGAAGGAGACGAACGGTTGTAAGTTTTAGTTTATATTATGTTAAAGTTAATTTATTTTATTATGGATTGTTTCTAATTTCCTTCTTCTAGGGTTGGGGTGATCCCAATATAGATATGTGTGTTTTATTTATAAATCCATGAATTTGTATGTCTTTATTATCATCTACCTATGTGCTTAATCCTTTGCGACAGTCGAGGACAATTCCTTATTTGCAATTATGAAGCGAAAGTAAATTAATTATTAATCTGGATAGTAATTAGGCTTTACTTGCGAAAGTTGGTTGATCCTAATTAAGAAAAGGGTAGTAACAATTAGGGTTTATGCGAAAACCTCTATATTCCTATTTGTTAATAACGAAAGTTATTTGATATAAAGCATGCATCTTTATGTGATTTATGATCTGCACATATGTTTATTGTTGTGGTGATCCCTAACCTTGGAAGTTTGCATCTTTATTTGTTTTATTTTATTATTTTTATTCGGCACATATTCTACTCGATATCAAACCACCATTCTCTCTCCATCCCTCGACATCGACCAACTCTTAGCCGACATCGACAACAACCCTCATCACCTCTTCCCGCTATCCCTGAACCCTAAAACACACTAAACCTAGAATCGCTGACTTCTCTCCTGAGGAGGAACCTGACTCCCCTATACTATAGTGAGGGTCTTGGCTATAAATTTATTTGGTCGAGAAACCCTCTCGTCAATATACCATTTGGTATTCGGTGCTAAGGCCTTATTATATTTATGCACTTGATCTTAGGAGCATGTTAGTGTCTTAATATTCCGTCTTGCGTCTAGAAACATCTTTATCAGGACTAGCGTGTGTATGTGTCTGCTGGTTTGGGATTATATTGCATAGGGCTTCGATCTGAAACCGCCCCGTATACATATTTTTTTAGGTTTGTTTTGCAACATGATTGTTCCTTAGTTCCGTGGCGTGGGAACTCTCTTGGGCGATTGCGAAGAAATGATCCAACCCCACTAACATTGCCTAATAGTTTTTTATTACGCTTATTGATTTGGTTTTGACTCGGCTCTGTCGTGGTACCCTCTTGTATTACACTTTGATTCCGTTATTTCCATGATTAATGATTTCCCACGCTTAGACTTACGACAGGTACAGGGGATTTCCCCGGGGATTCCAACGATCCCTTCGAATTTGGGTATGAAATCCCACTTTGAAAATATTATATTAGACTTTCAAACCTTCAACCTGTACTCGGGGCGCAAGATCCTAACGAGGGGTTTCATCCCTCGAAACGTAACCCAGGAATCATAATCCCGGGCCGTTACAACGTTGGTATCAGAGCAAGGTTTTGCAAACCGAGTATGATAGGTTGAAGTGGTTTTGAAAATGGCCCAAGGTTTGCAAATGACTTTTCAAAATGTTTTAGAAAGGGCAAAATGAATTTAATATGGCTAACTTAAATGGACTAAATATGAACTTGACTCAATAAATCCAGTAATTAAACAAAGGGAAACGACGGGGTAGTAAAGGCGCTAGACCATCCCTATTGGATGTAGTTGGGAACGGGTAGGCAAAATACTAGCTTTCTTTTACAGATGGGGTTTGAAGACTCCAAGGAGCTCGAGGGTTGGAGTAGCTTGGGTTAGGGGGTCGTGAGGTATTTGCCCCTCCGGTCAGCCGTCTCTCGAAGGATGGCATAGATTGTCTCTGTGATTATATGCATTATATCCAACTGGGCCTGAGGGCGATCCTCCTCGAAGAGGATCATGTTAATACCGTTGATTGTTTCCATGCTGAGTGCTATTGTGCTTAGGATAGAGAACTAATAAGTATGCCTTGACTTGAATCATGTATTGAGTAACTGTGCAAATGGGATAGCGGGAGAATACCTTGTTCTTATGTCATTGGAATTCCTGTCCTGTTGGAATAGCTCTTCCATAATTCAAACCCCTGATGATCCTGACTCCGTCAATCGTCCCACCAAACCATTTAGGCATGTTAGCAAGGGTCGAAGAGCAGCCGCTCTCCCCATTTCGAGTCTTTTTTGGTACTCCACCATTTATGCTTCTACCAAGTCTTGTACCTAAGGTTCATGGCTTCCACGGGAATTTGGGTTGGTCAACTAATTACCTTCGGAAATCGTGTCGGATGTGAGGGTTACTTGAGGATGTTAGTGGGAGTGGTGACTGAAGTAGTTGCGAGTTAGGAGTGAGTTCTCTCATGGGTCATCCCTTTCGATCCTCGTAGTGGTCAACCGTGTCTCCTTGCCACAAGAGTCTAAACACCAGTTCTACCCTCACCTCTCGGGAATAGCATGAATGTCCTTGTGTCCTACCGAGTGAGTCATACTAGTGCCCCACGGGAAACGAGGTAATGAGTCGGTGATTATCATTGGAGAGTTCTATCCGGTTATAATAGTAACCCTCCTTCTAATTGCGTGACCATAATGCATTGATATATTTCAGCATGATTTGTCTGATATCTTGCATGATTGCAATTGTGAATGAGTATATGTGCCGCATGTATGAATTTCCATGATTGTTGCTCTCCCTTAAATTAGGTCCATGATAGTGTGGTCAACCCTCGTTGAATGATTAACATATGAAATAAATTCTTAGCATGCTAAGTTAATCAAATTGAACCTCGTTGACTGTGTACATGCTTAATGAGTGTTTCTAGGACCATGTAGGACGTATGCCTTCTACTCATAGACCCTCGCATGATTGTGTGCCATCTTGTCTATATGAACATGGTTGTATTTTATGTGATAGTTACTATGCCCATATGACCTTACCATATCCTCTAGCATGATTATTAAGGTGCATCTCAACATGCTCGTAATTGACTTCGCATTGTCTCGATTTGCTTATGTGTGTTCCTAAAATGAGTGATGAATCATACATGTGACATTCTACAATGCCCGCTATGTTGTACATAACTCATCCTGTGTATGTCTATTGTCGGTTTGTGCATATATGACCTTAATATATACCGAGCATGATTAGTGAATGAGACGATAGGTTGCTAGCATGTTCCGCGTGCATGAAAAGTTGATTATATGAATATGTTATGAATGTATAGGTCGTTATCCCTTGAGATAGGTACATGCTAATGTGGAATGATGCGATGATACTTCGTGATTATTATATGTTTATGTGCAATAAATATAACCTCATGGAATACCCTAAGGGCATTGTTGTAACTCTCGGATTGGGATCTTATCCTCAATTTCGTCGCCTCTAGTTCTGGTCCCTTTCTGAATCCTTGGGGAAGTTGTGTTGTCCACCCTTGTTTCTCCCCTATCTCTGTAACTTCTAATTCTTGCAATCCTTCAATGAACGCGGACATGAAAGAAAGAACTGACGACCAAGTGGCACCGGAACGACATAGCGGAAGCGTTGTGGGTCCATGACCCCTAGACTCGAAGGACGATGTCACCGATGACAAAAAGGATGAATATGCTTTCAAGACGACATGCATGCACAAGATTCTCCCAGTTAACTCAAGGAAAGGCGTTGTTCATTCAATCGTGGATTCTTCTACATCAATCGGAATTGGTGTAGTGCGATGGGCCTAGAACTGACTTAATTCGATGTGTTAATACTTGATGTGCTGAACTAGTAATGAATGATTGCCTGACTAACTTGTGCTTGTGATGATGTATCATGATGCTTGAGTGTACTGACCTGTTAGTAAATCGATTATGGGTTATATAGGTGGTGGTGTTTTCTTCTTGGGCATGAGTCGATTGATTCCTTGGTGGGGCAGGTCGGAAAGTGGCAGTTAAATTGAGGTCTTCAAGTTGGGTCATCGGTTGTGTGAGATGGGGTGCAGGAAAGGTGTGTCAACTTGGGTAGAGTCGAGCGAGTGGGATTAGTCGAAGCTAGTGGTCAGCGAGTGTAGTTGAGCTTCCAGGTAGGTCTTAGGTGAGAAGCGGAGTTAGTGTGGTAAGATTCCGAGGGAGAGGTCTTCGTTGGAGGTAGTGTGGGAAATAACATGTGCGGGTAGTGTAGCTCTACAGGTGGATGAGTGAGTTAAGAGTGGATCGGAGGGATTCTTGAGGGGATGTGTCGATAGATGGGTTAGTGTTCCAGGAAAGAGTGTCTAGATAGTCTAGGGGCAAATCGAGGGCGGCGTTGAGGATGATCGGTTAAGGAATGCCTAAGGAATCGTAGAATTTGGGACTAGGCTACATGTGCGGTGATTGGGAGCGGTATGGGTAAAGGATGAGGTTGAGGAATCGCTAAGGAAGAGTAGTATGAGCTTGCTTGGAAAATTGTTGATCTTGGATATTCGGTTGTTCATATCAGGGTTGTACGTGTGATGAGTATTTGGGGATTATTTAGATAGAATTGGTAGTGCTTAGAGAATTCGTGAGTGAAAGATTTCTAGATGCGTTGTTGGAGGATTTTAGCGAAGGGAATGAATCGGGAATTATGAGTAGAGGTTATTATGGCTATTGAGTCATTTGAGGATGTGGGATGAGTCTTCGAGGAAGGGTTGGTAACTAGCCAAGGAAGTCGTTGAGATTTCTAGTAAGATTGTGGGCTTGAGGTTGAGACAGGGAGATTCTGAGCTTGGAATTAGGAACTAGGCAGAGCGGGATGTATTGAGAACTTTGGAGGATGAAAGATTTTAGAAGGTTGGCGAAATGGCGGTACTTGGGGAACTCGGATGAGGACGATTTAGGGATTCTGCGGAAATGATGATCGGTAAAAGGAAGCGTTGGACGGGAAGGTGTCATGGGTAAGAAGTATGAGCTTGAGGCAATTTAGGAATATGAAGAGATGAGGAACTAGAGTAGGACGACTTGAGGATTTCGAATGGTTAAGGTTTAGTGAGATTGGGAATGCGGAAATTTTGAAATATGCTGAAACGAGGATCTAGAATAGGTCAGTAGAGGAGTCGTGGATGTTCAGGATTCGCGAGATTCGGAATGGGACAAGTAGGTAGGATCTGTGTTTGGTCATTGAGGATAGACGCGGGTGATGAGGAACTCGGTGATTCGTGGTTATGAGTTAGCACTAGATGAGTTTCGGCGTTGGAGTTGGTCGGGAGTGACAGGTGTGAGATGGTCAGTATGAGTTGGGTTCTTAGAGGTGGATGGTTAGTAAGAGTGGTAAGTGGTGCGGGATGTATGATCAGATTAGCAAGGTGATTTGAGATCTCTCTTTGGGAGATGATGGTCAGGCGGAGTCTTGAGAGCCTAGGAAGGGTAAGCGAGATTGTTAAGAAGCTTCTAGATTGGTCGTAAGAGCGGTTTAGTAAAGGACTTGAGATTTCTCTTAGAAGGTAAAGATGAGACCGGTAGGAAACCCCTAAGACGAGGGTGTGCTATAGAGGGTGTTGGTAGTCGGTTGAGTTGTTAAGGTTGTCGGAATAAGGGAATTGTGCGATTGGGAACCCCGAGATATGGTTTTAGGTAGTCGAGTAAGATTTGAGGTCACGATGTCTAAGTAGGCTGGTTCTTAGATGGCTTGATGGCATGGGAGTTGGGATATCTAGTAGTCGGATTGGGTATTTGGCCTTGATTGCGGATAGTTATGAAGCTAGAGAGTTTGTATATAAGCGAGATGCAATGGTATTTAGAACTAGAATCGAATTTGAGTTGGTTGACCTAGGTGAGGTTAATCTTGTCTTGAGAATTGTTGATGATGAGTGGCGATCGTGTTCTAATGTGGTTGGTAATTATAGGCATGTTTTCTCGAGGATGTAGCTTATGATTATGCGATACTTGGGACCGATTGATGTGAAAGTTCTATGTTATAGATGATGTTGAGTCTCTGATGTGTTCCATAGGCGATAGTGAATTGTTAGTACTAATATAGTTACCCCTGAACTCGATGAAATGCTGGTGTGCGGAGGTACTTGACTAACATCGGGTTAAGGGATTTTGAATGATGTCAAAAAGAACCAACTTGGACTTTGGGAAATTTGACGCGGTTGAGAATTTCAATGATTTTGAAACCAACCCTTTTCGAACTAAGATCCCCCTTGAAATTTTCTGACCGAGCTTGCACTGTGACGCCCTACAAAGTGGATACAAGCATTTTATAGGGGCCCTTATAGACTGCTTGCTAAGACCTAGTGGAGATGTTGTAATGCTTTTCGAGTTATGATATAACCGAGAAGTCGGGGTAAGGATGTGGTAAGGGCCCATATCACACCCTCGCTACGACCTATCATGGACATTATGATCATGACGATGACGCTGTGAGGATCTCATAGGGGCACTTATGAGGCACTTACGGGATCAATGGAATGGTCCTTGAACTCACCTACTTCCAACTTCATCCCCTACCTTGTTTTAGTTTTAGTCTCGGGGACGAAACTTGTTTTTAGAGGTGGATGATGTAAAGGCTCGGATTTTTAAATACTAATTTTTCGGGGAAAAGGAAAATAAAAATGAATTTAGAAGCGAAATTTAACGAAAAACTCGCTAACTCGGATTTTAGAACTCATAAACCGGATTTTTTACTTGAATAAAATTTTGAGAACTAACATGGCAACATCTTTCCTCGGAATTTCGAAAAGCTAACTAATCGAGAGAGCGGAAACTGGGAAAACTAACATTGGACCTAACGTCGAAAACTCAACCTACCGCTTCCGGGACCACAAGTTCTCGTCTTTTCTCCCATCCTTATCCAAAATTCAGCCACGGTCCCCTTGGAATTTAGATTTAAATTTGAAATGAAAGAAAATTGATTGTCTTTTTCCCTCTTTCCCCATCTAACCCAACACCCACAAATTACTTTCCCATTTCCCTTCCTTAGACCCCCTTGAATTGGGAACAAGACAAAGGCCCTTCCTTGTCCCTTTGACCATCCAAACTCAGCCCCAATTGCCCGTCAAATCCCCATAAAATCAGATTTCTTATTCACTTTCCACTACCCACAAAAACCAAGCACCAAACACACCCTAAGGCTCTTTCTTGTCCCTTTGCCGAGAGCAACAACTCCAAAGAGAACCCTTTTTTTTTTTCTCAGCCCATCGCCACCCCCGGCAACCTACTCTATCGCCAGTAGCCGCCACCTGAGCACCTCTAGGGGCAGCCAGCAGCCACTGGAGCCTCCTCCTCGCTCCTCTATTTTGGAAGAAGAAGCCAAGCACCTTACCTTCGCCTCCTTCGATTCCAGCTTCTCCGAGCACCATCCCATCACCTCTCTCGACGCCAGAAGCAGCAGAAGCTCCTCCCGGAGCAACCGTCGTCGCCGCTGCCACCGCCTCCCTCCCTCCTCTGTTCTCCCGACCCCGAGCAGTAAGACTCCGTTTCTTTTTCTGTTGCCTCGAAATCCTATAAAATCGCACCTTGAGACATTTTCTTTCGATCTAGGCCGAGGAACGCAGCCCTGAGTCTCCGGCGAGCTCAATCGCGCACCGACAAGATTTTTCGGCGAGTCGACGCCCTCGGTGAGCACCCCTAGCCACTCTTTAACTCCTTTTGCTCGAGTTTCTGTCTGATTTTGTCCCATTCTCGTTGGATCTAATCGAACTGACCGAAGAGTGAGAGAGGGAGCGCCAGAGAGAGAGAGAGAGAGAGCGAGCGGGATCGTCCGAGAGCGAAAAACGAGAACGAGAGAGAGAGAGAGAGAGAGAGAGAGAGAGAGAGAGAGAGAGAGAGAGAGAGAGAGAGTGGCAATGGCGCGAGTGTGATGGAACGAGCGTGAGGAAGAAGCTGAGCGCCGGCGACTTCCTTCGGGCGAGCGGGGGCAGAAAGCAGGAACGCTGGGAGGAGGAAGAAAACCTCCACGTGGGACCCACCTCCACCTCAGCTGCCCAGTCAGCGTGGGTCCCCCCCTTCTTTTTTTAAACCTTGCTTACGGATTCAGATGAAAGGGGAGAATGAAGAGTGCTTTTGGGCCTAATTCTTTGGGCCGGAAAATTCTGGGTTTTAAAAAGGAAATTTAATTGGGCCTAATTTACTAAAAGGTGTTCGATTTTGAAGTAATCAAAGGGGTGAACTCGGTTTTGGCATTTCATAAAATAAAAGGGGTTGGTTTGTAATTTTTATAAAATAAGGGCAGTTTGTTAATTCCATAAAGAGTTGATTTGATTAAAAGAAAATGGTATTTGAAATATTATATAATATTATGAGAGATTAAAATATAAGATATTATTTTAAGATTAAGATGCAAAATGTGATTTTGAGATTAAGGATACGGTGATTTAAAAATATGATATTATGAGACTTGGATTTTAGAAAAAGGAATTTGACGAACATTTTCCAAGGTCGAAATTTATAACTATTTGACTCGGACCTCTAAATGGTTTTCTGAACTAACTTGGGAATTATGTGATCGGTGACTAACTAGCATGATGATATGATTGATTGACTGATAGCATGTTTTGTGTGGACTAATGGCATGATTAGTTGACTAATAGCATGATGAAATGTTAAGATTTCATATCGTTCGACTTATGCCTTATGAGCTATGATTAATATGATGGATTGTGGAGATATATGAGTATTATTGCGAATATATGAATGTGATTGAACGGAATGAGGGGAATGATGTGGTCTTATGGAATGTGGCAACATGATGAGTGGTTGAACTTGATGAGATGATGATTATGATGTGGTTATACTTATTGAATGACGTGTGTTTATGTGATTGAGTGGCTAGATGTAGACTTACATATGTGTTCTAATATGTATCTAGGTGATAAATTGTGATTATGATTGGTGTATGTCGGATCTTCTATTATGTTGTTCTGCATAGCCAGGTGAGTTCCTATATGAGCTCACTCAGATTAGAAAAAGAGATTTCCCTGCTTGTAGCCATGTGCATACTAGGTGCTTGCATTCATAATAAAGCATGTCATGTAGTATCCTGCTAGGATTGCACTCATGATTGAACATTCGTTTACTCATTGCTTTTGTAAACAGAACGGCAGTTATCTGTGAAGTAACTAGAGTCTTTGCTAGGGTTATAGGATGACCCAGTCCCATCGGGTCCCGTCCTGAGTCAATCGAGTCATAGAACTTTCTGCCTGCGGGCTTTATTTTATTGTGGATACGGGTTGGGCATGCGTGCCGTCCGATTATTATGGAATGCATTCACGAGCTGGCCAGTCTCCTCCCTATCGGAAGGGGGTGGAGGTAGGAGAGGGATATACCATTTGGTATTCGGTGCTAAGGCCTTATTATATTTATGCACTTGATCTTAGGAGCATGTTAGTGTGTTAATATTCCGTCTTGCATCTAGAAGCATCTTTATCAGGACTAGCGTGTGTATGTGTCTGCTGGTTTGGGATTACATTGCGTAGGGCTTCGATCTGACACCGCCCCGCATACATATTTTTTTAGGTTTATTTTGCAACATGATTGTTCCTTAGTTCCGTGGCGTGGGAACTCTCTTCGGCGATTGCGAAGAAATGGTCCAACCCCACTAACACTGCCTATTAGTTTTTGATAAATACGCTTATTGATTTGGTTTTGACCCGGCTCTGTCGTGGTACCCTCTTGTATTACACTTTGATTCCGCTATTTGCATGATTACCCCGGGGATTTCCCCGGGGATTCCAACGATCCCTTCGAATTTGGGTATGAAATCCCACTTTGAAAATATTATATTAGACTTTCAAACCTTCAACCTGTACTCGGGGCGCAAGATCCTAACGAGGGGTTTCATCCCTCGAAACGTAACCCGAGAATCATAATCCCGGGCCATTACAGTACAGTACACGGTATGGAAAACTCAAATATCGTGGTACCGACGGTACCGATTATATATGTATTTAAAAAAAATTGCTAAATGAGTAAATGTCCTACTGATATTTTGTTTATTAAAAAAAAAATAGCGGCTTCTTGTTGTTCCAATCCCTACTTTGAGTCTCTTGTCTCCCGTGTCTTCTTCTTTCATCTTCACAGTTCACATCTGCGGCCGCCGACTGCCAGTCCTTCACCTAGCCCTGGATATGAGGATCTCCAGTCACCCCCGTCCACGGCCGACGAGACAGGACAAGCATCTCAAGTCTCGACTCGCTCTCAAATCTGTAAGTTTTCGAATCCTTGGATTTCGATCTCTTCTCTCAAATCAATTTGAGATTTCATTTCAATGATTCGATCTCGCTTCAATCCAAAACGATCTAAGAAGAACTCCTCCTGTTAGAGATGCGAATGAGACCAAACAAAAGTGTCCCACATCGGAAAGTTGAACATAACAAGCCCTAGTATATGAGTCGGTGGGCTACTCTTTCTATTGCCAATTGGTTTTAGAATGGAACCTCACTCGGATTGTGTGCTAGGCTACTAGCGCATGTACGCCCGTGCACACGACCCCCGGTCATCGGTCCCAGTCGGACTTTGATACATCCCAATAGCACTGCAGGCCAGCGGTATAGCAGGAATCTATCTCATGTGGGAAGTGCAGACGAAAATCCAAGGAAGCTTCTTCCTGTACGGAGCCGCCCTGAAAGCACCACCTTGATTTCATCAAGTCCCGACCCCAGACTTCACGCCCACAAAAACCTCCGAGAAACGCCGAAAAGTTTTTTTTTGTGATAAGGAAAGATTTCGGCTGGCAGAGACCTAGCCGATCGCATCCTGGCGGATTAGGTCTAAAAGACCCGAGTTTGTTGCAAGAGCATGTCCCCGCATAGAACGGCCAAGATGTGCACCCTCATCGGCCACTCTATTTCCAATGTGGGGGCCTTGAAAGTGTTGAATGATTGTTTTGATATCTCTCATAGTCAGTTCAATTTCCCATGGACATTTTCCTTTATTTGCGAGGTAGTTGATGATGATTTGTGGGTTTTGATGGGATTTTTAAGGAGGGAAGTGAGGGGAAAATGAAATTAGTGTTTGGATGGACAATTAAGAGGAAGAGATGGGATTGTAAACGTGGGTAACTGTCCAATATGATAGGATTTCACAACCCATCAAATAGGTGGAATTTGATGGGAAAGTAAAATTCCTCCCCTTCCCTTCACTTCCTTTCCCTTCTCCAATTTCTCATTCCTTCCTTCCTCTAAAAATTCCAGTTGCCAAACAGAGGGTAACTTTAGTTAGACCTTCTCTCAAGTAGACCCGAGCAAACGCGGGCGCGGGCTGTGCTTGGGATGGGCTTTAGCCCAAATTTTGTCCCGGGATTGCGGACACGGGCCGAGCTAATCCCGCTTAACGGGTTGAAAACATTGTCCGAGCCCGTTCGCTATTGCGGGCACGGACGACCTGCGGGTACCCGCCAAATTTTACCTTAGGATTAAGACTGTTTGAGTATGCTGTTATTTTTTTTAATACGTAACAACAGTATATTTTGTTTGAGGTTTTTAAAAAAAAAAAATTGTCAAACATGCACTTTTTTTGACAAATTTGTAAAATGTCCTCTTTTTAGACAAATTAGTAAAATGTCCACTGTATAACCCTAATTTAATCCAATCTCACATTTCAGGGAGTTACAGATCTCTCCTTCTCTCTTCAATTGATCTCGCACAGATCTGCTTGTTCTTCTCCCGCCGCCCACGATCTAAATGAATTTTGTCTTCTGCCGCATCATTGGAGAGGACGAAGGACTCCGGTGGATAATCCGAAGGTTGATCGACGACCAGAGGATTCACTCCCGTGGATCTGTAACTCTCGCTCCGCCGATTCCAATTTCGATGGTTTTGCGTTCAATCGGTGCCATAGCGGATCTGTAACTTCCTCTCCGGTGAGATCAAGCGAGCGGCGAGAGCGAGCAGGTCGAGGGCGTGTGTGTGTGCAAGGACGAGTGTGGAGGAAGCGCGGAGGAGGTGAGATCCGGGGCGGCGAGATCTATGCAACTTCAAATCCGATTCAATCGCCGCCTCCGCCGAAGCTTCTGGTCTCGCCCCCTGCTTCGCTCTCTTCCAACGCCACCGGTTCTCCTATATTGCCGACGGAAGATCCGCCTTGGATCTCGATGGTGTCGCTGGGCGGATTCCTGCACTGTGTTGTCGTTGGCGGTGGCCTAGTAGGAGTCGAGTTCAGTGGCGAATATGGAGGAACGTCTCAAGGTGGCGTCGGTGCTCTTGTTGGCTCTCTCTCGATCAACTGTTGCTCTCCTTAAGCTTCTCAACAGGTAATTACAAGTTACAACCTGCTCTCAATTTCAATAGTAACTGAAAATTGTCGATGAATCTGGATTGCTGGAATTGATTTTAGGTTTCAGTGTAACTTGCTTTTCCAAGGCATGTTGTTGAAACGATTGGTATGTCACTGCATTTGCAGCTTTAATTTTTCACTGCTTCAAGGCGAACCAGTTGTGGCAATGTATGTTGATAGATTTGTTTCCCATTGCTCTCCTCTTAGCTAGGTTAGTGAGATGAATTTGCTGGTCATTGTGTAGTTGTAGAATTGTTAGTTGTCTTTGCATTTGACTGGTGCGCATTTAACATCTAGCACTTCCTTATGAAGTGGAGCTAATATTGCAGGGGACCAAAGCATTTTGTAGTGGGGGTGTCCAGACAGCCAGGGGCGAGGATGGTCCTCTAGATTTGCAAGCATTGGTCAGCTGAGTGTGTTAGATAATAGGGTACTAGTATTAGCATGTTTTACCTCTAGCTGATGCTTAAGTTGAGTTGTTTTTGTGGCCTTTTATCTCTTCCAGATGCAGATTCGCACACTTCCGAAACCAGTGATAGCAATGGTAACGGGACTGAGTTAATTAATATTAGGGTATTATTTTTTATATATTTAGAGAGACAATTGCACCCAAAATTAACTACTGCGATTTGAATTATAAAGCTTTCATTTGAAACTCAGCCATATGAATGGACCGTTTGTACCTAATGTTATGCAGTTTCTTTAGAACAAGGTTGTTGTGAAGCTTACACGGGCTGAATTTGGCGAACTTGCTAGTGTACTCATAAAGGCATTATATGTTGGCAAGAATCTTGTTTGCACTGAATGCCTTTGTTTTGAGCTATTCATTTGGCTGTGGAGTTATTGAGTTTCCTACTCGAATGATTTTAGCCTATTAGCTCAAATGGGAGAGCATTATGCTCGTGCACAAAGATGTGGGTTCGAATCCCATAGAGGCAAATTGAATTGTGATTAAAAGGTGCATTTTTAGTTTGAATTTTACCTTGTGTTTGAATTGTGATTTTTTCTTGAATGGGTTTTGTGCTGACAGAAGGTGTTGGACTAGATAAATGGGTTTTGTGCTGACATAAGGGGTTGGACTCTTGAATGTAAGTTTGCTTGTATGTAAGTTTGCTTTGTGTCCGCTTTCATCACCCTCAACCCTCTGAACACATGCCTGCAAATGCACACACAAGGATTGGAATGTTATCTTATGAAGCTTAGCCTTAAAAATGGATTATCAGTACAAATCAAATGGAATAGGAGGTTCAAGATGATTTACCTGGTACTCAAATAAGGGCTTTGCACACTTGGGTCTACATTTGGTTGTATGCTGGAAAATAAAGACGTTATTTGCTTCTTCAGCTTGACTTGATGAATGAATGTCGAGGAACTTGATTCCTGCTCACTGTTTGCTGATGCTGAGGACTTTATTGGCTCAGGTGTCCCCAACTCTTCATTCAATTTGCTTCTCAATTTGCGGGTTCGTTCGCCTGCTACCCGGTTGTTCTCTTGTTGCATTGCCAGTACTTGACCTTAAAACTTTGCTGCCCGGAGACTGGTAAATTGCATCTGATAACCTATAGCGTCATTGTTTAGTACCTTTTGTTATTTGAATCTTGCAGTTCCTCTTTTCGTCCCAAATAGACTATAAACACAGCTTGTATCTCAAAGTTATTACTTAGGAAGACGACTCGATTGTAACTAATATCAGTGTCAGCACTAATTGTAACTAAAGATTCAGTCCTTTTCAATGAGTTCTCTCAAATAAAGATTCAGTCTTTTTCTCACTTTGGTTCATGAATTGTATGCAAATTAACCTATCATGGTAGAGAGGCACATGAACTCTCAAAACTCTTACAACAGAGTCGTGCAACTCTTAAAATAGAGTCGTGCAACTCTTAAAACAAGAGTCGTGCAACTCTTACAACAGAGTCGCGCAACTCTTACAACAGAGTCGTGCAACTCTTAAAATAATATTGAGAGAAAATAAAATCATATTGAGAACAAATTCACAAGTCTCGATTGTTGTGCAAAAATAACTATAGTTGATCAAAAATAAGATGATGTTGAGCAAAATTTCTTTATCTAGCTTGTGGTAGTTCTATAGACTTAGTTATTCATCTTTTTTTTTTTTTTTGATGTTTTCATAAATACTTGATGTTGAGCAAATATAATCTATTGTTGAACAAAAATAAGATCATGTTGAGCAAATTTCCATCAATCCCCTATGTTGTGCAATCATAGTCTATTGATGAGCAAAAATAAGATCATGTTGAACAGAGTTTCACCACCCCTCCCTCTCCCCCCGTTGTGCAAATTTCATAAATTAAGGGTTGTGTCAGTATCTTTTCTATTTTGTTAATTAGAGAAAACAATGAGTGTCAGCGATGTTTGAAATTTTAGTGCTAATAGAGTTATAAATGAATCAAATTGATCCATTTATGAATGATTAATAGCTCAAATTTTAGAAATTAAGGGTTGTGTCAGCATCTTTTCTATTTTGTTAATTAGAGAAAACAACCAGTGTCAATGATGTTTGCAACCAGTGTCAGATGGATCTTATTCAGTCTTTGGTAATTTATATGCTCGTAAATGAATAATGTGGTTTTGGAAACAGATTTTGATTCAAGTTCACATGCTCCATGCAGATAATCGTTTGGGCAGATCCTAAATTGCTTGCTGGTTGTAAGCAATATCTTTAAATTGATTTTGTTTCAACAGGATTAAATACATTATAAGATTTATTCGAGGGTTTAACATCTAAATAGATCATTTTGACTTGTACTTTATCTAATGGGTTTGGACATTTGATGAAACTGTGATGACGAATCAATATTATAACCATGCTGACAAGATTTTTGCTCCTACTGGAGCTATATGTTGTTGGTGAAAATTTAGCTATTAGGAGTAATAGGTTACTATTGGGGACTTTAAAAAATTTAGCTATTAGGAGTAATAGACATATATCAAATCTGATCGACGAATAACAAGAAGGCTCAACGAGATGGAGCAGACATTGAAGTTTAAGAGTCAAGAGATTCATAATCTCCAATGAAAAGCAATGTTGTTGTCATTCAACGTCAAGAATATACATACAAGTTCAAGAATCAATAAAGATGTGAGCACTGAGACGAGGCCGTCTATGAGATCAGATTCTAGGGCAATATATACCTGAAAAGAAGTTCGGTATCTATTTTTTCCGTGTTAGCACTTTTTTTCTTCATGTCAGCACATTTTTTAGAGTTGCACAACCATATTTTAGAGTTGCACAACTTTAGTTTAGAGTTGCACAACTTTAGTTTAGATTTGCACAACTGTATTTTAGAGTTGCACAAGTGTATTTTATTTGTGTCAGCACCTCCAAGAAACACTTTTCATTCTATTTGTCTCCAATTCAAGTGGCTCAGTGCTTCAACCAAAGTTTACACAACCAACAACACGATAGCCTATACGGGATTTGAACCCGTATCTTTGTGTTTGTACACAACGCTCTACCGATTTGAGTTAATAGGCTTCACAAAATAATATAATAAGATGGGTGGAGATTTATTACCAATATATATGTCATTTGTCTTAAACCCTGCATGTTCACTGTTTTCTCAGTGGTATAGGGTCCCTTCCCTATACCCCAGATGGTCAAAATTCAAAGACTTCACTTAATAGTAGGAGTAAACAAAACTAAAACAAGTGATATGCTAAAGATATGAAGTCCTCAAACAATCTCAAGTGTGTTGTGTTGTGTAAACGTGCAAAAATATTGGTTCTCCCTAAACTAAAAACAAAACATCTTTAGACTGCCGACCGGTCAATTGAGCATTGCTAATGAATCTGTAAAAATAAGGAGCATGAAGTCCTCAAACAATCTCAAGTGTGTTGTGTTGTGTAAACGTGCAAAAATATTGGTTCTCCCTAAACTAAAAACAAAACATCTTTAGACTGCCGACCGGTCAATTGAGCATTGCTAATGAATCTGTAAAAATAAGGAGCATGAAGTCCTCAAACAATCTCAAGTGTGTTGTGTAAACGTGTCATAATCAGTAAATATATGTGCAAATAATTTTTTGAAAAAAAATCCAGATCAAGAATCACCAAAAGTAACATTTTCAGTGGAGGAAAAACAAGTAAACCGATAGTCGGTACTTAATTGCTCAACTACTTTGGTAACATCAAAACCACATGGAAGATGGAACCTATACCTATATATATCATGTGAGAGATCGGACAAGACGAAACTCAAAGCTCTATAGGGGGGAATACTTACTGATACAGATGCAAATGCAGAAGGAAGAGCTGTGAGTGAACAGCCACAGATCAGATTAACTTGCTCCTTGACAGAGTGAATGACTTCTAAAACCACATGGAAGATGGAACCTATACCTATATATATCATGTGAGAGATCAGACAAGACGAAACTCAAAGCTCTATAGGGGGGAATACTTACTGATACAGATGCAAATGCAGAAGGAAGAGCTGTGAGTGAACAGCCACAGATCAGATTAACTTGCTCCTTGACAGAGTGAATGACTTCTGCCTGTAATCCAGGATTGCAACCACCAAAAGTGGGACATATACTGCCGAAATAAGAACTGCGACATTAGCATCGCAAATAGAAAAACATCGACAATAATGAGGGACTTTGACACATATTAGGCAAAAGTTACCTTCAAATTGTCAATGGAGAAATTAGGGAACAAGAAAGAGGAGTTATATTCATAAACCTAAATTACTTGGTAGTTTATATTTTTTCGTTACTCATAAGTTTGATGATTGGAAGACACCTCCCCATTCCCACACTAGTGCTAGGGATGAAAACACCAGAGGAATCATTAACATAAAGCATCTAAAAGTGTCAAAAAGGATGGAGTCAAATGAGTCTATAGTTAAACCGCTACAAATTGGGAAAGCAACCAATAGACCATATAGACACCTTTTTGCATCATCCCACAAAGAACGTAGCAGATGGAAAATAGGAAAGCATAAACTGAGTGCAGTCAACGTGGGGTTCTTTTACCTTAATTGGAGATTTGGTCTTATCATGAGGCCAAATCGCTGCCATGACAGTGCTTGTGTGAGCCCAAGTGAGAATGATCTATCAGGACATTGCAATGTAGGGGTAATACGTGTTCCCCATTGGTTCTGGACCATACCAAAAGGGTATATTGGTTTTGAAAAAATATAATATGAAGTCCATAAATAATGAAACAACGAGTTCAAAAAAGGGGACCTCTTAACTTACTTTACATGAGAAGCTGAACTTCATTTCTCCAGGATATTGACCCTGAGCTTGAAGTAAACCTCCGTTAATAGGAAGAAACGCGCTAGTGGTAAGCCCTTCCCCTGCTACATAAGTTAGCTGCCCATTCGGGAACTGCAAATCCAGGAATGACTGCAGCAGACAAACGTTGACAGTCTTAGCCAATCCATCACTACAAGTTCAGATCTGACATTCTGGATATTAATAATACGCTAATCTTATTGTGAAAGGAGAACAATAACCACTTGGTATGTATGATGCAGAAAGAATAAACACTCGACCCAAAACATTCATTTTCAATCCCATGTTTTAATTTAACGAATTTAAATATATTGCTTATAGCCTTCTACTACAAGACGGTCAAGACCCACATATGTTGCAGCTTATGCGCGAATTTAGTATTCCGAACTTGCATAGGCCAAGAATCACCAAAAGTAACATTTTCAGAGGAGGAAAAACAAGTAAATTAAGAATAAAATAAATTTGCTGAAGTACCAAAAAATAAAGGCCAAAATGCCAAACAGATAACTTTCACAAACATGAAAACCAGAATGAAAAACAAACCTCAACAATCGAAGAGGCAGCTGCAGCTGCAGTTTGGTCTTGTGGGATAGTTCCCGAAGAAATGAAGAACAAACCTCAAAAGGTGGAACTTGTGCAGGTCGTAGCCACTTGCATTCTGTTTCAGCAGCAGTTGGTGGGCACCCTTTGATTTGAGGTCTATCAGATCAATAACATAATGCAGTTTTAGAGAAATAAATAAGTCAATATCAAATTCAAGCAATGAGCAAGCAAAGCACAAACAAGATCACCAAGGAACACATTTCACTAAGCAAAGCACAAACTAGATCACGAAAAACACAATAATGCTGACATCAACCCAATTGTGCAAACTGCAAAGGGACAATGATGATACAACTATGGCTCTGCACTTTTTTCAACTAAACAACCCTATCTTATTGAGCATTAATGCATTCCTCTGGGTTGTGCAGCTCTAAGCTCGAGTTGTGCAGCTCTAAGCTCGAGTTGTGCAGGCACAAGCCATCAAACCCATCCAACACATCCGGCAGGCAGCGCAATCAGCTCATCCACAACTTACAGAATCAATACTCAGAGCTAATATTGCAACATATTCCTAAATATTTCAAGTAGCCTTTCAAATAACCCTATCTTATTCTCTTGAGACTCCATTTGCACACTACAACCCAGATGAATGCATTAAAGCTTAAAGCATGAAGGAGACAAAAGAGATGCATCTCTTGGATGAACAAGAATATAAGACACAGAGGTTGTAGGTTGGATAGCAAGAACAAAAATTATAATCATGAAACGCAGGGATATACAGTGATGAACAAACATGGGCTCCTGATCTGTCAATACACGTATAAGGCAAACATATCTTGTATGCACTCATGTTTCACATATGTACACAAGCTGATCATCATGTTTTAGCAGACAGACAACACTAAAGTGCCTCAAAACACATGTACATCATCATGTTTTAGCAGCTGATCGAGCAACCAAAGCATACACAATTCAAGTGAACAAATGCACCTTCAACAAATATAATCCAAAAGCATTTCAGGTCAATTAATATCATACAGGTTCAAATGTTTATAGTACTATACCCAATCAAAACTTCATAATCTTCTAGCCAGAGGCATCAGTAGTTGCATATCATATCAAATTTCTAGTTTTTAGTAGCAAGCAAGAGAAACAAGGCAGGAACTCACTTGCCTGATTTTTTCCAAGTATCTTCAGTTGCTTCTTCATCAGCTCCGCTTCCTTCTTCAGCCTGTTCTCCAACACTCTCAGCAGTGTCTTCAGCCTGTTCTTCATCGATCGCTCGCTCGACCTTGACCTCACTCGCTCCGGTCGCTCGACCTCGCTCGCTGGTTTGACCTTGCTTGCTCGCTCGACCTCTGCACCATGACAACCATGACAACCAGAAGGGGAGACCTAATTGCAACACTCCTCAAGATCAGAAGGAATTAGGATGAATTGCGCCTTCAAGCACCAAGTTCATAAGATTACTAATTATTCAATTTCAAGAAACTGAAAAATGAAACTCACCGAGTCTGGATTGAGAAGCGGGAACCGAGAAGAGTGAGGAATCAACAGATTAACAATGGCGGATTGGAGAGAACGGCAAGGAATCACCGACGCCTCTTGAAATCGAATTTCTGGCGAAAATCGCACACAGATCGGATCGCCTCTTGAGATCAGCGTCCGCCTTCGTTACAAAGCCACCGGAGGCTTTGTTCAGCGGATCTTCGCTGCAATTAAACGACAGATCTGAGATTTAGGAGGAGAAACTAAACAACAGATCGGATCGCCTCTTGAACGACAGATCTTCGCTGCAACTGATCGAGTTGATGGAGGCGTCGAGTTGATGGACGCCGAGGAGAAGGAAGGCGAGAAGAGCGGCAGAGGGAGCGCGCAAGAGAGAGCGTGCGGAGAGGGAGAGGCGGAGAGCCGGAGGAGAGAGAAACACGGGTTTATATTTAGGACATTTCACAAATTTGTCCCAAAATGTGGACATTTCACCAATTTGTCCCTATTTCGTGGCTATTTCGCAAATTGCCCCTTTTAAAAGGATCCGGATTCTCTCCTAATGAGAGGTTCCTAATATCTACCTAATGATTTAATCTCAACCCTCGAATAAAATGTGTGGTTAAGATTGCATCATTTTAATTAATCCTGAATTATCACAAATCTATCTCTATCATCTGCCTTCTTACTCTTTATTGCTCCTTCACCACCTCCGACTGCCTCCGACCTCCTCTCCCACCGCACGCCCCCCTCCTCCCTCTCCCTGCAGCACCGGAGTTGCAAGATGTACTAATTTGTCTATTCTGAATTTCAATTTTTATAAGCTTCCAAAGAAATCAATGGACAAACAAAACGATCGAATACATAAAGATTTGACAAAAGGGTAGTAAATGAGCAACTATTACATCTCTGTACATCTATAGATAAATCTCTGAAGATTTGAGGAAGCAAAAATTAAACCTAGAAAGAAGTCGAGAGAAAAATCGAGATGGACTTTTGTTCAAAGAAACTTCAATCAATTGTGAACCTGGATTCCTTCTCCCTGCACCAACTGGCACTCCGCGTCATCGTCCCCTTCCTCCTTCTCGAACGCCCTGGTCGGAGTCTCCGCCGCCGTGTCCTACTTCTCCGGCGTCAGGATCCCGTCCACCATCGCCGCGCTCTCCTCCGCCATTGCGAAGAACCCCGCCACCTTGCTCTCTTGCTCGATCTTCTCGTTCTCCTACCCCCGCCGTTGCATTGGCTGTCGGTGGTGATTTGACGGATCTCTGTGATAACTTGATCTCTGTCTTCTCGCTCTGCTGAAGCGAATGGAGGACGATGTTTGTTGGGACGGGTCTCTATCTTCTCGTCCTCCTCCACCGCCGCCACGAGGACAGTGTTTGCTCGAACTTCTCGTCCTCCGCCGCCGCCGGCCTTTGACGGATCTCCGCCTTCCTGAGTCCTGACTGTTGGTGTTGACTTTTCTTTTTGAGTAATAAAAAAAAGAGGGGTGGGATCGAAAAAGGAAGGGGATGGGTTTTTGGTGGGCTCCAGTGAGAGGTTTAATCTAAACCATCCATTTAATCTTGATGGCCTAAATTATTCTATTAGGTAAATCTAAGGAAATCTTCCTTAGGAGAGGATCCGAGTCCCTTTTAAAAAACCCTTACTCCCACTATACACCTATTCTTATTTGTTTTAGTTTATATGTCTAATGACATTGATTATTCCAACCGAAGTAATATATTGTATGTTTAATTAGTCAATTACGTACACATTAATTTCAACGTCTCTTAATCTCTAATGCATGTTTAATTAGGCTCCCTTCTATACTCTCTAATGCATGTTTAACTAGGTAAGTCATACCCATGCTACGCACGGGATATATTAGTTTTGATATTTTTATATAATTATTTAAGAGATTATTTTATGTTATATTGTTCCCTTATCTAAACTATATATGCACACAATCGGTAAATCTTGATTATATATATAATACCTTGATATGCCTTTAAAATATAAGATTAGTATTGTAGTAGTTGATCGAACATATATACATCTCGATAACTACTTTTGTACGTGTTTTACTATAGCATCTCAAAAAATTCTGCATGATTTACTTCAAAAATTGAAAAGAAGAATAAGAAGAAGAGAGAATGTAATGTTTACTAAAATTGGTAAATTTAACCATACCTCTTTGAATTAAACTTTGCCTTGTTTTGTTCCAATGCATGTATAAATCCTGCAAAAATATGAATTTAAGATAATCAACGCTTGTATGGGAGAAAAAAAAATTAAAGTGATTCTCCGATATATATTTTTTTCCAAAAATTAAAATCAATTATTATAAGCTTCTATAATTTTTAAAAAAAATTATGCAAAACCCAATGCATATGAATTTGAACATAAATGATAAAATAAAATAAAAAAACTCTAAATATTGGAAGTTGAGAGTGGAGGAGGATTAGAAAAATTGGTTGGAGCAATTGAGTAATCTCCCAAATGAAAATTGGAATGCAAATGGTAAGTTGATGCTTTATAATCTCTAAATAAATCTCTTAAAATTAACTTTTTCCACTCTTATGTCGTAGAAGTTACTGGTCATGGTTTAATATGGCCTTTGATCTCTTTTGGAATTAAGAAAAAACCCAACTAATTAATAAATATCTATTGTGAGAACAATATGTTATGCAATTATATTCCTCTTTCCGTTACAATTTGTTAGAGAATACTTATCAATTGTTAAATTAACAAAGGGGGAAGATAAAAAAAAAATACACAGTAGAAGATAAAGAGTTAAAAATGAGTGTTAATTATATAAGTATATATATTGATCACTGAGCCAATTAAATCTCCACTATTGATTTTACTTATTTTAATTTGGAAAAAAGAATATCAAAATTGTGTATTTGTATTAATTCTTTTGTTTATGTTACAATAATTTTATTTATTTTTAATTTTGCAAAAGGAATATAAAAATTGTATATTTGTAGTTTTTTTTGTTCTCGTTACAATGTGTTGGATAAATTAAACTTAATTGTTGAAATATAAGGAGTTAGAAGATAAAGAGTTAGAAACGTGTGTTAATTAGGTATGTATTAATAAACTTTGATTGAGTCAATTAAATCTCCACATTTAATTTTATTTATTTTTAATTTTGATAAAGTAACATAAAAAATGTATGAAGTCAAATGTAAAAACTCCACAATTAATTTTATTTAATTCAATTTTGCTAAAGTATCATAAAAAAAATGTAGGAAGCAAACGTAAAAATGAAGTAATTTTTTAAAATTTTATTTCTAAACGTGTGCTAAGTTTAGGTTTAATTAGATTGGATTTGGACTAAAAATGGTGCAATAAATGGAGCAAAAAAAATTGATTGGTAAATATAAAAATATATGAACAAAAATGATTTTAGAATTTTTCATGAATCATTAATGTTAAAAGTCATTAAGGTGTCTTTGTTTTAGTTTATATGTCTAATGACATTGATTATTCCAACCGAAGTAATATATTGTATGTTTAATTAGTCAATTACGTACACATTAATTTCAACGTCTCTTAATCTCTAATGCATGTTTAATTAGGCTCCCTTCTATACTCTCTAATGCATGTTTAACTAGGTAAGTCATACCCATGCTACGCACGGGATATATTAGTTTTGATATTTTTATATAATTATTTAAGAGATTATTTTATGTTATATTGTTCCCTTATCTAAACTATATATGCACACAATCGGTAAATCTTGATTATATATATAATACCTTGATATGCCTTTAAAATATAAGATTAGTATTGTAGTAGTTGATCGAACATATATACATCTCGATAACTACTTTTGTACGTGTTTTACTATAGCATCTCAAAAAATTCTGCATGATTTACTTCAAAAATTGAAAAGAAGAATAAGAAGAAGAGAGAATGTAATGTTTACTAAAATTGGTAAATTTAACCATACCTCTTTGAATTAAACTTTGCCTTGTTTTGTTCCAATGCATGTATAAATCCTGCAAAAATATGAATTTAAGATAATCAACGCTTGTATGGGAGGAAAAAAAAATTAAAGTGATTCTCCGATATATATTTTTTTCCAAAAATTAAAATCAATTATTATAAGCTTCTATAATTTTAAAAAAAAATTATGCAAAACCCAATGCATATGAATTTGAACATAAATGATAAAATAAAATAAAAAAACTCTAAATATTGGAAGTTGAGAGTGGAGGAGGATTAGAAAAATTGGTTGGAGCAATTGAGTAATCTCCCAAATGAAAATTGGAATGCAAATGGTAAGTTGATGCTTTATAATCTCTAAATAAATCTCTTAAAATTAACTTTTTCCACTCTTATGTCGTAGAAGTTACTGGTCATGGTTTAATATGGCCTTTGATCTCTTTTGGAATTAAGAAAAAACCCAACTAATTAATAAATATCTATTATGAGAACAATATGTTATGCAATTATATTCCTCTTTCCATTACAATTTGTTAGAGAATACTTATCAATTGTTAAATTAACAAAGGGGGAAGATAAAAAAAAATACACAGTAGAAGATAAAGAGTTAAAAATGAGTGTTAATTATATAAGTATATATATTGATCACTGAGCCAATTAAATCTCCACTATTGATTTTACTTATTTTAATTTGGAAAAAAGAATATCAAAATTGTGTATTTGTATTAATTCTTTTGTTTATGTTACAATAATTTTATTTATTTTTAATTTTGCAAAAGGAATATAAAAATTGTATATTTGTAGTTTTTTTTGTTCTCGTTACAATGTGTTGGATAAATTAAACTTAATTGTTGAAATATAAGGAGTTAGAAGATAAAGAGTTAGAAACGTGTGTTAATTAGGTATGTATTAATAAACTTTGATTGAGTCAATTAAATCTCCACATTTAATTTTATTTATTTTTAATTTTGATAAAGTAACATAAAAAATGTATGAAGTCAAATGTAAAAACTCCACAATTAATTTTATTTAATTCAATTTTGCTAAAGTATCATAAAAAAAATGTAGGAAGCAAACGTAAAAATGAAGTGATTTTTTAAAATTTTATTTCTAAACGTGTGCTAAGTTTAGGTTTAATTAGATTGGATTTGGACTAAAAATGGTGCAATAAATGGAGCAAAAAAAATTGATTGATAAATATAAAAATATATGAACAAAAATGATTTTAGAATTTTTCATGAATCATTAATGTTAAGAGTCATTAAGGTGTCTTGGGACACAATTTTTAAAGGTATAATATAGAAGATATATAGATAGATAGATAGATAGATAGATAGATAAACACGTTAAGCATGAAGGATAAAAAAGTGGCTTTGAGATTTAAGGGTTGTGAGATTTCTACACCATAATTTTTTTATATAATTAATAATTTATATTATATTATATTATATATATATAAATAATACGGTACCCGTTACGGGCATAGCGGCCCATAACGGGTAGATTGGCCTACCCAATCCCGTACCCGCTGCGGGCGCGGGCCTGGCTTAACGGCCCACTTGGACTTTCCACTCTATCCAAACCTGTCCAACAAGGCGGACGGACGGGACGGACCGACCCGCATTTGCCCAGATCTACCCTCAAGGCTTATCCCAAAGTCAAAGGTTCCCTTCCCAATCACTGATAATATACCCCGTTGTTCTTTCATCCTTTATTGAATAAGATCCATCGAAGTTTCGTTTTATTAGTTTTCTCCATTTTATTTTTAATTTGTTGATTTGTTGATTTTTCGACTAGATTTATCTTTTGTATGTTCAATTCTTGAATCTAGTAGAGAAGGTCACGCTACTCATGAAAAAAAAAAAAAAAAAGAAACTACGTGTTTCACCCCGGCATATGACAGGTAACAGCCTAACAGGTTTTAGCCGATTTTGCTCCTGCGCAGAGTAGACGACGAAGGGCTCGGTCGACGACGGTTACCAGCCTGGACTTCGCTTCACTGTTTCCACATTGTCGAAGAAAAAGGTAAACATTTTAGGCTTAAAACTGGTTTAGGGTATTTTGACGCAGCTGTGGAATTAGGTTTAGGTGTTTTTAAATTGGTCCTGGGTTTTGATTGAATTTGTAGAGAACTTAACGAGGGCGATTCTGAATTCAACCCTATATTCCCCTCTTTCTGTCTTTGATGGTGAATTTGTGCCTGCACAAAGCATCAGATTTGCTTCATTTCTACACTTGTCATGCTTATAAAAATTGAGCCTTTTGGATTGGTATGAAATTATTATTATCAAGCCTTTAAGTTATTATCAAGCCTTTAAGTTTAGGAGAATGAACTTCACCAATTACAGTTTAGGGGGCTAATTTTTCGTGTTGGAGAAGTTTAGTGACTGAGTTGTGCTGAGATAAAATTTGCATATCTGCAGATGGGGTTTGAAGATTTTCAGACCATATATGGTGAGATCAAAGCGGAGTGGGCAACGTCCAATACTCATACTGCGTTGAATCCCTTTTTGTTTCATGTGTGTGCTGCCGATGCCTCTCATTTGAAATTTCATGTCACCGATTTTCATTCTTCTACTTGGGAGGCTGTTCTGTCAAGTCTCCAGCTTGATGACATGGTTAGTAAGATCAAATGTTAGGGTGGAAACCCCCTTCTTATCCCTTTTCGGCCCTGAATTTATTGCTGGTTGTTCTCCATTATTGTCATGACGTTGAAAGAAAGACAACTGACAATGGGTTGAAGGAGAACGATAGAGCAATATGTATGATCTAGTCTTGTTGCTCCATCTCCGAATGGGAACATACAGGTATATTTAGGACCATATGGAGGCTACATCAAGCATTAAATAACCTTAATGTTAGTCTATTGGTGTTTATGGTGATGGTTTAACATCTACATTAAACTCAGTATGTTATAAGAATTTTGAGATTGTAGCAACTTCAAGGAATTTGTTGCTTGTAGCAGTCAGATGAACGGGGTTTGATTGGGTAAAATCGGTATTGGCCTTGGCATGGGTGCTAGCATGAAGTTTTGATACTTGGTGTTTGTGATAATTTTGATACAAAGGAGTGGTAAGGTGTAAGGTAAAGGAATGGCTCATATTGAGTTTGGGGTGTGATATCAAGGTATGGGTTTGTCTTATACCTGGGTTCATTTGCTGTCGACCACTCCAAACACCAAGTATTGGGTTGTGATACCCCGTACCTTGGTATGGATACGGGATACCAAATGCCAAATGACCCCTTGAAGTATAAGACGATTGCATCTTTTGTTGAAAATTAGATGTGGAGTGCAATGTGGTATAGGGGATTAACTAATACATCGATCTTTTCTTGTGTTATGGACTGATTTACTTTCTATCTTTTCTCTCTGCGTGTGATATTTGCATGTAAAGAGTCGTTAATTCTTATTAATCTTGGATTGAATGTTTTTACTCTCATCTTCAGCATGATTTGTTTCCTCTGATTTTAGTTTGGGTTATAATGATTGTAGTTAAGCTCAATCTAATAATCTATTTGGCTTGTCTTAGCAAATATTGATTTCTTGTGAGCTGTGCATCATCAGTGTTTTTATTAGAGGGGTATGGGTTACTTTAGGTGGTTATGGGTACGCGTGGCTGAGAGATTCCTGACTTGCACTATAGTGACTCTGACTACCATTTATGTACTAGTAAATAGTCTGTGTGTATATTTTGTGTTATTTTCTCCAGAAAGACTATTCTATCATCTGAATTTTTTGCTTTATGATCTGCAGAGAGATTACATTGGAGTTGGTGGTTCATGGTCAGAGTTCATGGATTACTTCATTTCCTCCTTTAAATCTCCGGATTTGAAGCTTATTCTTGAAGGGCATTCTAAATCAAATGGTGAATGATGTTTTTTCATATGTTCACTATTTTTCTCTAAACCGATGACCTGAATTTAGATATATCATTCCTATGCCACACCTTCGAAAACAACCTATCGACAAGTTCAGGGTAAGGGTGCGTCCGACCCCCAACTCTCTGCTTCACTGCGGGATACCCTGGGCCGTTGTTGTTGTTGTTGTTGTATTCCTATGCCATACCTTCATTTATCTGCCTTCATTCAAAAGGATAAGGTGAAGTTGAGAAAGTGTCTTTTTTGTGACAAGTCTCTTTTGTTCCAACTTCTTCAATTTTGTATAGTTCTCCTGAATTCTTAATTTCTTTTTTCTGGGCCTTGTTCCTGCTTTGGCGCATGGATTTAAAACTTTTTATGTGGCCTTTAGAAGCCAAAAAAAGATGTGAATCTGAGAAAGTTACTGAAGTAAAATGTATCTTGTTGAAGGACTTAAGGAGAAACTTAGCATTACAAAGTGATTTTATGATGCTACTTCTCTTACCTAGAGTTGATAGATATGCACACTCTATGATGTCACCAAACTTCCTTTTCTTTTCTCTTATAACACAAACTTAGCACTATTAAATAATTTCATCACTGCGGAGCGCATGTCTTGCTATCAGGAGTTCCAAAATCTTTCAAGTATGCCAATATATTATCATAATGCATGTTTGCAATTTTCAACAGATGGTAATATTTGGCAGTGAATAGAGGGTTGGTATAATATTAGTAACTTTAGGGACATCATTTTACAGTTATCGAAATTATTCTGATATGGATGAATCTGCATACTATTCTAGGTGCCATATCTGCAAAGTTGGTTGGTCGGAAGTCCAAAGGAATGCCTCTAGTTTCCATTTCTCTTTCTAAGCTGATGGGTTCAGATGCTGGAGCAGCTATGGCAAACTTATCACTGAAAATTTTCAGAGCATTCAAGGAGATACAAACTTCCTTTGTAAAAGGTTGTTTAGTGATGATAGCTTTTCCGAATAATCCATCCTAAAGTCACCTGTTAGATGTATAACAAAGTTTCTTTGATTGAGCATTCAGAACAAGAGCGCTGCTGCCAGCTGACAAAGATGATATCAGCAGAGAAGGTATGATGGACCTGTTTAAGATAGTTCAGCTTATGTGAATTCTCAGTCCATACTTGCTAAATATAGTTGCATGTGCAACTTTCCTTTTTAGTAATAAACAGCTTGTTAATATCTATACTCAGTGACCCCATCCCCTATGGTGACAAGTTACAACTATGCATCCATGCCCCTATTTGTCTAAGCAACAGACCATGCTAAGGGAAAGGACATACTTTTGACTCGGGATTGTGGAAACAAGTAAAATTAACACGAGTGCCTGTGTAGAATGAACAATTGTGCTGATTTGTGTGTAGCCCCTTCGATTGATTTGGGCCTGTTAATATCAACACTGCATGTGTATTTTCCATCCTTCTATGTTCATAGGTCTTGCATGTCTATCTAGTTATGCTGACTCACAAGGCTTTGAGTGTTCAAGTTACCAAGCCATTTTGAGTCTATTGTCCTCACTTAGACATGGTTTATCACTCCATAGTCCACCCCTAATAAGCAAACCTCATCTTATTCTTATAATTTGTGTATGATACACAACCAGCTATCATTATAACTAGACCTGTCAAACGGGTCATTCCGGTCGGGTTCGGGTCGGGTAAAACGGGTCTCGGATAAAACGGGTTTCGGGTTTTTCGGGTTGACTAGAACCCGGGTTTGATCGGGTTTCGGGCGGGTTCGGGTCGATTTCGGGTTTGTCAATTTTTTCTTTTTTAAATTAAAAAAATCATAATTTGATAATTTTGTGATAAATTTTAATTAAATATAAAAAAATTTAATTATATTTAATTATAAATCAACCGGGTCAATCGGGTAAATCGGGTCACCGGGTCCAAACCCAGATTACCCGGAAAATTTCCGGGTTTTCGGGTTCGGGTCGAAAAAAATTCCCGGGTCTTGACCCAAAAAATTTCGGTCGGTCGGGTCGGGTCACCGGGTCGGGTTGTGTTTTGACAGGTCTAATTATAACCCATTTCATGGGGGTGTTGCATCAATTCCACAAATGAACAGATTTCTTTATTTATTTGCAGGAAAAGAGCCAAACTATCAAAAGCCAGTTGGATACACTTCTGTATTCAAAACGGCACAAGTCCGATAAAATGACACCAGAGAAAACCAATCTGCCTGCTCTTACTTCTGATTCTGCATCTGTCTCTGGGATGGAAAATTTAACAGGTGAGTAATTACGCTTTTTTGTCCTCCATGCCCCTCAGTGTCAAAATTTTGTTTTTTTTATCCCTCACAACTGAGTTTATCCAAATTGTTGCACTTGCATCTTGTGGGTCACTTGTTAGTTTTTTAAGGCTGTTGCTATAATCCTTCGGTATAAATATTGTTCTTTACTTGTCAAGCTCCCATAACTCCATGTGTAATATGTTGGTGAGGCATAAAATTTTGCCAAGTTTTACAAATTCTTCTGTGACATTGCTTTGATCTTTTGGTTTGTGTAATGATGTCATTTTATTTAGGGCAAGGTGGATCAAAATTCAGGTAAACTGGTAGTTTAATACCAATCCATGCCAGTTTTTCATGGTGTATTTTTCAGGAATAACAAGTGTTCTGAGTCTCTTTGACATATTTTGACTTCACATTTAAACTAGCTCATTTGTGAATTCTCGGTCTCTTTGGCACCGTGGTTCAGATCTAGCAATAACGTGGTTTAAGCTTATTATAGAACATAGAAATTTTGGGTCCGAATCCGGTGGAGTTGTAAAACAACTCTATCCCATAGAGTTTCCTTAATGGGGAAATCTATCCATAAAACTTTATATTATTCATTTCAATTTTGATTCTTATCAATTTAATATTCATTTTAATTTGGGAAACTCTATGGGTGCTATTGTGAAGCACCAAAATCTGTGACTCATAATCGCTTTCCCTTCTATGAGCAAGAAACTAATATTTAAGTTGCATTCTTTTTCATCCTACCAGGGAAGGAACAGGATCCTGCTGGAGGAAAGCCTGGAAAAGCATCTAACCGAGTTGTTCCTGCTCACCGCAGGTAGTCTTGAACAGATTTGTATATAAAAAAAAAAATACACGCCTAACATGATAATACATGCCTAACATGATAATACATGCCCCTCTTGTCTTCAAATAAAATAATCTCTCTTTAGAACGAACAACTCTCCAGCTATGTGCATTCAACATCTTCATTGTGTTTTGTAGGACTAAGGTTAGAGGGGCTGTTCTTCTGGATACTGATGAGGATTGATCAAGTAGAAGATCGACAGAAACTAGTGGCAGCAAACTGCACAACAGTAGAAAAGTGAGAGTTTACGGTAGAACACAGTAAAAAAAAACTGTATAGAAGTGCATGGTATCTTTTGTGTAGTGATTTTGTACTAGTATAGTTGGCATGCCTAAATCCTTTTTTGCACTCAAATTCTTGGTGGTTAGTATATTACATGACAGATACAAAGGTGTGAAGAAAGGGTTAGCCTTGCAACTTTTTGCCCAAATGTAATGATCTGCAGATTGGCTATCAAGAGCTTTTGTCATCGATTTGCAGCTTCCAAATTTGATTATGCTGTATACAGCATAGCGCCCCAATGACAGCAATCTGTCTTCGATTTTAGTCAGGAAAGTGTTCTGCTGCAGTACAGATAGGCAGTATTATGTTTATAAACCATAGTCTCAACTTTTTTCTACAAAACTTTGAACTGTGAGACGAAGCTGGAAGAGGAGAATGAATGAAAGTGTGGAGAGCGTTTGAGGCAGTTTTTATCGTTTTTGTTTGCAGGACGATTTTTTGGCATGATAGCGCTTAGGATTTCTACTAGCGGCTGGAGCAGCAGTTTGTTGTCACGACCAAATATCGATAGTTTTCCTCACCAAGAAAACAGTCTCCTAAGCAAGCTCGTTGTCAAAGGTACCCCAAGAGCTAGAGCTTCCACTGTTGCAAGTTGCGGCACACTTCTCAGAAGGCATATCAAACTGCTCAAGATTCTGCTGAAGCACAAAACTTGTACCTTCAGAATCGAGGCCATTCTCAGCTCAAATTGCTCAAGAAGAATGCTGTTCGATTGCTGATGCTGGATTTATTCTTCTCTCTCAACAACAGAGTGATGGATGCAATAAATTCTACCACAGGCTTATGACGAAGAGGGCAAAGATGAATCACATTGCAACTGTTCCTAAACCTGATGGAACGTCTACAATTTCCTATGATCAGGAATTTTCTAAATATGTTACAGTGGTTTACTTGGTTCCAGGTGTGACGCTAGAGATTTGACTGTGGAAGTTAAACAAGCTCGCCCTAATTTGATGTAATGAGGCCGGCTTGGGAGCCAAGCTTCCGTTTCTGGCTTGCATTTGAATCTTTCTGATTGGGATCCGGTGAGCATCGACCATGCTGTGCAGTCCTCATCTCATCATAGCATATCCTCTTAACCATTCCAAATGATTTGGAAGGCCGGGTTGCAAGGACCAATGAGAGGTTCAGATAGCAAAGTATTCGGATATCACATTTATGGATTTCGAGGGACTTGGAGATTGATGGGAAGAGGATGTCTTTTGGACCCTCTAACATCATTCTCAGGGGGTTTGCAGTTAATGCTGGATGCAAGACCAAAGCTATGCTTAACAGCTCTGAACCGCCTTCTCTAAGAGGAGCCTGTTTGAGACCAAAGTGAACCAAGACATCATTTTGCTTGCTTCCTTGTGCAGTAGTCTCTGCAGCGGCTGGTATTTGGTTTTAGCGTCACGAGGACATACCGAATGATTTGTTACATCATCAGAGGGTAAAGACTACCAGTCTACCACTACTACAGCGCGGGAATACAGAAACTGCTCAAGGTAATGGAATTTTAAATATGATAAGATCATACTCTACAGTTTATATGGAACTGTACATTATTTTTTAGCATAATCTTGCTTTTTATTTGCGTGGATGTTATTAGTGAATGGACAAGCTTGGAGGCCAAAGATGAGGGTGAATCATGATCCGGAGCTTCTCAGATTTGCAAAGATGGGAAAGGATGCGGATGAAGGGAGACATGTTCATGATTTCTTGCTTGCATCGGCCACTTGCAGCGCAATTGTACCCATTGTTGCAAATTCAATTGATCCCACTGTTAGGATGACCGATGACGTAAGCTGCAGCTTCTTATGAATTTGTCCTTCTGGGTACTCACATATGGACGAATAGGTCTGGAGACAGAATATGATCATATTTCCTGTAGAGAAATTGAAAGAGTTTTTTCTGGAATTTTGAGAGGTAATAAAGGATCAAACTAAACAATGACAGTTAATATGCTTTTTTGGCTCTCTAGCTCAGCATTCATGTCTTCACATTCCTGTATAAGAACTTCTGGGTTGCCATTTCCGCAGCCTCGTCTTCCGTTTTTGAAGGCCATTGTGCAAGGACTCTTTGGAATATACACACAAAAAAGGATAACATTTGGATAGTTTGGATTGCCATGCGATGTGACATGGAGTCTGATCTTCGGTGTCACGAGGCACATACTCTTCGCAATGGATTGAATGTCACAACCAAACAATTCACTACGCAATTTCCAATCAAATGAGACATTCCTTGGCCACTTTGTGCTTACCCTGCCATGCGAGCTTTCCACCAAAACAAGTTCAGTTTAAACAAGATAGGGATTTCTTGCATTGAGGACAGGACAGGATGGAAAACCCAGCAAGAATCATCCAGTCATGCAAGCAGAATAAAATATTGGCTTTGCTTTCACACTCATCAGAAGTCAGAACAAATGATTCATCAAATCGGAATCCACAAGGAAAATAACAGTATTTAAGATGGATTTACTGCAATCTTATTTGAGGTCGAAATTGCTGAGTTAATACCAATGAAACGTTCTCCTACCAAACCTGGAAGACTTTCCAGCAACTGCAGCTTAATAATTTCATGAAGACTGGAGCGAGCCCAAAACAACAAATTTGGTCATGTCTTCTTTTTTCTGTTGCAAGTTTCTGTCTTCCATTACATCAAAGACTACAAACTAAACAATGAAATGAAATTACTCCCACAGAAGGACAGGGAATCACTGATCAGCTAATAATCATCTGATTAAAGAACTCCGCCTGCTCTGGGAAGAATTCCATCAGCTCATCTTTCGTCACCCAGACGTGATCCTCGCATTTCCCAATGTTGAACTTGCTGGTTGCAATGACTTGAGACTTGAAGAAGAACCTCTGACATAAAAATTGGTTACAGAGATAAGTACTACATCTCATTCCAATAACGGTTCTTCTTAGATATCCAAGTTCACTTCCTGGTTACGAGTTGCTTTTTCTCTCTTTTCCTTTAATTTTTCCCATTTGCATTGCAATTAGGTCGTTATGGAAGTAGAAGAATGCCTAGGTAAAAGTAACATTACCTTAAGAGGCTGATCAGGTGTTTCATTTGCAGCTTGTGCAACTAGATGAGCCATAGGGGCATTTCCAACGAAGTATGTGTGAGAAAGATCACCAATCACAGATTGCAGAGCAGACTCTGCACACTGCACCAAAAAAAAAAAACAATTACAGTAAGAAAATGACCAAAGCAGACAGGAAAAGACAATACACTATCTTCCGCATATTACCTTGCGCAATGTTTCTTCATTCTCATAAACCTTCTCTGGAAAATGCCAGACAGGCTTATCATCTTCAGAGCCATAGGTCTTTCCATGGATGAGAAGATATAACCTTCTATCAAGGGCTCTCTTCAATGACCTTACAGGAATGAGCAAGATACCATCACATGCTTTCAGAGTGATATGAGACTGGAAATCATAAATTGAAGAATAGTACGACTGTTCAGTTCAGTACATTAACTATTCCTAATTTGCCTCAAAGCATTCCTTTATCCAAAAAGTAACTTAAAAGCACTACGTTAAAAATGTGATTCATAAATGGCGGCAGAAGTACTTCTGGTAGATGCAAACATTCCTTTTGTCACAAAAAACCTAGTCTCAAAAACACAGGTTTACAAGTTATGTACCTTCTGTCATTCATTTTGTCTGCTTCTGTAATCCTTGGAGCTGGGACATAATCAATTTGGTAATCTCCCTTTCCCCTGCATGCATAATTAACTTGAGAAGGATTCAGATAAGATAGTCACTAATTGTAAGAGGTAAAGAAAGGCAATTCAAGTGCATGGATACACAGGAAGAAGTGCTAGTAGCAGAGCATTCACCTAGCCTCATATTTTTTATAAAACTCATCAGGATAAACCCGTCTGTATTGCTGCGTCCATCGAAACCTGAACATAGCCACAAGAAAAAAAGGATTGAGTTTCAGGACCATAAGGTCTGTCCAGTGTCATCCAGTAGTTACATTTAAAAAAAAAAAAAAAAAAGTGAATCCCATCTAAAACCAACATTCGTTGACCGATCAACTAAAACCCTATCATTCACACTGACAATTTTCTACAAGGCGGCTGTACAGCAACAGGTAAAAATCAAAGGATGATAAAAAAAAAAAATTGTTGAAGGCTTGAAGCACTCAAATAAAGCTGATGTTAACTAAATTAATACCATGTCACAGTGACAATTTGCCCAGGAAAGATAACACATTGACTGCAGATATGATAGAAACAATAAGTGCCCATGGTTGCAAATTATGGAAACAAAAAGGGAAGAGGATTGAAATCATATAGTTTCCACAACAAGTCAAATTATTTTTGTGACCCCAGGAAGGTGTGATGGAATAAATCATCGATTTGGAACTCACAATGAATATGAGGAATGAAACCTCATTTTCCAATAATGATCACCCAAACGGAAATGTTGAACAACACACATGAAGAGGTTGGACACACTGAAACTTTGAGTAAACAAGTTTCAATCCAATAAGCCTACTTGTCACTTGTGAGTCACTACTAACATTGGGGATCAGTCTAAAGCATCAGCTTTCAGATTACACTCTTTGCCACTAAAAATAACGCTTGAAAACCAGATCATTTCTCCATGATTACTGGGATGAACACTCTATATGTTTATGACCCCTCGCCCATCAAATAAATGCATCAATTGCTCAAAGATTACACTTTGTAGCACCAGCCAATCCAAAACAATGAAGCGAATCAATTACGAATAAATAAAAATTTCTTTTAAGTTTCAATTCTCCCCCAGTTTACCAACATTTTCGCAGCTCGCTGACCTAATCCTTAAAATCTATTTTAGGGCAGCGGGACCCGGAAGGTTGAGGGAACTTACGAAAACTCCTGGAAAGCGTAGACGACGGGATCGATTTTAGGGACGACGACGGGGAGCCTCTCGAACAGCACCGAAGCCACGATTTTGCCGCTATCAGCGCCGCCGTTGGACGAAGTACTGTACCTCCGCGCCAACAATAGTGACCGGGATAAGGCTGAGCTGGTCGGTCTCTGCATTTTGCTGAATCTGATCTGAGAGAGAAAGAGAGAAAAGGAGGAGGTAGCGGCGGGGTTGGGAGGCGCACCGGCGGCGACGAGTAAAGAGGTTTGAGGTTTGTGGGGGATCAGCTCTTCTTTCCCATCTTCCGCCCTTTTTTATTATTTTTTTATTAGGTGAGAATTCGGGTGTCATTAAAAAGAGACTAATCGAAAACATCCTTTCGGACGAGGTCCATGAGACCGGGGTCTAAATTATTGGCTCCCATTCTAGACCAGGACAAATGTATGCTACCTTATCAGTCACTCTATTGCCACTACGGTAAATATGAGAAAATGAGACCGTCTTGAAAGATCTGAGTAGACATTTGATGTCCGAAAGCAGAAGCTCAATTTCCCATGGACATGCTACCCCCTTCTTAAAATAGTTGATTATTATGAGCGAGTCGCCTTCAATAATAAGATTGTCTGTATGTAAATCAATTGCTTTAAGTATGCCTTCCCATAGAGCAAGTCCCTCGTCCATGAGTGGCGTTTGTACACCTATTAGTTTTCCCCCATATCCATAATATATTAATATTTTCCTTTGAGTCACGAATAATAAAACTGATTGAAGATTCTCTGTTAGCCCTAGCCACTTCATCAAAATTTAATTTGAAATAACCACAGGGGGACTTCTTCCATTTAGCTACTCGTGTTGTCGATCCTTTAGTCTTTGGCTCATTCCTACAAGCCTTGTTCAACTTCCCCCAGCTGATCTCAGTATTAACTTGGTTAGCTGTTTTTCAGCTTGATTTATGGACATTTACTTATTTGTTAAAACAATCTTGAGTTGACAGTTTTTCATGTCTAAAGATAAATTTATTGCGGATATTCCACACAGTCCACCAGTTAAACGCCAAGTCGGTCTTCTCCCTATTAGAAAGTGCTTCGCCAAGGTAGCCCATTACTTGACTAAAGTTTTTGGATGCAGAGATGATTCCGTTAATGTGAGACAAATGACGTGGATGTAGGTTTTGGGAAAACTGGCCGAATCTACACTCAAAAAATAGATGGATCACATCCTCATTATGGTGGTTGCACATTGAGTAGTAAGAAGGAACTGCTAATCCACGTTTTGCAAGCCTAGATGTTGTTGGTAGGGCGTTGTGGGTTAATTTCCACATAAAGTTCTTTATTTTGGGAGGGACATTAGTCTTCCAGATCCAAGCATTTCCATCTATAGGGTCAGAGGTAGAATGTGCACACAGATTGTATGCATTAGAAGTAGTAAACCAACCTTTCTTCGTCGACCACCAATACAACCGATCTTCGATCGGATGAATTGGAAGAGGGATGTTTGAAATCTGCTCGACAATTGCTTGGTCTAGGACTAGTCATAACTTGTAAGTATTCCATTTTTTGTCGGTGATATATTCCTTAACTTTTTTATTCGGGTCTACTATATCGAGACAAATACAGTGTTGTAGCATATTTAAGTTATTTGCCCAGTTATCTTTCCAGAAATTGATAGTTCTTCCATTACCTACCAGCCAAGCAAGATTAGTTTTGAAGTCCGGGATTAGAGATCGCAGTTTGGACCATTGCCAAGACGAGCTATTTTGTTTGTTGTAATTTAGCAAGTTCTCATATTTGAGGTACTTATACTGAATAATTTTGACCCATATATTATCCGGTTCCGCCATGATTTTCCACATAAGCTTTGGTTGAAGGGCGTCATTCATGTGTTTAGACTTACTTAAACCCATACCTTCTTGTTGTTTTCGTTTACAAATTTTGTCCCACCTGATAAGTGGTTTATAACTTAAATCCATATTCAAAAAGAATGATTTATTAATTTGGTCTAGTTTGTTGTGAATGTAGGTTGGAAGTATAAAGCTTTGAATGGTATATAGGGGTTTTGAAGATAAATTTGAAGCAATAAGAGTAGCTTTGCCTTGCTGGGAAAGAGCATTAGCTCTCCATTTTGTTAGTTGATTTGAGGATTTGATGATTATTTCCTCAAATGTAGATTTATTCACTCTGTTATTAATAATGGGATATCCAAGATATTTGTCGAGATTTATTTCCTTGGAAATGTTCAAGCAACCTTCAATCACTGAAATTCTATCCCTGGGTATTCCAGAGGTGACTTGGAAAGCTGACTTATGATAGTTTATTTTTTGTCCTAACACCGCACAGTACAAGTCAATGGTATCTTTCACTTTTTGGCACGCTGATAAACTACATTTTGAGAATATCATGACATCATCTGCAAACGCTAAAAATGGCACTCGGGGACCTTGACGTCCAAAGGGGAAACCAATCAACTTCTCTTCCGAGGGGAGAATATATATATATATATATATATAGGGGTTAGTTCCGGTGTACCCAACCCTTAACGTGTATCATGTACACAAATCTGGGCCGTTGATTAGTTGAGATGGAAGGTGAAGATTAATTAGCCCATTTGTTTGATTGCATGCATAGATGATTATTCGGTCGAGTATAAATGATTATGCACTAGTATATGAAAGATTATTCAGTCGTATGAGTTTGTTAATTAGTAGGTTAGTCATTTTGATTATTTGATGGTTTCACAATATTATTCGATTGTATTGACGGATTATGCGATGCTATTGCTTTATTATTCAATGGTATAACTTAATTATTCGATGGTGTTACAATATTATTCGATCGTATTGACGGATTATGCGATGGTATCGATAGATTTTTCTAATAACTAGCACCATGAAAACGGCCCTAACTTTTACCTAAAAATTACCATCGTATAATCCGTCAATACGATCGAATAATGACTAACCTACTAAATAGACTCATACGACTGAATAATCCTTCATATACTAGTGCATAATCATTTATACTCGACCGAATAATCATCTATGCAGGCAATCTACCACAAATGGGCTAATTAACCTACACCCTCCATCTCAACTAATCAACGGTCTAGATTTGATCACACACACACACACACACACACACACACACACACACACACACACACACACACACACACACACACACACACACACACACACACACACACACACACACACACACACACACACACACACACACACACACACACACACACACACACACACACACACACACACACACACACACACACACACACACACACACACACACACACACACACACACACACACACACACACACACACACACACACACACACACACACACACACACACACACACACACACACACACACACACACACACACACACACACACACACACACACACACACACACAAAGATCCATACTATATAAATACTCCGTGTTAGGTAATAATTTGAGAATCAACCAAATCTGACACATTGAGAGGCCGACAAAGTCGGCAGACGGCGAACCATCAAATATATAACGAGAAATGAAAACGATGCAATACAAAAAGCGGAAACCAAATTATCCAGTCGAAACATATGAGCGTAACCCAAAATAACAGGTTAATAAAATAATAACGATACTGTAAAAATGAGTTAATTTTTTTATAAACTAAAATGAGTTAATTTGTGAATTTAATAGTGTATATATTTTTAAAAAGAAAAGAATAATTTCTTAAAGAAGACAAGTAGGTATGTGAAGTGCACAAATTATTCCATTAGAACAGTTTTATCGGTTAAGGATACTAGGGAAGAGAGGCCGATTTTGCCTAAACAGCTCAGGCCAATCTCACTCTTAAATGTGATCTTCAAAATAGCAACAAAAATGGTCGTCAACCGCATCATACCTGCGCTGCCAGAGCTGGTTTCGCCCACGCAATTGAGTTTCATTCCGGGACGACAAATAATTGATAATATTGTTATTGTTCAGAAGGTCTTGCATTCCATGACCGAGAGACGAAGGAGGGAGTGGATGATCATCAAAGTCGACTTGGAGAAAGCCTACGATAGAGACGACTGGGCTTTCCTCTGAGCAATGCTAGAAAGAGTCCAAATCCCATCACGACTCATTGATGTAATCATGACCTATCAGGCCATGGGGAAAACGGATATATTATGGAATGGAAGCGATGTGGGAGGTTTTAGTTCGACACGGGGCATCTGTCAAGGCGATCCGTTGTCTCCCTATCTTTTTGTTCTCTGTATGGAGTATCTTTCGCACATAATCCAAGACTCGATGGCGAAGGGGACATGGAAGTCAATCGAGGCGGGGGGAGTGAAGCTCTCTCATCTCTTTTTTTTTGCGGATGATCTTATGCTGTTTGGAGAAGCTACAAAGGACCAGGGAAGGGTGATTAAAGCTTCCCTAGAGAAGTTCTGTAAGGCATCGGGAGAGAGGGTTAACTTTGCAAAGAGTTCCATGGTCTTTTCTCGGAACGTTCTTGCAACTGTTAAGAGTGAAATCAGCAACGAATTGGGCATCCCGATAGCAACTGAATTTGGCACCTACCTGGGTGTGTCGACGGCGTGTGGCAGATTGACAATGGAGAGGTTCAATTTCTTGCTGGATAAAGTCTCAAAGAGGTTGAATGGTTGGAAAGCTCGCACTCTTTTGATGGCGAGCCGAATAACTTTGGCTAAAACAGTATTAACAAGTCTCCCGGTTTACACGATGTAGTCGAGCTTTATTCCACAGGGAGTCTGTGATGCGATAGACAAGGTTGTACGAGGATTTGTATGGGGCTCATCAACGGATAACCAACGAATCCACCTCATCAGGAAAGAGATTTTGTATGCTCCCATGACTGTAGGGGGGCTTGGTATCCGACCAATGAGAGAGACTAACCAAGCGGTGCTTGGGAAGCTTGGAAGGAGAATATTATAGGAACCAACTTCACTATGGAGTCGTCTTATCCGGGGGGAAATACTGTAGCAACAGGGCGGACGTGGACATGTTTGAAAGGCGAGCAAACACATCCAATCAGTGGGCTGGAATAGTTCATGGGGCGAATTAAGTTGATGACTCCAGAGCTGCAAACAAATATTGTTAATGGCCATACACATTATTCTGGAGCCATCCGTGGCTCCAAGAAGCCTCGTTCGAAGAGGTAGCGATCCAGAGCATACCCGAGGAGAAATTGTAGCAGAGGTATGGATTGGAGAGGCGATGATTGGGATTGAGACTTAATCTCAGCTTACCTACCGGTGGAAATGGGGCATAAACTACAAGCAATCAAGGTGATCCGATCAACCCGAATTAGAGGAAAGAGTGTACTGGGGGCACACGATGTCGGGCGATTTCACCACGTCATTAGCGATGGCCCTGCTGAGGAAAGAAGGGGGGCTAAACCCCTCACTTGGATGGAAGCAAATCTGGAAAGTGTCGGCGCAGCAGAGGGGGTGCACTTTCATCTTCCTAACAGCCCATGATGCAATATTATGCAATGCCAACAGAGGGATGAGACACCTTTTGAGTTATTCAGCTTGCCCGAGGTGCGGGCTCGAGGAAACAAATATCCATATGCTACAAGATTGCGAGCCAGTAGGGAACGTTTGGTGGAAACTGGCCAATGATCGACTCGACACAACCTTTTTCTACACTTCCGGCATCCAGGAATGGGTGTTTTAGAATGTGAAGAAGGGGGATAGATGGAGCTCCACTTTCATAACAATGTTGTGGATGACCTAGAAGGTTCGGAATGAACTAGTCTTTGAGAAGAATGGCAAGGTGCAAGAGCTAGCTCATAGCGTGTGGAGAACAGTTTCGGCCTACTTCCACGCTCGAGCAAAGTCCAAAAGGACGATGGAGTCAGGGAATGAAGAGAGGCAGGTCCAAGCTGTTTGGGTGCCTCCTGAGATCGGATGGGTAAAACTTAACACAGATGGTGCGTCACGGGGCAATATCTAGGACCATGAGGTGGAGGAGGGATTCTCCGGAATGACTGGGGCATGTTTTTAAGGGCATTCACATTTCGGTGTGGAAGCTGCTCTGCACTTGCAGCTGAGATATGGGCGGTTCACCATGGTCTCAAGATTGCAAAAGAAATAGGGGTAACAAAAATTGAACTGGAGATAGATAGCACCACTGTGCTAGACATGTTGAAGCAACAAGGGGGTGGTGTTTATGCCCATCAGCAGCTGGCCAAACAATGCAGGGGGGCTGTTGGAAAACACCCCATGGGACTTCAAAATTCAGCATGTGAACCGAAGAGCAAATGAAGATGCAGACGTACGTACTAGCAAAATTGAGATTCACCTTAGCTGATCCTTTCATTCAATACTCCACAGTTTCAAGTTGTATTGCTAATCTGGTGTACTCACCCACCCATAGTGGGGACTTTAGCGAAGTTAACTAATAAAAGCATAGGGTTTTAGTCCTCCTTCATGACCAAAAAAAAAGGAAAGAGGGATGCCTGGGAAGTATCCTAGAGCATCAGTACTATAGGGAGAAGAGGGGGTTATGTCAAAATGTATTTGTTTTTTATTTTTGAAAATCCATATATAAAATGACGTCGTTTGAAATGATAGAGAAGCAAAACGCAGCGTTTCACTATTGTGAAGGTTGGCATAGTTTTGACGAGAGGGGGACGTGTGTCATGCTGCTGTTGTGGATGGGAGAAGCAGTTGAGATGGCCACACATGGATGGTAGAGATGCAATATGGTGGAATGAAATTACAAGACTACATATAAATATCAATTTTGAATATGTTTGACCATATTTTTTTTTAAAAAAACATATTTTTATTTGAATACATGCAAAATAATACTGGAAATTTTAATTGTAATTATTTTTCAATGGTAAGAATAAAAAATGTTAAGAAGATGAAATAATTATTTAAATAAAATATTCTTTAATATTTGGAAGTTGTAATAGCATCTTCACCTATAAATACATACCCCTTGAATTTGGTAAATAAAGAGCGACCATCTGGGGTTCGAACCGGGGACCTTTGGGTACTACCCACAAGTCCTTTCCGGTTGAATCATTCCGGAATGGTTTATAAATACATACCCCAAACACTTGTGAAATACGCACTATTTCTCTTCTTCACCATCATGGATGCATCCCAAAATCAACATGATAATTTCTTCTTCTCTAGCTTCGAAAATATGTCATTTTCTTCTAACTATGATTTAAGCTATTGCGAGAAACTTCTCTCTTCAAACATACAAAATTATACCCCAGACACCGGTGGAAGTGAAAATGCACAACACTCTCAGCCAATCCCAACATACAGAACCCAACCAGGTGTTATTGATGCCCCAACAGGTGGTAGTGGCGGATCTCGCGGCCGAGGTCGTGCTCATGGTTGAGGTCGTGGTGGTGCTCGTGGTCGTGGTGAAGCTGCGAAAGATTTTGATGAAGTTTGTGGTCCTCGCGCCTACTCGAGTGGGAAATACTATAATCTTCTAGTTAGTGCTTTCATTAACATCTCTATTAACATAATCATCAACACAGACTAAGACTCACAAACATTTTGGGCTAGAATTGGAACTTTCTATGAGGAGTATAGGAAACAACACCAAGTGAAAAGAGGTTCATCGAAATGTAAGACACGATGGGAAAAAATCAACATTAATCTCTTTAAGTTTGTTAGTTGTTTTTAGAAGGCAAGTCGTATGAGAGCATTTGGTAAGGTAGACAAAGGATGTCCTCATGGGGGCACATGATTTCTATGCTTCTAAGAGTGATGGGAAGCAATTCAAAGAAAAACATGCATGACTAGCATTGCGTGATGAGTCCAAGTAGAGTGTAGATTACGTAGATTAAATCAATCGTTGTAATGCAAGCAACGGGAGCTCCAAAAGATCTCGGTCTATTGGTGGAGGGGATAGCCCAAGTTTAGATACTCCTACTAGTGTCTTCAATGTCAGTCTCATAGAGCGACCAATGGGTATCAAGAAGTCTAGCTAAAAGAAAGGGAAAGGAAGCAATGTCATCTGATCAACCAAATCTCTGACAACTTACCAAAAAATGGAGCAAGAGAAAGCTAAAAGTTCAAGCAGTTGTATATATGAGTTGCATGTAGCTAAGGAGAACCGCAAGAGGGAGAAGCAACAAGGGTACGAGAGAGTGAAGAAGATGGATTTTCTTACCAACATCATGTCGTCGACAAATCTTCCACTAGAGGGCGAGAAACTGAAAATGAAGTTATTCAAAGACCTCACAGAGCAATACTCCCCTTGAGAGATCGTCCCTTCTATATATGTTCAATGCTATTTTAGTTAAGTTTGATGTATGTTTCCTTCTATTAATGTTGTAACGGCCCGGGATTATGATTCTCGAGTTACGTTTCGAGGGATGAAACCCCTCGTTAGGATCTTGCGTCCCGAGTATAGGTTGAAGGTTTGAAATCGAAGATGTGCAACTTTAAGTGGGATTTCTCACCCAAATTTGAAAGGTCCGTTGGAGACCCCGGGGTAAACCCTTGTACATGTCCTAAGTCTACAACGCGAAAAATCATTTATCATGCAAAGGGCATAAGTTCTGAAAATGATACAACCAGTGCCACGGCAGAGCCGGGTCAAAACAGAGTACAATTAGGGAGAAATCCCAAAAGCATGAATTTGGTTAAGTCAGGTTTCAAACACTCACTCTCCGCCATAAGAATAGACCCCGTCATAACAATACAAAATCAAGCAGCGTATCGGGTACCTGAAACTATACTACCAAGTCAGGCCAAGAGTCCGCCCGCGGGTCCTCTGACCGCGCCGAGGACATATAATACGCCTATACCTAGAATAAAGGATGCCTTCATGCAATACTGAAATCTTAACCACACTATCATGCTCCTAATTCATATATGTAGAATATTAAGTAAGGCCTTAACAAAGAATACCAAGTGGTATATCCCTCTTCTACCACCACCCCTCTTCCAGATAGGGTGAAGACTGGCCAGTTCGATACTATAGCATATCAAATCTCATCATCATCTCGCATCTCATGCTCATCTCGTATCTCATGATCATCTCGTATCTCGTGATATATATATATATATATAACTCAAGGAGGACAACACCCGATGAAACTGGGCTGCCCTATGACCCTAGCTAGGACTCTAGGACTCACAGATAATGGCCGTTCTGCATTCAAACGCATACAAAATAAGAATGCTCATTCATAAGTGAAATTCCTAAGCATGATACTACATGACATGCTCTTATGCATATGAAACACCTACATACTATATGACACATCAGGCAAGAGGTACTGGTTACTGAGTAAGCCCCGGAGGTACTTACCTGGCTAGCAGATCGGCAATAGAAGAATCCAGCACACAGTAGTCACAATCACAAAGTATCACCTAGTACGTAATGGAATATACATAAGTCTACATCCAACTATTAAGCACTCAATTAAGCACACCTCAATCAATAGAACAAGTAACATATTATGAAAGTCCTTTTATCGCATCATCCGCTCCCCAAGACCACATCGTTCTCCATAAATCATTCAACCAATTCCGCATGTTCATATACATCAATTCCGCATATACCTCAACGGTTCATCAAAATGATAAGACATAATTTGTGTGATATAAAATCCTACTAGATCGTCATAATTATCCAACATTTAATCTCATATAATAATTCATCACAAGTCATGCTATTAGTCATACATATCATACTGTTAGTCAAACGATCATAATATCATGCTAGTTAGTCATCGAATAAGTCTTATTCCCAAGTTAGTTTCAAAACCGTTTCAAATCCCAGTTAAATAGTTAAGTATTCCGACCATTGAAAATACTCGCCAAATTCCCTTTTAAATTTATTTATTAGATTACTTTCCAACCTTGAAATCCGTTTCCAAATTCTTTACAAATCTTTAAGTCCCAATAATATATTTTAAATCTCAAATAGTATTACATGATATTTTAAATACCATTTATTTAACACTTTTATAAATTATTTCCAAATCCCCTAAAATCCCGATCATTTTTATTTAATAAATCAACCCTTATAATTTTCCCAAAATAATATTTTATCTCTTAAGACTTCCAATAATATTGTATATATAATATATTTTAATTGCCGTTAAATAGTTAAATAAATTAACGGATAAACCTGAACCGAACCGAATCAAACCCGCTAAATAAATCCCAACCCGGTAATCCCAATCTCAACCGGTAAAACATAGTTGTAAAATGGAGGGCCCACATGCTGACTGGGCATGGCTCCCACGCTGACTGGGCACCTTCTTCTTCATTTCAAAATCAAGGAAGTCCCGCCTGGCGCCATGGCTCAGCTTGGCCTCGCTCCCGCCGACGACCGGAGCTCTCGAGCTCAGCTCCTCCGCCTCAACCGACCTCTCCCGACCCCGCAGCTCACCTCCCTGGTGCACCGCCCACGCCTGGACCACCTCGTCGCCTGATGGTCACCCTCCTGCGCCCTCACGCTTGACTCGCACTCCCGACCTTGCGCTTGACTTCACCGGAGCTCTCTAGCTCGCCCTCCCTCTCCACACTCAGCCTTCACGCACACTCCGACCACCCGAGGACAAGAAAGGAATTGAAACGAAACAAGGAAATTGGAAGGAGCTTCGAATGCTCACCGAGGACGTTCGCGACTTCGGAGCTCTCGATTGGAATTCTGGGGTTCGTCGGTGGCTCGCGATGGCTCGTCGGACCTGCGCCGAACATGGATGAGTGTGATGGAGGAGCTCGGGGGTGATTTGGATCGGAAACGAAGGAGAATGGCTTACCGGAAGATTGTTCGCATTCGAACGGGGCGACGGAGTTCCAGTGGCTTGTGGTGGCGCTGGGGAGCTTCTGGGCTGCTCCGGCGGCTGGTGGTGACTCCGAGGGGTGTGTGGGACCTTTCACTGGTGGATCAATATGGAAGGAGGGAAGAATAAGGAGGAGACGATGGTGATGGTGAAATGCCGATGGTGACGAATAATGGAGGTGGTAATGTGAAGATGGTTGTGACGATGTTGGTGATGATGAAGATGGAGCGGGATGGTGATGGTGAAGCTAGAGTCGTGGGCAGGAGCAGGAGGAAGCGATGGAGGTGACGGTGATGAAGTGATGGTGAGGAAGTCGGGTGCAAGGGATGGTGAAGACTTGCGTGGAGTGTGTGTTGAAACACACTACTATATAGGAGTAAAGGCAAGGTAGAGGGGGAGGGTAGGTAACGGTAGAGTGTGGAATTGGTTAAACCCATACCCTAAAATAAATCCCGAAATTAGCTCTCGAATGTTAGTTTCTCCGACTCTCGCTTTCTCGATCTATTAGATTTTTAAAACTTAAAAGGATATCTCCATCCGTTAATTATTTTCAATTTTCGAGGTAAAAGGGCAAAAATCGTTAGTCAAATTTTTATATTCTGGTCGGAGTCCGCTAAATGACTTTTAAATTCGACTTAAATTCATTTTTAATCATCTTTTTCCCAAAAATTAGGATTTGAAAATCCGAGCCTTTACAAATGCTTGGTTTCTATTTTGTACCGCATGTTTTGTATTATGTAATACATGTTTACTACATTTTTATTACATAATGGTTTTTTACTACATGGCTTGTATTATGTAATGGATGTTATTTTTATTTAATGAATTTTCTGTTTGAATGTGACAGCGCATTGCCACTTCCATTTCAGTCTCCGAGAGCAATGAAGTTTATGTTTGAATGTGTTAATGTTTTGTCGGGGTGTGATAGAGTGTTGTCACTTCCATTTCTATATAAGTTATCTTGTATCTTTTTTGAAAAATCACACCTAACTCATTTCTCTCCAAACCAAAAAATGTCTAATTCCGAATTAAATTCTTTAAATGCAAACCCCTTTTCTTAAGAGCAAGCGCTTCAACTTTTATTGGGGATTGATGTCTGATAATGCACATTTCTAATGGGCATTATAGGATAATTTAGTTGCATTTACATTGTAGAATATGCATATTTTAGTGTTAATTTAGATTAAACTCTTTTTGTGGAAAAGTTCGGAATCTACGCTATTTCGGTTGAATTGTGCAGAATCGTAAATCCGACATGGTGGAAAGCAAGGAAAAGTTGTTAAACATGGCCAAGTGAAGTCAAGAAATCAAACTAAGAAGAGAAATAAAGGAGGAAAGAAAGAACAAGGGAAGAACGATGAAGAATTATGTCTCTGGGCATATTTCGCTGCTAGCGGGATTTCACTCGCTGCCAGCGAGTGGAACCAGAATCATGAAGCCTGGTAAGACAGTGAGAGAGCCATCGAGAGAGGAAGAGAGAGCCAGCGAAAGAGAACTAGCGAGAGAGGAAGAGCGAGCAGCGGTGTCCGCTGCTAGCGCCTAGTCCCGCTGCAGCGAGACGTTCGCTGCCGCGGAAAAATCCGCTGCCAGCGAGAATCACCAGGACGACGAAGCTTCGGCTACTCGCGGCTGCGGAAGGAAGAACTCGCCCCAGCGAGTTTGAGCTCTCGCGGCAGCGGAAGGCCCAGCTCGCGACAGCGGGACCAGCTACTCGCGGAAGCGGAAGGAAGGGACCATGGAGGCTTGAGAGAATTCTAAGGCATGAGGATTCGCTGACAGCGAGTGTGCCAGCGAGATGGTAGCGGAAATCCAACAGAAGCTCAATCAAGGCCATTCGCTGCCAGCGGAAATTTCTCGCTGCCAGCGGAAACTGACGCTGAGTTAAATTAGGAAAGTTCTATCTTTTATCTAGTTTGTTTAGGAAGTTTCTATCTTTTATCTACCTTTTATGGAAGATATTAGGTTTATAAATAGGATGTTCTAGGGTTAGTTTAATTAAGTTTCAATTTAGATTCCAAGTAGAGAAATCACCATTAAAGAGAAGAAAGCTTAGGTAAGCCATGTTTGGCTAATTTTCTAGTTTCCGCCTACACTTTCGAGACTTGGTTGGTGGTTTTGTGAGTTTCTAATTTAAGTTATTTTTCCTCTTTAATTCTTTCAACTTCTTTGTGTGATATTGATTATGTTATTGATGTTATCTTGATTAGCTACCTTGATAATATTGATTTCATGCTAGGATTTAATACTTTCATATTTGTGTTATTTCCGTAGTAGCACGCATAAGAATGTGGATTCCGTGGTTGAAGCATGATTATGTAGGGAGTTGACATATATCTTAAACATTGATTTACCGTGTTTAATTGGTGTTATTTATATGCTCAAGTTCTTGGGACGATTTACTATCTCTTTGTTAAATCTTGACCGTGTTAGGGTTGCATTGAGGTGTAAGGGATTAATTGGACTCGTAGGACTTTTAATCTATTTAAACCAAGACGGGAGGAATTCGTAGGAAACGATAATAACTTGAAAAGGATTCGATGATCAATAAAACCAACCAAAGTCGAGAACTTGTAGGTGGAAACGCTTTTCTTCTATCATTTATTTGCTTTTGTCAATATTATTTTCTTTTATTTTCATTCATAAAAATATTATCTTTTTATATTGATAAATACACAATATTTAGAAATACTTGATTCTCTAGGGTTCGACCCCTTACTTGCATACTATATTAGTTTGTTTGTTTGTGATTTATTTTTGGCGAGGTGAATCAACGACTTTCCCTCCGTCAATGTCCTATTTTGCCATAACCAATGTAAATTGGCTTTTCGTCCCAGTCCTAGATAATAAAGTTGATGGAGCTAACACCGTTCTCGTTGCACCCACATTGAGAGAGGAAGGGAGAAAGGCTTTTAATATATTAGAAAAAAAAAGATTATTGGAAAAAGAAAGAAAGAAATGGAATGTTGCGAGTGCGTAACAAACCCACATAATTATTTATTTTCTGATCACTGTTCTATTACAATTGATATGTGTAACCAGACTCACAAAGTGCCGCCTTTTAAATTTGAAAATATCTTGACAACACGAAAAGACTTTAGGAATATTGTCAAACAAGCTTGGAGAGCGTCGTGTCCAGGTTCAACAATGTTCCAACTAATGTTTAAAACTAAGTTGTTAAAAAACAAAGCAAAAGAATGGAATAAAATTACATTTGGAAATATCTCCAGGCAACTTCAAGAGGTTGAAAAACAGTTGTTACAGATTCAATCTAGTAATTCAAACCTAGGAATAAACGGTACTAGAAATACCAATAGAGAATCGAACTTGATAAAAAAAAAAGGAGCTTCTCTTTCAAAGAAACTACTGGAACCACAAATCTAAAACAAAGCATATCAAACTCACAGATACAAATACTTCCTACTTCCACAAGGTGGAAACGAGCAGAAGAAATCGAAAAATCATTCGCTCCATAACCACATCTGAAGGTACCCAAATATTGGAGGAGGAAAATATCATACAAGAGATTAAGAAAGATTATGAAAAACGATTTCAGCGTGAAGGACTATTCCAACAACACAATTGTCGCTATTAGATTTGATCAATCTAATTATTTATGTCGAGGAAAATAGTGATCTTATCCAGATTCCATCTAATGGTGAGATCAAGGCTGCAGTTTTCTCTTTAGGAGCAAACAAATTGCCAGGTCCTGACGGCATGTCGGCAGAGTTCTATAAAGCTTATTGGGACATTGTTGGGGCTAGTGTAACGCGAGCAATAAAGGACTTTTTTCCACTCTGGAAAATGTTGAGACAAGTTAAACACACATTCATTACAATATTACCAAAATGTGAAAACTCTTCTACAACCTCACATCATAGACCAATTAGTCTTTGCATGATAATATATAAGATCATATCGAAAATTCTGACAGAAAGACTAAAGTAAATCATAGGAAAACTTATCCATCCCTTACATGGCGCTTTCGTATCGGATAGATCGATCCAAGACAATTTGCTTATTGCATATGAGATTTTTTATTCCTTCAGGAGAAGAAGAGGTTCTGAAGGGTTGGTGGCAATGAAACTTGATATGGAAAAAGCATACGATAGAGTAGACTGGTGTTTCATACAATTAGTGTTAAACAAGTCCGAGTTCCACCAAACATTTTTCACGTGGATTATATAGAATGCATGTCTATAGTATCTTGTTCGGTCCTTGTTAATAATAGCCCGACAGATATCTTAAAACCATCGTGGGGTATCCATCAGGGTGACCCATTATCACCCTTCTTATTCATTCTCGGGGCTGAAGTACTAGCAAGAAAATTGTCACACGAATTAAATATTGTAGGGGAAGAAGTTGGCTTCAGATTCGGAAATGGTGGACCATGTATCATATTCCTCTTTGTTGATGATATCATTATATTTGTGAAAGAGAGCGTGGCAGCTTATCAAACTGTCAAAAAGTTGATGAATATTGCAATTCTCGGGCCAAAAGGTTAACTTCCATAAATCAGCTTTTCAAACCACGGTAGGTATAACCAGAAATAGAATAACAAAAATTGAAAGATGTTTGGGCATTTCCAACGAAAAACCACTTGAAAAGTATCTTGGTTGTCCGATCATTAATGGTCGCGTTAGCAAGGAAACTTTTGATGATATGATTTGTAAATCGAAATATCAGTTAACCAAATGAAGGGCAAATGCTTTGCCACAAAAAGGACATACGGTTCTTATTGAATCCAATTTGTGAGTTAAACCTCTTTATACAATGCAAAACTCCATGCTTCCGATTGCTATTCATAAAGAACTTGATCAAATAAATAGAACTTTTTTTCTGGAATAAGGACCTTCAACACCATCTGCTTATTAGATGTGACATGATCTGTAAACCTAAGAAAAAGGAAGGATTAAGAATTCGCAAAGCATGCAAGATGAATGAGCCTCTTCAAATGAAATTGCTATGAAAAATATTAGTTGAACACTACAATATATGGGTAAAGCTGATTGACCACGAATATCTAAAGGGTACATACATCATTAACTATAAAAGGAAGGGAGGTTGCTCATGGCAGGGGTCCAAGTTTTACCCGTTGGTGAGCAAATTCAAAACATGTCAGATTTGGTCAGTAGGTAATGGGAAGACAATCAAATTTTGGGAAGACAATTGGGTTGATATAGTTCTATTATCGTCTCGTAACGACTGCCCTCACATTGCTAATAGGGATTAATCGATTAGTGAATACATAATAGGAGGATAATGGTGGGTCCCAAATCTATGGTTGATGATATTATCTCAATTCCACTTCCAACCAATTATTTTGAGGACATACTTTACTGGTAGCCAGACAAGAATGGTTGGTTCACCATATCGACTGCCTATAATTTAATCTCTCAAAATAGAATGGTGAGGGAGAAGTAACTGATTGAATCTAGAAATTAGATACTCAACCGAAGGTTAAAATTTCTTGTGGAAACTCTGTCAACTTGGCCTACCTACAAAGCCCAGATTGGCGCTTTGGGGAGTGCTGATTCCAAACACCTGTGTGTTTTGCAATGATTCAACCGAAGATGAAACTCAATTGTTCTTAGAATTCAAGCACATGCCCTTTAAGGGGTACTCACACAGACTGATCAACATGACGTCCAAGCCCTAATTCACTCATCTTGAGATATCAAGCCAATAACTAAGTTTATTGGAAACATATTTAATAATGAAAATAAAAGCCTCTTGGCGACTACCTGGTTTATTAGAAACAAGATCACATTCTCAAACGCAACAATCCCAACCAATTCGGATGTGAATAAGATGGTTCAATCATTTGTCGACAATTGGTCTCAAGTATGTAAATTCAATGACGACATGGATTCCAACTTCCAAAACCGCTGCTCGGTAAGAGAACTGGATAGAAAACACTAATAAAATGATAAGACAATGGAAGAAATTAACCACCTGTTGGCCCCGTCAAATTAAACTTCGATGGGTCCATGATATCTAACTGAGATAGTTCATGTGGCTACATCATCAGAGATTGGGTTGGCCACCCAATAGTTATGGGGTGCCAGAATGTGGGAAAACAGAATCTTATCAAGGCGGAAGCCATTGCGTTATTTTAAATCTCCAGATTGAAAGGGACTCTCTAATAATAATCAAACACCCGCGAGATAATTCTCTCTGCCTATGAGAGATCAAACTTCTTATGTCAGATGTTAAACTGATCATTCAAGAAGTTGTAAATATATTTTTCTCTCATGTACCTCATGATGGCAATAAAGTGGCTGATAAAATTGCACACCTTAGTCATTTTGTCAAGGGGCGAGAGGTTTTCAATGATCCAGGTTTGCAGGACCTCATAAAAAAATCCACATAATTATTATCGAGTAGGCTCAATTTACCTAAAATTTTACCTAATAAAAAAACCCACATAATAATAATTATTTATTTCATTTTGACTTAAAAAAATCAGATCTAAAATATCCCTAAATATATCTATCCATTCTCAAGACCCCATCCATATAAGCTTCGTCCGCCCAAGGAACGATTATTAGGGTACTTTTCTAATTGATATGGTATATATATGGGTAATTTGCAAAAATAACCCTATTATCTGAATTGTTTGCATGCATAACCTAATCCGAATTTTTTTTGTTGAAATGCGGTTATCCGCTTGCAAGGTTGGGTCGGTAGCAGGTCACCCAATGGGGTACAACACTCCATCTCGGTTGTAGGTACATCGAGAGATAGAGGGAGAGAGAGAGCTCTACTCTTGAAAAAGCGAAGAAGGGAGAGGAAGAGGCAAAAAGCACCTTTTACAGTGGCAGAGGACAGGAGAGAGAGAGAGAGAGGTGAAATAGAAAAGTACAGACTGAGGAGAGAGAGATCAGTGAGAGTGGCAGTGGGAGGGGGGATACTTTCAATTAAATTATAAGTTTAAGAGAAAATAAATTGAAGAAGGAAGGGTCTGGGGGTTTATTTGAAGGATCACGTGTAAGCAGTAAGTTTTAACTCGACATCAATATTGGATATACATGTCACAATTTGTATTTAACTGGACAAGATTTTACCTATGAAAAACAGAGCATAACGACATGCCACCTATTGGAATCGAATGGAGAAGATTTCTGGGAGAAGTAGATTCACTATAATGAAATCTTTTTTTATTTGTGCCAAATTATAATATTTACCCATATTTGGATGCCGTGATTATGTCCTCTCCTGTCGACACTACTATGCTTTACCCATATTGGAATCGAATGGAGAAGAGTGACAGTGAAGAGTGATAGTGAGGGGGCATAAACATACTTATAATTAAATGTTAAGTTTAAGAGAAAAACCATCAAAGAAGAAGAAAGTGGATGGAGGTTAATTTATAGGGCGATGTGTAAGCGCTTAGTTGTAACTGGACATGTAATGAAAACCACATGACACATATTGAAATCTACTGGACATGATATCTTAGAGACAAATTCAATAGGATTAAACAAATGCAATATAGGAGCAAACATTTAAAAGACGGTAGCAAAGAGTAGCAAAATACAAGACATTGAAATCGAATTTTACGCTAACAAGAAGCGAAATTGTTGCTGCGTGGTGAATCTGTATCCATCCCACTCGAAGTGTGGGCACATACTACGGGCATGATGATCAGTCATCTCGTCGCTCAGTGGGAAGTTGACCGTGAATGTTCGGTCATTCCCATAACCGGACACACGAACAACCCTGTCGGACCAATACCCATCGTTGACGTGGCAGTCGACACGGTCTTCGGGCATGTAAGCGTCATACGAAATACGAGGTTGACGGGAACAAATTCGTAGAACTGGGATGATCTCCCTCAGCAGGTCTCTCATGTTGTTTTGTATGAGGGTCACATATTCGACCTCCCAGTGGCTAGGGTCCACTTTGCGTACAAGGGTCGCCTCGTAGAACGACCCGAGCATCCCAACCTCACCGCCGATGATCTCTACTCTTTGATTTCGTCGGTATGGCGTCGGCAACACTGGTCCTGCATAAAAGAACAAAAAAAGGCACTATAATGATACAAGTAGCACAACCGAAATCTACACAAATGAAATGATTGACAAACCTCCATCGTCCGATTCGCCGGATGATATAACGATGGGGACAGGTCGGGGAAGGAGGCCAGATGAGGAGGCGCGGTGGTGTGATGAGGATGCCATTTCGTTGAAGGGTTGTTGGAGAGGTTGTTAAATGGCAATGGGGATTTAACTTCACCGATTTTTGGGGAGTATGGATGGTGAAAGCATATATAAGTAGGGTGTATGGGAAATATCACCACTATTCAACATGTGACCATTGAGATAAAAAAAAAAGCAATAGCAGAAGACATTAAATTGCACTGTATTATTGTTGTCTACAATTAACATGGCAGTGTGATGGTTTATACATGACACGTGTCACTTCTTATATGAAAGAAATGAAAGGGATTTATTGCTTATCGTTAAACGATACATGACACCCATAAAAATCAACTCCCCGGTCAATGATTTTCTACTGGGCATCTAACAGTTTTCTACTGGACATATTTTCAAGGGGTTTTATTCAATGTTTCACCTTGGTATAAAATTGGGTTTCCCATTCACACTTCATACTCACATTTTCAAAACCGTAGGAAAATAAAAAAAAATTCAAACCAATAAATACAATTTGAAACCATATGAAGTTCAAACCAATAAATACAATTTGACCCAACAAAAAATCCAGAGAGAGAGAGAGAGTCAAAAGTGGGCGGGGAATCTTGTAGAAGAGAGAGAAGGACAGTGGATTAGAGAGAGAGAGAGAGAGAGAGAGAGAGAGAGAGAGAGAGAGAGAGGGCGGGAGTGAGATTAAATTTTCCGCCCTGGCATTTGCGCCAAAAGAGAATAAGAGGGAGAGGAGGGGGAGACTATAAACTCATTCAGGCGCTTGACACCTATTGGGGTTTACTGGACATACACCGACTTCTTGTATAAAATGAATAAGTCTTCCTTCTATTTATGTTATGCGATACGTTTCTCCCTAAAATATGTTCATCTTCATGTAAACTGAATGTCTCCCCCTCTAACTAATGGAACAGGGGACAAATCGTCCATCTGTATCACTGTATTGTTTGGCGGACAGTGAGCTTGTGAAGAGGGCACTTGGGTTGTGAAGGGATCAAGGAGCCAGAAGGCCGTACTAGTAGACGAAAGTATTGACTACGTCTCCCTAAAGAAACAACTGATGGCCAAGTTTAATGTCAATGGGAGGAGGCATGACGTCCGGCTCATATGTAAAGTCGAAGAAGGAAGGGTGCAAACCTTTTTCCATTGAGGATGACGAAGACCTGCATGCCTACAAGTTTGTAAACGGTCTTTCTGGAGAACGATCATGGCCTATCGACCTCTATGTCTCCCTACTACGCAAGGTTGGTGGAGATTTCGCCACTACGGAAGGATCCACAACGGGCCATTCAGTCAGGGGTAGGCCACCCTTGACCCAAGAAGATCACCCACAGACGGAGCCCCGCTTGGCAAGGGATGAAGAAGTGGAAGTTTTGGGAGCACAAGGTGTCGATGGACAAGAAAGAGGTGTCCAGTTAGAAACCAGATTGTCCAGTTAGATTATCAATGTGTCCAGTTACAGCCAAGTGAGGAGTTGGACCTGTAGAACGCAGCCGCATTTGGACGTGGGAAGCAGGTAATTTGTGTGGGCGGTGACGTCGAAGATGTAGTCAGCCCATGGGATCAGGAGGTGGAGCGAGTGGTGAGGGAAGTAAAGGAAGCATACCAACGCGGAAAAGGGATCATCGGAGCGTTTCCGACGACTGTCAAAATTGAACCAACGGAGTGGGCGGGTGTAGCTGGAAAGTTGCAGAAGCGTCGCCGCACCTAGCGGTGGGATAGTAACTTTATTTACGGCGCCTTTATAAATACAAGGGATAGTAACTTCCAGTTACGGCGCCTTTCACAATTAAGTAGATATTTATCCCATTTTGGTGTGAAGTATGATGCCTTTGTTGTACTTAGGGAGGAGGGGGTTGTTCTACTTTGTTCTAAGTTGTGTAAGGAGGGGGTTGTTTAACGTAATGTCAGATGACATTCCCTGCTTTTGAGATGACATTCTCCGTTATTGACATGACATTATCCGCTTATTGATATGACAGATATTGAACTTGACATGTCATAATTACAAACCAACGAAGTCCAAAAACCAACAACAACTGCAGATCGAAATGTCTAAAACCAACAAACAACAGTTTAAAATGAAGGAACAACAGTGCAAACCAGCCAACAACAGTCTAAACGAACCAACAAGTCTAAACAAACCAACAACTGTCTAAAACCAACCAACAATGTATATAAAATCAATCGAGGAGTGCTTTTAAGGATCAGATGGGGGTGTAATACGTCCGTGAAAGATGGCAACACAAAGGGATTGGCGGTACGCCTAATGAAGTCATTGTCCAAGCCACGGAACTTGGTGTCGCCGGCCGCGAGGAGCTGTAGGTAACGGATGGCGTATGGACCAAAGTCGCCCCTACATCACGAGAATGAAATGTGTTCACCCAACCTGTGATAATATTTTACAATCGAATTGTAAATAATCAGTTATGATTGTTTGCTTTGGGGAATCTCCTTCACCCTTTTGTACGCCAAGGGTTTCGGGACTTTGGCGACCCATTTCACTCGAAGTTCGGGATGGGTGTTCATCAGAATGGGGAGGAGGTGGCTCACCAGCTTCAGGAGGCCCGCCATATGGCGCTCAGCTTCAAGAGACCCTTGTGCCAGAGCAAGTGCACGCTCTCACGAAGTCGCAGATGGGGATCACGTGCAGCTACTGGAAGGCACGACGAGCCCGGTTGAGGGCGAGGGACACCACCCATGGGACGGATGAGGAAAACTATCATAGCATGTACTCGTACATGCACATGCTGAAGCAGGCCAACCCTGGCACCTACACCCGGATAGAACGCGACAAGAAGGGTCGATTCAAGTATGCGTCCGTGAGCCTTGAAGTGTGGAGGAGGGTCGTCCCCCACCTACGAAAGGTCAGTCCCTCACTCTCTCCACAATATATGTCCTTCATTGTCAATGCTCTTAAAATGCATCAATACTACATTTCCATCGACCCATGACTCTCCATGACGGCCTCATGTCTTAAACATGACAGACACTACATATAACATGCCAACAGTTATATAACACATGACATATATAGGTAACGATTGTGTTGGTTGAATGTCCAGGTCATTTCTGTGGACAGGGGGTTCTTGAAGAGGAAGTTCCGAGGGTGCCTGTTGTTTTCTTCTACACAAGATGTCGACCACTCCGTATACCCAATTGCATTCGCAATGGTTGACAGGGAGAATGATGGGTCGTGGGGGTTCTTCTTCAGGCAGATGTTGTGCGCTATAGAAGACACGGCTGATCTGATGTGGGTATCTGACCGCCATATTAGTATCGAGAAGGGAATACGTGGCAGCTACGTTTTTGCCAAGCACGGCATATGCACATGGCACTTACTTCAGAACGTCCGATTCCGTTACAAAATCCGCGCGATGCGGGACTAATACTTCTCGATGGTCAAAGCATACATAGAGGATCGGTGCTGACTCCGAATCCACGATGGAAGATGGCGATACATAGCAGCTTCCGGTACGCAGCGATGAAGTCGTCGTCCAGGCCCTTGAAGTCGCGGTCCCCGATCGCCAGCTGCTGTATGTACCGGATGACGTATGGGCCACAGTCTCCCCTACACACAGACAACAATAGCGTAAATGGCTATTCGGTGAACATTCAAAACACGAGGAGGGAAGCGAGACAAGCACGTACGATTGTTTGTTTTGCAGGATCCCCTTCACATGGGTGAGTGTGAAGGGTCGAGGAACATTGGCTTTATGTTTGGCATGTACTCCTGGTGGACACTAAGCAATGTGGGAAGGACGTGCGTCACGGGCTTGAGCACGTCGGTCAACTGGCGCTCCTTTATAAAGTGGGTGTCGGGGTCAAACACAAGAATAGTCCAATCAGCGAAGTTGATCACTAGAGCGACCAAGTGCTCGTTCTTCAAATTCCACGGGAGCAGGATGCAGTCGACAGCGGCCCACGGCTTGGGAAACCGCTCTAGCAGAATACCATCCATGTACAACTTCAGCTCGTCCTCGATCACCAGGCCTAGACTTTTCAAAATGTGACCCAACCCGAGGACCCGGCTCGACCCGACCCGTAAAACGTCGGTTTTGGCACAAATATTTCAACCCGAAGCAGCCCGAACCCGTTCAACCCGCAAATTTATGGGTCGGGTTGGGTCGACCCGTGAGTCAGCCGTTGGGTCAAGCTTTAAGATAATAAAAACATAAATAAATTATAATTTAACCTAATATTGTAATTTATTACTAATAATAATTAGGATTGAATATTATATTTTTCATCATCAACTTTACTTTATAATTTAACATTACAATTTGTTATGTATATAAAATTACATATTAATATTGTAGTGACATTAATTATTTTTTTTCAATAATATAACTGTTATTAGGATAATATAACAATTTTAGATTTAGGAACTATGTAAATAGTCATTAAAAATACTCCATTTATTTACTTTTAAATGTCGTTTACTATTTATGTATGGTTTTAAGGATGATAATAATTATATAAAATATCAATTTATATATTATATATAATTTCATGCTTCAAAAACTAATAAGAATTAAATTATAACAAGTAATAAATTTTAATTGATATTTTACATAATTTTATCATTTTAAAATAATGTGTATAAATAGTAAATGACATTTAAAAAATTAAGGATGAGTAGCGCTCTTGACCCATTGGGTCGACCCGAACCCGTTAAATATGGGTCTGGGTTGAGCATTTCACGACCCGTAACCCGAAATGACCCGACCTGGAACGGACCCGAACCCGAGATGACCCGACCCAAACCCAACCCGCCCGACTTGTTTGACAGGTCTAACCAGGCCGGTATGTTGCTGGAGCAACACCCAGAAGAAGTTGTCGACGACGGCTACTAATGCGAACCTTGGGTCAGTGAGGATGGCCCTGCGGAGGATGGCGCATGCCAGCTCGATATGTTGCAGAACAGAAGGAGCATTACCTCAGAGGTGACCCAGTGGGTCGGCTCCTAGAGATCCTGGAAGAACTTCTTCTCGAGGAGGGTACCCTCGATGGAGCGTGCGGGGGCAATGTCGTTTTTCATCCAAGCGTCGAAGGCGTCCACCTCCGCCCTAGTCGCAAGGCCACGGTCAACGGCATCCAATTTTGTCTTCCCCTTGGTCACCCGCTGCTTTTTCGCAGGCTGAGTGACCTCGTGGCCAGCAAATGTAGCAGGGACTTTACGGGCCCTCGTCCCCCTACGCGCAATCGGTAACTAATCGGGGGCATTAGGGTTTAGGGTTTATTTACTTGATATCGTCACTTGTATGCGGTGTCTGTGACTTGTTTAATGTTCGCTTCTTCTTCTCCTCGGCAGACTTGCTCTTGTTCTTCTTCGAACTCCTTCCTCTTCTTCCTTCCGTTTTCAAATTTAAGAGAGAGAGAGAGGGAAATAGCAACTCTTTGGCCTCCTCCTTCCCCTTGATTAACCCTCTCTCATAGGCAGTTGAGATGACAGATTTTTTAAAAAATTATCAATTTTCTCCCCATCCACACGTCTCACGCACTCTCTCTCCTCCATAAATGCAGTCAGTCTCTCCCTCTATTGTAACCGGTTGGGGTGCAATTTTTTAAGGGATAGGCGGTGCAAACCCAACCGGGTTTTTGGGTTAGTTTTGCAAATTCCCCTTTTAAAATGGTTAAATTAAATAAATGAGTAATGTTAATCTAAAAAGGATATTTCTAATTGTTGAGAAAGCATTTAGTGAATGAATTTATTGGGCAAAAAAAAAATCTTTTTTATAAGTTCATTCTTACAATTTAATATACTGATTTTTTTAAAAAAAAAATGATGTTTATGCCAATTCATATGATTATTATGATTTATAATAAAAAAAATATGATTATTATGATTTAAAATATTAATTTTAAAATGGTCAATCTAAATAGATATATTGTTATTATTTTTAATCTTAAAGTTTTCCTAATTGTTAAGGATATATTTCATTAATGCATTTAATTTATTAGGCAAAACGAAATCCTCTTTTATAAGTAATATAGATTTATTCATTTATTTATATTATTATTTGTTTATATTAGGGTAAATTCTAGACTTACCATTATGTACAAAAATAATCTTTCTAATTTTTCCTCTTAGACTTATTATTATTTATAAAAAAAAACTTATTTTTTTTTCGACTTGTACTAATGGTTGGAGCTTTTAATTGACTTCTTATTAGAGGGGTATATTATTAATCTAAATAGATATATTTTTATAGGGAGTTTGCAAAATGTCCAAAAAAAGTTGTCTCAATTGGTGAAATATCCATACTTTGAGACAAATTGGTGAAATTTCCATCCCCTTTCCATCTTGCCAATAGCCATTTTATCATCTTGTCTATAGCCTCACTCTTTTTTTTCTTTTTACATTTTGTCGTGCAAATATAAGAGTATGTTGTGCATGTGCAAATATAACCGTATGTTGTGCAAATATGACCCAAGTCTAGTTTTTTTTCCCATGTCAATACATTTTAGCGTGCAAATATAACCGTATGTTGTGCTTTTGCAAATATAATCGTATGTTGTGCAAATATAACATTTTGTTGTGCAAATGTAATATTTTTTTCCGCTTTTTTTTCCGTGTCAATACATTTTGGCGTGCAAATATAACCGTACATTGTGCTTGTGCAAATATAATCGTATGTTGTGCAAATATAACATTTTGTTGTGCAAATATAACCCAAGTCTAGTTTTTTTTTTTCGTGTCAACACATTTTGGCGTGCAAATATAACTGTATGTTGTGCTTGTGCATATATAACCATATGTTGTGCAAATATAATATTTTGTTGTGCAAAAATAAAAATAAAAATATAGATTATGGATCACATAATAAAATATAGATAGTTTTTTTAATTTCTCATATTCATAGGGTGATTTTTGTAATTTAACAAAAAAGTCCTTCCTTCCGGCCGCTCGACCTTGCTCTGGTTGGAAACTGCCCTCGTCGGAAACTGCAACAGGAGAGGGAGAACGCCGCTCACCTGATCTCCGGCCGCTAGACCTCGCTCCGCCCGGATTTGAAACCTCCAGTCCCTCGCTCGCATCCGATCCGGAGATCTGAAACCTCCAGGTCGGATCTGAGCAACCGCTCGACCTCGCTTGATCGGCCTCGCTCGCTCGCGCCGCCTCTCTCGACCTCTGCAACTCCCTGACAACCAGAGGAGACGGCGTCAGATCCACTGGATCTCCACTGTCACCATCATCGTCGAATTAATTGATTCCGAATCAATTGATTTGCCGAATCAATTAGCAGAATTGAATTCAGATCTGGATGGAGGAGATCTGGTGGATTTAAGTGGATTCAGATCTAGACGGAGGAGGAGTTGTGCGCGGCAGCGAACAGGAGGAGAGGAGGAGTGGCGGCGGCGACGAACATGAGGAGAGGAGGAAGATGAAGGTCCGACGAACAGGGGGAGAGGAAGAGCTCGCTCGATCTCGCCGCCATCGGAGGCGGATCCGACGTCGAGAGAGAAAGAGAGACAGAAGAGATCGAGAGAGCGAGACAGGAGAGGGGAGAGAATTAGGGTTAGGGGATGGACAATTTTACAATTTGTCCCAAACCTTGGACAGTCCGCCAATCAGGCCGAAAAAAGTGCTTATTTCCCAGATTTTCTCATATTTTTATTGTTGTGAATCTAAATATGGAGGATTTATATAATAGAAGGTTTGATATTTCACACAAAAAAAAGGTTTTGAAGCTAATTACTCTAGCATTTATTGGCAAAAAGCTAAATCTATGTGTTATATATAGAGAGAGAGGATCGATCAAATGTTTACAAGTGTTATTGTGTTTTGTGTTAACAAATAGAGGTCGTTGATCGAATCAAAATCGAAGGTTGTGATTAATCCTGAATTTAAATAATTTATTTTTAATAAAAAAGTGGGACCCACGGGGAAAACTAATCCAATCTCACAAGGGAAGTGCGTGTGATGCACATGCATGTAACTGCTCGAATTCTGCAAAGAGAAAATCGTGGGAGACGCTTAATTTTTTTTTTTTTTTGCCAATTTACTCCAATTTCCTTTTTGAAAAGATTTCTGGTCATACAAATTAAGATCATGATCTATTAATCTGGTATGTAAAATCCTTGAAAATTTGTGACAGTTTCATCCAAGCGAACGGTGAAGAAGAGGAAGATTCATCAAAGTTTTTTAACTTCATAATTTTTCAAGTAGTCATCAATATTCGGCAAATTGTATCAAATATTCATCAATACAATCACTCAATTATTCATCAAAGTTTTTATTAAAATTTATCAAATATTCATCACAATCACTAAAATATTCATCACAGTCACTCACATATTCATCACAATTACTCAATTATTCATCATAGTTTTTGTTAAAATTTATCAAATATTCATCACAGTCACTCAAATATTCATCACGGTCACTCAAATATTCATCACAGTTACTCAATTATTCACAATTTCCCAAATATTCATCAATATTCGGCAAAATTTAAGAAATATTCATCACAGTAACACAATTATTCATCAAAGTCAAGAATCATTTCACCAATATTCATATCACGTCCCCCGAGTATGAAACATGACCTATTTCGTACCAGTGACTCAAATTTCTACAATATTCATATCAAGACAACACATATTCATCAAATTAATCCCCTTTCAACTCCCCTCTAATGAAAATTCGCGTTCATCCCTAACTCGGGGCGAATTCGATGGTGCGCTACAGTGGCGTCATCGTGGTGTCCCTTCAAGCCGCCTACAGACTCCGCCGACTAGGTTCCCTTATAGGCGTTACAGCCAAAGATGCGACTCTCGGATGAGCACTATTCACCGGAGTCGCCCTCTAATTTCGCCGGAATTGCCCTAGTATGAGATGCGATGAAGAGGGTGAGAGACGAATGTTTTCTAATCGTCCAAAAAAAGGGGATTTGGGTTGGGATATCACGCGCGTGTGTTGGGAGAAAATTGTAGTTTTTATCTTTTCATATTAAAATTAATTAATTTCGGTAATTAATTTCATCCTTCCATTTGCAATCAATCAACGGCTTATATTTGTTAACACAAAACACATTAAGGGATGTTTACACATGACCTAACCTCTCTCTCTATATATATATATATTCTCTCAAGCCTCCATCCTCTAACCATCGTACAACCAGGGGAGAAGCTAGAAAAAAATCCAGAGGGGAGCTCAACTATATTATCGAATTTTTTTTAAAGATATATATAACATACAATCTTTTTTGTAAAATATATAGTAGAAAACATATTAAATGTATTATTTAAATAGCTAAAAGGAGGGGAGAAAATCCATAAATGAAGTTATAGGGACTCTTTTCTTACCTCATAACAACTAAGTTAAGCTCACTTATTGGAATTTTTTTTAAATATTCATGAAAAAATAAATAATTACAAAAATATTCACACTTTTAAATTATTTACAAAAATATTCATTTTTTGCAGGTCTGACAGAAAAACGCGGTTTGAGACCGCGTTTTATTCATAGGGTAAAAAACTTGAAATTGGAGAAAAATATGACAAAAAAAAAAACGAAAGAAACGCGGTTTAAAACCGCGTTTCTATGTTAATATTATTTATAAACGAATTATGTCATATTTTACCTTAGAGACGCGGTATGAAACCGCGTCTCTATTTTTTTTTTTTTTAAAGGAAAGTGAACAAAGGGAGAGGGAGAGTCGGTGGGGAGCGTCTCAGGAGGAAGGAAGGAAGGAGGAGGAGAGGCAGAGGCCGGAGGCCGGATCCCGGAGGTCGGAGCCCAGAAGCCGGAGGAGGAAGCAGAGGCCGGAGCCGAGGCCGCGTCTTCGAAGCCCGTCTCAAATCGAAGAGGAGGCCGTCTCCGATTGGAGCTCGCTTTTGATCGGAGCTCGCTCTCAAATCGAAGAGGAAGCAGAGGCCGAAGCGCGGAGGCCGGAGCCGAGGTCGCGTCTTCGAAGCCCGTCTCAAATCGAAGAGGAGGCTCGTCTCAGATCGAATCGAAGAGGAAGGCCGTCTCCGATCGAGGCTTCCGCCATTAACGAGGCTACCGGTCTCTCCTCCTTCCTTCCTCCTCCAGAGACGCGGGCGGCGGCACGGGCTCGGGCTGGCCTCTCCTCCTTCCTCCTCCGGCCGAACCCTCCCTCTCCCTGTTTTTCCTTTTCTTAAAAAAAAAAAAAACAAGAGACGCGGCTTTAATTAAAAAAATTACCCCCCTTCATAATTCATCCGGAAATAAAATTAAAAATAAAAACGCGGTTTTAAACCGCGTTTCTTTCGTTTTTTTTTGTCATATTTTTCCTCCAATTTCAAGTTTTTTACCCTATGAATAAAACGCGGTCTCAACCCGCGTTTTTCTGACAGACCTGCAAAAAATGAATATTTTTGTAAATAATTTAAAAGTGTGAATATTTTTGTAATTATTTATTTTTTCATGAATATTTTGAAAACAAATTCCACTTATTGATATATTACTCTTTTAACTATTTTTAACCCTTAAATTATCAAAAATTACAAAAAAAAACATACATACTTTTAATATATATTTTTTTTACATTTTCCTCCGACTCGGGGGGCTCGAGCCACCTCACGCCCCCTCCCTACGCCCCTGCGTACAACTGCCCAAGAAACGATTATTAGGGTATTTTTCTAATTGATATGGTATATATAGTGAATTATTCGTTCTTAAGAGAACAATTATTTACAAGAATTGGATAATATTACGTGGGTTTGAGCAGAAATTTGACTTTTGAATTAATCATGTTCGATAGTAGATCTCAATTATAAATGGGTTTATTGATTATTCGTATATTTTTAATGCCAAAATTGATTATTAGTATTTAAACAAGCTTTATTATAACAATTCATTGAATCTCTTTTGCACTTTTTACAAAATACGAAATTTGTATAATATAAACAAATAATTGGCCATATAATCAAATCATCAATCAATTATTATATATAATAAAGAAGAAGTCGGTTGAGACACATAACGACTTCACCTTAAAAGTCGACATATGAACCAATCACATTTTTTGAAAGAAATAATTAATATATGTACAAGATAAAATTAAATAAAATTAGATAAATATGTTCAATCAATCAATATATCTATATATGCATAAGATAAATTTTGATCCAATTTGATTAGATATGGATATGTTTTTAAAATATATTAACCAAATTTAAATACTATTATTTAAGATAAGATTTAATAATTAATATATGCGTAAGATAAAATTTTATTCGGAATCTATTTAATCGATATATCTACATATTCATAAGATAAAATTTGATCAAATTTGATTAGATATGAATATATGTTTAGAAGATATTAATGAAATTTAAATACTATATAAGATAAAATTTTACCTATTATATAAGATAAGATTTTACCTATGTAACATATGCAACCAATTTTAGAAGATATATATAATAGATATAATAAATAATAAGTCGTAGGTAACATATGACATCTTTTCTTTATCTTAATAGTAATAACCAATAAAAAAAAATTATCTCCACCTTAATCAATTTTAAGATAATAGTTTTCATAAGTTTAAAGACAGAGATATATTTTGGAAAGATTTTACCCAATTTTGTAAGATTTTGATAATAATTATATAAAAAATTGATAATACTTTCATTATATTAATGAGAATCAATGGTAATTTTATTTAAATTGTGTAACAATTCAAAAGTGTTGAAATAAATTAATTCGATCTCTAAACAGGTTATTTATATTAAGTTTATTTAAATTGTAAAAAAATCGTAGTACTGAACTAGTTGACAGATATAATATTGTTTGTGAACTTTGGGAAAAAAAACATCAGTAATTGAGACAAAAAAATAACAGGTAAAAATATTGGCGCTTAAAAAATTAGTTGAAACTACCGATTATTTGTATGTATAAAATTGATTATTTATTATAACGATTCATTAAAAATCCAGTAGTGAATGCGATAAAAAGAAGGGCAAAAACAAATAAGTTACGGAGTAAAACAATTCTCCACCCTTGGACTAGTATTTACACTGTTACACAATTGAAGATGAAGTATTGGTAATTTGGACCTATATATTACCTTGTGAAAAAGGCAAATTTGAATGCAGAAATTTGGCGTTCACAAAACAGGTTAAGCAAGTTAATAGCTACTAGGCATCGACTTCCTCTGCATCCCTTCAGATTGGAGCTTGCTTGAGACCCAACCTGGCAGCAAAATGCCGGTTTTGAAATGACTAAAGCCTTTCTGAAGTGATCAATCAAACTTTAAACAAAAGGAATTCAGGCAGATGTGAAGAACCCATCTTCTACAATATATCTCAACCAAAAACAATGGTCAATCCCTCAATCCTGTCACAAAAGAGTCTGAGGTTGGAAACATCAAGAACGCCCACCTTGATCATTCATCTTATGACTCCAACCACGCCATGATTCCTAATTTTAACCAATACACGACTTGTTACCGACCAAGACTACCTAATAACATGAACCACTTTCATGCTCACTGCCCAACCAGAAAACAACCACATATAATCTGAGTTATTAAATGATGATCCAACCAATCCTTGGGAGTACACGTGTATTCACGACAAATTGGATTCATAAATAAACGTCGGTCGGAGAGTCACATTTATGAGCCTGAACACTCATTGACAAAAGCAAGGATAAATAGAAGAAGAGAAAATGTAACACTATGAGCAAGGAAAAAAAAAGATTGGATTCAGCAACCCACCATATCACCTGTGTTAAGACAGCTGCATAAACCCTTGCTCCTCTCTGCCCAACAGACCACTTCCACACCCCTCTGTAACAGCTTCCAGGATGTACACAACTTTTTTTTTAACAAATTGGTCCCCAGAATGAGCAAAACATACTTTAGTTCTTTCAATTTCCAACAATCAAATAAAGAATAACATTCACAAGGGAGGGACGTCTTACCCGCAAAAATTGCAGTGGCTCGGACAATATAGACGAGCTGATTACATAGCCCTGAACTTAAAACAAGAACCACGGACTATAGTCTTTAACTAACTAAAAGAGCAAAAATAAATTATGTAAACAAAATTGGAGAAATATAACAATATCGCCCTATCTACGAAGGAGAAAAAAAAATTCCACAATAAGAGGACACAAAATGATCTATGGACATCTAAAGAAAATGATACAATGCATGAAATGAAAGATAAGACAACTCAGTATTGCATAACCAATAACTAAATGAGCAGAAAAATAATGTTAAGGTCATCTCATTATAAAAGCTCTTCATATATAAGGCGTAAAAGTGAAGATCTCCCTAAATGACATCACACAATACAATGCATAAAAGGATCCCACCCTTTTGCCAGGGAACTATGGAAAATCTATCCACTTTGCTTTTGTACCAATAAGCTTGCAAATAAATGCAGATGCTAAACAATAAAAAATATATATATATAGGAAATGAGGGCCTGCATTGTATTTAAAGATGACTGAATAATATACAAATCTAGTATCTCAACATCATCATATGAGAATCTCGTTATATACACGTTTATCTAAAATTGCAGAATCGAAGCCAAGTAATAATAAAAAAAGAAAAGAAAAAAAAAGTCACACCTTGCAAAGTTATGCAGGTGATAGATCAACCAAGCCTGTAAGACATCTTATTGAGACCAAAGAAAATTCCTTAACTTGCAACGCCCACAACAATCATCTCATCATGAATTCTTGAACTTCAGCCCACTGTTGTGTTTGCAGAAGCACCCTATATCACCAAATTTTGCATTGTGAAAGCAGAAGGATCCATAAAAGAATATATGAAAGGCATGATTATATAAATTCATTTCCCCTTTAACTCAGGCAATTGATGATCAATGCCAAACAGTTCTCCGTTCAAAGCAGCCGAACAAATTCTGGACAAGAAACATATCAAAGTTGCACCCTGAACAAGTTGTCTGTGCATCATGGTTTCAACTTGGATGTAGCAAGATCTGTGACACGAGAAGGGAGCAAAAAACATCTCATCAAAAGCGGAAAATGAGAATTATGCTTCCAACATTTGAAGATCACTTAACCACAAATGCCATCCTCCCTCTACTATCTGACAAACAAGCAGTGGTCCTTCCAAACTTCACAAGTAGATTCTCTCACCCCGACTACCACAGCAAGCCAAATTATCTCAATTGGAAGTTCGAGCAGGAAAGGTGGGCATGAACTCTTTTGAATTAGGAAGGGGGATCTCCTTGAACCAAGCATGTTTAAGTGCATCTTCGGCTGTAATGCGCTGCATAACAAAGAACCTTTATAAACAACATATATGACAACAAAAGAATACATGATTATCAAATACATCTATATTATGCTGAGCAATTAAACCACAGAGAATAAAAGAGATACCTTCTCTGGATCATAAGTCAACAACTTGCTCAGTAAATCAAAACCGTTGACAGAAAGCGCTGGGGAACCTGTGAATGACGTGCGGGGAAACTTCTCCTGTAACCTATTATGCCTGAATCAAGAAATATCAAGAACATTAATAGCAACTACCAGAAAATTCAAAAGGAGGCAAATACAACAGAATCTGTAAAGAAAATCTGATTAAAATTACATTAGAGAATACTTACGGTTGGTGTCGAAAGTTGACGTTTGCCCCGTGAAAATTTGAATAGCCAGGCCAAATTTCCTCATTTGGTGTGCCAAGAGTACTAAAGATCTGCAATAATCAGTAAACAAATGATATCACTGGTGACTAAAACCAACCAAAATAATCAAATAAAAGAAAGCACTCAAATTACCTCAACAAGTTGTTTAGCCTCAGTTCTTCCCTGAAACAACGGCTTGCCAGCTAAAAGCTCAGCCATTATGCAACCCACTGACCACATGTCAACTGCAGTAGAATATTCTTTGGCTCCAAGCAAAAGTTCAGGTGCCCTGTGCATATAGAGCAACAACCCAAAAAAAACCTAAGACAATGCATACAAAAACAAAACAAAACAACATAACATAACAGAAAAAATTATTGAGATAAAATTGCAAAAAGTTGGTATTATTGCAACTGACCTGTACCAAAGTGTAACAACCAATGAAGTGTATGGCTTCAGTGGGCTACTATACTGTCTTGACATTCCGAAGTCACATATTTTCAAGTCACCCTGATTACTAAACAGAAGGTTCGCTGTCTTCAAGTCCCTATGAAGAACCCAATTATTGTGAAGATACTTGACACCCTCCAAAAGTTGCAACATTAAGCACTTTACTTCACTTTGACTAAATCGTTGTTTTCTAGACTCCATTAAGGCTTTAAGGTCATGTTCCATGTACTCCATGACCATATAAACATCACCAAAGCCATGATCCCTGTCATCAACTACCACTTCCTTGATACCCAGAACTGAAGGGTGATTAAAAGACAACATATTATTGATTTCCCGCAGGTAATACAAAGGGAAACCCTCACTTGCCTTCCCCATTTTCAACTTCTTCAGGGCTACAAGATCTCCGGTTCTCTTGTCCCTTGCTTTGAAAACAAGACCATAACTTCCCTCACTTATTTTGCCAAGTTTCTCAAACTCATAAACGCTTCTGCACTCTGGGAATGTATTCCCAATTGGCTCTTCAGAGATGCCAGAAATGGGGATATCATCAAAATTAATATCTTTATCATTAGAAGGCTTCCCATCATTCACCTCAATTGCCTCCACAAAGGCATCATTTTCCACCCCGCTCCCTGAACTAGAGGAATCAACAGGAATGTATTTGTTCCCACATCCAGATGAACTGCCACCACTTTCAGATGCACCACTTGATTTTATCTTTTGGCATTCAGCGTCTTGCAAATCTCCATCTTGTATATCATCATCAGATGCCCACCGTGAAGTCAATATATTGGGTGCATGGCTGAAGTGCTCTTCCTCCAATTGTCCTGGTTCTTGGTCACCACTTGAGCAGGTTTGGTATGTCAATGACGAATTCATACCACCAGGAGAATCATTAAACTCAGAATTGACTTTTCCACATAATTTGCCCAACACAGCAGTACAAGTAACACCGATACTTGCAGTGCCTTTACCAGATACGTTATTATCCCACACAATTGGGGAGAACTTCCTCCTCTTCTGGGGAGGCAACAAATCCACCACTTGATCAACATCCACAACATTCCCAACAAAAGATTCATCCACCGCCCTTTTTGAAGGAGAAAACCCCCTCCCGTTCCTCGAGACATTAACTCTGCCTGTTGCCATCGATTAGAGAAAAAACCGCAACACAACCAAACGGAGAAATTGCAACAATTAAGAACTCAACAAAATAGAAACAACTGGAAATCGTACTAGAGCCCACCCTAGCCCGATTACAAAAGTCAAATGCTATTTTCTTATTATCCAAACAAGAAGCCTAGAATCAGAGCACAAGCAATAAGCATGCACCGATCCGCAAACAAAAGATGACAGAAGCGTAACTCCTATGAAAGATTGATAAATCAACAAGGCTCTCTCGCAATTCAGACTTGCTCAGAATTTATACCCAAAAATTTCTCACCGCCTTGGTTGCTAACAACTCCGAACAACGAAATCACAGGCAAAGAAAGATCTTACCGGTAACGAAAACGATCAATCTGGGAAGACAGAGAGACAACCGGAGAGAAACGGATGTGTGCAGCGATAGAGAAGGATAAAGAGGAGCACCCAAACCCTAACGCGTTTTCACGGAGATGAAGATCTACGCGACAACGCGTAGGAGGGCAATTTATTTAAGTCGGTTGCCACTTGCCAATGAGTTCACGTGTCGACTGTCTGCCGTCAAACACGAAGACCCGAAATTCGGATCCGATATTTTCTGGTCGGGTCACGTTAACCCGAAAACCTGAAATTTTGCACTTTTATTAAATTAATTAGTCTATTCGTCGGGCTTTATACTAGGAGTTAGGCGTGGCCACGGGTTACGGGTCAACCCGTGACCCGCCGGGACCGGGTTGACGGGTTGGCGGGTGGGGACGGGTAGCGGGTTAAGGTCGGGGAATCCGTGACCCGTGACCCAACCCGCTTTTTCAAAATATTTTTTTTTTAAAATTTATTTTTAATAAAATAAATTTATAATATTATGTTAATTATGTAAATTATTCTTAAAATAACTCACAATAATACATAAACTAATATGCAATGTCCAATGTGAGACAAATAAACCCCATCCTTCTCATTTTATAGACTTTGAAGTCTTCCTTTCTTCCCCTCATTTCCAATGTGGGACAAAGGATTTGTCCCACATCCAAAATATGGAGTTAGAATGAGAAGGCATGGGGCTATATATATGTATCCCACTACCACATTTCTTCCACTTCACTTGTTTCCTACATTTCCTACATTGGAAATTAAGTTGGAAATGAAGTTTGAGAAATATATTCTCATATTTTTTTCTCTTACATCACACAATGAAATTATTGTGAATGAAAGAATTAATATGGAGATATAATCTTCCTACATTTTTAACACTTCATATCAAAGTAATAAAATGTGTTGTGAAGATAAAATCTTTACATATTATTTATTTATTTATTTTAATAGTCATTTTTTAAAAACAAAAGATTAATAGATATATATATATATATATATATAACTTTCTATAAACTATGATAAAAGATTAATAGATTATTTTATTAATTTTTTTCCTAGAATCAACCCTAACACGTCACAAAGAATTTTTTTTATATATATATATAGGGTTTACTTCAAATGTAAAAACTCTTTAACGTGTAAAATTTGCTTATCGTGTAAAATTTGCTAATGGGTCTAATTTCATTACTAATTGGCCTAATTTAACTACTAATGGGCCTAATATCTGCCCCCCCCCCTTGCCCATGCGTGTGCCCCCCTTCTCGGACCAGTTTTTTTTAAAATTTTTTTTTTGTCCTAGAATTTTTTTTCCGTGTTAACACTTTTTGCTGTGCAAGTATAACTTGCTTTTGTGCACATATAACATCTTATTGTGCAAATATAAGTTTATTTTGTGCAGACATAATAATTCATTATGGGGTAAATAGGTAAATGTGCCAATTTCAATTATAAAAATTTATAATTGAAATATGTTTAATTTATGGGTAAATTGGTAAATATGTCTAATTTTATGGGTAAATGCACTTTTTCCGGTTTTCGACACCTTTTGTGCAACTGTGAAGTGCATTTGTGGAACTGTGAAGTGCATTTGTGCAACTGTGAAGTGCATTTGTGCAACTGTGAAGTGCATTTGTAGAGCTGTGAAGTGCATTTGTGCAACTTTAAAAGGCAAATATAAGATCATAAAGTGTGAAAATAAAATTGTAATGTGCAAATTTAGAATAAGTGTGCAAAAGTAGAATACAATTGTGCAAATTTAAACTACAACTGTGCAAAAGTAAGATACAATTGTGCAGATTTAGAATACAATTGTGCAAATGTAAGAGCATAATGTGCAATAATAAGACAAAAGATGTGCTTTTGAAATCGATGTTTTATTTTTTATTTTTTTTACTTTTGAGAGTTTGAGTTCACCTCTCGGATAATTTAGGTTGATAGATGTAAGTTTGAAATCGATTTTTTACGTATAAGCTTTTAAAATTAAAGTGCATAAATAAGATTAAAATGTACATAATTAAATTTAAAAAGTGCATAACTAAGATTATAATGTGCATGATTAACAATTTGCGATTGTTGCGCTGTTCTCTATTATGTAACCTATGTGGGATTTGAACCCACATCTTTTGTGCAAACGCACATTGCTCTACCAATTGAGCTAATAGGCTAAATTATAATTTTTATGCTAAAATAGAAGAACCTAATCGACCTAAAGCATATCGCAATAAAATTCTAAAATTCAGTTAGCTCATGATTCACAAACAATTTGACAATGCTATAAACATGAAATTAGCTCAAAATCAACCCAACATCACAACCATATAATCAATTTGGATGTTAGAAAAAAAAACCCAAATTCTAAAATATATCGCAATAAAATTCTAAAATCCAATTAGATCATGATCCATAAACAATTTGACAATACTATCAACATGAAATTAACTCCAAATCAACCCAACAACACAACCATATCATTAATTTCAGTCAATTTGGCTGTTGGCAAAAAAATCCCAAATTCTAAAGCATATCGCAATATAAAATTCCAAACTTCAATTAGCTCATGATCCATAAACAATTTGACAATGATATGAACATGAAATTAGCTCAAAATCAACCCAACAACACAACCATATCATCAATTTCAATCAATTTGGCTTTTGGAAAAAAGCCCCAAATTCTAAAGCATATCGCACTATAAAATTCTAAAATCCAATTAGCTAATGATCTATAAACAATTAGCTAATGATCTATCAACAATTTGACAATGATATGAACAAGAAATTAGCTCAAAATCAACCCTACAACACAACCATATCATCAATTTCAATCAATTTGGCTTTTGGCAAAAAGCCCCAAATTCCGCTCCTAAATCAAACCCTAGGTTTTCAATCTCAACCTAAATCATTCAAACACTATTTTGTGCAAATATAATTTTAAATTGTTCAAATATAATATTATGTTGTGCGTTTATAAACTACAGAATAATTTTGTAATTTATTAAATTTAGATAAGGGCATATTTGGGAAGAAAGGGAAAATATGGGTCAAAATTGTAATTTCATCATCATCTTCCTCACATCGACCCAGTAACCCTCTCTGTAGAAACGACGGTTGCGCAGTGGACTTCGGCAAGCTCCCGGTGGCAGCCTAGGGCACGACGGAGCAAGGGGAAGGCAGATACGGGCCCGTGGTGGTGTGGCGAGTCCGTTGGTGGCAATCGTTGGTGGCTTCGGTGGTGGGAAGGTGGCAGTCGAAGGCGGCGAATCGGCGCTCCGGTGTTGCTGGGCAAGGTGGAGTAGGTTGGCGATTCCAATGATTCCAATGGGGATTCCGGCTATTGCGAGGAGGAGAAGCCGAATCCACGTCTGCCTTGTCGAATTGACCAATGCACGATGCTCGATTTTGGCGATTGCGAGGCTTCCGGCGATTGCAACGATTCCGGCGATTGAGAGGATTCCGACGATTACAACAAGGAATATTCCGATGATTGAGACTTCGCGCTACCCCATGGTCGATGCCTTGCCTCCTGCCATGCTCGATGCCACCGCCTCGGCGCCTCCTGCCATGGCCGCTTCCGTGTTCTATGCGTAGAGGGAGAGATGGTGATGGAGGACGGCTCAGGTTTTTTTACCCAACCGGTTCGGTTTTTTTTTTAAAAAAAGGAGGTGTGGTATGGTTTTCACTAAAAGACAAAATTTTACACGTTAAGCGTATTTTACACGTTAAGGAGTTTTTACATTTTAAGCAAATTTTACACGTTAAGGATGTTTTACATTTTAAAGCTTCCTTATATATATGTATATATATAGAAAAATGAGCAAACATATGGAAAACGCATCCAACATGATGATGAGTCAAGACACGGAGGGGTTTGCATAATCCAGCATGCACAAAGTCTCCCTGAATCCTTCAGAAGTCCCCGACAACCCTGTCTTCTCATCGTACATACCTCAACATCTTGGACAGGGCGGTGGAATCAATGGAGATCATTACTCCCCCCCGTCACATCCTGAGCATTTTTGGCAAGGCGTCGGAGTGAACGGGGATTATTATTTCCGGCCACCGAATCCCGAACATGCTTTCTTCTACGAACATGACGGGTACCAGGCACACCAGCAGGAAAACCCACACAACTGGTTCTACTGAAAACGACTACGACACCACTCATCAGGATTACCACCAGCAGAGGGATTTTGAGTACCCTGGCCCACACCATCACTATGGAGACCGACGCGCTAGCAAGTACTATCGCGGCGAGCGGTCCTCCGACATCTCCACATCGATTAGGACGAATTCACTCCATGCACGGTCAGAGGCGCCAGACCTCATACTGTCAGTCTTTTCCAGTGAAATCTGTCGAGCCCCGGTCCCCAAGTGTTGGAGAGATGTTAGCCTCATGAAATATAATGGCACGACTGACCCCGATGATCATATGTGCCACTTTGTGACAGCTATAGGGATAAACGAGCACAACGATGCAATGTTGTGCCGCACTTTCCCCTCGACCCTGACCAACATAGCCTTGACATGGTTTACCAAACTACAGCAGGGCTGAATTGCTAGTTTTTCGCAACTTTCCCAAGTATTCAAATCACACTTTGGAAGTGCTCGGTCGCCCAAGAAGACCATGTTGGATTTGAACTCTATTAAACAAGGGTCGCATGAGATGCTGGGGAAATTCTTCGCGCGGTTCACTAGTGTCGTGGTGCAAATCCCGAATTTCAACCACGAGTCTGCCGTTATAAACCTTATGGGGAACTTAGTTGAAGGGGATTTTAAGACTCGCCTCTTCAGGAAGAAACCAAAAACTATGACACACTGAGAGACTTGGTGTCCACCCAGATTGAGGATGGGGAGGCCGCGGCCTCCACCTCGAGGGTAAATGAAGGGCAACAGGGTTTCTTTGGAAAAATTGCCGGAAAGTTCCGGAAGGACTAGGGATCCGGGAAACAAAGAAAGCAATACTCCGCGGGGCACCAGTCCGCGTCTCGGCAAGATGAGGTTCATCTCAACGACGACAGAAGGAACCCGGCCGCGAACCAAAAAGAGCGCGATCTAGGGGCACGACGTAATGAAGAACGTGGCTCCTCTCGGAGGAACGAAGAGCGCCTCGATCGCAGGCGGCCCCATCACGGGTCCTAGGACCGACGGGAGGAACAATATGCGGACGACCGACGGGGCCCTCAACAGACTCCGAGGGACGAATATCTGCGACAACAGGAGAATCGGTATGATCTACCACCCTATCCTCCCCCTAACCGCGGCAAAGATGTGGTCGAAGATGGAGAGGTGGTCGAAAGGGCAGAGCTCAGCTGGCAAAACGTAAGTCAACCAAGCCCCGAGGGATGAAGTCCGCCGCGAGAGGTCTCGAACCAACCAGATCCCTGAACCAGAAGGCTTTATTGACACATTGGCCGGAGGACCCTCAATGTCATGGGCCAGCCGCCAAGATAGGAAGAATTATGAGAGAGAAGTGAAACAACCCCCTTTCGTGGTCAGCCAAAAGATTGCTCAACGGGCGCACACCGAAGTAATCTTCACTGCGGGAGATGCTGAAGACGTCTGCATGCCCCACGCGGACCCTTTGGTTATACATACCCAGATTGATACGTTTGGAATCCCCGATCCTTCGCCCGTGGGGCTCAAGATCAAGAACCACGCCGTATATTTGCCCGATCCTGCAATGCTCTTCCGTTATCTTCTGATTAACAATTGAATTAAACTAATTAAAAACCAACAATTCTTTAACTTAAGAAATTTATAAACTAAAAGCTATGGTAAATAACTAATGAAATCTAAACTAACGAATTACTAATTAAGAGCAACAGTTAACTTAAGCAATTCGTAAACTAGTGAAATATCGGTGGAAGGAATTAAATTAACTAAACCTAAGCTAATGAAGTAACAGCGCAAGATAAACAAAGAAAGCGAAGAAGAGAAAGGTTGTGACGATCCGGCGCGCGCTTGCTGGACGAGTCCGAGCACACAGGAGATAGCTCCTTAGGGTGTGCGGACGCGGAACGGTGTCGGCTTGCTGATGGCGAGTGGATGCGATCGCGAGCGGGACAACGTGCGTGAGATCGAGACAGCGAGACAGCGAGAGCGAAGCGCCTGGAATGTCGCGAGAGTTCTCGGAAGCAGGGTGTGTTCACCGGGGCGAGCGATGTCGATGCCAACGAGCGGGACGAGAGGAAAAAGGCTAGCGAGCGAGAGCCAAGGGCGCTCCTGGCGCCAAGCGCCGAAGCCGGGGACGCCGTACCCAGGGACCAACGTCGGTGTTCTCTTCCTGGGTTGCGTTGGAACTCTTGGCTAGACTGTGTTTGGGGTTATCGAATGTAAAGGTTGAAGATGGTGATGATTGTGAAGTGCCGTAAGAACATAAAGAACCGGATAGTTGTTTTTGGGATTGATAATCGAGAACCCTTATTCCTATAAGGGGTTTCTCAATTCTAATTCAATCTAAGAAAATCAAAGTACATGTGTTTGTTTAAATAGAAAAGTAATGGAAGTTCTAACCAATCCTTCCTTGCAAAGGAAAGGGGTTTGGATAGATCTAAACTATCTAAAGATAAGTAAAATAGCTTTAAGATAGAATTAAATCTAAGAAGATATAATTCTAAAACTTATGGGACAAGATTTATCTAGAAGAGATATAATCTTGTACATTATTAATCTAATTGCATAAAATAACAATTAATAAAATAATAAACTAATTTGAAGACTAGAACCGTCCCACACATTGGAAGTGCTCGACATGGGCCTTGTGTACTCGACATGAGACTTGAATCTTCTTCCATGGTGGCGCCTTCTTCTTCCTCTTGAGGACAAGACTCTTTGCCATCAATGACCCTCGAATCGGTCTTGAGAGCTCGCCTGGATCAAGGTCATTGTTGGACCCACAGAAGGTCATCTTGATCTGCATCACAAATCGCTAGCAAGATCGTAAAAATAGTTTTTATTAACACTGGATCATCGGTGGATATCCTCTCCTGGGAAGCTTTCTCCCAGATAGGCATATCCGCGTCGGCCCTAAGACCTTATCACGGCACCCTGGAGACTTTTTCAGGGGATGAAGTACAGGTGGCTGGTACCATAGAGCTAGCAGTGGTCCTAGGGTCAACACCCAACCGCCAAATGGAGAACACAGTCTTCATCGTGGTCAGGATATCGACTACCTACAACGCACTCCTTTTAGTTTCTAAAAAAATATGATTTCTGTTGTATGAGGAAATCGAGTTCAAAACATAAGAATATAAATCAAATCGGATTATGCCCACGCAAATAAAGTTCAAGACTTCCTCCCGATGTAGCAAGAGAAAGTCAGGTTCGATACTCGAGGAAGCGTGTCAGCGGATCTCAGGTAGCAGGCGAATCTCACGAACGGTGATCGACCACAGAAGTACTCGACCTCGACTAGGTGGTCGTTGACAGGGGTCAGTACAGTCGATTTCGAGCAAGGTCTTGTCGAAGTCGACTAGGACTCCTCGACGTCGAGTAGGTCTGGTCGAAGTCGAGTGGGCTTGTCGTAGTCGAGTACCTGCAGAAACACAAACAAGAGCGATCTTCCTTGGTCGAGAAATTAGTGGTCGACGTTGACTAGTTTTAGTCGAAGTCGAGTAAAAAATAGTAACGTAACAAATTGCAGATTTCAAAATAAACAATTTAAAAGAAAACTTCCAAGACCGGACTTTGCAACAACGATAACCAAACATGCATAAGGCTAGATAAAGAAGAATAATCATGCAGTCACATCAAAGGAACAAGCTTTCACCTTTTCCAACAATTAGACAACTTTCTCAAGAAACCCTAATTGTATCTACCAATTTTATGTTTATAATCCAAGTTGTTAACCTGAATCTCGATTAATTAGATAATAAACATATAAAAGGTAGTGGATGATCAAAACATAATAAAGGTCGAATCTTTACCTCAAACATGAATGGTTATCGTCGGGTTCACCTCGACCCTAGAAGTGGGTGAACTACTCGCTCTTCATCATAGGAAAACACATCAATATTAAAAGAGAAATAACTTGCATTAATAAACTAAAATAGAGCTTACAACCGATTGAAGCCAATTCCGCTCTCGCCAAATACAACTTCTCTCGACTCCAAGCTCTCTCTCCTAACTGGAACGTCTGAAAAACAAGCACCATTGGCTTTATTTTAGGCTTTAATCCTTGTTAGTCAAGGTAACTAAACTCTATTTAACCCTAAATATATAAATTTGGATAAAAGAAACATTAATCTAAAAATGTAAATATCTAAATCTTCATGTGGTGGATAAATCTTCTCTCATCTTGATAGATCTTGATAAAACGTGATAGATCTGGCCTTGCTTCGTGCCCAAGTAGTCCACACATCCTCGGATTGGACCAATGGACCCGCGGCCCAAAAACGTAGTCGACGTCGACCAGGTCTAGTCGACTCCGAGTAGATCTTGTCAATCTCAGCTTCTCTTCGCAGCTCCTCGAGTAGTCTTCTCCTCTCGAGCTCGGGTGTGGTTCCAGTCTAGTCGACGTCGAGTAAGTGTACTCGATGTCGAGTAGATTTCGTGCTCGAGTGGTTGTGTCTTCCGTCCTCGACTTGATCTTGCTATCTGCTGTAGTCGACTTCGAGTAAGTGTAGTCGACTTCGAGTAGAATTTTGCCTTTGTCTCTTTTAGGTTTCGTCCCGGAATGGCTCCAAATTCTGCAATATTAAACATAAACTCGTGTAGACCTCAATTTATGGCAAATAAGCTTATACTACACAAATTCAACATATTCCTAACCAGAAATATGCAATGTACTTAGAATAAGGAGCTAAAATGTGCATAAAAACATGGTTACTTTATTGGACATCAAATCACCCCAAACTTAAGCTTGCTTGTCCCCAAGCAATAACTTGGATGGTCATTCAGGGGAAACCTGCAAAACTCTCAACATAATGGATTCATTGCTATATTACCCAACACTCAATTGCCATCCTTGAAAAGGTACTTGGTGCCTACAAATCTGTGCTTGTGAATGAAAAGAAATTTCTGCGCACAAAAGGAGGTTATACAAAACAATTTTATGTGACAATGCAGCAATAATCAATAGGACTTTATTTAAGCTCAAAAAGGAGTAGATAGGTAAAAGGCTGAAGGTGGGAAATTTTTGGTTATGTGGTGTTAAATCCGGGGAAATGAAGTATTTCTAAACTTTCGTTACCACATTCCTTCTTCATAACATTCCTCACTTTTCACTAATTCGCTTAATGCTTTTATCAATAATAATGTTTTTACCTCTCTAACCTTAGCACTGCCTTCTCGCGAGTTGCAAACATGGGTGTCATGAATGGCTCCGGATACTTAGTGCTTTGGACTCCTTACCTTAGTGTCCCATCTCGTTGAACTATTATCTCAACGAGCAGGGTCGATCTACCTTTATCTCCTGAGGTGATCGGATTTTCTTTCACTCTTTAAAATTTCCATAAATTTGAATCTTTCCTGCCAAACTCCAATAATGATGTAACAACACAACAAACCATATAATATCTCCATAAAATGATTTCCATTCTTAACATCATCCCCGGAGAGGGTATAAGGTAAAAATGGACAATATAAGGCATATGTGGAGCAATAATGATATAAAGACAAGTAAGGCTCATAATATGGCTTTTGTGATGCAATTAGGCATATGTGTGGCTAGGATCATGAATATGATCATATATGGAAAATATAAAGTCCTGCATCCTCTTATTTTGCAACATGTCAAAAGCAACATTAATTTACCTCACTTTTGTGGTTTTACCTAAAAAATCGCACATCATTGAGACTTCCCTTTTCTAGGCAATTTTGTGCAATATCTCTAACAAATCCATTCTTGCATCGTCGAGTCTTGCCTTAGCTTTCATGACACTATTCTTTGAACAATTTACAAGCTTTGGGAGATGTCTTATAAAAAAAACTTTGGGTTTAGCAATTAAGCATAAAAACGAAAAATTTACCCAAAATTCACCATGTAAAACCAAAATCATGAATAAAAACTATAAAATAATGACAATGAGCTTTTCCCCCACCCCATACTTGTCCCCATTGTATAAATCAATATAAAACATAGGTAAACGAAGGAGCTCACCGAATAATGTGCCGAGGAGTCAAAGTAGGGGCTATCGAGTGAAATGAGGTAGTCAATGTCGAGTAGATGTACTCGACGTCGAGTACAGTTGCAGCGTCGAGTGGAAATCCAAAGTTGAGGAGGCTCCTGGGTGCTCGATGTCGAGTGGCCTACTTGACGTTGAGTATTTTGTTTTGCCCGATTCTTCTTGTGGTCGATCTCGACTTGGCCTTCGTCGATGTCGACTGTTTTGTCAGGGACTTCGCCTTCCCCTCTTCGTGATCCTTTACGCTTCTTGACCTGAAATTTGTTAGTTTTCGCACAAAGACAAGACTTTCCACATGAAGTAATTAAAACCAAAACCAAAAGTTTCAAAGTCCTAAAAGAAATTTTGAAAAGTTTTATGTACATGCTCTAGAGTTTAGAGTCGCTAGGCCGACTTCTCCGTTTTTGCTTAGGAACCCTCAATGTGGGGCCCGCTTGTGCCTGACCCTTCTCCTGGATCATCTAGGTCCTGATTGTAGTATGCAAGCTCCGCTAATAAGTTGTTGTTCGCATAGAATACCTTGCCTTCTTTCTTCTTCTTTCCAGTCCCAATCCTGCGCAGCTCAGCTCGCCACGGGGCCTTGTCTCTTCTAAAAATCTGTTTATTTTTATTAATGAATGGAGGAGATGTAGGGAATGTACCTGATCTTGCCTTTTCGTGCCCAAAACAGCAATATTCGGGCTGAGGGTTAGTCGATGTCGAATAGATGTGGTCGACGTCGAGTACAGGGACCCCATACTTAGGCTTTTGGTAGGTTCGGAGCTCAATAGGGGAGGTCGACATCGAGTGGGAGTGGTCGACGTCGAGTAGCGTAGTCGATGTCGACTAGATATTGTCGACATTGAGTAGTTCTCTGGTGCTTTCCTCCGTTGTTGTTTACTCGTCCTCGTGGTTGCCTATGCTCTTCACCTCCAACCATGGAATTTCCTCCTTTGTAGGACCAAAAGAGAAATCTAAAACCTCGTTACCTATCGTGAAGGTGAGCAATCGCTTCCTGACGTTGATGTTGGCATCTACAGTGGCTAGAAAAGGTCTACCAACAATAATAGGGCAAGCAAGATCTTCCTCCATATCTATAACAAGAAAGTTTGTGGGAATATAGAACTTACCAACCTGGACAAGTTGTCAACCATACTTGTAGGGATTACCACTATATTGTTGGCCATGTAGGCATCCAAAGGCTCTAGTGCTCCTATCTTCACCTTTGACCAGATTGATAAGGGCATGATGCTCACGCTTGCTCCTAAATCACACAATGCCTCATATCTATGTTGTCCAAATCCCACAGTAATAGAAAACTTACCAGGGTCAAGTCTCTTCTTAAGGAACTTGATGTATGCAGGCATCTCTTGAAGAGCTTCTGTAAAATGAATTGAAATATTTAGTTCCTGAATCATCTTAACAAAGCATTTAAACTTACGTGAAGTGGGATCTTTCAAAGCCTTGGAAGGGAAAGGAAGCGTTTTCTTTGGTTTCGGAGCCAGAACAGTTGTCGGAGGTGCTGCAGAGTCCTCGACGCTCTGGGGCTGGTCGATGTCGGGTAAATCTACTCAACGTCGAGTAGACTAGTCGACGTCGACTGGGCTCTGCTCGACGTCGCGTGGAGTCTCATCTTCGTCTTTCTCTTTTTTGACCTCTGGCTCGTGTAATTGGTGCCTGCTTCTTAGCTTTACAACGGCGACTTATCCGGATTACCCCTTAGGATATGGATCTGTATGCCCAGGGAGCTTTCCGGATGGTCTTGCGATTTGTTGCACGAGTTGACCCATTTGGGTCTACATGTTCTTTTTCCAGATCTCCATCTCCCCAAATCGTGTATTGAGGCCGTGGAGCTGAGTTTGGATGGCGCTGTTGGATTGCTGTTGTTGTGCCTGGTTTCTCTTCATCTCGTCGAGGATCATCTGTAGATCATCTTTCCGCTGGTCCCTTTTTGGATGTCCTGGAGCTCTGTATGGCGGGGGGTTCCTAGGGGCACATTGGTTCGACTGTGGTTGATAGAACCTTTGGTCCCCCATATGGCGATTGGGACCCCTTGGGTAAGCTACCTCCTCGTGAGTTTCTGCTAACCTGACTTGCTTCGTATGTGGGCACTCTAGGGTGGTGTGCCGATGTGAGCAGCATTCAATGCAAGGTTGGTCAATAGATAGAAATTTGACTTGTTTGAGGAGCTTGCGATTCTGATCTTTGTAGAACTGCTCCTTGACATCAGGATCAATCTCCTTAGAAGGCTCATATAAGGGCATGGACAGGGCTGGCCTTGCATAGGTGTTTTCGTCGTAATTCGCATGAGCCCCATAGGTGTTGTCGAAGTTGGTGAGCCATTCGATCGATGCCCAAGCCTTTGCTGGTGTTTGTGTGAGGTATTCGTATTACGTGTATTGATTGATCCTTTCCTTGCCGGCTAGATCAAGAGAATTGTAGAAAATCTCCTGAATAACATATGGTGGCTGCCCATGAGTAGGGCAGGATCGCAATAGATTCTTGTATCGATCCCATGCTCGTGCTAGCGGCTTCCCAAGCTTTTGTTTTTAAGCTGTAATCTTTTGTCGGAGGAGCGCTGCCTTGGCAGGAGGAAAGAACTTATTGAGGAATGCATTCCTTACCTCAGTCCATGTTGTGAGAGATCGTACAGGAAGACCTTCAAGCCACTTTAGTGTTGGACTTGCAAGAGACCAACAAAAAGCTTTCATTCTTACATATTCAAGAGTAGCACCTTCAACAATAGTTTGGCACATATCAACAAAAGTAGTAATATGAGCTAAAGGGCATTCATTAAATATCACTTCAAAAGCATTATTTTTAATTTCAGTAAGGAAGGCAATACGAATTTCAAAATCATTAGGAGGGACTAGAATAGCCGATTCAGGCACTATCAGAGTCAGGTGCATGTAATCCTATGCAGTAGTCGGATATAGGGCAAGCTCAGCCTCCGCCTGCCTCCTTTGTTCTATTTCCTGCCCAGTGTGTGCTCTCTCAGCGGCGAGAGCAGCATTGTTGGCTGCTAGTTCCCTCTTAAGCCTCTCGATCATCCGAGCTTGTGTTTTTGCGTCTGCCATGACTTTCTTTAGTTTTGAATGGATCCGTATAAGGCGTTCCAAATCGTCTAAGGCGTAAAACTTAGGTGGCTGACCAGAACGTCGCATACACCTAAAAAGTAACTCAAAGAAAACTTGAGATCTAACTACCTAAGGCGCGAACGATTGCTTCCCCGGCAACGACGCCAATTTGTTGTAGGAGAAAATCGAGTTCAAAATATAAGAAAGTCAGGTTCGATCCTCAAGGAAGCGTGTCAGTGGATCTCAGGTAGCAGGCGAATCTCACGAACGATGATCGACCATAGAAGTACTCGACCTCGACTAGGTGGTAGTCGACAGGGGTCAGTATAGTCGATTTCGAGCAAGTAGAAGGCACTGGGGAGTTGTCGACGTCGATTAGGACTCCTCGATGCCGAGTAGGTCTGGTTGAAGTTGAGTGGGCTTGTCGTAGTCGAGTACCTGCATAAACACAAACGGGAGCGATCTTGCTTGATCGAGAGATTAGTGGTCGACGTCGACTAGTTTTAGTCGAAGTCGAGTAGAAAACAGTAACGTAACGAATTGCAGATTTCGAAATAAACAATTTAAAAGAAAACTTCCAAGACCGGGGTTTGCAACAAAGATAACCAAACATGCATAAGACTAGATAAAGAGGAATAATCATGCAATAATATCAAAGGAACAAGCTTTCGCCTTTTTCAACAATTAGACAACTTTCTCAAGAAACCCTAATTGTATCTACCAATTTTATGTTTATAATCCAAGTTGTTAACCTGAATCTCTATTAATTAGGTAATAAACATATAAAAGGTAGTGGATGATCAAAACATAATAAAGGTCGAATCTTTACCTCAAACATGTATGGCTATCGTCGGGCTCACCTCGACCCTAGAAGTGGGTGAACTACTCACTCTTCATCATAGGAAAACTCATCAATATTAGAAGGGAAATAACTTGCATTAATAAACTAAAATAGAGCTTACAACCAATTGAAGCCAATTCCGCTCTCGCCAAATACAACTTCTCTCGACTCCAAGCTCTCTCTCCTAACTCTTCTACTCTTGTGTTTTCTCTGAATTGAAATGTCTGAAAAACTAGCCCCATTGGCTTTATTTATAGGCTTTAATCATTGCTAGTCAAGGTAAGCAAACTCTATCTAACCCTAGAGATATAAATTTGGATAAAAGAAACATTAATCTAAAAAGGTAAATATCTAAATCTTCATGTGGTGGATAAATCTTCTCTCCTCTTGATAGATCTTAATAAAACGTAATAGATCCGGCCTTGTTTCGTGCCCAGGTAGTCCACACATCCTAGGATTGGCCCAATGGACTCGCGACCCAAAAACGTAGTCGATGTCGACCAGGTCTAGTCGACGTCGAGTAGATCTTGTCGATCTCGGCTTCTCTTTGCAGCTCCTCGAGTAGTCTTCTCCTCTCGAGCTTGGGTGTGGTTCTAGTCTAGTCGACGTCGAGTAAGGGTACTTGACGTCGAGTACAGTTCGTGCTCGAGTGATTGCGTCTTCCGTCCTCGACTTGATCTTGCTATCTGTTGTAGTCGACTTCGAGTAGAATTTTGCCTTTGTTTCTTTTTGGTTTAATCCCGGAATGGCTCCAAATTCTGCAATATTAAACATAAACTCGTGTAGACCTCAATTTATGGCAAATAAGCTTATACTACACAAATTCAACATATTCTCAACCCGAAACATGCAATGTACTTAAAATAAGGAGCTAAAATGTGCATAAAAACATGGTTACTTTAGTGGACATCAATTTCTAATGAAGAGAATTACAATAGTGAAATCAACACCTTGAAGAAGATGCTAAAAGATCAACAGAAGAGCTTAAGTGAAATATCGCTGAAAATGAGCAATCTTAAAGCTTCTCAGTGAGCTCTTGACATTAAAGTCAAGACCTTGACATCAGAAAATTATGATCTAAAGAAAAACCTCTCTTCTCTGAAGCTTCATAATGATGATTTGGAGAAAGAGAAGGTTAAGCTGACTGAAAAGTGTAAAGACCACCAGGGATCACTTATTCAATTCACTAGATCCAAAACCAATAATGAAAAGATGTTGGGTGAACAACAACAATCTATCAAAAGAAGTGGTATAGGCTATAACAAAAAAATTCTGAAGAAACCCTCCACCACTATTGTCAAAGCTAAAGGAAGTTGGCATTCACCTACATGTTTCTACTGTTGTAAAAAGGGTTATCTTAAGGAAATCTGTCCCTATAGGCGAAGGGATCCTCACATCAGTAGAAATACCTTGCCTGTACGTTTAAATGAACAGATTAAGCAAGTTTGGGTTCCTAAAGGGACTAGGCTACCCAATATGGTCTATCCCCACCATGAGTCTAAAATTTTCTATTGGTCTAGCCAGAAGGGTTGATGATTGTTTTGCATGATATCACTAAGACAAAAGAGCCTAAATAGATAACGGATAGTGGATGCTCTCGGCATATGAGTGGAAAGAAGTCACTATTTCGTTATCTAAAGGAGCAAACCACTGGAACCATAAAGCTTGGTGATAATGGGGAAGTGCAACATTGTTGGTATAGGTAACATTAGTAAAAAATTCCAATCTATATATAACTTTAAGTCAGAAGACTTTGCTGAGGTGGCGATCTCTCCTTTAATTTAGGTATTTCGACCAATCACCTTTTATCCTTCTCTTCCCCCTTATCTTCGGCCTAGGGTTTCCACCGCCTCCGTCCGTGGCCACCTCTCCTCTTAATCCACCTCCAGGTTCCCACCTCCCACCGCCTCCGACCTCTTACCGCCTCTCCTTCGAATCCACCTCCCATCGCCTTCTACCCTTTACCGATCCGACTCTCATTCGAATCCGTACTGCCTTTTCTTCTGCCCGTTCTCTCCAAACGCTTCAATCTTTTTCTTAATTCTTAATTGGATACCGGAAATTCATCATCTGAAGGAGTCCTTGCCCAATGTTGTTCCGGTCGAGGCTCATAAGTGGTCTCACCCTCCCTTTGCTGCTTACACCAGCCGCTCGACGGTGGTTCGACGGCTTCAGAGGGTGATCGACACTGCTCTCAAGGTCAAGATCTTATTCACCGTCGTTTTTCTGTTCACCGTCGTTTTATTTGCTTCCAAAATTGACTCACTGATAGGCTGGAAACTTGATGATTCATCTTCTTTCTCCCCTCTAGCCAGGTTTTTTCGCCTCACCTATCTTTCTTTAATCTATTGTTGCAATTTTCTTTTGTTACTTATAATCAAACCATAAATCAATGAATTCAACATAACAATGGAGAACAAATACCCTAGCTGGCTATTTGAATGTCTTGAATCGAACGAAGTTTGGGCACATAACAATGGAGAACAAATTTTAGTATTCAGTTCCCCCTTTGTGTATCTGACTTGATTTCCCTGATATGATGTACAATATACTTTTCTGGTATTGGCTTATTTCATTCTCCGTATCTTGATACATCAATGAATTCAACGTGTTTGTTCCATCTAAATTGATTATGATTCATACTACAAGTATTTGGATATGAGAACCCAAGCATGGTTGATCTTATGTTCAAGTTCTTCCCGAGTTATGCGATCACGCCTTTGTTGCTTGAAACCCCTCTTCTTTTGTTTTGTGTTTGTGGTTGTCCCCCTGTTTTGGTTTATGTGTGCTTAATTGTTGTTTTTGGTTTATGAGTTTGCTGACTGTCTGGATGTGTTGATGCAACTGTCGCAGACAAATTGTGAGCTTAGGGTTTTCTGATTATGCCTTAGGGTGTTCTGATTATGACTTATTGGAAATCACTACAATAGAATTGAAGATGCATCTTCCCGTGCTTTAATTTGGTTATACTTATGGTAGTTTTGTGCTGCAAGATTTGATGGAAATAGAGTACTTTACTACGAAATCAAATCAACTGCGTTATTAGTTCTGTAAATTTGATTATATTGGGGCTGGGTTAACCCTATCCAACTTTAACTTGATAGATGACAAATTGTGAACTAGGTAATTGGGAAAAAGGGAAGTGACAACGGATAAACAACAATAAAATGGGCAATCTTTATATCAGGTATACAAATTCGAAATCACTAAACTATGGAGGCAATGTATCTCTCCGTAATAGCACACACGAGCTTCATTCGTTTCAACATAATTACATATTTTTGAACTTCAAATGTGCTATATATGATGGAAAGTACTTTACAGATCATCTCATAAATGTCACGTGACGAATGTATGAGCAAATTTAGTCTACATGTAGTAGTTTGAGTGAATCTAACGGGCTTTGGGTCATTTTTTTGGAATATTTCAGGGGATAAATTTGGAAGTTCCAGTATTGCCATGGTTTCAATTGATGTCCCAATTACACTCAAGTCTGCAAAGATTGCAGTTGATCTCTTGAGCTTGACAGTGAGATTACAGGTTAGACCTCTTGAGCTTAATTCTGTTTATTATTAAAGCTTAAACATATTCCTTTTCATTACTTTAATTTCATAAAGGTACTAAAGAAGGGTTATCATCTTTTATAAGATAGCTTAGAGCCAAGAATATGATATTTTTTAAGTACGTATTAAAATAATATGATATTTAATTTTTTTAATCTGAATTCCTCTTGAGCTTAATTTGATTTCCTCTTTTATAAGATAGTTTTTCTACGTTGCTTGATACTCGGTAATTGAAAATTATGAATTCAACATGCCATAGGTATTCGATATTTATTTATTAAAAATATTTAATTTTTGCTCGAGTAATTATATTAATTTTGGATATAATATATGAACTGATATAATTTTTATTACTTATTGGAATTAGAATTTAGGTGTAACTTTGTATAATTATATATTAATTTATTATTTAATTCATCCATATGTGTTCATTTCTAAATATATGCTTACTAAACCTATGATTACAGAGAATTCACCGTATATAATTAAATTGAGTAACTTTTATTAAAATGAACTAATAAAAGTAGAAAAAATTGTGTAGTTTTACTAAAATGAATTAATATAAATCCTTTTAACAGAAATATCTTATTAAAATGAATTAATATAAATCCTTTTTTTCCCTTTAGATTATCACATATTTTAATTTCTGATTTTCTCTTATCCCAATTACCTAAATTCTCAGATTTTTCAAACCAATATAATTTTTATTTAATTTTTGCCTGGGTAATTATATTAATTTTGCCTATAATATATGAATCAATATAATTTTTACTACTTTTTTTCCCTTCAGTTGTATGTTGTTGTCAAGGGCTACAACCAAATCCGGCTTGAAAATCCTATCTTGTGATCAAAATTCTAACTCACTAGACACTACCGTAATGTCGTGTACAAAGAAATCTTACATACTTTAGCCTAATAGGTACATCCTATTTACTATTTAGCTTTTTTTTGTTTGTCTATATAACTTTTATTTCAATGTGCTAATCATAACATTGGTCTAATTGCGTTTATTATTTTGTTTACAAGGCTGAGTATATTCCCTTAGAGTTTGGATAACTTGGTGTCACCCATCCATTGTCCTTTTTTTTCCCTTCATATTTTAGGTAAGATTAACCTTACATTATTTCTTTTCATATCCAATTTCATCCATTCATATAACCAAACTATTTTTTTTCCCAGGAATCCTGTGGACGAAGCCTAACGCAACGATTTCATCCATTCATATATTTATGTATATATTTGTTAAAATAATTCACCATTTGTATGTGTTAATCATTACTGTTTTCGTTCATCCTTATATTAGATATTTTATATTTTTTTCCTCGCGCACGCGCCATGGCGCGGGGACTGTACTAGTAATTGTATTAAAGATGTATATCTTGTCGATTGACTAAAATATAATCTGCTTAGTGTTTCTCAATTATGTGATAAGGGGAACAAGGTCGGCTTTAACAAGCACAAGTGTGAGGTTCGAAATGAGGAGACATGAGATCTAATTCTCACTACTTATATGCATAACAATACATATGCTATGAATGGTAACTAAATTGCAAGAACCAATCTCAAATGTCTCAACGCCTTGATCGACGACCCAAGTCTTTGGCAAAGAAGACTAAGGCATGTAAGCATGCATACCCAAAGTAAGCTGAAATCAATAGATCTAGTAAGAGGCTTACCCGATCTAAATTTCAAGAGTAATGAGTTGTGCAATGCATGCACTAGAGGTAAACAAACTCGTGGCTCTTGGAAGCCCAAAAAGGTTGTAAGTTCTTCTCGCCCTCTTGAAATACTTCATATGGATTTATGTAGACCTATGCACGTCAAATCTCCATAGGGTAAATAGTAAATCTTAGTTATTATTGATGATTTTTCACGATTTACATGGATTTCATTTCTTAGAGAAAAATGTGAGGCTTTATTCGAATTTTCCAAATTGTGTAAGGAGTTGCAAACTTTGAAAACATACAAATCGTTTCTATTCGGAGTGATCATGGTAGAGAATTTGATCAATTAAATTTTGATTTATTTTATGCAAAATATGGTATTTCGCATAACTTTTTGGCTCCTAGAACTCCTCAACAAAATGGGGTTGTGGAACAAAAGAACCACACCCTAGAGGACATGTCTATGACAATGCTTTTAGAAAATGGTTTACCAAAATATTATTGGGCCGAGGCAGTGAATACCGCCAATTTTTAAACAGTTGTTTGATTCATCCCGTTTTAAAGAAAACTCCTTATGAGCTTTTCAAAGGAAGAAAGCCGAATATTTCCTATTTTAAACCTTTTGAATATTTCCTATTTTAAACCGTTTTAAAGACAACCTTGGGAAGTTTGATGCACGTAGTGATGAAGGTATATTTATTTGTTACTCTTCTAATAGCAAAGGTTATAGAATTTATAACAAGCACACCAAGATTGTTGAGGAAAGTATCCATGTTGTATTCGATGAAAGCAATAATGGTGTGTTAAGTGAAAGCTTTGCATATCTAAATCTCAATTAGCATGATTCTGATGGAGAAGAAGAAGAAGACAAATCTAACCCCAAGAAGGAACAAGAACACAACATGCAAGAACAAATCTAGAATACCAACGAGTTATCTCAACACCTTGAGAAGCAACTTCAAAGTCAGGACATGAGCAACACAAGTAACAAATAACCTAGCTCCAACACTATGCCTCAAAACCTTGAGGATAGACCAAGTACCGTTGTGAATATTCAAGGGCCTAAACAACGAAAGTTCAAGCATGTTTCATCTCATTCAACTCAAGATATCATCTCAGATCCAAAATCTCTTTTATTCAAACTCGGTCTAGATTAAAGAATCTCTGTGCTTTCTATGCATTTTGTTGTGAGCCTAAATTGCCATGTTTTACACTTATTTTTATATCGATTTCTGTATACATTTAATACATTTGGGTTAGAATAGTACAGATTCTACGTTGTTTATGCTTATTTGCCAAATTATGGAGTCTACACTAGTTTCTGTTTAATTTCGTAGAAATCGAGGCATTTGATAGCAATTCGGAGAAAGGATGGAAAGCTCGAACCAGGACAAATCGATTTATGAATTTATAATTTTGTATCTCTTTATCATCATCTACATATGTGCTTAATCCTTTGCGAAAGTTGAGGAAATTCCTTATTTGTGATATTGAAGCGAAAGCGATCTTATTATGAATTTGGATAGTAATTAGGGTTTATTTGCGAAAGCCGACTAATCCTATTTAAGAAAAGGTAGTAACACTTAGGGTTTATGTGAGAGCCTCTATATTCCTATTTGTTAATAACGAAAGTTATTTGATATATAGCATGCATCTTTATGTGATTTATAATCTACATATATTTATTGTTGTGGTGATCCCTAACCTTGGAAGTTTGTTCTTTTATTTGTTCTATTTTTGTTATTTTAAAATTCCTACGCAGCTACTCGACACCAACCACTACTTCCCCATCCATTCCTCGACATCGACCAAGTCTTAGTCGACGTCGACAGGAACAATCGCCACATTTTCCCACTATCCCTGAACCTCGAAACCAACTAAACCTAGAACCGCCGACTTCTCTCATGAGGACGAACCTGACTCCACTATCCTATAGCGGGGTCTTGACTATACATTTATTTGGTCGAGAAATCCTCTCGTCATATTTGTTTCTCTTATAGAACCAAAGGCACCGACTGAAGCACTTAAAGACTCAGATTAGATCACTACAATGCAAAGCGAGTTGAATGAATTTGAAAGAAATAAAGTATGGACTCTCCAACCAAGACCCAAGCATCAATTGGTCATCGGCACTAGATGGGTTTTAATGAACAAGTTGGATGAAGCCGGTAAGATCATTCGGAATAAGGCAAGACTTGTGGCTTAATGCTACAATCAAGAGAAAGGTATAGACTACGAGGAGAGTTTTGCTCCCGTAGCAAGGTTATAAGCTATTCGTATATTACTTGCATTTGCTTCTTACACGGGCATCAAACTTTTTCAAATGGATGTCAAATGTACCTTTCTAAATGGTATTTGGGAAGAAGAAGTTTATGTTGCACAACCTCCCAGTTTTGAAAATGAAGAATTTTCAAATCATGTTTACAAATTGGACAAGGCACTTTATGGTCTCAACTAAGCCCCTAGAGCATAGTGTGAGAGATTGTCCAAATATCTCCTCGAAAATGGTTTTCAAAGAAGTTTGATTGATAAAAAAATATTTTCATTAAAACCCACATGAGGGATCTTTTGGTTGTGCAAATCTATGCTGACGATATTCTATTCGGAGCTACTAACAAATCCTTTTCCAAGGAAATTTTAGATATCATGTGCAAGGAATTCGAGATGAGTCTTATGGGAGAACTAACGTTCTTCCTTGGTCTACAAGTGCATCAAACTAAGAAAGGAATTTTTCTTAATCAAGGGAAGTACACTAAGGATTTGCTCAAGAAATATAAGATGGATCAATCAATGGTAGCAAAGACTCCTATGAGATCTACCCTCTCCCTAGATTAAGACAAAAACGGTAAGAATGTGAACCAAAAAGAATATCGAGGTATGATTGGTTCACTCCTCTATGTCACTGCTAGTAGGCCTGATATCATGTTTAGTGTTTGCATGTATACTCGGTTTCAGGCTGATCCTAGAGAATCACATCTCACTGCAGGTTACAAAGTAGATCGAAAAAGCACTTTTGAATGTTGTCAACTTTTAGGATCATCCTTGATAAGTTGGCATTCTAAGAAGCAAAACTTAGTTGCTCACAAGTGTTATGGATTGCTCAACAACTTCGAGACCTTGTTATTGATCTCAAAGGTATCCCTAATAAGTGTGACAATACTATTGCAATTTCTATTACTAAGAAGCTTGTGCAGCATTCGAGAACCAAGCACAATGACGTAAGACACCACTTCATTCGTGATCATGTAGAAAAAGGTGATGTATCTATCTCTTTCATATTTACTGATTTGCAATTGGCTGATATTTTTACTAAACCCTTGCTCGAGAATCGTTTTAATTTCATAAGATTAGAACTTGGTATGCTCAATAGGGAAGCACTTTCGTAAGGGGAATCACTCCCTTATGAAATGAAATTTTGATTGATACCTCAAGACCTTGAAATCCCGTGGTCTTGAGAAAATCAAACCGAATAATATTAAAATATTGGATCAAAATTTTTATTACTATATATTTAGATAGTGATAGAATATTTATATATATTTTCAAAAATCTTTTATGAAAAATCTACTTTTATTCTATCATATTCTATTGATATCAGATTTGAGATTAAATGTATCTCTTGATTCAAGATGGGGGGGGGGGGGACGATTCAGTTTCCCAAGTACTCTTTAATTACCCCTCATCTCCCCCTTGTCAAATCACTTCACCTTTTTCAACTCTCTCTCCCTCTCTACTGTTGATTCTCTTATTTCGATTTCAAAACGCTTCAACGTCTCTCTCTCAAACCCTTGCTTCAATGGCTCCCAAGCGAACAAGCACGACCTCTCCTGCACCTCCTGCCAAGTGTGTGAAGATGTCAGCTTCGAAAGGGACGAAGGTAATGGAGATGTCGAAGATTTGCTTAGAGGATTCCAGTTTACACTCACCATCTCCAATTCCCCTCATCAGGAAATCCAAGAAGCACCCTAAGGTAAAATCGGCTCCGACTCCCTCAAACTAGGTAAACCCCGACATCCCTGACTCTTGGTTTACTTCTATCAATGATACGTTTGGAATCCCCGATCATTTGCCTGTGGGTGCAGGATCAAGAGCCACACCATATATTTGCCCGATCTTGCAATGCTATTCGATATCTCCCGATTTGGAACAAATTTAACCAAGTGATTAAAGTTCTGAATTGTGACAGTTTGTACTTATATAATTTTCCAGCAACTTGCAAACAAATAATAGCAACGAAAGTAAGCAAGGGAGAAGAGAGAGAGAAAGCGCCGAGGGTACGCCGAGCCGAGTGCTCGCAGAACCGAGCGCAGGCGCTCGAGGGAGTGCGAGAGCGCCAAGCCGCCAGGCGCCGAGGACCACAAAAGGGGGTCTGAGGTTCCTAGCGACGACTATTGCTTCCTTCTTGCGATGAATTCTGGATTCTTGGGTTGTGTTTGATCATTGCCGAATGGGATGTGTTTGGGATTGTGTATGTGCTGAATGTAACAAGAGCATAAGAGAACTTGAAGCTTTTAGATTGGAAAATTGCAGAAACCTTTATTCCTATAAAGGTTCCACAATATTAATTCCAATCTCCTTCTAATGGAATGAAATACAAGAGTATAAATAGAAAAACTTGAACTAATTCTATCTTGCAAAGATCGAGCTTTGGTAGATAAAGATAGATAAAAATAATCCTAAGATAGATTATTCCAAAGATAGATAGATATTTCCTAATAAAGATAAAACTTGGTGGGAAA